>VRYO01002782.1:19081087-19266887 GCA_009812075.1 Sialia sialis
GTGCGGCTTATATTCAGGTGCGGCTTATAATCGTGAAATTACTGTATTTAATTTGCCTTGCTCTGCCCTATCTGGCAGCTCCCAGCATTGCTCACTGGGACTCAGGCTTTCTGCTGTGGCCCTGACAAATTGTTACTCTTTCCTGTACGATACAGATGTTTTTGCAGGACTGTAAATTACTCCCATCCAATAACTTTTATGAAGCACTTTTTCTCTACACAGTAAAGAAAAATGCAACTGAAGAGGTAATTAAATGTTTACTGTTAAGTACTTTATATATTACATACTATAGATCATTCCATCCATTAAACAAAGCATTTAACTCCCTTTAACAGCATTATTGTCTGTTATTAGGTTAATCAGCATTCACATCCTCTAACTCTGCATTTCTATCTAATTAGCTCTCTTTCTTACTTCATATTTCTATTTAATTCAGCTCGGCATCAGAGCTGAATTCCCTGTGCTCAGCACTAGTAGAAGATTTGATGCTTTCAATGTGTGAGGGGCTGAGGGGCACCAATTTTAAGCAGCCTCCTTGGAGTTTTCCTCCCAGAGTCAGTCCCTGCTTAACTCCTGAGAAATCTGTGTCTGTGTAAGAAACTGTAGGCTTGTGACCTTCTCAGTTATCTCAGATTATCAAAGAGATCCTGTAGGAGTGGTGGCTGCAGCTGGTGTGTCTGCAATGAAGCATCCAGGTGCTGGACATGGCACGGTAATGGATAGGGATTTCCTCCGCTTCCTGACTGGAAAGGCAGGGAGTTAGTGTTGTGAGGGGCTCACACTTCACTCTGGATGCTGGGGTGAGTAAAGATCAGCAGTTGGGAATAGCTCATTTCTTACCTGACCAGGGCAAAACTGTACATGCTGGTGGTTCTGGGGTGGTGGGGCAGGGCACAGTGCCTGCCTGTGAGCGGGGTTACCAGAGTGCACCAGTTCTAGATGTAACCCCATCTGACAAACCTTTGCAGAACTCTCAGACTCTGATCTGCAGAGGGGTGCCCTTGTGAGTGGTGTGTCCAGGGCTGGTGGCCCTGACCCATGGGATGTGTGAGTGTGAGGAGGCTGTGATGCTGCATGAGGCTGTGCTGGAGCACTGCTGGGACCTGGGCTCACACCATGCCTGCTGATAACACGCTCTTCTGCCATAAACATTGCTGTGTTCTCTCAATCCCCAAGCCCTGGAGTCTGCTACAGGAGGCTGTCAATTATAAGCTCTCCCCCTCAGATGTTTTTGGGGATACCCAAGGCACACAATGTGACATCATCACTGGAAAGCAGATTAAATAGCAGATGGGGAACACCTTGCTTGTCACCACTTAGCATCCAAGCTGCAATGGCTTTGAGGAATCGTCTGGGCCCTTCCAGAGTCCCTGAGCAGCTCTTTTTGCTAGTACCAGTCCAGAACAATCAGCAAATTGAGTTCTTTTTATTAACTTTAAAAGAAGACATTAGCCTCAGCCAGGAGAATAAACCAATTTATGAGGCAATTAGCTCTGCAAAAACATTTCAGTCTCCCCAGAGCAGCCATCTGAGGAGCATCTTATTCCAGCTGCACAGCTTCTTCTGGCCTTGGGTTTATAGCACACTTCATTTATCATAAATAATAATAATAATGAATAAACAAATGGCTTCCTGATGAGTGTGTGGGACAGCCAGGAAAGTCTTCTCTGCCTGAAATTAGACTATGTTTTTGACTTCCTCCTTCCAGGTGTCCTTCTTGTGGCCTGTTGCTTGATTGTGATTTGTAAGCAGTATTATCTTATGTGGGCACCAGGGTTAGGTACAACTAAAAGGACCTGGACTACATGAAGGTGCCATAGCAGCAGACTCAGAGAGCTCTGTGTGTGTTTTCCAAGTCCCTTTGTAGAAACTGCAGCTTTCTCAAGAACTGCCTATTAATGCTGGAATTTTGGGCAAAAGATGAGAATGGGGTCTTCCTCTGCCATTGTTGTTCTGATACAATAAGTTCTGGTGAAGAGGGGGGGTGCAGGAATGAATGTGGATTGGAATAAAAATAATAGTTTGATTTTCTATTTCTGGGCTAGCCTGAGACTTCCAAATTTGCCTTAAAAGCAAATTGCATTAAAAGTTAAAACTCAGTTTCAGTGAGCTGATGCATAATATCAGTCTGCCAAACACAGAACTCCTATTTTCTATATTTTCCTGTTTCAATGTTTCCATTTTTATTATAAACATCTATTTCTTGTTTTTAATTACACAATGCTACTGTGGAAGTGAAAAGTAAAAAATCAAAACACTAGAACATAAATATTTCTACTTCAAAAATTCTACAGATTTTACAATTTTGTTAATGAAGCTTTTTTCTTTTTTTGATGTAAGGTGATGCAACTGCTGTGGTCTTTTTAATATATCCAGAAAAAGAAAGAGCAAAATCCCAAGCTTTTCAGTAGGAATTGAGGTGCCCAAAAGACAATTTCCTAGGGAGGTTTCTCAGGTGTTAAAGTTGGGTTGTCTGTACCTCTGTTTCCCTCTGAGCTCTGTTCCTGAATCCCAAGAAATATGTATCCAGGCCTGAAATGCAACACTCTTTATAGTTACTAGACTAAAGAGCATGAAAGGACGGGGGAATTGATGAAAGCCAATGTTCAGAATCACAACCAGCAGAGTCCTGTTGCTGTGACTCCTGGATCCAGCTGTGGATCCAGCACAGGATACAGCACGAGCAACTTTGGATTAAAGACCTTCTGAGACCTCTGCCTCAGACACTGTGGCTGCAAGCCCTGGGGAGGTGAGCTGCTTGGAAGAGGACAGTGTGAGGCATCCAATGTGCTCAACCCTTTTGCAGCAACTTTCTGTGCAGTTTTTGAGCATTTGTCTCCATGCTCCACAGTGAAGATGGGATTTACAGCCACTCAGCAGTGCTGTATCAGTAGCTTGACCAGCTCAAGTCTATCAGGGCTTTACAGGAATTTTTTTCTTTATTTTTAAAAATCTTTTCCTGCTCCACTTCTTTCTCCATCATCGAGTTAAAGGTCTGTTAGCATCTCCTTTGGAATAATTCTGCCTTTAAATTTTGATGAGTCAGTGAGTCCATGCAAAGCTTTTTTAAAAGCTTTTAATTCTAAGCTTTGGGGATTTTACACAGCCAGTTTAATCTGTAATGACTTTTTCCGTTTCCACTTGAACTTTCTGCTATTCTGGTGCTCTTTAACTCCTGCAAGGGCTCATTTATGTTCTGTTGAAACACTTGCACGGGGAGATGAGTGGTTCTTCCAATACCCCTGTTTTATTGTGTAGGCTTGTAAGTGAGGCTGCCACTGAAGGCATTAAATGTAGCTTGAAGAAGACCTAACCTCCTAAGGTGTTTGCTGTTGTGGCTGCACCATTCTTTGGGGAGTCTGTAGCAACTGAGCTGCAGCCTCAGAGTGTGTAACAGACCATGTGTGCACAGCACTGAAATCATTCCTGCATCTCTCCTGCTTGTGCACAGCGATGTCCATCCAAGCAGTTTTCACATCTTAGGGACATGGATGCTTCAACAAGCCATGTCAGCCTTCCGGGAAGGACTGGAGCCAGCTTGGTTTCTAAAACTGAGGGGTTGGTTTTGTTGGTTTGGCTAAGGGATGGTGCCAACCATCACATTTGCTGAGCAGAAAGATCTCAAGCAGCAGAACACAAATTTGGGCTTTCCATGGCTGCAGGTGGAGGGACACATTGGCACAACAGTAGCAAAGAGAGCAATGTTTCAGCAGCCCTTCTGTGCAGGACAGGCAGCCAGGCCAAGCCTTTGTGACACACGGAGTGTCTCACAGCAGCAGCACTCCTAAAGCACCTCTGCTTCACCTGTCTTCAGGGGTGAGGGAATCACTAGGCAGTTGCTTGAGTGGAAAAAAAGGAAAAATAAGCAAAGAAAATTAGGGGAAAAGGGGTAATTTGTGTTGCACTTTGAAACAATCTTCTGTTATCTGTGTTATTATGTGTCTCAGCTTTGATAGCTGCTTAGTTATCTTTTGGCCAAATGTGGTGGTGTACAAAAGCTGTCCCCCTTTGATACTCAAACAAACGTAGGCACTGCTGTAGTGGAAGCAGCTGTCAGCTGGGAAATTGCACAGAGGCTGCCGGGTTTTCATGTCAATTATGCAACTACTCAGACATCCTAGTGGGAGGCTACAGTGTGATGTTTAGGCTGTATTTTCTATGGTGTTTAGGTGCTGGAGGATTCAGATAAATACTTGTGGGGACTGACTGAGAAGCATCTATGCCTACATCCTGCTGAAATCGTGGGTGTTTTGCTGTCACATCTGCCAAGACACTTCTGAGAAGTCCCATTTTCAAGAAGAAATGTTGGTCATGTGTCACAGAGAGCTGGCAGCTACAGAAATACCCAATGCCAAGGCAGAGTAAACAAGACAAATGTATCATTTGGTGCCCTTGCCATTGATAACAGATTGCCTCTGAAACACTGAAGATCATCTCTAAATAATGGTAGGTGGGTCAGGAAAGGAAGCTCAGCTGCAGTGGGCTTCAGGAGGGCTGGCTTCAGTCCCTGCCCTGCCCCAGACTTGCTGCACAATCACAGGAGATCATGGAGTTCCAGGCTTTTAAGAATATAGCAGCTGAGGCTGGCTTATAGGTCTCTCACCCCATGTCCTGTTTAGTCCCTGAACAGGTTTTGATGGCTAGTGTCCAGTTTCTGTCAGAAATCACTAACATATTGAGCATCCTGTGGAATGAGATGGACTTCTCATCTCCAGAAGTCATTATTTATGTTTTCTCAGCAGGAAACCCGTCGCAAGAGTCCAGTATCATGGCAGGATAGCATGATACGTCTCACAGGGGTTGATTTTTTGGGACAGCCTGGAAGTAACATGTCTGTCTTATAACAGCCATTGCAGAAGGGACAAAGTGTTTTCCACTTTTAGTAGAGACAGCACTATATGACTTTGCTTCTTCAAATTCAAGACTACATGGCATGAGGCCACCAGCTGTTGGGTATCAGAACAAGTAATGCCCTCCTCTTATGGTTTCTTTCAGACTCAGTTCTTCCTTATGGCATTCAGATCTTGCTTTCCTGCTACAAGCAGGGTCCTGGCTGGCTCAGGAGCTGGCTTTGACAGGAGTGAGTCCTTGCTTGCAAACCATTCCTTTACAGCTCTTGTAAGATTTGCTGCTGTGGCATTTAGGGTTTTTGCTGTTATCCTGCATTGCTATTTTTTTTTTTCAGCAGAAGCAGCTCACAAAGATCTCAGCCCTGTAGTGTTGCATCTGGCTCTGAGTTTAGGTGAAAAAATCGGAGTGGGATGCAGGCTGTGGAACCCCAGCAAGAGGCACACTCCTTGCTTCCTGTCTCATGCTGTGACTGGAAATTGTCTTGCAGGTGTCACTGGTCCGTGGGATGGGATGGAAGAAAGCTGACAGGCCCCATCTCAGCTGGGGGAGAGAGTTTTGTAATTAGAATAAAGCCCTACAGCTGCCAGAGTTGTTACTTCTTTTCTGCTTTCTTACTACTGGGAGCAAGTTGTATCCCCCACCCTTCAGAGTTCTGTTGTGGTCCAGCCATCAGATGGAGAAGGGCAGAGCATAATGGCAGCTGGACAGATCTTTCAGCAGCACATAGAAGACAATGCCAGCTTCTATGAAGAGGAGATGAGGGTGTGTGTTATAGTTATTAACATGGATTTTAAAAGAACCAGCATCTCCCCGTGTTTTTTTAAAGTCCAGTGAATAGCACTCAATAGCCACGGCTCTCTGCAGAACTCCTTCAGCCTGTTTACAGTCTCTCCCAGCAGTGAGACTGGTAGATTTATATGATTTTACCAGGGTACAGAAGAGTTGCTTTGCAGCACAGCACCATTTCCCCTTAATGGACTCTGTGACAAAGCAAATTTTGGTGATGTAGCAGTGCCTGGGCTGCTGGACCAAAGCACTCCATTTGCAACACCCTGCGGTGAGTGAAAGCCACAGGACTGGTTATACCCACACTGAAAGGTTGTGAAAGCACTGATCACACCAGGCACTTATAAAAGCCAGATTTATAGCACAGACCTGTGCATTATAAAGAACAGCATACTTTTTTTGCTCCTAAATTCAGCCTAATGTTAAGGAGTCAGTGTGCTGACAGGATATCTCCATGAACACTTCAGGGGCTGCTGTGTGTTACTGACATGCTTGTGCAAGGGCACATTTCTTCCTCCAAGGTAGCTCAGCTCCTGTGAGATAGCCAGGTCCCCTGGGAGCCATTGGGAAGTTTCAGGAGGCAGGTTGTGAGCAAGGAAGGATGCTTGAAAGGTGGCCCTGGCAGAAGACAAATCGTACACTGTAGGGAGAAAGAGGAGATTTTACGGTCAGGGTTGAAACACTGCCACAGTTTGCAGATAAATGTCCAGGTATGGGACTTTATATCATGGTGCCAAGCAAAGTCTCTGTCCTTCTTTTCTTTCCTTCAAACATTTTTTTTTAAATTGCAGAATTTCTGCCAATGAGGAAGGCTGGTAAGCTCAGCAACGGCTCTGTCCCAGGGAATCTATTCTGGACTGATGGATTGGTGTCACAGCTGACACCTGACAGACTTTTACAGACCTTTAACTAGACAGCACAGCCCTGAGTGCCATGCCAGGTTAACATATCACTTGGGCTTCAGGAGTGAGATGCATCTATTCCACTTTGGTAACTTGTCTGGCTGAAGCCAAAAGCAGTTTGAGAGCTTCCTTCATGGCCATGGGAGCTCCTGCCTAAACCAGGCACACAAAGATGCTGTTGCCTCCTGCAGCTGAACCTCTTGCTGTTGTGCAGCTCTGCAGGAGCAGCTCAGGGTGGCACTGTTGCCCTGTGATTTGCACGGCTCCCTGTGCTCATTCCATTTCCTTGCGGACACACGGAGAGTTGTATCTCCAGAGGGAGCATCGGGGGTTTCGTACAAAATAGTCCACAGATGCAAACTCCAGAAATCTGTGTCCTGCCATGCTGGGTTTAATTAGGGGCACTCTGGAAAAGTCCCTGTTTGGTAACATCTCTCTTTCACTCACTTTCAGTCACACTGTGCTGGAATTCAAGTGGCTTTATGGCAAGACTGAGTTTGGGCTTACATCTGGCAATATTGAATCACTGCCGTGTAGAAAGAGAAGGTTATTTCTAATTTCTCTGTTTTTTGCATTTCAAGTGACCAGGTATCCAAGCACACATTTCTGCTGTAGGTAGTGGAAAGGCAGAGTGTGTAACCTGTGTGGGAAGGAGCACTGTACCACACCAGCACTGATCATTAGCATTGTCTGGTCCCAAAGGAAAGTGTCACCTTTGAGTGACAGCTCTTCATCCCAACATCATCTGGCTGAGAGGGAGCAGTGGCACATGAATCTGGAACACAGACAGCCTCGTGGTGAGCTGGTTGCTGTTTCATTTGTGCTCTCAGCACTGACCTGTCTCCTGGGGATGATTGACAGGATTTCATGGGTTTGAGAAACTCCAAGCAGCTGATATATGGATGTAAAATCTGCCTACTAAATATGTTTCATTTGTTTTCCTGTGCAATTTGTTATCTGTCAATTTGTTATCTCATATAACCTATGTGCCTACCTAATTAGACACAGTTGCATAAATAAATATAAAGGCAATGGAACATTACATTTCTTCCTAGGCATTTTGTTCGCAAAAATAATTGTTCAGTTTGATGTTAAGAACTTTCCTTGTTTTTCCTGTATTTCCAGTGTAGTCTGACATAAGGTACCTAGGCTATCCTGTTACCTTTTCTCTGACAGCATATCTGCTGTGTGGATGCTCTGTGCTTTTTATGTGAAACCTGTGGCCCATGTGCTTAAAAGCATGTGTATCTGTCCAGGGGCTCTCAGACAGAACTATGGCAACCCTCATGATGTATAAAGAGATATAGAAATGCATTTATGTGTCTATATATGAATCGTAAATCCTCCCACAGCTATTCACAGTGTCTTTTTGTCAGCTTTGCAGGGGAGAATTTCAGGAGCCCTGGCAGGGAGGTGTCCTGCCACAGGCATCCTGCTGGGTGGCACAGCATACAGGTGAGTTTGGGTGTATATCTCCACGATTCCTCTCTGTAATACATCACTCAGGGTTATCCCAGCCTCAGGGGTAACATGCCACCCCGGAGGTGAAGTGGCAGATTTAAGGCCTGAAATATCCTTGAAGCTTTGGTGATTTGGGAAGCAAAGCGTCTCCACTTTGTTCTAGACAGCACCAGGGCTTCCCCCTGAGCTTTGGTATTGCCCAGGGCAGCTAGCTGCATTTTGAATCATGATTTCTTCTCCTCATCCAGCTGGAGGCTTCCCTCACCAGCTCCTTTTCCCTTGCTGTGCTTTGGATCTGTTCCTTGTACAGTGAAGAAGTGACTCTGCTGTATCAGCTCATGCATGGCTCAGTGTCAGCAGGGCTTGGGCAGAGCAGGGCATGGTGCTGGATGACATCTCCACTTGTTTCCACATCTGGTTTCTGTATCTCTATGGCTATGGGGAATCAAATCCTGAGTTGCCTAAGGGGGACCAGCTCTGTCAGAAAGAAGATTTGCTTTCTGTTTCTGTGTTCACTTCCCCTAAGCATAAACAGCAGGGGTATTTTACTGAGGCTATAGAGACTCTTTGGCTAGAACTAGGAAAAGGCAAAGCACACACAAAAAAAAGAGATATGTAGCAATGTAAAATGGAGCCAAATAAGTTTTCCAGGATTTGCAAACCCCACAAAATCCAGGCAGGCCATTTTTATCCCTAAGAACACGGACAGTTGCTTTTTTTGAGGATGAGATATTCTGTTGAGTGTGTGCAGCACAGGTCTCTGCTGCTGTGTCTCTCCTGCTTCTGCTAAAAAGGGAGCACAAAGGCTCCTGCTTAGTAAATATGGCCAAGAATTTCTCCAAAGCATCAGATGTCAAATCAACACTTTCAATCTCTTCTCTCTGCCTGAGTTACTTTTCCTTCATGTTCCTTTCACCTTTTCTTCTCCTTCTAAACCTCTCCCCTCCTTCTTACTGATCAAACCCTTTCTCTCAAGGCAAACATCATTACTTCAGCAGCTGAGATGAAATATGCCTCAGTCTACCTCAATCCCAGTGCAGACAGAAACCCAAGAGAGAAGGACAAAAGAACAGCAAATAAGGAGGTTTGCAGAATGCCAACACAGCAATGACAGTGAGAAACACAAGACAAAGCAGTTAACCACACAAGGAAATAAATGCTCCTGTGGGAAAAATCATACACTAATGCCTATTAGCTTAATAGCCCTGTGGTTTAGGCAGAGGGCTGAGAGACAGGGGGTCTGGGCTCTGTGTGCTGCTGTGCTGCAGCCTGGCTGTCACTTGGGAGGCTGGATCTTCGCTCTGCCCTTGGCCATCTTTGCTTTCAGCTTTGCCACTTTGCAGTGCCAAACAGAATCCGGTTTCTCATGGGGCTGTCAGACACCTGCTGGAGCCTGTGCTGCTGGATGAGGGATTTCTTGTGCAAGAGTCAGATCTGTTCCCATGTGTGGTTCCTGCTCTCCCATCTCATTCTCTGTCCAGAATTTGGAGATGAGTGAAGATCTCCAGCACTTGTCTTCAAGGACTTCACACAGTGTGCCCAGTCCAAACCCAAGTGCTCTGGTGATTTTTTATTGGTGGTTGGGACTTTGGGGGCTGAACCTCAGAGCAAAAAGGTCAAAGCAAAAACATAGATTAAATGGAAGCAAATGGTTGAGCCAGTCCAACAGGGAGCAGGAGATAAACAGCAATACCAGTTTACCAAGAAGGTTTATGAGGGAAGGAGAGCAAAGATTCCCTTGGAGAAAAGATAAAGAGGCAGATTATGATATATTTTACTTCATAGTTCTTCCTGAAATGGAGCTGAGGGCATTGTTTTCTGCTTTAATATATTGTGTTAAACATGAAAGGAATGAAGGCAGGGAGCCTGAGTAGCAATGAGTTAATCTGAAAAGCAGACATTTTTTAGGCTGGGGAGTAGAGGAAAGTAGAAGAACTTTATGGGTTATTATTAGACTTTTCAGCTCACAATGGACAAGTCAATATTTTTTCTTTTGACTGCTGCTGTTTCCTCCTTTGATTGTTAAATCCCCTCTCTGCCTAGAAATACTCTGCTTTGAACAGAGTCTGCTTGTATTCAACAAATGGCCTGAGAATGCTGAGCACCGAGTCTGTGGGGCACATGGCTCAGTCTGAGCACTGCAGAGGTTACATTTGGGGAGGTATTGGGTTAATGAGAGACAATACCCTGCTCTAGCTCTTAGCATGAGGATTTGGGGCAGGAATGCATCAGCTCCCAGCATCTTTTTATTGTGGGAAGGATAAGACCTTAGAGAGGATAAATAAAGGGATGAAATTCTGTATTATGCGTTATGAATGTTCTGGACAAGAAATTTTAAAGAAAAGTGGTTGAATGGAGGTCCTACTACTAGTAACTCAAGGTACGAGACCTTTCTCACTCTTTAGCCATCTAAGACTGCTGGGAGTTGACACAAGAATGATTGTTGGACAGTGAGTAGATGGTGCTGCTTAAACACCCTATGGGGAAGAGAGGTCTCTAATTACGATGATGTTGCCAAACACTGCAAATGTTTCATCAAGACAAATATTACAATTAACTATTGCTAACTACTGCTCCTTACATGGCTTAAGAAGGAAGGACAAGGTTCCCTACACCTGGAAACTTCTACAGCACAGGGATAAATTTTGAGTAGATATTTAAAAAGAGGGTGAAATATTATGTTTCCTCTTATGACCATGCCATGTCAGATTTACTGCCTTGCAGCAGCTGGCAAGAAACTTATTAGGAAATAATACTGCTATCTCAGAGCTGAGATATTAATTTTTAATCGATTACTTCTTTGTGATGATAATTGAAGTGGAATATCAAAGATGGGTGAATAGTGTAGCATATGCTCTTGCTGTTCTGGAAGCACATGCTAAGCTCCAAGCTGTTTTTAAGGCTTTCTTTTCCCAGCTGGCCAAAATAAGATGTGCCAGCCTTCTCCTGCATCCTGCTAGCTTGTGAGCATCTCCCAGGCTGTAATGCATTCTTTATCACTGTGCCACCCCAGATGACAGATGGGGAAGCAAGGGGAGGAGAAAGGGTTAAATCTTCTGGTTCCAGCAGGAATGAATCACTGAAAGATGGGTTATGATATTGATGGAAATGAACGGAAGAGGAAGGAAGCAGAGTTTGCACGACTCCATGATCTGAAGGAATGACCAGAGCATGGCACAGGACACCCAGGCTTGTCTTGGAAGGGAACTGCTGTGTGCAAGTACCACCAGAGAGGCAGGAGCAGGGGACCCAGTGCCACTCACTTACGGTGTCACCAAGATCCACTCTTTTGTGAGTGTCTTTGGGCTTTCCTGTGAGGTGGGAACCCAACTCCAAACAAATGCTTCCCAAAGACTCTGGTCGGAAAAGCAGCTGCTCTTTCTTCCAGGCTGTGTTCTCTACCTGCAAAACATGTTATTACTGTAAAGCAAAGCATCTGTTGCCTACACATGGTAAGACTGAAAAGCCAGTGTCTGAGGATAAAAGAGGAAGGGAAAAAACTTGCTCCAGTTGCAGCTGCCAGTGGGGAGCAGCATGCAGTCAGGAGGGCTGAGAACCAGCCAGAGGAGCACCAGCCCTCAAGCTCTCTCTGGGTAAGGTCCCTGCTTGCCACAAATGGTCACCTGCCTTGCTTTTTAATATTCCACCCAAAGAAATAGCCCCTCTACACCCCAGCCCCTAAAGCCACAATAATTTCACCACTAATGTAATAATGAATGCCATTTTCCAAAAGCAAGCTGTGTCTCTCCATAGAAATTTCATGAAACAGCTATGAAGCAACAAACTTTGGCTTTCAAAGAGCAGGTACAATCAGAGCTTCTGGTGGTGGGAGGATGTCCATGTGAACGCACAAATCTACTGATGTTATTTACAAACAAATTAGGGTTTTCCAAAAGGACTTAGCTCCTGATTTTGGTGTGTTTGGTTTTGTAAACTTAACAAGTCTTTCTAAGGTAGCAAATTCCCCCAAAAAGTTCTCAATCCTCCTTCATCTGACTCTGTTATCTCAGCTGCATAGCAGCTCACTTCAGCATGGGCTGAAGAACATGTTTTCAGCCTTCTCTGGAAAACTCAGGAGGAAAGAGCCCATTGCAGCTGACAGATAGAGACTGATATTTTGTGAGTGTGTCTGCGCACCCATGTACACTTCAGCCTCAGAAAACACAGCTGCTTGGATGCCTGCTTTGAAATCCTGAATAGAAAAGCAAGCAACAATAGAAAATGTGAAACATTTTTTCCACTTTTTTCTTGTTTCTGATTAATAAAGAAATTCTCAGGTGAATTCTCTTGAGTTTGTAGAAGCTTAGTTGTCTAGGAAAGGACAAGTTAGAAGTAATGCAGTGAGTTGCTGTTGAAAGCTTGTTTCTATTCCTGATGGTTCTTTGCAATATCCTAGATTGTATGAACACAGTGTGTCTCACACAGGCTCACGCTGTAATGTTTCTCCTTCAAAGGTGAGTTTTGGAGCTCAAAGAAATCACAAAACCAGCTCTGCTCCTGTACTGCAGGTGTGCCTTTAAGGGTCACAGATGGAGGAGAAAGTTAGAGAGAGGTAAGTGCTGCCAGCCCCTGCTTCTGCTGCGAGCACTAACCCAGGCAAAGCACATATCAGTGCATCTTAAACTCTGTGCAGTCACAGACTCCAGCTTGAAAAAGCTTCCAGTGGGGCTTGTGACTTAGCACAGGCAAAAGGTCACAGTTGGGGGAACTGGGGGGACAATCCTCTGGGAAGGGTCCACCAGATTTGGTTCCAGCTGAAAAGGGACCCTCTGGGAAGAGGAAGCAATTTGTTACCTTCTGTTTTCAAGAAACAGAGATGGAAAAGGTTTCCCAGTTCCCATCAGTCTCACCTCTTTGCCTGACTGCTAGATGCTTTTTGAGGGACTTAAAGCACAATGTGGAGCACCTGAGTCCAGTGGGAGCTGGATTTGACTGCTCTGACTTAGCTGAGTTAGGATTTGTCTCCTAGGAACTGTCAGAGGGGATCATCCATCACTGTCATGTTTGGGTTTGGATCGATGAGCGTCATCTCTGCCCACAGGGACAGAGCTGTCACTGGTCAGCCTGGACAAGAAGAGAAAAGAAATCTTCAGTGATTTCAGAGAAAGGAATATCTACTCTCTGGAAACTAAAAAGTGTGCTAGGCTCTTCAAAAAGTAGCTTTTTTTACTGATTCATCTTCCTCTAAAGGATAAAAACCAATTCAAGAACAAGAAAGAGGGAAAATAGGGCTAGGACTTATAAGCAAAAGGAGTCTATTGTATAGCAGGACTGAACCCATCCTCAGGTTTACATTTCCCTGCTCATCTCGGAGCAAAATTCAATCCTGAGGTTCACCTTCTCCTCTGCACCGAACACAGCGATTATGTTCATCCTATTCAGATTTCAGACTCAATTTTCCTTTTTCAAAGGCCTGTGCTGTTATTTTCCATCCATCCATTCTTTACAGTTAGAAAACGTACATTTTGGAGGCTGACTTGATTTGCTCTTTCCCTTGGGGAATAATAGATGTCATGCTGTTTAGAAAAATGAAAAGGAAAAAAACCCCTTTCCATGCACCGAAGGGTGTGGGGAGAAAACCCTATTAAAATCCTGCATTCCAAATACTGTTATCTAAAGCTGACAAAGAGGGTCACAGACTTATTTTCTTCTTCAGGCTCAACCTTCCTTTAACCAATATGAAAATTTCTTGTAGCTCCTGTCTCTCCAGGGAGTTTGACCAGCATTGTTTCAAGCTGTGCTTTCCTCACTATGAATAGGTAACAATTGTGTAAGCTGTGACTCTTCCTGTTAATATTCCAACAAAACAGATTTTCCAAACAACCACAACTCTTTTGTCCCTTTTCAGTCCTGCCTGATACATCATTGTAGGTGTCCATGAAAGGCAAATAGACATCTGTGGAATCTAAAGAGGAGCTCTGACAATTTTGCACAGTCCCTTACTGCCTGCCTCCATAATCTGACAATAAAATTGGATTTTTGGTATCTCTTTAACACTCCAAAAAGTAAACCCCTTTCATAACATATATCATTTTCCAAGGTAATTTGAAGAGAATACCTTTCACTTTCACTTTGGCAGCTTTGAAACCACTGTTGTTTTGTAAAAGCTCTTGGCATTTAAAACTACTTTATAAGGAGGAGGAGAAATAATAATAATAAAAAAAACTCCCAACCCTGGCTACTTCACGTTCCTTCTGATCTGTCCAGAGCTTTTCAAGTGAATGGGAACACGCTGGCAAATGCATTCTGAAGAAAATCTCATTTCGACCCTAAATGGTTCTTCACAATTTCCAATTCACGCTGTTGCCATTTTTGCAGGAATTGATGGCTGCCATTGTTATCAGAGCTGACAGCCCTGGGTAGGTTGCACAATCAGAGCAACCTGCCCGAGCCTTTCATTATTCCCAAGTGGCAGGTTCTCATGATATCTCTCTTTCATAGGCATTGCTCATTTCTATTTTGCATTTGACAGGGCTCCCCCTCTTGCTCACTGCTGGGCTGCCCAGATGAAATGGCTCCTGTGAAGTTAAAGGAACAAAGCTCCAATGTGCCCAAAGTGGTTGGCAGCTCCTCTCCTTCCAGCACATTCCAGAGGCTGCTCTCTTTGTGGGAATTAGCAGCTGGGTAATGGCCCAGTGCGTGGCTCCATTCTGTTCAGCTCTGGTGTTCCAGTGTCCTCTAAAAGCAAATCCAAATCAAAGGTTTGGGGAGCTTTTATGTTTACAAAAATAAAGAGGACAGTGTTTTTGTTGAGCTGTATTTTTTCCCCTAAAAGGCTCTGTCTTTACCTCAGCTGGAAAAGCTGAAAGGATGCTGAAACATCCCCCAAATGACCAAACTGGCCATCAGACTGTCAAACAGAGTGAGTGGGAAAAGGGGGACCAGCTCCCCAGGAGCGTGAAGGAGCTGAATGGAAGATAAAGCTCCCAGCAGCCAAGAGCTGTCTCCCTCAATTCATGCACAATTCAGGCAACCTTAAAGGGTGATATCCCCCTCCCTTACACATTTTCCAGTCTGTAAAACTCCAGCCACAGGTTCTGCTCAAGCATGTATAGGCCTATGATTGCATGAGTTGCTTGTGTGACAGAGACAGCACTAAAGGGTAAAAAAGAAGAAGGTGTTTTGACTACACCTTGATAAACCCAATATTTCAGGATTACTCTATAAGATTTTCATAATGTCAAATAGGTGATTCCTGGTAGATTTGATAGGAGAGCCTCCATTATTATCCCAAGGCCTTTGTGTTTGTCCTTACCAGAGTCTCACAGAATTCTGATCTTGCCTTTAACCTCAGCTGTGCTTTCAGCCTGATATATTTTTTTTTTTTAGCCTGGAATTTAAATTTGAAGTTGTCCTATATGAAGATAACTCTCTGTGAGGAGACCACTGAGGTTGTCAGCTATGTCTGTCCTGCTCACAAGTGCAGGATCTGATCTCTGCAGTGGATTTCTCCCCACCTGGGGTCAGCTCTCTGAAGGTTGGAGCCACCACCTGGTGTACAGATCCAGCTGTATAAATGTGGTTCTGCAGCTGTTATGTGTTTACACTTACACAATTTTAAGAGAATGTGAGGAGGAGGGATCTCTGCTTCTGCACCAAACCCAGCTTCTCTAGATTTAATTGTTTAATCCAGGTAAGTTGAAATCCCAAGGAAATCACATTTCTCCATAGGACAGTGCCCAGTGAGAGATGTGGGTGGTTGCAGCAGTGAACATCACAGGGATGCAAGGGAAAGTGGGGCACAGACCCACAATAACTACTGTACCAGAAAAAGCAAAAGGAATATCTTCCCCATCTTCTGGCCTTACATCATGGAGGCAGCCAAAACCCGAGGCTTTTATGGTGGGAGCCTTCTTTCTTGTTTCTGGTGCTTGGAAACATTGTCATAAAATATCTATTGCTAAATAGATCTTAAAAGAAGAAGGAAAAAAATCAGCCTTGCAGGTAAATGAAAAAAAAATATTATGGAAATATAAATTAGTGAGCATATATTGACAGATAAGTAACTCTACAGCACCTAGTAACATAATCACCATAAATATTTGAGATAAAATTGGCAGACAGGGATAATATATTTTCTTATTAGATCAAAAGCCATATCTGGAAAAAAAAAAACAAAACAAAAAACTGGAGGAACTGGTAGGCACAACAGCCTTTCTTTGGGCCTAAAGTGGCCAGGTAAATAAATGCTGGGGGCAATTGTTGTACTTTGATTTAATTATAGAAATCAGTGAAAAAATTAGAGTGAAAAGGGTGGCTAAATCTCAGAAACAGGTGGGAACATTTAGGTTTGATTTCCCAAGTCAAGCATTCATGATGACACTGAGTGAGGCATTCAAACCTTCCCTTCCTCTTGCTGTTCCTGGTCTGACCTTTGCTGCACAGATAGCACTGTCTGTGCAAAGGTGCTGGAACAGGATCAGAGAACAAGTGAATTAAAAAACAATTAATGAAAAAATAATTAAGCTTTTTGGTTTTTTTTTTTTTCTCCCCTCTAGGTCACAGGGCAGCTGTAGAGATAGAAAAGGACAGTCTTTGCTAAAAATTTCAACCCTATCCCTGCTCTGCTTCCAGAATTACTGCTATGAACAGATGATGCCTATTTGGCTCAGCTGGACCTGGCATCACTAGAAATTATAAGGTAGTGGGAAAGGGTTGTCTGGCCACTGTTAATGCACATAGGACACAGTGTTGTGGCATGCTGTCCAAAGGCTGCTTGTCATGTGAACTGGAACTTAAGCTGTGCCCTAGAAAGAGCCTGAAGACAGAAGGACTGTTAATGATGGATGGTAGATAAATAGATATATTTGATGTGTGGGGGTAGGGTTTAAGATAGGCTGTTACTATTTGCTTTCTCAGAGTTGAAGAATAATGGCCCCTCATGTGAGAGACTCAATTTTAATAAATGGTTTTGATACCACTGGAGGCCAGATGTGCTATGAGGATAAAGGGCTCTTTCCATAATGCAGCACTTTGATAAACCAGATCTTGGTCTTCTGCTAAAACTCAGAAGAAAACACATTACTGATGAAGCAAGATTGGATAACTTTCCTTCTTAAGCCCTGAAGAAAGCTCCAGCATGGGAGGGGTTCAGGCTATTTCTGACCTGACAGGAAGGCAGGTGGGTAGCAGCAGCAAACACAGACTCAGAGCCTGTAACAAGCCAGGTGAGCAGACAGCTCTACACCTGTATCCCCTGCCTGTTTCTCATCTGTGGAAATTCTTGCTTGTAAATTCCCAAGGGACATGCTGGAGTCTCACAGCCTGACAGAAAACTGGTAGAGGATGCTAGTCGCAGACTCCAGCTACCCAGGGCACTCTGCTCACATCCATGTTCCCTACAGTTCCTGCTGGAGGTAGCATCAGTGATGAATTTCACACTGCTCACCATCACAGAACAAAGTGACAGTGCCTTATGCATAAATTATCCCCTTTCATGATGTTAGATGCTTAAACACACTATTCAAACCTGCATTCTTCTTTATTTTAAGAAGTTTCACTTTTCTTAATGTGACAGAGATGCTTATTCAGAGGATAAATCTCTTGTTTAGAGATAAATCCCATGCAGTGCTCAGTTATCTGGAAATAAGAGAAAATACTTTTTCATGGTCATTCATCCGAAAGTCCCCAGAGGCTATGGCCACATATCCAATGTGGTTCCAGTCCATGCACCATGAGTAAAACACAGTGGCCAGAAATCTATTGCTTTCATGGAATCTCACAGCAGCCACAGCTGTTGTTCACCCTTATAAGTTTTGGGGAAAGGAAAAACTCTGTGCTTTGGACTTTTGACCTGCCCCAAAGTAAAGCCTTGGCTCAAATTTTCTCTAATTTGTTTGTTGTGCTGCTGAGATGAAGAAAATCTTCCATGTCAGAGATTAGTTCTTGTTTCACCGAAGCCTTCTGCTCTGTGGGAAGCATTATTTAGGTGAGTGACCAAGAGGTTCTTCAGTGGCAGGCATTTATCAGCTGTTGGGGTAAGGACTTGAACAAGCTGGTGCCGTGCATCCCTCCTCCTGCACTGCTGGTCCTTGCCTCATTCCTGGGGATTTGCTGTCATTACTGCTTGTCTTTTCTGCTTCCTCTCTCTGTTACTGTGACTGATGGGCTGTATATGGAGCCTATTATCTCTTCCTGTAGTTTAAGCAGCATAAGATCTAGGCTGAAATCACCATTAAGTGATTTTTTTGAAGGAGTGTAATTTATATTGGGTTAGAGTCAAAGTGTACCATGCTCTGCTGTCTGCCCTCTTCCCGATCCTGATCCAAAATAATTCCTGTTTTGCCATCAAATACCAGAGTTTTAATGGCACTTGTTGAAAAGAGAAATTTTATTGGATGAAATAGAGCTACAAAGCAGTTAGAGCTAAAAAGTGTCCTTCTCAACACTCAGGTTGTCCCTATGAGTCTGTCTAGTTTTTTTTGCCCAAAGCAGACTGGAATACATTTAGATAATTTCCAACATGATTCTGTGATGTCCCTTATAGCTCTCTGGGATTTTACCTTTTTTATCTTCCAATACTCAAATCTCTTAATACTGGTCATGGCTACACAAGAAATCCTGCCTTTTATATGCAGATCCAAGTTTGGACAAGGCACATTTGAAATATTTTGGCCTTGAACAGAGCTCTTAAAACTATATACCCTTGAGCTTGCAGCCAGTCATGCTGCATGACACAAAGGGGTTGTTCTTGACTTTGTGTGAATTCCAAGAGCTGGAATGTTAACTCACGTGAGTCTACCCCACGTCCTGCCTGATTTGGTATTTTGGGGAATGTCTGAATGAGAAGTGTCTTCTAAGCTTCCCTCAGATACTTTTAGACAAACTCAGGAGGTGTTTTTGGAAGATGCTAAATAGCACACTTTAGTAGTAGTACTGTGTCAGTAGATTACAAATATTAGCCCTTTGTGGTTGCTATCTTCAAAGTGACAATAAATGAGGCAGACTGGCACATCTATAAGTAATTTGCATATTGTGGGTTTTTTGGTTTTTTTTGGTACAATTATGTGTTTGAAGAGAGAATGAATTTTTTTCTTCTTTTATTTTTTTACCCTCCTCTTCCAAAACTCTCTTAATTACTTTCAGTTCAGGTTGACTTACCATCTTATTCTAGGTAATGAAAGTCAGATGGGAAATAGTGAAACTTAGTCTAAAGTCAATCAGTCTGTTAAGCTGAATACAAAATGCACTTGTGGTTCATTCACTCTTGGTAGGGAAAATGAGATGCTGACAATTCCCACTGAACACCTAGAGAAGAAATGGAAAAAAAATCATTAAAGCAAATATCAACACTGCAGATAGGAGAGGGAACAAACGCAGTGTGCGCTCTGTCTCTGAAGTGCTGCTGCATTACAAAAACATGGGAAATAGTTCACATGAATTTCAGAAACTTCTATTTTTTGTTTTTTTCTTACCTCCTACCTTAGAAGCTCCATCAGCCCAGATTATGTGTGACACAAAGAAATGGTACTGTCACTGCAATTTGCATATTCGTGTGCATGAGACTAAAGTGAAGTCCTCATGACTAAACCTTCCTAGACTTGTGGAGCCCCCTTGGAAGGGGAATGGTTTTGTGGAGGGGACTCAGCTCTCTCTCCTCTAGTGCAGAGCCAGAGCCGGGAGAGGTTGTGATGTTTTGGGCTGCTGAAAATAACCTGAAAGCACTTGTGCTTTCAAGCTCTCTTCCCTGCCCAGAGGGCTGTAGTTGATTGATGCAGGTCTCGGGCAGAGGCTGGCGGCTGCAGCTGGACCTCAGCAGCTTGTCAGGCTGTTCTCACCACTAGCATGTTCCTGCTTTTGGCACACAACTTTCTAGGATACTCCTGTCTCCCAGCTCCCTGATGAAGCAGCATGGGCTAGTGGAACTGCAGACTCTGCTTCTTCAACCCTGATCAGGTGAAAACCTGTGTGCATGTTCTTCCAAGAGGTTGGACTCAGACGAGACCAATTCTAGTGCCACTGTTCATTTTCTTGTGTGCTCCACTTTCCTTGGCTGTAAGGTGAGGGAAAGATTTCCAAACCTGTACAAGCAGGTAGTTCTGGACCAGCTGCATGCAGAGTGCCACAACAAGGTCCATTGTGCGCTGGCTTCCCTAACTTCTCAACTCCTTAGCTGGAAAGATCTGTCTAAGCAGAAAAAGTCCCATTTTCAGTTCACAGCCTGCACATTAAAGCTCCAGCAAAATTTCCAAGGTAGGGTGACATATGTAAAGTATTGTAACTGCTGATTTCTCTCTGGCTTGCAGGTTTTGGGTTTGTTTTTGGCTCATTGCCATTAACTGGAATGAATTTTAATGAGTTCATGTGGCTTAGAATTGAGGCAGTATAACTTATTCCATGTGTACATGCCAGATATATGTGTATGAGAAATCTCATGATCAAATAATTATTTTCTTGCAGGAACAAGAGCTGACAGTGCCAGCAGCTACCTAGCACCAGCCTGGATTATGCAGCCTGTATGAATTTGAGGCTTCAAAACCATCTCAAGTTCCTCCTAATTCCACAGGCAGGGTCTCTCACCATGATATACTTCAATGTGTCCTCTCTGCAAGGATGTCAGTGCCAGGAGCCACCTTTCAAAAAGGTTTTTGAGATCACTTAACAAACAGTGCAATGTGACCAAATACAGCTATAGAACAGTTTAGGCTGGAAATCCAATCATTAGCCTAACACTGCCAAGCATGTCCCTAAGTGCCACATGTAGGCAAAGTAAGTGGAAATCACTCCAGGAAAGAGATAACAGCTTAGCTTTCCACGACTATCATTTAGTGGCATCTGTGAGAGGCAGAGCATGAAGGGAAATTGCACGTCTCAGCATCTCTCAACTGGGGGCTCCATTTACAGTCCTGATAGAATTTATAGTCCTCTCCTCATATGAAAAGACAGGGGTGAGAAGGTGGCCCTGTGTTAATTTTTCAGGCTTCTTCTACGTTTTCCTTGTGCTTGATTTTTCCGTTTCAGACAGGACTTTGTGCTAATGAAGATTGAAATATCTGTCTGACCTTCTTTGGTGCAGGCACAGAACAAGTCAGTCGGTGTCAGTATGGCTCTGGCTTTCCTCCTTGTGCCAAGAGCTCATGGTCTCACAGGGGAGAAGATGGGTGGCTGCTTGAAATGACCCATTTGTCTCAGTAGGTAGAAGGTGTGAGAGGCTCCTGGATGGCTACAGCACACTTGTATTCTTATAGTCGCTCAGAGTTAAACATCCCTTTTAATAAGGATGAGACACTTACATTTGCATAAGTGTCAGCCTTAATGGACTTTAAAATGTATAAAACAGCACAGGGATTACTCCTGTACAATTGGAGAGGCTGGTGAGATGGGCTGAGAGGAGTGGTGCATGTATCCCTGTCATGGAGGGTAATGCTTGTGATCTTCCCTAGCTCCTGCACAGGAGCCTTAATAAACTGTGCTCTGTGAGAGACCACAAAACAGCCCTTAGCTGCACAGCCTAACATGACAAACAGCCTCCAGTATTAAAAAAAGAATATTAAAAGAATTACCATGAAATGTGGGGCTTAGACAATTTTCCAGATTAAAGTGGCTCAGTCTGTCACTGGGAGGCAGTTGGGCAGTGCTGACTGCCCCTCTGTTCACATGGTTTTAATCTGAGACTGGAGCAGCATGATGTAACCTTTCCTTTTGCTGGGGATAAGCCATGCTGTATTATCTAGGATGTTACCAAGGCTAAGGAAGAGTACAATTATTTTAGTCAGCTGCTGTGTAATAATATATTGATCATCAACATGATGTTCTGCTCCAGCCTGGTTTTGAGCCTGAGCTTTGAGTGTGATCCAGTCTGAGTGTCCCCTGGGTGGGTTCACAGCTCGCTGCATTTTACTTAAGCTTGGGGAGGACTTTCTAAGACATATCTGTTTTCTTGCTGCCCTGACTCTGAGCTGTCTTTTTCCAAACTGGGAAGAGAGAGCCTGCAGGAGAGCCACACTGACTCTGACATGATAAACCAAGACAGGTCTCAGCAGGAACGACGTAGCTGAACTCACTGTTGGTCCTATGGCAATCCAATAGGAGTGCCTCTGAGAAGATGAAAAAGTGAATATCCACTGATGGCCAAGAGGAAAGGGTCTAATGACCCTTTACCTAGGTTTACCTAGTTTATCTTAGGAAAATGTTTCCACAGAGCTGCCACAATCTCTGACTGGACACACTGGACACTGACAGAAACTTGCCTTTTTCTCCCCATGGCTACAGCTGCTCTGACCTACCACAAGCCTTCTTTGGGGATCTCAGCAGGACATGCTGATTCTGGCTCAGCACTGAGCTAAAGCAGAAATCCAGCTACTAAAGGGCTCCAGTAAATCAGAGTGTGGCCAGGGGGCTTGGATCCAGTCCAGCTGTCAGTGTAGACACAGCAAATAATATATTGACTGAACTTGTCTATGTCTCTTTGCAGAGATCAGATCCTGGTTCCTACTTCACAACTACTAACACTGCTCTGACAGAAGTGACTGATGCCTTTAGATCCCAGAGTCACAGTTCAGCTCATGTGCACGACCTAGCCAGTGGACTGCAGCATGGTTTTGCAGAAAACTATTTCATTGCAGTATAGATTTGATTTCAGACTCTTGCATGGGAATGCTAGTGCCTCAGAATGGTTATTTTGTAGCTGCCTTTATTTTTGTCAAAGGAGTTGGGGTTTTTTTTGGGTTTTTTTTTGGTTTTTTCATTGGATCTGCTCTGTAACAGCTATGATTATAAATCATATTTGATATAATTTTCCAATGCCTTAAAATTCTGCTCATCTGGCCCTTGGCTTAGCAAGATTTGGTCCCATAACACCCCTTATCCCTTTTCTTGATGTCATCAGTGGCCCCATTAGAGCTGGAGTCCAAAAGGTTAATTGACTAAACCATAATTATTGAGTTTCTTCTCCCTGGTGTGAGCTGGGGACATCCCACGCTAGTGATAAGTGAGTCCTCAACAAAGAAAGCTGGGTATTAGGGAGATAGCTTGCTCATCAACCTGGTAGCCCTGTGTGAGGTGATAGATTCCTGGTTCTGTAAATGTTTTCAGGTTCAGCAGCCTGAATACTGTCACAGTCTAATCCAGCCCTGTCCAGCTGGCCTGCACACAACTCCATCCTGCAGACAACGTGATTCCTCCTGTGAGAAACTTTGTGTTGATACCTAGTGAGTCCCCGAGGCAGGAGCTGGTAGGGCTGTCCACCTGAGGAGCACAGGTGGTCACTGTGCTGTGACCTCACCCTGGGTGTTTCTCTGGAGCAGTTCTGAAGGAGCACATGGAGCCATGGTGTGGCTTAGGATGTATGGATTAGGAGCCCAGGCACCCTGATTTCCCAGAGAGGTTTCCAAAAAGTCAGCAGCAACTGGTCCTGGTGCATGGTGCTCTGGACTTGGCGATCTTGACATGAAAATGCCATTGTAACCTCTGTTCAGTGACAAGGAGCAACATGGTGTGATGCCACCATGAGATTTGTCCCCAGCTACTGCAGAGGGAAACAGAGGTAATGCCTTAAGCTCTGCAGCCTTTCCATGTGGAAGGAAAAGACTGCAGAGTGAGGCTTGGAGGCTGCTGGTGGTAGGACAGATGTTGTCTTCCTGCTGTGAAACCTTGGTCAGAAGTGGAAACACATGTGCCATTTAAAAGAGTCTGTAGGGTGGAAAAAAAGGGAGCAAAAGGATTCTGTCTTTCTCTCTCTCTCTTTTTTTTTTTTTTTCCCTAAGAAGAGAAAAACAGCTGTTTCAGCCCAGTAAGGTACATTTGAACTAGTTTTGAAAGGCACTGTGGGGAGCTGGACTTCTTCTCTTTAACAATTTTCTGCTGCTAAATAAGAAAAAGTAACAAAACCTGAAACAACAGTGAGGAAGTCCAGAGGCTTCTCACAAAGCTTGCTGGTAAAAGACAAGCTTTCTCTGTGACTAAGAGGGTAACTGCTGGCCAGAACAATCATTCAAGCATCTGAGCAAAGACAGAAGCATATTTGCATGTGTGCACGCATGAATCCTTTGGACAGCTTTGAATGAGGAAAAAAGCCTCACTGAAAGTGGCAGGAGGCAGTGTATGAGTCAGCATCATCAAATGCTCCCTCTTCTTTCTTTGAAAAATCACACCAGGATATGTAGTTCCCTCACAGATTAGAGTGAAAATAATGGGTTATCTAGTGAAGCCCACATGTGGTGAAGGAAGCATTTTCTATACATACATGCATATTTTTATACAGAACTACACAGTGACTACATATATAAAGTCATATATGTACACATGCATGTGTAAGAAATTTTAGACCATCTATTTAGCAGTTTCTTTATGATCATAAATTACCCTGTGATTCTTTGTGCCTTTTTTAATGCTTTTGTTGCCCACTAACATATTTTCCATCTTTTCCCCAAATCAGAGCCTGTGTGGTCATGTCCTGTCTTTCTGCAATCAGCCCTCTCAGAGCCAGAGGTGAAGAAACACAGGGCTTTGTGTATTGTGAAAGATTTTTTCATTTTCCTGAAAATAAGTAGTGACTAGATTAAAACAAACAGCTATGCACTCCCATACCAAACTACTGAGACTGGACCTGGGAAATGGAGGAGATTGCTGGTGTGGGGCTGCAGTAATCATAGCTTGGCATGATGGAGCACCCTTCAGGCGGAGGAAATAGACCCCCAGCTTGCTACGTGTTTTATTGTTCTGATCCTGCGGCGCTGTGTTGATTTACCACAGCAGAGGAAGCTGTGTTTTCAGATGTGTGTTAGCAAAATCAATTCCCCCAGTCTGGAGCTGAGCACAGCAGGGGCTCCGTGCCCCTGGCAGCAGGAGGATGCTCAGGACAGCACGAGAGAGATGCAGGAGGCAAACATGACGGAGGTGGAACTCAGGATGTAACCAGGCAAGCAGGAAACCTCTGCAGTGATTCTGGGGATGGCCATTCCCCTGGCTCCTTGCCCACCTGATAAAGATCACAAACTGCCTTTTACATGGCCATTTCTGTCCCCCCAAACTGCCTGCCCTGATAGGCTTTTTGTGGGGAGCACATTATGACCCTGTGGACATGACCTTTGGAGCTTAATGTCATAATGGGGGTTCCTTGCTGATAAATGCATTCAGACGCTCCAGATGAAGGGTCCCCAGCTTCTGTCTCGTGAGGTAATGGCAGGAAAGGCATCAGAAACCAAGGTGATCAGAGGGAGCTGGGAGTGGGTAATCTGAATAAATAAGAAATTCTGTGAGCAATGAAGTGACTGAAATGTTCTCTATCATCTCTTTCCCCTTTCTTGTAACACTGCAATCTGAACAGATTTTCAAATACCTCCTTTCACACAGTAGTGCTATGGGGCAAGGAAAAATTCAGTATATTACTTGAAGCATTAGGAATTGTGAAGAGAGAGCTTTCCTGAGATGGGACCAGTGGAGTTTGCAAGTTAGCTGAAAGCACAATGAAAATGCGCCACTTAGGGAATGTATAAATAATTCCATACATTATTCTATAGCACATCAAAACACAGAGCCAGCCTCACACGCTTCAGCAGTTTTTGCTTCTGAGTGTTTTAAATGAGCTTGAAACCCTCTCAGATGCTTTTCTTCATAGGTGAATGGCTATCCAATGTACCAAAAGCAAAAATGTAATTAAACTTTAAACTCTTAAAATGCCAAGTACCACTGGGATAAACAGCGGGGTAAAACACAGTAATTGTTTATATTTACTCTACGTCTAGTTACCCTTTCTTTTCAGGTGTCTGCCAGAACTGCTAGCTTGGGAAAGGCAAAGAATGTAAGAGTCAGTTTGTCTTTGTAAAGCCAGAACTTCAAAGTCTTCATTGACTTTCAATGTGGTGAGATCTCATTACCTGCCTGCTGAGAACAGTGCTCTACCTGCTGCTGGTAATGCAGGGGGGCTTCTTTCCCATCTATTTCAAAGCCTTCCCCTTCCTCTAAAGCCCTGGTAGCACTGCATCCCCTCTCAGAGGATTTGAGCATGCCATGTGCCAGGCCTTGAGACTGCACTTTTAAAAGAGAAGACTAAGTCTCTGCCCTCTTTCTCTTGAGTGTTTTCCCAATTTCCCATGGCCATGGGTACTTCAGAGGCATTGGACCCTCCCATGTCCTGGCATAACATTTCTGTGCTATGTCATCTGTCTAGTAGGAACTAAGGAATAAAGTTATTACAGGGATAAGAGCAGATGAAAGGAGTTTAAATTACACAACTAAGAAGTTTTTGCTTCCAGGTCACATGACAAATCATGTTAAAAGTGTTACAGTCACGTGTGAGGCCCTGTGTCTCCAGTGCATCTCAAGATGCACACAAATAATCCTAGAAAAGTTTATGGGACTTGTTTGAATTTATGAACTGACTTTGTCAATATTCTCAAATCTCAGCTCTGTTTGAGAAGAAATGTTTGTTGCATTTCCAGTTCTGTTTTTAATATGTTAACTGTAAAAAAAGACATAGGAGAGAAAAGCAAATATGAACTACACCCTACATTTCTTGAGCATTCGCTTGGGAGAAGGTATGAACTTTTTTGCTCTCTGAAGGGGTTACTGTGTGTGTAACTGGCAGAGGCTGTGTTGGGACGTTGAGGAAGGAATTTTTCTCTTTATTTCTTTTGTATTGCAAAATTGACTTTACCAATCAGCCTTGGTTTCTAAACAGAGGTGTAATGCACAGGATGCCTTTTCAACTTGGCCCCAGCCTGCTTTTGAGCAGATGTGAGTGAGTCCAATTTTCATACTAATGGGTATGTTGAGCTTATAAAACTTTCAATAGAAAATGGTGATAAACCATCTTAGTAGCAATTGTGAATATGTGTTTTGCCAGGCTGCTCCAGATTACTGATGGTTCAGGTGGTCCCACGAGCTCCCAAAAGATCTGCCTTTGCAGAACACGTTCTGCTAATGCTCAGATATTTCACACTGAGTACACTGCAGACTGCTACAGGATTGTATCTTTCTTTGTTTAGAGGCAGTGAAAAGCTTGTGTAACAACCCACTCTAAAGATCAGACTTGCAGTGTATTTCTGCAAACAAGATCTCTGGAGTGATCAAAAAAATGGAAAAGGCTTTTGGAAAGTTTCCTAACTTCTACAGAGGTTTGATTAGTTCTCAAGGTGGAAGAGTCCCTTTGGAGTATATACATTCCCTCCCTTCAGCATTTACCTCAAAGAGCTGATCACCTGGGTAAGTAAATGAAAGCAAAAATAATCCTCTTACTCCAACCCCCCCTTTATAAAACGGCTTGTGACAAATTCCTGCAGTAAAGACCAGTGGAATCAACACTATAATGATAGTAAGAGTTAATTCCAAAGAGCTTTGTGGGGTTTTGTTTGTTTGTTTGTGGTATTTGTTTGGTTGTTGTTTGGTGTTTTGATTGTTTGTTTTCTTTGTTCATTTTGCAGTTACTGGAGCTCATTTAGCCATCCAGACGGCAGCCATCTACATCAGCCTGCCTGTTTGTGCTCCCTTAGCAGTGAGACAGAGAGGTACTTCCAAGGGGTCATTCATGCTTTGGGGATTGCTGCTGGTGGGAGGAATTAAACCAGCTCTGTTCCCTCAGGAGCTTCTGTATGAAATATAAATGAGAAAACCACACAAGGCTTTTAGCTGTGTGGTCTGGGGACCTTAGTTTAAATTTGGTGCAGTTTGCCTCTAGACACATTCTGCACATGCTGCAGAGGCTGGAGAATATGTATCAGTAGTCCCTTGGCTTGATCAAAACAAACTTGTGGCAATTACTATTTCTATGTGTAATCTCAGTCTATCCATGGGGAATGGAAGCCAATTGCTTTAGAAACTTTCATTGAATGCTGTGGCCCAGGCTTTAATTTCCAGCTTGCCTAGACAGAGATGAAAGACCTGTGTGCAAGAACAGGCTTATCCATTCTGTGATCCCTGTGTAGCAGGGCAGCCAAAAAGTCGACTGAAAACCAGCCTGCAGAAAGGTGGTCAGACAGGCCAGAGAGAATTCTTCCCTTTGAACACCAGGGAGTCTGCAGGCTTCCCATCAAGTGCTGCTTGCTAGTAACAGCCAAACAGCCAGACAGAGCAAACAGCAAGAAGAATCTCTGCCCTCTCTCCAGGCCAGGGGGTGTTGATGGATGGGTGTGAGGAGCTTGGTTTGGGGTGAAGTGAAAGGTGAGCAGTGTGAACAAATCCACCAGCCTTGTTCCTGACAGCTACTCTGAGCCAGGCAAAGTGATATAATCACAGAGAAGCAAACCAGGCAGATCTGGGGAGTTGTGAGTTTACCCAGCTCTATGCATCCCATCCTAGGGACCTGCCAGGGCTGTGGGTTTGGGCTTCTCGAGAGGAGGAGGTACCTCTGAGTCAGAGGACTTGGGCAGTCAGAGACCCCTCCCTAGGAGCAATGTTCCTGTCCCAGTTCTGTCTGAGAAGGAGTAAGCTGGAAAAATATCTGACATCCTAATGCCTGTTTTGATGTTTTCTCCATGGTTATGGATGAAGCAAAGGCAGAACCTCTTGTTGAAAGCCAGAACCAAAAAAGAACTAAAGTGTGAATGCCTCAGCATGCTCCCTTGGCTTTCCCAAAGGACCACATCTCTTGGGCTGTAATGAATTTCTTTTCTTTGCAGCCATTTCTTTGTTTCTTTCTGCTCTTTGTCTTGCTACTGGAATTCACCTGTCTCTTTTCAGATTTCTCAATCCTTCTTCTCTTGCCCCACATTGGCTTTCTCAGGCTTTCTCTACCGACTCTACCATTCTTGTTCCTTTCTTTGAATACCTTCCTTCTCCTCTCATCCCCACAACTTCCCTTTTCTAGCTTCATTTCAGTCTGTTGGAAATCCTTTTTCACTTTGCCCATGTCCTGACCAACCTTAAGCCCATATATTTTTTTTCACCTCACAGATGATGACTCCTCTTTATTTCTCTTTAATTTTAGGATTTCTCTCCTGCACTTTTGGATTCTGTTGCATCCTAAGTTCATCTTTCCCATATTGCTTCATTGCAGCGAGGTTTTGTAGACTCTTTATTGATCAACTTAGTCTTACCTTCTCAACTTCTCTGTAACAAGGGCTAAATATATTCTATGTGTAATGTGGGTTGGGTTTTGTATTACAATGCTGCTAAAATGCTGCAGCCCTGTCAGGCTCCATAAAGGTATACAGCATTATACTGTATTATGGCTTTACAATATAATCATGTTACCCAGCAGAAAGGCTGCAAAAATCTAAGATTACACTTCCTGCTAGGTGGTGAACTGTGATTAGAGAACACCATGGAAAAATTGGGTTGCTCCATTTAGTCCTGCTCTCAGTTCATCAGCCTGAGAGTTAATCGTTTGCCTGCAGCCATGGCAGACTGAAATAGCACCATTTGTTCTGGCAAGTGGGCAGAGAGGACAAGGCTCACCTGCTGAGCCCCCCTCTGCCAACTGGCTGCTGGTCGGAGATATGGCCTGAAGTGAAGATCTGCTTGTCTGTGCTTTGACTCTAATTGTGTTTGTTGACCTTCTGACTTTTTCTGTTGTGAAACAGATCTAAACCTGGGAGGAAAGTGCTATTTTAGTAGTCAGGCCAAAAGGGTTGCGTAGGTCCTACCTGAGTCTTTGTGTGTCTGGGAGTAATGACGACTGCTTTATTTTCATGAGATCACAGAACTAGCCCATGAGGAGGATGAAATGCTTTTAGAAATATGTCTTGAAGTATATATTATGGTATTTGGCTCTTAATTAGTTTTTGATGAGATTTCTATAATGCAAGGCAGCACAAATTGATGTTTCAGGATTGTTATCATTATAGTTTACTTCATGGGGTGAAAAGGAGAATATCCCACTTTCTTTGTTTCTCCAGTACCTTACATTAATTGCTGTGTAGTCTTTTATTGAAAAGGGCTAGAAGGGTTACTCACCTGGCTTCTAAGGATCATCCTGGCTACATCCAAAATCTGTTATGTGACAAATGTTAAAAGATGGTATCTGGATACCCAACTTCCCAGTACCTTTTTTGCTTTCTATCACACTCCAAAGTCTTTTAATCAGGGATGAAACCCTGAGTTGTGCCTCTGTGTTTCTCTGTGGTTTGGTTACTATTAGGTTTGAGTGAAGTAACAATAGAAGAGGGTTATGCCCTGCTGTTAAAATTCAGTGTAACCCTTCTAATTTAATATGGAACTTTTATGGGGGTAAAAGGAAAAAGGTTCACACACTTGATCTGCACTACATTTATACCTTCTCTCTCTATACCCTGGAAATATTGTCTTTGTTCTGCTTTTCATCGTAGATGAATTGGGTCCTATTCAAGCTGTCTGTTGTTCCATATTTTCAAACCATAACTAGTATGAAATTATCTTACAGTATGTTCTGTTTCAGTGAACAGTGTTTCAGAGACAGATAAAGAACTCCCGACTGTCAGTTGAAGAGATGCTAATGTGCAAGTCTGAAGAAATACATGAATACATACATATAGGTACATATAGGCCCATATATACAAATTCAGAATTCCCATTTTCAATTCCTGATGGTACTGCTCTAATGAACACTGCTTCTGCCACATAGTTAAAAGCAAAGTGATTATTTCTGCAGTTTTACCCCTATCCCTGATTTTTATTTTTTTAGTTCTTGTTTCCTAATTGGTCTTAGTAGTTCAAGTTTGTTTCTTAACAGCAGTCAGTTTCACTTTTTGTTAGCACAGCCCCTCTAATTTTTCCAATAGTGTAGCAGGAGATAACAAAGGAGTAGCTTTTCTCAGTTGGGATTTGATTTCTTGCAGTGTTGTGGACAGAACAGCAATTAAACAACACTTGCTAGTTTAGAAACACAAAGGACTTGGACAATGGGTCCATGCAGTGCCTGAACTGCATTAAGGTGTTTATCTTCAAAACAATGTCTTCCAGGGGGTGAGAGGGCAATACCTGTTTTTGCTGATGAATGTAGCACCAAACAATTAACTGACTTCCTAAAGACACAGGAGGAAGAGTCACAAACTAAACCTAGGACCCTTAGCTGCTGAACCTTTATCAGCAAGATTAAATTCCTTTCATGTATTCCTTTCACAGCTCATGTGTTCTATATTCAAATTTAACAGGTCCTCTAATTTCTATTGGTGTGTCCATCTGTTTGTGTGGCTATGATTTTGGAGTAACATCTTTTGATAACAGTGAAAAGGAGGAATCTGAACTCCTAAAGGTTCTACCTGTTCAGTAATTTTGTTGTTTGGCATTACAGAAATAGGAATCAGCTACTTTCAGCCAAGTGATTTTCCCCCAAAATGCAAATTATAGCTTTTGTCCAAGGCTTTGGGCTTAATATTCTGTTAATTTGCTCAAATGGAATATGTTTAGAGGATGGCAGCAGGATGAGAAAATCTTGTTGACATAGTTGGGCATAGTTGTTTAGACAGTCAAGTTTTTTGTAAGTTATGAATAGATCAAGTACTATAAAAAGTTTGGGAAAACATTTTAAAAAACCATTGTGACCTTAATGATACTAAAATGATATGCTGTTGATGTAGATTAATTTTTAATGAGTGCATGAAGAACCTTCATATATATCTAAAAATATAATGAACTAGTGCTTTATGGGAACTACTTGATCTAAGTTCTGAAAGGGCATGTGTAAGGAGAGGTTCTTTGGGGTTTTCTTTAGTATTAGATTAATAACAACAGCTTGTCTGCTAGTCTAAGAAATCTGCCAATATGAAAAGACTAACAAGCTGCTTGCAAGCTTTTTGTTTTATCAGATAATTATTTTTAAAATATTATTTGTTTTTAAAACAAAGACCATTAAGATGACCCTGATAAGTTTGGGACTGAGATTTTCTACAAGCAACTGGCAGAAATCAAACCTAACCAAAATTACGAGCGTTAATTAAGTTCTGACTAATGTCATGCAGTATGATTGTTGCTACTCTGTTTTACTCTCTCCTCATTCTTTCCTTCGTTCAAGCCCAGTCACTGAACACATGGATGCTTCTTCCTCCCAAGTCCCAGCTGAGGTGAGCCAATAAGACAATCCATTCTATGTGAAAAAGGCACAAAGACATGAAACAATGCCAGAGATCTAGAAAACAAAGTGCCCTATAATACCATAATAACTCTGTTTTTTACCTAAAATGTTAACTATTGCTTATCAGTAGCAATTTCTAAAAATGTCATAGGTCTGCAGCAATCTGGTATCACGCTATAATGAGACTTGTGTCTAAATAGTCATTAATTTCATGCTAAAGGGGCACTGTGACTGCCTGCTCTTCTGTCCTGTTGTGTCATCTGGTAAGGACACTAAAAGTTTTTGGAAGCTGTAGCCCAGGTGCAGGGATTAGTTCAGGCAACAGTTGTTAGTGAGAACTGGTGGACAGCAAAAAGAAGCAGTTTCAGTACTAGAGCACCAGAAAACAGCATATGAGTGAGTTGTGGTGGTGCCTGTGTGTGTAGTGCTTTTGTATTCATGACAACCTACTCATATGCAAAGAGCACAGAAGATCAAGCAAAATCTATACCAAACAAAGAAATGATAAATTAATCAATGAAACCATGGGCTAATCAAATGGCACAGTCCTCAATTACTCTAATAGGAAAGGAACAATTGCTGGTTCTGGCTCTTGATTTAGAATGACAGTATTTGCAAACAAGCACTGATTTAGACTTTAGTTAATTAAGTCAAGTGAGCTGTATGGAACAGGATTCCACTTTGGGTATTTTTTTCAGTTAATGAGATAAATGGATTCAATTTCCCAATTTCATACACCTTTCCCAAAGACTGAGTAAGAGTACATGAGTTTATACACAGCTGTAAATTATGAAGGCAGGGCTACAGGCCACAAAAGACCTCTGGTCCACTGCAGATACTTAAGTTTTACACTATGTAATCCCTGGCATACATAAAAATTCAGCTTCAAAACCAGTAATGTCTATATGTCTCGTTCATCTATCTAGAAACTGTCTCCTTCATGTTCTAGAAATAATTCCTAGTTTCCAGATTAACTGTGTCTAAAGCCACCTTGTACATTCTGAATTCTGTACAATTCTTTCCAAAAGCTGTACTTGGGTTATCTTCACTTGTGTCTGATGCATAGTTGGGGATGCAGTGGTGGGCATTTGTATCACAGAGAGAAGCCAGCTTGTCTGTCAAAGAGCAGGCTTTGGTCACTTTCTGGTGCAAATCTTTCTCAATTAACGTGTATAGAAAAACTATTACTCTGTTCATCTGCCATAGTATATGCCCTGGTTCACTGTTCAACTTTCAGTACAAAAGCAATGAGAAAATTCTTATTCCCGCTGATTGGAGTTGGGGACCAAAGGGTTGTAAAAGGAAACTATGTAGGTTTAGTCTTGGGCCATTACAACAATTCAGGTTTTTGGGTTTAGGTACAAGGGTGATCAATCAAATTTCCTTGGCCTTCATCCTCCCTGAGGTGGCAGAGCAATGGATTTGATTCCTCCAGAAAAAGTCCCTGAGGGCTGTAGGACTGCCTGCATTGTATATTCCATGGGGATAGGTCGCTGCAGAGGTGGTATTTGGGTACAGAAACAGACTCTGCATTCCTATGTCCTCTGAGATCTGGGGATCCTTTCAAACAGGCAATGAACGCATTTACAAAGTCATCATTGGAGGTGCTGTACCAGACTAATTGAAAATGTTTCCTATTGTCTCCTCTTGTTCTGGAGGAATCTAAGACTGGGAACCTGAAGCAATATTTGCCTTTAATCTTGTCCAGAAACTTTGGTTCCACAAAGTTTTCCATGAGTTTTTTAGTTTTAATTTTCGTTCTTTTCTATGAGAGTGAACCTTGAGTGAATATAATGAGCTTCATGCATTCAAATCAGTGCTTGAGTGTTAATTAGGTCACTCTTACTAGGATGATTTATTGACCTATATTCAGTATTTGCAGCCCTAAGTTTTCCTACATAGAGAATCAGTGAAAATAACATTCATCATTCTTTGAGACATTGATAATCTTATTTTTTTCTCTATTGTAGGTTTGCAGAGCGGATTAATAAATAATGTAGTCTGAGGGTCTGATTGAGTAGTTTTTCAAGATATTGAGAGGCCTCAAAAGAGAAAATAGGACTTGATTTTTAGGTTTTCAAAGCAGATTAACAAAGATCAGCTTTAGGAGCCTGATTAACTATTTTGAGCTGAACTGGAGGGCTTCCATTGATTGCAGCAGTCACTGGATGATATTAAATATATTGTGCATAGAGAAGATGGCACAGCTATTTATATAGGAAAAGAGCTTACAAAAGTCTCCAAAGCCAAAATCAAATATCTTTGATGTTTCACAGTGTGATGGATAGCTTGTTGAAAGAGACTTTGGACTGAGAACTTTTATTCCCATACTTTTTATTTTCAGAGTTTCAGGTTTTTTTTCCCAGAAAAAACACGAGGGATGGGTAAACCAAGAATAGTAGCCTTCAGGTTTGTGTGTGTTTGAACATCTAACGTGACTAGTGAGATTCTGATGTTGGTCTCTGGAGCAGCCTGCAGGCCAGATACTTTGTTTGATTTTTTTTTTTTAAGCTAATGAAATACAACACCATGTCTTTTTCAATATGGGGGCATGAAACCATCATGGTGCAGTCTTAGAGAAAACAAAAAGAAGTCATCTTCACAAAACGTATGCTTAGGCTGTGGAGTTCTTGCTGCAGTTGCTGTAGATGCTGGAAGTTCCCGTGCAAATAAAACATAAGTGGAGAAATTATTTGTGGGGAAAAAAAAATTCTTTGATTGTTATCCCCTTTGGTTTGGGATAACAGGATTTCCTGAAGGCTGGAAAAATACTTGAAGTATCATTGAATACTTGCCACGTTCTAATATGTTTCCTCAAATTCTAATATGTTTCCTCAAATCACTGGCATTGATCAGCATTGAAGGAAAATCTTGGATCAACTTTTTCTCTATTGGGCTGTCCTTGACATATGTGTGACCATGCTTCCTGTGTCTACTCAGGCATGTGTGTTCATCTTCTACCTGCATGAATTTCTTTAGAGGATTGAATTGTCACCAAATTGGTAGAGGGTGGAAATCTCTAATATAGCCAGTTTCTACATATTTTGTAAAAAGAAGATACCTGAAGGAGGTAAAGGAGAATTTTTCTGTGTTAGTGCATGATCACAGCTTTTGCTAGACAGTAGAGGCCACATAGGTGTACACTGCAATTATTGTCCAGACTTGGGAAAAGGCTTCAGAACTCACGGTCTATTAGACATCAAGAAAATTCAGTCAAAGACAAAGCCAGCCAAACAACTCATGTAGCTACCTTTCATCTCAGTGTTTTTCTGCAGAATCAAACTTGCAGGAATTTCCCTGAAAGAAAATTGCCATCTTTTTCTTTGGACCTGATCCAAATGGCAAAAATGGACTCTTGGGAGAAGTGAGGTCCTCTCTCTTCCTCATGAATCAAGGACCATTAAGCACTCTTAGCAATGATCCAGGATTGGTCTCTGCAGAGTTTCCACACCATAATTGCTGTATAGTTCAATTCTTTATTTAGGCCTGTAGGAAAGGCTTGCAGAGAACAATCAAGCCTGGAGTCCTTGCGCTGGAACACCTGAATCAATAGGAAAATTTAAAGGCTTGTTCCAGCCTATGGGTAGGAATAACAAATATATGCCAGGCCAGCCTCTACATCCTTTGCAGCTTCTTATTTAGCAGGTTCTCAGTCTGGAGTCCAGCTGAGTGCGGTGGAACCAGTCACTGCTTAGGCAGGAAGAGCAGAAGCAGCTCTGTAGTGGATTGGCTATAAGGAGGCAAACTGTCTGCAGCCCTGGGACCCAAACCCAGGCTTGGTGGTACTGCAGGTCCTCAACAAACCAAGCTGGGAGCACCTTCCTGTGCTAGGAGCCCCTCCTGGAATTGGTGCTGCTACACTGCCCCTGCATGCTGTGAGCAGGGCTTAAAGGCCACACAGGATTTCCCAGTGGCAACAGGCACTTGACAATGTGTATATGTTATTTATATATATATATATTTAAATAAAATCCACCATTGCCATCCCTTCTTTATTTCCCTTCACATTCTAGTTCCACTGTTTCCATTCTAATAAGACCAAAAGGGGATCTAAAAGTAATAAAAGCTTTTTTTTCCTCCCTTAGTGAGCTTTCTTCTCCAGCATGCTGATGCTCCTGATAACTGATCATGCCTTCTTATTTATTCATGAGAGTGATTCTGGCCTGCAGATGCACAGAGCTGATAGTGAGCAGCTCACTCCGGAGACATGACTGGACAAGAACAACTCCGTGTTACACAAGACTGGGAACATTTGCAGTGAAAACACTTCTCTGGGGAGGCTGGAAATGGTGAGAAATGTTATCTGCTCAGGATTTCTGTATAAGTGCATATGGATTGGCATTTAGTTAAATGGGAACAGGGAAAAGGACACTTGGCTCTTTCAGCACCAGTATAGATTAGCACTGACTGGCACTAATAATAAAGTAACACTGAATTTGAGCTTCATGAACGACATGTAATTAGTTATTACATGCAAGTGTTAATGAACACAAAGAAAATGCTGATGACTGCTAATGACTCGTGGAGGAAAGGAGTGCCTGGGGGAAAGTTTTGTGTATACTCACTTGACCTCCTGTGCTGTGGGAGGATACTGGGCTGGACGCTTTTTTAAACCCAGACTGATTGTTCTTAAGTTCTCATATAACATAACGGATAATAACTTTGACTAGAAAAAAAAAAATCTAATTTCCTTTCATACATTTGTGTAATAAAAATGGGAGAGAGTGAGAGGGATTGTAAAATGTGCATCCAAAAAATGGCCGAAACGTGGAAGGGTTTTGGCTCTCTTCTTGAGTTGGAGATGGAGTCATTTGATTTTGTTGATGCATTTCTAGCTTTTTGGCCTTTAAAAAAGTTTCTAATAAAAATCAAATCCCCAAAAGAGACCAGCAATTTCTCAGAGGTGGAAAATAACATCAAAGTTGAAATGATTTTTAGAGCTGGCATTTCTGGGATGTTTAATGATAAGTCAAACTTGCCAGAACAGAGAAAAGCTAAGCTAATGCACAACAGTCAGAGATTTTTCCCTTGACTACCACAGCTAATATTATCAACAAACCTGCATATTCCCTGCAAAGTGCAGATGGGAAAGCATCAGTTAATGACCACATACACAAACTTGGGAACCTCTCCTTTGCAAAAATGGAGATAATTCAGGTAAAAATTTTTATTCATCTGTATACTTATGAGTAACTGCTAAGTGAAGGTCAAATTCATTGGATAGAATTCTTCCCTTCTTCCCAGTTTGGAGTTACTCAAACAGCTGAGTCATGGTGGATGCAAAAATCTGGTGGTGCAATGAGTCATCAGGAGGAAGAAATGTGAATCAAGAGATGTAGGGTTATCTGGGACAGGTCTGGCTTGCTGATGGATAGCAGGGGGTGGCTTGCAATTGGACCTGGTACTGCTTGTATTCTGTGGGCCAACTGGGATCCTATTGGGCACTTAGGTTCATTGCCAGAGTTTGGAGAAAGATGGCAAAAATCCTGCTGATCTCTCTAGCGTTGCATCAGCAGAAATGAGCAGCCAGTAGAGTTCAGCCCCTCAAAGACTTTAAATGAGAAGCAGAATGAGAAGAAGCACAGAAAGAAAGGAAATTGTAAGCATTAAACGGAGGAATTGCAGAAGGACTTCTCTGAATACATTATTTTAATGTAGGGTCTGAACTGGTCCTCATATCTGGCAGAGGGATCTGTGCAGGCTACTCTATGTAGGAAAAGACCAGAGCAAAAAGAATATTATGTGGGTGTTTGATTTTAGTCCAATGATTAACAGAGACGTATCTCCTGGACCTCTCTCAGGAAGCCTGTTCCCAGTCCTCACATGGATATTCTGCTTGCTAAAAAAAGTAACATCTTTTAAAAGAGAAACCTACACAGTAAAATGAGAATATGGAAAGGCCAGTTGTAAATGCTGACTTGAAATAGAGATTTGAGGGAAGCAGAGATTATTTTTGGCCTTGCCATTAAGAGTGGTTTTAAGATTTCCTGTCAGTATTGGGATATGACATTTATTAAATTAGCAACTGCTTCTGGCTTGTGTGGAGGACATACTGCTGGGTTGAGAAGCTCATTAGCAATATTTGTTGAATTCATATTTATTCCCAGAATCAATACTTGTAACATACTAATTAAATCATCTGTTTAGGACAGCCCCATGCTGTACCAGAAGGAGTCTGTTCCCATCACGACACATGCAATACAGCATTTAGTTCCCATTATTATTAATGAGCACTGCAGGCTTAATTCCTGATGTGAGTCTCTGAGCAGGCATGCACAGCCTCATCCGTCTGCTGAATGTTTTAAGCAGTGCTTTTCCCAGCACCCAGGATGATTAACCCTCCTGGTGCCTTTGCTTTGGGGTTCCGAACGGATTAACAGCAGCTCCAAAAGCACCCTTCATTATCTTGGTGAACTTTGAAGGAGGGCACAGGGGCCTTTCCAATGGACCCAAAGGGACAAGCTGGATGTGGTGGACCTATTGGAACTGCATGGAAGAGCAAGAGCACTCAGATTTCCTCACACTCCTGGAGGCTGAATCATTTTAAGAGGAAGATAGTGCTTCTGACTATTGATTGTCTTCGCCTTGTGTTAAAATAATAATGGTTTTAATGATTCCCTGTTGTCAGTATTCTTTATTGTATAATGAAACATTTTATGACTTTAATTTCTTTAATTGTGCTAGGATACAACTTTCTGCCCTGGCAAGTTTTTTGGCTGCTGAGTCCAGTCTTTCCTCAAGGAAAGATGATGTCTGTAAGTCCCAGCTTGCATTTACAGCTCCCTTTCAAGACAGAGATTTCTGCCAAACCCTGACCAGCAATCCCAATAAATGGGTTTGACTTTCAGAGGTTATTAGTTCATCTGCTCCAATGGCCTCCTTGCTGAAAACCAGGGAGCAGAAACAAGTCTCTGCTGGAGATGGCAGAGGTTGGGTGTATGTGGGAATCGCTGTTGACCTGGTGCTTTCTTCTCTCACTGCAATTCCTTGCTCCCTTTTTGCCTTTGCAGAGTGGTACGTGGGAGTACCTTTTCGTGAAATTTTTGATTTCATAACTGAAAATTACTGCAGGAGGGATGAGTGACCACTTGCTCCAGGATTTGTAGCAGCTTCAAGCTTTTACTCATTATTGAGGAAATATAAATTCCTCTGCCATGACTAGAACTTGACAGTGGGACAATTTATGTTATAAAAGAAAATGCATGTGGTTGTCATTGTGCTCATTAATCCCTCTTCTCCATCACTTTTTGTTTATCTCAAATGCTCAAACAGGCTCTTGGGGCCTTCCCTCATGACTTTTTCCCATGACTTTTAAGTGAGGGGTTAACAAGGAAAATTCAGAGTTAAGAATTTTCATCCTGTCTTTGTGAGAGCTTCTAGAAAATTGGGAAAACCAAAAACTCAACTAGAAGGGGTACAAATACTGTGGGTTTTGTTTGTTTTGGCTTGTGCAGTGCCTTTGTTTGGGGCTTTTATGTGTGTGTCCCCAAACCCATTGTGTGTTAAACCCAAAATCTACTGTTCTCTGGGGAATTAGACCACTGCCATTGATTAACTAGTGTGACTATCTGTCATGAGGCCAATAAAGAAGCTAGGGGCACCTGGCCAAATTCTCTCCTGGGTTTGCTGGGATTTCAATGAAGTTCACCCTGAAGATCTATCTCATTTCACTATGATGAAGGTATATGCAGGAATGAGTGTATTTTTGGCCTCTTTTCCCTTGTTTTCACTAGCTGCTTTTTCAAATTCCTTCCTATTCTTCCTCTTTCTTTCCTTTCACATTATTCTTAATATTACAAAAACCCCCGAGCCAGCCCTGCCTGATGCAATTTGAGGCAAGACCAGCACATTTTATTAAGCACTACAAAACACTTAGCGGCACAAGGGTTTTCATGTGTAATCAGATGCAGCAATTGGCTTGATTGCAATTGCTTCTGGGTCTGTTGCACAGAAGCACCTGATTAGATTTTAGCAGCTCTGCCAATTCTGGAGGAGCTTTGAGCCTGGCGACGTGAAGGGGCCTGGGGGAAATCATGTACCTTGTCCTTGGTGCCTCCACCTGGAGAAGGGACAGAAACTGTTGGGTGGGAAAACCAGATGAATTTCCAGCTCCTCTGCCTGCCCAGTTTAAGACTGGAAATTGCTTCCTTGTTGTTCCTGCAGTTTCCCTGTGGTTTTGGAGGCAGGATGCTGTGGGCTGTTGTGCTGTCTCTGCTCTGCTGTCACACCCACACCTTGGAGAGGTGGATGAGCACTGCCAGACAGGGAGGGAGCTTTTTCCTGACTCTGTCCCTTAGTGTGGGTGGGTAGCAGGAAGCATTCATCTAAATGGTGAGCCAGCAGTGTGCTGGTGTCAGGGAGCAGTCAAGGCTGGAGACAGCTGGTAACCCCATGGCTAAGGCTGTGCTGTCTGCTCCATCCACAGTAATAAAATGTGAACGGCGGTGTCTCTATTTATGGCCAGAGATCAGCGACCGCACATTAGGTGATGGTTTGAAGGTCTTTGCTTTCAAGCTCGGGCACCGAAGGAAGACCCTGGAGTCGTTTTCTGAGGTTTCTAAGATTGTTTATTCTTTCTTATCTCTGGAATTTCTGTGCTGACCAGCTGAGGTCCGTTCAGCAGGTCAGCCGAAGGCACTCTCTCTGCCCACGGGGCAGGTCTTATCTTTTATACTACAAACTACGTAACTATAATTTACAATTACTTTCCAATACGTGCCACTTACATTGCAATGTCCAGCTTTCTCCCAAGCCAATCCCAAAGTGCCATCCTAACCCAAAAGATGGACACCTTGAAGAAGGAGAAAGAAAGACACACCACACCCAAAATACTTCATCTTGTCCTTAGACCCCTTATTATAAACAATTTTAAAAATCCCCTTTTCTACTTTCTAATAGTCCAATTTGCACTCTACTTATTTTCTACAAGTTTAGATTCTTCATACAACGATGGTAACTTTTCCCAGGGACTGCAATTGAACCCACAGGGGTCCTGGGCATTGTGCCAAGGTCTCCGAGTCCCCTGCCCGGGTCTCGAGGCATCCAAGGAAGCCAGGGCAATGTCCTGGGTTCCCACAATAAAATGCAGGGGATGTTGCACATCACCTCTGGATCCTCAAAGTGAGTCTCTTGATCTCAGCAGATCTAGAGCTCTTCAGCTCAGATGGGAGGTGTGCCCTTGGGAGGGTGTTGTGTTGTTCCAGAGAGGGTGGTTTGCGTGATACTGCACTGTGCAAGTGCCTGGGAGTGGGGCTGTGGCACAGTGTGCCCCCCTTCCAGGCACTCTGGGGACCTCTGAAACACAAGGCCAGTGGTGGATGCAGTCATTTTATCTGGAGACTGGGAGAAGTTTTTGCAAAGGTGTCTTTGGGCTGTGATAAAAATCAAATTTTTGTTGAATGCTTTTGCTCTGGAAAATCCCAGTTCTGAACTATCAGATTGATGAATGGTGACACCTGTGATCTAAACAAATGTTGATGTTCTTGGCATTTTTGAAATGTCAGTGCAAAGCTAAAATCCTCTTATTTGACTCTTCTTGACTAAAAAAAAATAGATCATCAAGTTGAAACAAAGTTTTCCTGTGAAAAATATCACCTGTAATTAAAAGAAAAAAGCAGACTCTTTTCTTTCATAAAGGAAGTACTTTGTGAAAATAATTCAACCTACTGTAGGGTGGTAAATTCAGTATTCTTCACATCACACATCACCCTACATGTTATTTGAGGGAGAACAAATTCAACATCGGACTTTTTATTGTCCTGGTGGAGATATTTAAAAAACCCTAGATTTATACAGGTGAAATACTCTGAAAATCACCCACCTTCTGGCTGTTTCCAGTTTGATGTTCAGAAATGCCCTGTGGCTCTGGAAGCTCTTGATGATTTCCAGCCACTAAGTCCCACTCTGGGAACTCATACCTGCTCCTGCCAGTGAAACTGATGAAAATTTTGCCTGAAGAAAGTTTGCAGCATTGAACTTGCTTCAATTTGTTTTCCATCATGTATAACAAAGTGCTTATTTACTTTTTTTTTTTTCACTTTGCCCAGCCTGGACAATTAACCCCCTGAGTCATTTTGCTTTTATTTCAAATCAGTTCCATTCCCTGGTTCTCTGACTTGCCCAGAGTTTTATAACACTTAGATACCAGAAGGGAAAAATGTCATTAAAACCCCTGAAGATGCTGAAATTCATATGCTTGAATTTACAGTGCTTCAGGGGCTGTCCGTTAATTTGATGAATATCTTGAGTTCTCTGTATGTGTGTGTGTGTTCTTATTAGTATTTTTAGCAGCAATGGGATATATTAACAGTTGTTCACCTCTGGAGAACAGAGCTGTGTGAAGCAGCAGATGCAGCTGAGCAGCATGGACAGCCCTGAACCTGGGACAGCAGATGAACCCTGGCTGAGATGTGATGGCAGAAATGTTGTGGGGAAATATCTTCCCACATTCAGCACTGAGGGCCAGCCTAAGGCAGGTGAGATATACATCTCATTCACACCAACAGAAATAAGTGAGAATTAAAAGCTTTTTTGGGCTGGGGGTATTTTTCTTATACTGCATTTAGCACCTGGTGATCACAAGCATGGCAAAGATTCATACTGTCCCACCAACCTGGCTGCATCTAAGGATTCTGCCTCTTTCTTTCCATGGCAGGTACCATTTTCAGCACAAAGTTCTGTTACATTCAGTTAGATTTTAAAACTTTCAACCTGAGAAGAGATTGTCAGAAACATGCACATAGATGGATATAAGAACACAGGGATGGATTAGGTGCTCACAGCTTTATAAAGAAAAAGCATTTTCAAACATTTGAAATCTGTTGACTTCTAAGCATTTCCCATGGAGACTGAAGAGGTTTTTAGAAATTCTGCATGTGTGGTTACTGTACAGCATATGACCTTTTACTTTGCCTTCCTTTCTTAGGAAGTAGCTAAACTATGAACTTTGGGATTGCTGTGAATGACTTTCAGCTTTCATAGATGGAGATAAGACTTAAAAATTAACCCTTCACAATGGGACACAAATGGCAATTAAATATTCCCCTATCTTTATTTTATTTTTTTTCAAAATCTCATATGGTTTTGCTTTGTTTGCAAGCCTGGATCTAGAAATGCTGTTTGAGGTTTGGCCCTTCCAATCCTCTATACAGAAAGCAGAGGCAGCTGTGGGAGGGATGAGCGCCAGTTTTCTATCTCTGGAGAAATCAGGTGCTAACATAAATATAGCCATGTATTAATCTCCAGAGCACCTGGGGCCTCAGTATTTGGTTTCTTCTAGTTTAATCAGTTGTGTATTTAAATAAATACTCTGATTGAAAGGATGCAGTGCCCTGGGTCCAAATATTGTACAAACTCTGAACTTGTGTAGCAGGTGCAGGGGCAGACAGGATCAACAGAGACAGGCAAGGATCCTGGGAGCCAGTACCGAGTGTCAAAATAGGGAGCTGTCATGGCATATCCAAAATTCATTAATTCCTAGGAATTATCCCTCCTCTTCCTCTCCTAGGTGACTCTCTGTGGGACATTGAGTGGGTAAAATACTCTGGAAGAAATGTTGGTTCCTTGTAGCTAAAGCTAATGCTGCTGTATGACATCCATCCTCCACCACCACTGGATTTTCAAGACAGGCTATGAGCAGTTGTTCCCCTTACATGTTGACAACCATTTTTGGGGGCAATTTTAGAGTGTGTCAGTTTAATTCAGGTCACAGTTTTACGATTAATTCAGTACAACTTCTTGTTGCAATGGATAGACTTCCAAACCAGCCCAACACCCTGGAGGACCCCAAACCACAGGAACTTGAACTCTGGGGAAGCAAAGAGTGGCATCAGGCTGTCGTGTCATCAGAGGGAGCTCACTCACTTTGCTGGGTGCCACAAGTGCAGCTTCTGTCCCTAGCCTCCAGCAACAGAGCTGAAAGGCAGGTCAACTCCTCGTTCAGCAACACTCCCATGCCAAAAGATTTTGCTCTTCCCCAGGAATCACATTTCTTCTGCCTCTCTAGTAAAAGTCATGCTGTATCCACAGAGTGTTCTTGACCTTTTGACAAAAAGCAAAGAGATGAATCTTGGAGCATGGACTTGCTGTGCTGCAGCAGGGACTAAGCAAACAAACATTCTGTCTCAGGGGAGACAGCAATCCATGCAACAGAGCCATCCCCAGTCACTTTGTATTTGCAGCCCACTGCCTGCCCAGGTTACAAATCAGTGGATAGTTCTTTCTTCCTTTGATTTTTAGAGAGCTCTGGCTCTAATTCCTTGCTGTGAGCACAGCATTGCAAGTATCTTGGTGAAAGCTGGTCTACAAACTACTCCCTCCCTTTGCAGTGTGAGACACTTCATTAACTGCAAGGGAGAGACAGGAATGGTACAGGAGAGATGAGGGGCAGCTCTGCATTTTACTGATGGGATTGCAATTAGCAGCTTCAGCTGTCTGTAGGAAGAGAACTTGGCAAGTTGGGATGTTTTCAGGGCTTGGCATTAGGAGGAAAAAAGCAAGAGAGAGAGAGAGAAAAAAAAAAAGGGAAGAATAGAGAGAAGTCCAGGTCACAAGTATAGCAGAACAGAACATAAAAAAGCCAGCATTTTCCATCTTGTTGTTATACAAGTCTTGTCTGTGCCTGACAGTCAGTCTGTGCTGTTCCACAACAGAAGTGACCCATATTGCTTCTTTATTGTTTAAACAAAGGAAGTCGCCAATTAAAATATCTTGAGTTTGTTTCAGCATTTGGCTCTCTGGGAGCCTCATTGATTGGAAGGGAAGGCTGCTCTGCTGTGAAGCAACACACTCCTTTCAAGTGCATCCTACTTGCCCAGCTTTTGTTAGGAAACATGTCAAATCACACGTATCAGATGTATAGCAGAGACTCAATAGATCATCTCATCCTATCCCTCCACCCCAGAGGCTGTTCCAGGATGATGTTTTTCTACATGGTTCATAAAACCCTTCTGCTAGAGTCATCACACTTGCCTGAGCTTTCTAGTTCCTAATTCTCCTTATGCCTAATTTAAATCTCCTTTGCTGCAGTTTACACCCACTGTTTTTGCTCTAATGGGTTCAAGGAGATGTTATAGCACAGAGTTGGGCAGCTGTTGGGTGAACAGTCTCCTTTTCAAAGCAAAGCTAGTTCTGAAGTCAAAGCAAGAGGCTTTCTCTCCCTGGGTGACAACTGTTAACTTATTTGAATGCCATTATCAAATCTTCTCCCCTGTCCTCTAAGCAGTTTGGTACCCACTGTTTGAATATTCTTTGTAGATCACGTTTGTTGGTTTGTTTTTAGTGGTCTTTTCTGTATTATTAATCACAGCCATCTATATGAGGGATGTTGTCATAGATATGTGCTTGCACCCATAGACAGATAATTTTGATGAGTAGATGAAAAAAACCAGAAGTCTTTCTCTGGCAAAATGATTCAGTAAAGTGAACTTAATTCTTCAAGCTGGGAGTAGCAGACTGAGTTGTGCGATGTGAAGTGCAATGAAACATTAAGGGCAAAACGCTATCCAGCCATTACAAGCAGTTGTATCTTGTAGTATGACAGATGTAGCACAGTTACTGATATGGCAACAGAGCTGTGCTTGGCTTTAACCATTTCAGCAGGCCCTGGCGAAGGTGAGAGTCTCTCAAGTCCCTTTTCAGAGGACATTGGCCTACTTGACTGGTTGGCATTGCTGTGACTTTGACCACCAGTGTGATTTTAACACTGCTGTCTCATCCAGCTCTTCAGCATCCCTGTGCTTGCTGATAATGTGACTTTGAAGAAATAGACTGTGAGCAGGAAGGAGCTGGAGCATTTTGCAGGACCACTGACAGGTTGCACACTGGACCCTGGCTGTGAGCAACAGGGATCACTTTTGCATGTTGACTGATGTGGTTGTTCAGATATCTTGATGGACAGGAGAATTGGCCCACAGTAATCTGTCTCAATATAGCTCTGAAAACTCAAGACAAAGAAGAAAGGAAGTCAAACTGCAGTGCTAGTTTATTTATCCAGGAGTCACCTTATCTGGAAGAGCTTCCATGTGGCCCACAATGCAACTACTTCTAAAGGAGATAACATCATTTTAACATTTGCACGTTTGTAGTTCTGAGGAAATCCAGATACAGATCAGGCTCCTTTATGTCAACTGCTGGAGAAACACAGAGAAGGGAATTCAGTGATTACAGACTAAGCATACAAAAAAGATAATAGAATGATACATGTGAACTTAATACAATGAAGATATAAATCTTGCAAAGCAGTGAAAGCTACTTAGTGTTTACATAGTTTTGAGGAGATTCTATGGCACAGGACTATTGTAAGGACTCAAGGAAGGAAAATAAAGCAGCTGCCATAAATTTAGCAAATTCTAGTAGCTGCTTTGTAAGGATTGTATTTGTCACAGCTAAAACTTAGATTTAAAAAAAACTGAGACACGTGTACAGTATGTGGGCTGGTATTGTCATGTCTTATTGGACAGGTATTTTTACTTTTATTTTACTTGTTATATTACCAGAAAGTGATCAGGACAATGATATTCTACCTGTGGCTTGTTCTGGGTCTCCTAGAGCATATAGAACATTCCTGAAATGGGAACTAAGAAAATAAAGTTGTCTTGAGTCACTGCAGGACGGTTCACATGCTGCCATTAGAATATGCTTAGACCCCTGCAAACTGAAAGAACTTGAAAAATCACCAGTGCAGATGAACAAGCAGGGAAGAGTTGAACTTGTTATTTTCATTTTCCCCAGCAGATGTTTGGTTGTTGAGGCCCCAGAGCATGGGGTGCTGGAAGAGGCGTTTATGGATGACCTGCTGTCCTGTTTTGGTGCCTCTGGGGGTGCCACCAAGCTGTGCTGGAGGCGCAGCAGCTGCTGTGTCACCGTGGGTGCCCGGGGTGGTGGCTCTCACTTGCTGGACTGGTGGGAGTCACGATGCTCAGTCGCCACCTGCTCCCTGCCACATGCCGTGGAGATGGATATAAATCAAACCCTTTCTGCGGTGGGGGCCTTGAGAAAACAAATGGATGTTTTCTAGTGGAAGGAAGGAAGTGTCAGAGATGCAGCCCTGACAGGCTGGCAGTGGGCTGGGGGTTGTTGTGCTGCTTGAGCTGAATGCTGAAGGAAGTCATGAACACGAGAACAATCTCTGGGAGCGTTGGAAGAGTAATCAAAGGCTAGAGCAAGACAAAGGACACATCTTCCTTTATTGTTTATGTGAGCTTCAGGCTGAAATAACAGCTAGGGATGAGATGTACTCTGCTCTGAAGATATGCAGGCCACATGTCACCCAAGAAAATAGCTTGTAGTGAACAACCACTCACAGGCTTCCAGGAGACAGGATACCTTTAAGCTCAGAGAATTCCTATCATATGTCTCACTTTGAATTAGTGAACCTTGACAAGCAGGTGGATCAAATGGTATCCTTCATCCTTTTTGCTGATGGTCTGGATTTGCTTTTTGTTTATTAAACATAGCCTCAAAGTGTGTCCACGTGGTTAAAGTTAGGCTTTTTGAGTTGGTATCAGGGGTGAGAGAACAGAAAACCAACAGAGTACTGGATGTTCACACCCTTGGCAAATTTAGGGCATATATGGGTTCTTCTGCCCAATACTAAGCAGAGCATCCAGAACTTTTGTCTTTGAATGAAAAATAAAAATTATAAGGAAGAATTCTCTATGAGTACATTTTCCAGGACTCTCATTTTTCTGTGTGATATCTGCTGCCTGAAAGCAAAGTGCAAATATTGTCTCATCCCATCCCTGACAGGAGCTTAGTCAGAATAGTCAGTGACTCTGTTAAGGATATTTCTACACTTAGAAAAGGGACAGGTACAGATGGTTCAACAGCATTCAGATCTACATTCATTCTTGTACACTCTGTAAAAAAAACACAAACAAAGCAAGACAACAAATAAAGAAGAAAAACGTTATTTCTAAATGTAATTTCTATTTTGATAAATCTGGATTATTAAACTTTCCCAGTGTAAATCTCTCATGAAGCATTAATTTTTATGCCAGTCAAGGAGAATTAAGTGGCCTAATCACAGTACATGTTCACCACTTCAGGAATTGCAGAGCTTTTCCTATGTTTGGTTGGAGGCTATTCCATTTGACTGGATTCTTTTGACACTGCTTTGCTTGTGTGTACAATTAAAAGACTTTTTTTTATTAACCAGTTTTTACATTACACTCAGCGGCCCCGTCACACAACTAAATGACCCGTTTAACAAGCATGATAAAATCCTCATTAGGGCCCATTATAGGATTTAGTGGAATCTTCCTGCTTCGCTACAGCACAAGCCTAATCTAATTAACTCTGCCACTTAATTCTCTCCCTCCCTCTTCTTGCTGTTTATTGGGCTTTTTGTGGAAAACAGATCCAAGGAACACAATTAACGTAATTTATCCTGGAAAATCCCCAAACATTAGCAAGCTACAAATGTAATTGGAAAAGGCCTCACAGAGTTCATGTATGCTAGGCAATTACTCCAAAACTACAGCACTGCATATTATCATGTTACTTCTTATTATACTTTCCCAAGATGAGCAAGGAAGTAATTCTAACAAGTGCATTCAAAGCCATAATTAAGGGTCATCTTTGGGCTTGAGCAGCTTTCATGTTTAATTGAGGAAAAATGTGTGCCTTCAGGAATGAAGCATTTTGCTAGGATGTGCAAAATGTAAAGGAACTGAATGTGGTGCTATTGAGTTCATTGGTATAAATGACTCTGCTCTTTAAAAATGAAAATGTGGATAGTTGTTGGCACTCCTAGTTGGATACCTGTAAGGTGAGGCTGCTGTCTGGGTGAAAAACTTCTGACAATGGGAGAAGGGTCAAGAGATGGGTGATGATGTAGAAACATACAGGTCTTGTCTAGCTCTTCATTTTAGTCTCGTCTTTCATTTCTAGTGCTTGTATGTTAGCAAAAATGAGAAAGAAGCCAAATTAACTCCTCTTACTAGGAGAAAATGAGAAAAGCACAAAGGGTTGCCCGAGTCATCCCTTACTTAGAAGGAGTTGATTTTATGGATATTTGCAAATAAACCATTTGTGGACCTTGACTTCCTCCTCCTGGAAGAAATTAGCCAAATCCCTTGGCTAAACTGAGCAGCAGACAAGTGTGACAAACAAATAATTGAAGCATAGGATGAAAGAGAATTCAGTCCACATCTCGCATCTTTCTCTGAAATGACAGAGAGGAACATTTTAGTCTTGCATGGATTTGATCTCTTCTGAAGTTGTCAAATCAGGCCAAGATGCCTTTTGGGCAATGTGCTTTCATGCCACTCTGAGTACTAGATGGAATTATTTCATTTGCATTATGCAGGGAGTTGGACAAGATAACATGACATTCCCTTGGAATTTTCAGTAGTGCATGGTATTAATCTTTCTTATTAGCTTGGGCCTTGGTTTTTGGAAGCTTGACTCCCAGGGAAAGTCAAAACTGGTTTCCTTGAATGTAGAAAGCTTTTGAAAAATTAGACATAGTTGCTGCTGTTCCTTCTAGAAACCCCACTTTTGGTCTATCTTCTCTAGCCAGCTTCCTCTAAGAGCAAGAATTTGTAAGCATGCAACCTGAGGATAATCAGACACTAAAACTGTAGTGTAAAGGATCAGAAGCCAAGGCTGAGCTATACAACAACCTCCTTACAAAGGAGTAAGGGAGTTACTGTGTCTGAGCCAAATTCTTTAATGAATCAATGCCTTTTGAATAATAATAATTATCCATGTGGTGAAGAAAACCCTTAATTAGTTTGCAATGATCTGAGAGGCATGGTCTGCCCACACACAGCTGCTCTGGTGTGTGTGGATCAAATCAACAAGAATGTCCCAAGTGGTTTTCTTATATTTTTGGGGACTTGGTGTCTAAAAAAATGGAATTAGCAGCAGGAAAGATGCACTGCATATTGCCTGGCTTTGTGGAATCTCTCCTGATGTGGAAGAGGACTATTCCTATCAGTTCTCACAAACCATCTGAGGACAGTAAGAGAGATTTGACAGTCTGGTACAGAAGAGGTTGATGCACTGGGGGCAGGTCACAGGCATGTCCCACCGCCTGGAATTGAGCTCTGTCCTCCCCACTGATCCTCCTCCTGAGCATGGAGAATGAGTTCATAGGCATGCATCAGTCAGAGCAGGCGTTTTGGGGCCAAAGAAAGACACAGCTTATGTGCTCAGCTGTAGGTGGGGCTAGGTGACCTCCATCGCACCAACATCTCTGTGATCCTCTGTATTTTTTTGCCAAATAGGCTCCATAATAATAAAATTGATGTGTTAATTTATTATCCTTGGAATGGGTTTAAATAAGTTGAAAGAAAAAAAGCTTTGATGTTTAAAACAGTAAATGCACTCCATAAAAGCAGGATTGTTTTTTTTAACTTCTAGCTTTGTTTTGTTTTTCAGTTTAAGTAAAATACTGGTATGAATTCACATTACAATGAGGTCACTAAAAATACAGTTGTGGTAAGCCTATAGAATATGATAACCTGAGTGCTTTTGTGAATTAATAATTGCTGTATTTATCTAATTAATAATTATGTTAATTAGGCTTTTAAAGGATAAAAATAAAAGCCACCTTGAGTGGTTTCCTAGAGTGATATTGTAGGAGCTGCTGTTCATCTTATTTCTACTGTACTGGAGCTGGAAATCAGAAAAAACCTCCTGTCATTAGTGCTAAGGTTGATTTCAGCAATAAAGGAAACTGGCTCATCTTTTGTTTGTTTTTTCCCTGTGCAAACACAATTCCCTGTGATAACTTAGTGTGAAACTACTAAATAAACAGCTTCATAAAGAAAAAGAATTGGAAACTTTCTTCAACAATGAAATGGATCCACATTCACAGTCACCCTGGGATGGAACATCATGGAGGAAAAACATGCCAAAGGGTGTGCAAATATGAACCTATGGCAGCTTTGTGCTCTGCAATGTGGTGCTGTTTGTTACCAATAAGCAGGTGTGCTCACAGTGTGATCATATCCTGGCTCATGCCAGGCCAAAAAAATGTCCCAGTAACTCTTGCTAGAGTCATCTCTGAAGTGAGAAAGGGAGATGTCCTGGTTTATTACGGGTATGACTGTAGAAAAGAGTCCCAAACAGCACCATATCCACAGCTGGGCCCAGCAGGGGTGGGCTTTGCTTTCTCTCTGAAGTGCATTGCCTGCTTGGTAATTACAACTTGGATTTTGTGTTGGAGGGATGTCCAAGGCAGTGTGATTGGAGTGCTCGGGCAGGGATCTCCTTGGCAATGAGGGAAACTGCCCTACCAAAACAGCAAGGAAAATACAGAAGCTACCAGTAAAATAGCTTCCATTCTTGTCTCCCACTCACTGAGAAAAATTTTCTGGCCAGCCCAAGCACATGCAGATGTTGTGGCGGGCACTGTGTGTGTGCGTGAGCAGCCTGAGCAATGTGCTCTGCTGGAAGGTGTCCCTGCCTGTGGCAGGGGGCTTGAAACAAGATCATCTTCACACTCCCTTCTGACCCAAACCATTCTGTGAGTCTATTAATACCTGCAATTGGTGGATGGCTCTTTGAAAGGGGTTGGTCTGTGGACTTTCTGGGATTTCATCTGAACTCAGCTTTCGACTGTTCCAGAGCAATTGGTTCAGGAAGCCACTGGAACAACTACAAAAATATGAACGAGGCAGCAAGATCACTGACAGCTGGTATGAATGACCATCTCCCTTTAGGTAAGCACAGCCACAGAGCCCTGGAGAGAGCTGAAGCTTCTTCACAGGCAGAATTTCACATCTCTCTCCAAACTTTCCTCTTACTGCTGGGAACATGGAAGCATTCGTGTTTCAAATACAAGCAGAGCATAAGGAATTACTGGAAATCAGTTTGGCATTTGCTGGTAGACACAGCAGCATGATGCAATCAGCCTCTGCTGGGAGCATCACATCAGCCAGCCCTGCTGGAGTGGAAACCTTGGCTCCAGCTGGGTTGGCTGGTGGTTTGTGGATTTAGATGAGTCAGCTTGGAGAGGTTTGCCTTTAACATGGACACAGGGAAATGATGTCCACACTGGGAGGAACATTGCCTTCAGCTTGGAAGACTGAACAGATGGAAACACTTGGAGCTAATGTTGTCAGAGCATGTGTGCTCTAAGGGGGTCATTTCCACATTGTTTTATGCCTTTTAGTCTTCTGGTCTGACTGTTTCTTAATTCGGAAGGTCAAAAACCCCCTGCTGTAACTATCTGTTCTGATATTTTTTGTTTGGTAGACCAGACTGCTTCACTGTATTGACTCTTGTTTCATCAACAGCTTGACTGGAAAAGCTGTCCAGTCTTGATTCCAGGTCTCACAGTGATAGAAAATCACAAGTGCAGGGAGTCACAGCTCTTAATTACCAGAACTGTTATGTGTTTCATTCTTGTTATCTCATTGCAGTCTCTATTTGTGGGATTGTTTTTGTACCAACCTACTGACTTGAAGAGTAAGTGTGTAAGCCAAATATTGTTTCCTGGATAATTACTGAAAGGGAGACAGTTTTTGCCTTGGCCATCTCAGCTCTGAAGGCTGACAGCATTCTCTCAAATCGGAGGACTGAAGGAGGACAATAGAACTGTATGAATGAAATTAAGGGAGACATGGGAAATAAATCTATTGAGAGTCATGTCTGCCCCTAAAAGGCAGGAGCCAATAGTCAGGTCCTAATTTTTGCAAAAGCACAGACAGCTGTCTGATGAGAATGGGTTGTGATTTGTTGCTGTAACTGGAAGCTAAATAAGTGAGCTCCTGTTCATACACCCCAATTTCTGCCATGCTGGTGAGTTTTTCTGTAGTTTTTCTGTGGGGGAGAGCTCTGTGGGTGTATTTGTGGGAAGGCAGCTGTCTGTGGAGGCACATTTCCATGTAAAGAAAATGAGGACTGGTCTCCTCTGGTCTCATTTGCTGAAGAGTACAGAGCTTTCTTGGCCCTGCAGACTCAAAGTGACAAGAAATTTCTCCACTGTGGAATCTCTTTCTTCTTTTTCTATTTCATTTTATGGAAAAGAAAGCTGAAATAATAAGGAATTCCATTCTAACTCATCACCTCAACCTTGGTCTGACTAATATTTTTGATTTAAGCCCTCAGAGTGTTTCAGTTTTCATGATAGCTTTTTGTTTTGCTATTTGCCAACATTATAGCGGGGAATGACTCATATTCTCCGTACTGTGAAGGAGGGAATGTGCAAGGTTTTTTTCCCACTGGCAGACTGTGGAACATACAGTAATTTGAAGTTCTGTCTCCCAAAGCAAGAGTAGACTCAGGGACCAGAAAAAATGGCCAGTCAATTTTTCTGCTTAAAAATTAGCTTTTAAAATAGAAATGCACCAGTTTGCTGAGGAAAAATAGTTTTTGCTAAAAATATGAGTACCATGAAGACTGATTTTTTCTATGTCTGTGGTACCTCCAGGCAGCTGCAGTTCAAACCTTGTTTTCTCCTAAGAGAAATGAGTTCAAATACTCTTTCCATGATGCCAAATGGTAAAACAACAAGAACTCTTGAAAACTTGCTTTTTAATGAGTTTAGTGTCTATAACTCAGTTTCCCTAGTTGCTGAAGTAGGTGCAGCCAATATACCAGTGGGGTCCTCCATAAGACACGGCTAACTGAATCTTGCATTCTCTTTCAGAGCTGAAAAATGCTCTTTCCTTGCCAGCACCACAGTTGGGAGGCATGACCCGGTCAAGGGAAGGCACTTTTAATGGTTTTGAACAAGTTTTCTTGAGTGCCAGTAATGCTGTGACAACAAGAACTTGCTCCAGGTATTTGCTTCTTCTCAGCATGGGGAGCAGAGCCACCAGAGCTGGAAGGTTGCTCTGTGCATGGCCTGTCCCTTGCTGGGCTTTTTGCTGGCTGGGACAAGGCATGAGTGTGCTGAGGCTGTTCTGTCTGCTGGGGAGGCTGCTCTGGGTCATCCCTTTGGCTGGGAGAGTGCCACCCAAGAGACTCCTCTTTGCGACAGCCCAGAATTGTGTCTACCCCATCTTTTCCACACCTCAGAATGTGACTTTCCTGCCTCGCATTTTGCTGCCCTACTCGACTGCTGCTTTCATTTGCTGGAGCTCAGGGTCAGCCTTTCCCAGGGCTCAGTCTGGGCTGCAAAAGCCAGCCAGTTGACATGGACACTCATACACACCAGGGAAATGTCACTCACCTCTCCCTCCGCAGCCCTGCAATATAGATGTATCCTTAGTGAACTTGCAAATCAAATTGAATTTCTTTCTCCTGCTCTAGTAATAAGGAGATTTTGTTGTTAACTGACAGGTGCCACTTTGAATTTCAGTGGTGAAGCTCAAAATGGTTTGTATGTAGGTCAAGCATGGATTACTCCATTTACAAATGTGATTTGGAAGAATCTCTTCTCAGAAAGCTTTTCTGCATTTTGAGGTATATGCAGACATTGCCATAGGCTAAAATGAATCAAAATGTAGCCAGAAACAGTGTGAATGAGATGTCTAGTCCCAGTTTCATAAATGCAAACAATTTTTAGATTAAAAAGAAGGAAGAGGCCTAAATGTCTCCTTGCTGCTTGTGTTCTTCTTCAATCCCTGTAAAACTTCTGCAGTATAGTGGCCCTCTGTAAATTTTAACTCTCTCAGAAAAAAACAAGCAGCAGCTTTTTAATCTATCCATGCATGAGACAGACATATGGAAGACAGAGAATATTTTGGTGGAGGAGTATCTTTTACTGAGTGCTGTTTCAAGAACAGTTCCTAGAATGAGAAGATGATGGGAGAAGTGGAAACTGTGATTTCACTTCACATAGAGTAAGAATTTGTTCATAAAAAAAGAGCATTTTCAGAATCCTCTAAGAGATTTGGGAGTTTGAGTCTCACCAATGTCCTGTTGGGTATAGATGTTAGAATTGCACGGGCATTTTTGAGGGTCTGAGCACAGATGGTGAATAAAAACATCAAAAGATGTGAGGGGCTTTTTATGCATGAAAGCTTGCCTCTTTTTTTTTTTTTTTTTTTTTTTTTTGCATTAAGCTTTATGAGTTTGTCTAGTAATTAATTTTATTGAGTTAGTCTTCTTGAAAACTCTATTTGCTGAGGTACAGCATCACATTACTCAAACTTGCAACTATGTTCTAGTTTCTTGTCCTTGGATATTGTACCACTCTCTAACTAGAAGCACAGATGAGTATTGGGATGGATAACATTAAAAGATTGTACATTTCTGGACTTGAAAATATTTAAAAATGAATGGGAAAAACCTCTCACAGGAGATGAACTGTGTCTAGTCTGTCCACTTAGTTAAGGGGATGAAGCAAGCCCTCTCAGGCTCCTTTCAGCCATGAATTTTTAGGATCCTACATTAATTTCTAGGATCCTTGCTGAATGCCCTTGAGTTATATCTTAAGTCCTGTAATATCTGCCTTGTGTTTTCCTTTGCTTGCTATGGGAAAGAGTAGCATGAGAAGAAGAATGCTTCTTATGAGCTTCACCTTGCTTTTTATTGCTTCAATCACCTCATGTCCCTTCTGGGGAAAGCAGACTGAAAACACATACCTGGCACTCTCCAAAAAACTTTAAAATTGTTCTTGGTCTTGTGGGATTCTGAGATAATTCTTGTTTCTCACAGAGATGAGATTTACACCAGAGACATGACTGTGGCAGTGAAAAACCTGAGACCTCTCTTCCCTGCTGAGTATTTTCTTTCCACTGCTCAAGGCTTTTTGTGCTCAGTCTTCAGGAGCAACTGAAAGAAAGGCAATAAAACTTCGTGGGATCTGTGAAATGTGGGATTTATGAAGCTAAGTCTGTGTGGGGGAAACACAGTTTTAAAATATTAGGTTTGATTTTCTGAGTGCACAAGCTATCAGGGTCCCAGGCATCATCAAATATGTCCAGATGGAGATATTGGGATCCAGCTGTCATTTCATTCTTGTGTTAGTGTTAAGCAAATAAGCCATTTTGGATCCAATTTCAAGCATGGAGACAAAAATTAAAGTATTAAAAGAAAAATATTAACTCTTTATGTATGAAGCTATTTAGTCTTACTGATCTTTGTTTATTGATCTTAGCAAAAATGCTTTTTGGTTGTTAAATACCTAGCTCATAGTGTCAGAGAATTATTACATTTGAGTGGATCAGTGTTGTCATCCACTTAGATTTCCCACACTCCAAAATCAAAGCATTATGGCCACTTCACCTGCATTGAATTCCAGATGTGAAATGTGCAACACAACTGATTTGAAAAACTCTTCTACCTATTGCAGATCTGTAATTTCACTCCCAGTTTATCAACTGACAATAGACAAAAATGCTCATATTCAATTAGAGGAGCTCTGACTTGCAACAAATTATTCCAAAGATTTGGGTTTTACTTACAAATGCAGTGAATGGAAGTTAACCTCAGAGAGGCAGTGAACCTTTGCAAAACAAAATTGTGTGAACAAGCAGCTGCCCAAATTGTAAGAGCCCTCTGGTGAAACTTCATTAAATAAGAAAGGTTTTTAATATCTGTGAGTAGGAAAAGAAACTTGAAACTCATGAGTTTTGATTCAGACAAAATATATTAGTCTGCAATCCAATGTCTTCTTCCAGTATTTGATGTCATTGAGTGGAACAGTGGAAGGGGTATAATTAAAAAGGAATCAGGACAATTAAAATGAAGAAAAAGCTCCCTCTATTCACAGAGGCAGTGGCAAAAACCAGATGATTAGGTTATATTGGAGAGTGGTTTTGGATTGTCAAAGTGAGATTAGCTCTTGTCAAAGCCTTGCTTTGATTTCTAGTTTTTAGCTGTTTTTTCTCATTTCTTCCAATCTTTCTTTGCAGTTGATGTGGAAATGGTTTTCTTGAAGCAGCTATTATTCCATATCATCCACAAAAACAACTTGATGCTTTTTACAAAAGAAATCACTTCCATAGCTTCCATTTTGCAGAAGGAAAAAATTGTGACAATTGACTTCAGAAAGAAGTGACGCCAAAATTTGTGGGCCCTATGAAAACACAGAAATCCTCAGGAAGCTGGAGGCATTGATTCTTGCTGGACCCCAGTATGGTGCTGGTTCTGTGAATGAAGATGGAGAGTGTCCTGCCCCTAAAAAAGGTGCTGCCTTGGTGGTGTGATGAGACAGGCTGAAACCTGATGGTGATAGCCCAGAACTGGATTGAAGGGGGCATCTGAGTTATCATGTGTCATGTCCCATCTTCTCTGACATATTTGTTTGACATTGTTTGAGTCAATCTTATGAAGCTTAGAAATCTTACAACAAGGTTTAGGGAATCAGAGGGTTTTTTTCAGTGGAGTAATTAATAGGCATATGGATTTTTAAGATCATTAGAGCATACATGCCAGCATCCTGTTCAACTCAGGCTGCAGAATTTTTCCTGTTTTCTCCTCAGACATGCTAGAATATATCAAAGTTCTTTTTTTTCTTGTCACAAGCCTACAGCACTAAAACAAGCTAAAGAATTTATCATTTAAATGTTATCTCAAATAGAACATTTTTTTTGTGAGATGGGGGAAACTGTTGAAATGCTAGACAGGAAAAAACCCAAACACCTCAGAAAATAAAAAAATTATGAAGGGATTTTACCACTGGGTAGGAAGATCTTCCCACCAACAGAGATGTGGAAATGCCCACATGTACTTATATATTCACTTGAATAAAAAGGAAATTATGTATTTGGAACTAGCTGCACATGGCAATGTCCAGACATGCAGATGGAGGAGATAGATGGAAATCAAAGAATATTATGAGATAAACCAGAACACATTTTTAGAAGAAGCAATGGCAGATGTGGACTGGACAGAAAGAACAACAAATAACTCTGAGGAGTGGAGTTGCCTAGTTTTTGCCTGGAAACTATATTAGGGGAAAAAAAAAAATCCATTGAATCAAATTTCTGTAACCCTGATGAGGATATGAAGACATAGAGGAATCATGCCATCCTTTGATTTGTTAGTGCTTTAACAGCCATAAACATGGCTTAAACTGTTCCCTTTAAATCTGTTAGGAATTTGCTTGTTTCTGAGTTAATTTTACTTTCTCATCTGATGCACAAATCACACCAATTCCAAGTTTGATCCAACCAAAATGACTCACGAGTCAGTGTCAGACAAGCCATGAACAAATCGTTGCTCGTGCATTTCCTGTCACAGCCTGTCTACCTCAAGACCCAGAGAAAAAGAGGAACAGAAGTGTCCTGAAGGGACAAATCACATTGGAGGAAACCTGTGACATTGAGCCTTTATGCAATACTGTGTCATTCAGAACAGTGGAAAGAAATGTGAGTTACACAGGACTTCAGACACAATTTTGGGGAAAAAATCCCAATGCAGAAAGAATCGTTGCCTTTCAGATAGAGTAGACTGTTTCAGGAGAGCAAAATTTCCTAGGGTGCATCATAATCATTGGCTGAGATGAGAGGCAGCACAACAGCCACTGCTGAGAGTAAAAGCAAACCAAGCCATAAAAATTAAACTGGCGGGAGAAGTTGTGGAAGCTCCAAGCTCCGAGCCTTCAAGACAGAGCTGTGGAGTCGCAGAGTGTGGGGAGTGCTGCGGCTGAGAGAATGTTGACACAGGTAATCTGCTCTTTAGGACAGGGAAACAAACTCACTGTATTGCTAAATCCAAGGAAAGAAATTTAGAGGATGAACTCATATCCAGACATGAGATGTACTTTTGGGATGTGTACAAAAGGGGAAAGTACTATGATTCACACAGTTTAGGAGAGTTGTCTTCAGCTGTCTTGACATGAAAAGTTTCAGAATGGGGCTGAAAACTCTGGAAACTAGTTGGAAAGTCTTCAATTTTGAAAGTCTGAGATTATGCTGGTATACCTGACCTTGCTTTTACCAAGCATCCCCTGCTGAGCAAATTCTAGCCTGGATCTTTAAAGTGTAACAGTCATATAATTCCTGCTGCTCCTGATGGAGATATTCTACTGCCTGTTCTGAAGGCAGCTTGCTATCTCTGTCCTGTGGTTTCCAGTGGCATTTAGATAAATTGTTTGGTGCTGGGCTCTGCAATGGCCCAGAAGGTACAGACAGAGCCTACAGCAATTGCACTTGAGTACCTTCCCTCACTAATATGTGTCCTTTCATTACATGTCCAGAGTTAGGTGAAGCTGAGTCTGGCCCTTTATAAACCACCCGGAGAACAATCATTCTTTGGGAAAATTTTTCCTTTATATATACATGACTTTTTCCAGGCAGTTTCTTGTCTGTGAATTATCTCATAACACTTCGGAGTGTTTGCCAAGGAGGGGCTTGCCTTGAGACATTTTTACCTGCTTGTTTGTTCTTTCTGGACAGCTCCTATTAAATTAAACCATATATTCATTCATACAGACAACATCCCAGTAACCAGGTCAATACACACTAGTCATAAATTATTACAGAATGGGTCCAAATCCATCACTCAGGCATCCATTGATTATCTATACAGCTACTCCCTGTAAGTGAACACTTTGTATGCAAGGTCACTGTAGAATCCAGCTATTTTTAAAAGGCCGTTAATAGCAACACGGAAGCAGGCTTTGATTGAACTGGAAGTGTAATTTTCAATTAAGAGCCTTCACTCGGTCTTCCTTCCATTAGGGTCTAATTAGATTTCAGGAAGACACGGAGTTTCAGAGCCTCAGCCGTGCAGACTCTCCATTAGCTGACACCATATGCTTTGCGGTTTCCTTTGTGAAGTCCCGATTAATTTTCCAACGTTAATTTTAACTCTAGCTGAGATGCTTCACCAGGGACCTGATTAATGGACTAGCTGTAACCAGCCCATCCCTGCTTCTTTCTGCCATCAGTTATACAGTAATGAGGTTAGTGAACATCTGACTGATAAGTTTTTTTTCTCTGCTGCTTTGGGAAACACATATATTTCATTGGGGCTGTGTAAGGAAAGGAACAGTCCCACCAGTTTGTCACCTGGATTAGTTTGCTAGTTACAGACCCTCTCCCAACCTACTCCCTCCTGCATCACTTTGTCTCTCTGTGATACTTATAGTATCTGCACAAACCACAGATCTGTAAATACAACTTGGACAGTAATTTTCAAGTAAATTTTCGTGCTTCCTGTTCCACCCTTTGCCAAATGCTTTGCTTGATTCAGAGGCTGACGATTTGGAAGGGCACCTCTAGTGTGAAGCCACAAACTTTACCTATTCTGATATTATTTCAGCTGATACAAAATCTTCTGGGACTGTGGTTGCTGACAAAAATTGAACAGGTTCTTGCTGGTACACCCCAAAAATGTAGATTTGTGTAAAAGTTTATCATAGTAAAAAAATGGACATATATGGTCAAAAAAGATCCATTCTCTGTTGGTGATGAGAAGTGCAAGAGACTCATGCTCATTGGAAGGTTTTTTCAACACAGAGTAAATCAATTTTGAATGAGGACCAACTTTTGTTGGGCATACACCACATATCACAAACTAGATCTTTGGATAATGGTCTTTTTTTAGAGCTATCAAACTGTGGGATTTGCACAGCTGTTAAAGCAGCTCTATTTGATATGGTTTGCCAAGATATGGAGAAAAGGTGTGACACAGGCAGATGGGTGATGGGACACCCACCAAACAGGTAATCTTTGACAGATCTTGCAAGCAGTAGAACAAATGTAGCTCATTTATTTCAGCTCTACTTGCTGTTTGTATTTCAGCCCAAATTGCATTAGCTCCTCAGCATAAACATGATCTGCAGTAGATCAAAATACAAGTTAGGTAACTTTTGACTCAGAAATAATCAAATCCACCACCAAAGTATAATCTAGTACAGAGATTTTCAGTCTGTGAGGATCTTGCCTATGATCCACAGTGAGAAGAGCTGCAGCAGAGCTCTGTCTGGGAGCTGCTATTGTTCTTCCATAGATTGTGCAGTTGTGAAGGACCATAAGATGACCCAGGCTGTGCATCAAGTCCATCTTTATGACATTCAGATCCTGAACTGCTGCCTCAGACACACTTGGGAGATAAACACAGACCTTCTGTATTTAGGGGATTCCTCCCAATCTCCTTCTTATTTCTCTGTGTGGTTTTGGCTGCCAGGCTTTCCTTTAAAAAAAGACACAGCAGTAATATCATATTGACTAGGTTTTATAGGAAAAGAAAGAGTTGTAATAACTTTTTATTGACATTGTTCTTCCAGAGAGACATAGAAATAAATCACCAACCTGCAGGAGTCAGAATTCTCTCATTCTTACTGGTATTGCAATCCATGGGTTTCATGGCAGGAGTGACCCCATACAGAATCATAAAATATTCTGAATTGAAAGGGACCGACAAGGATCATCTGGCTGTTTGCTGTCAAAAAACTCCCTCACCAAATGTGGTTGAAACGAGCCCAAAGGATGGAAAGGTGCTGGGTTTGTCACTGACAATGGGATAGACCAACAGTGCTTGAGAGCTCAGGCTCTCAGTGGCAACCAAGAATCTCAGAAAGGATTAAGCAATGAGATATCCAGAGAACCTAACTACAATGTGAAACATCATGATCCTTTTTTACCGTTTGATTTTAGCTCCATGCAATGTGAATCCTGAAAGGAATAGAGGAGCTGAGGGAGGGAAGAGTGGATTGCATCTTTTGGGTATAAACCAGTTAAAGAGAATGATTAATAAGTGTAGGTTTTTGCTACAGTATTTTAAGAACTCTGTCAATAACCTCCCTCCTTCCTCCCTTTCCCAGCCTCAAAGCAAGGGCTGAAAATTAGATAGCTGATTAAGGAGAGCTGCAGGGTGAACTAAATACATCAATCTTGTTTGTAATGAGGAACACGGCTGCATTTGTGCAATGATGAACCTTGGGGCCAGGGGTGGCTGGATGCTGAATGTTTTCCATATTGATCTTCTTGGGCAGCCGTTCCTTCCCAGCATTTCTGAATGGCTGAATCTGATCACAGAGCTCTCTGGGAAAGGAGGCTGCTGGGGAATGAAGTGGGCAAGGTTGTTTCGTTTTTTTCTTTTTCTTTTTCATTGTATTTTTCATTGTATTTTTCTTTCTTTTTTTCTTTTTCTTTTTCTTTTTCTTTTTCTTTTTCTTTTTCTTTTTCTTTTTCTTTTTCTTTTTCTTTTTCTTTTTCTTTTTCTTTTTCCTTTTTCTTTCTTTTTCTTTTTCTTTTTCTTTTTCTTTTTCTTTTTCTTTTTCTTTTTCTTTTTCTTTTTCTTTTTCCTTTTTCTTTCTTTTTCTTTTTCTTTTTCCAGGATGAAAGAGACTGAGCAGCTTTCTGAACTCCAACTTGTTTGCCAGCAAAATGGGCAGTCTCACTCCCATTTCCCCTTTCACCTCTCACCAGAAATGTGTAGCAAAACCACACTGAAAGGTTCACCTTGCCCTAGAAAGCTTTTCCTTTCAGTCTTTCACCCTTAAAGACACATCTTACGGTCCTTTTTAAAGACTAATGGTCCATTTCATGTGCCAGATGAAGAACTTTCACTAGACAAAGAGTAAATATGTGTCCTGCATCACAGGAGTAGAAATCCTCCAGAGGGAGAAAAAGCCTGAACCTCCTATAAGCACGAGAAAAAAAAATTTACTAAATAATCTTATTTATAAATTAAATTAAACTAAATAATACTGCTGCATATGACAACCAAACTAAACCTATTCTGGTATCTAGGCCACTCCAGAATTGCCCTTTCTCTTGTGAACAGAAACACCCCTACTAAACTTTTCTTAATGCTCTGATACAGTTCAGTTACATCTAGCAAAATATTTTAGGAAAGGCCTATGGACTCTCCTGGGATTTCGGATCATCCTAAAGGATGATTGGAAGGTCAAGTAAGCACCAAAACATGGAGATACAATCCTTTCAAATATCCGCTTCAGCTTCTTCTTTAACATCCCAGACGTTCTTTGCTTAGAGTTTGTAGTTCCTGAGAGAACTTTCATGGTTCTAAGCTGAGCAATCCCTTCTGATTTAAGCCGGAAGACCAACCTTCTTCTGCCCACATTCCTGGGTGGAGCAGGAAGCTGTTCCAAAACAGATAGTCCCATGATCACACCAAAAATGCTTAAGGAGAAAGCTGTAGGCTTATTGCACCTATGGACTCTGTTCCCAGAACGGGAGCCACATTATTTATCTTGTCTATTTTATTTTCTGCTCTGCTGTTTGTGGGGAGCAGCAGTCCCAGGAGACAACCGAACAAACACAGCTAGACAAGAAGAATTTCTCAGTCTTTTTGGAGGACCAAGACTCTGTGATACTGAAAAATCATCTAAGAAAGGAAAGGCATGACCATGTAAGCTTGTTGCTGTCATTTGATCAGTTTTTCACTGCACTTGGAAGATGCAGGGGCAGGTAATCCAAGAAAAAAGCTGCTCCTGACATGAGTCTGATACAGCAGAACACCACAACATGCCGACAGACCCCAAGTGAGAAGACACAAATCTAGGCTAATAAAGGTAGCCTTTCACATTCCCATCTCTTGCAGAATACTTATGGTCACTTTAAATTCAAGCTGAAAGCCATTGAAATCTCTGCTTTCTGGAAGAGAAAGGGCATCTACTTCCTGATGCTTTCAGGCTCTCGGTGTCAGAACCACATTCCCCCTATTTGATTGTTTCCTGCCACTCCTGACTCTTCAGGTTTAAATCAATGTTCCAGAGAGGAAACAGGGAGAATTTGAGATTAAAGGGCTCTGTAAAGAGTAGCAAGGGGGAAAAAAAAGATGTGTGCTTCAGTTTAGTAGTTAGTGATTTGTGATTCTTCTGTCACCAAAGGAAAGAGAAGGGGAATAAAGAAGAGGAAGAGAAAAGCTAACGAGGGAGAAAGGTCTGTCAGTTTTAGACTCAAAGCTTGAGGAAGGAATTTAGTATTCTGCACAATTGCTTCCTTCTTATTTCTTCTTGCTGCAGTTGCTTCTTCACTTGCTAATTCATCTTAATTATAGAATATTTGGACAGCTCAGAGCCAAGTTCTGTGTTGACAGTGCTTGAACAAAAGAAAGTATTTGGCTCATGAATAATTTCATGTGCTGAGGAATTCTAATTGGCTTGCTGTGACCGATGGTGCTACAGATCACACAAGTGGGGCTGGTGGTGTGCCTGGATTTTGCAGAGTTTTCCTTGATCTGTCCTCTCACTGTTCTCCCATATTCTCCTACCCTCTCTGTCTCTTTGCATCTTGCCTCTCCTACAGGCTGAAGTAACCGCAGTAAAAAGTTTCAGGTACCTGGAGGGTTTAACAGGATATTTAGAAAACAATGGAGGGTGTCTTATTCCTGAAGAAACCCCTAAACAGCTCTGCTTGATCCTGGAAACAGGGTATTAACAGTAATAAATAAATAATATTAATAGTTTTGTAGCTTGATTGCTACAGAAATAAGGTCTTAAGTAAGATGCCATTTATGACTGGATAGCTAAATGATTTTCACCTTGGATCCACAGACACCAGTGGGCCAAATGGAGGGTCAGGCTCTGATCACTATGGCTACAGAGCTCAGAAGGAGCACAATCCAATGCCAGGGAGCAATTATGCTTCTCTTCATCTCAGTGGATTTTGTGTCCCTTTGCTGGTGATGATGCCCTCTGCGTAGGGCTGAGATGCTTTCTGCTCTGGCTTGCCCATTTTCCTTGAAGACACGTGGTTACCCTACAGAGGAGTGGGAAATACTCTATTTTAAAGAGGTTATTATCTCCCAGGACAACCAAAGTGAAATTGCCACTCTCCTTGGAAATAAGCAGTGGTGCTTGAATGCCATGCTATTCTAATGCATCTCAGTCCTGCTGGGAGTGACCTTCCAGAAACTTCTTTTCTCTGCAAGAGATCTCACTGCCAAAGCCATCCCATTTTCTCCTGCCTATCTATGCAGACCAGAAAGGAGATTTTATTTAGGTAGCTTTCTCTTTTCACTTTAGGCCAATTACCTTTTTTTGTGTGAAGAGCACAGGGAGGTCTCTTTCAGCATAAGAGGATGCCTCTAGATGGTTTTGAATAGTAGAAAACAAATGACACAGCTTATTAAAGAGGAGAATATTTCAGAGACAGGTGGTCTAAAACATAGTCTGCTGCTTTATGTTATGATACAGAAACGTTTGTATTATAATTTGTATATCACTCTCCATCTCTTTCCCAAGATCTTTGTATTAATGTGAAAAATTTACACCCTTTACAGTCATGATAAACCCAAGACAGCTATGAAATGGAGCCCATCCACTCTGCAGCATCCAGCTCTGTTGTTTCCTATTTCTCCAAAGGGTTGAGCAGCTGGGGATTCTCCCCAGCATTCCTAGACACTCAGAGCAGGCAGAGGAAAGCCCCCTTTGAACACCCTAGTCACTGAGACACACCTGTGATAAAAAAATCAACTAGAGCAGAGGGCAACCTGCTCACTGTTCTGTTATTTAGATAAGATGCTGTTAATATTAATTCCTTTATCAATGAAATTGGAATTTTATTTTAACAAGCACAAAATCAGAAGCACCTGAAGTTTCAAATCTCATTGAAAGTCTAAAGAAGTCAAGCCCCTTGAAATTCCAGCCTGTGAAAGCAGAAAGCAGTGTTATTAAATTAGGCAGTCTCTTTTGGCACTGCCAAAGAATATTGTAACTTATGCTGGAAATGTGGATGGAAAAATATTTCTAGGACAAAACTTTGCCCAAGGAGTACCAACATCTGTACTAAAAAATGCAGGAGGAAGGGACAGTCACACATCACCTCACCCAGAGCATGCTCAGGGCAGAATCAAGTTTACCCAAACCGCTACTGAGAGATGTCAGTTTATTCTGGGCCTTGCCAGCTTTTTCCTGATGTCTCACTTAAATCTGCCTTGCCTGCTTTTAAGCCAATACCTTCTTATATCTACAGTAGACATACATTTATTTATTTATGATGCACTCTGCCACTACCTTCAATGTAAAATCTGCTATTCTAATTCTCCTCTTTTTCAATCATTGCAGACTTAAATCACTTCATTTCTTTCAGTCTTTCCAAATTAAGTCAGACTTTCTAGATATCTGCTGGTCTTTTTTGTTCTGCTGATAATTATTTTCAGTTAGCTAGATTACATCTTTCTCAAAGAATGGTTTCCAAAGCTGAATGCAGCACTGCAGCAGGGTAGAGAAGGAACATTTCACACCTTTGTCCCACAGCAATCCTGTACTAACAGGTATGTTATCACGCAGTTTGATTCCTTTTTTGTGTGTGTGTAACAATGCAATAACAGGATCCCAGGGCTCCAGAGTTCTCTGAAATTCTGAGTACCAGGGGTGAATACGAGATGCAGTATTTAATTGTGCATATATATGTATTTTTTTTAAATCCCGAGTGAATTAGAGAGGTGCACACCTTTTTAGGTCATAATGATCAGATTCCCATAGGAGACTGTGAGAGAGAGAGAGAGACAACTTGATGTCTGGTTCATGCCTGTTCTTCATAAGCAGTAGTTTAAGTGTGTCAACAAAGAACTTTGCATTAAATTTCTGTATGTGTGTGCACATGCAAAATGTGTGTGTGGGGTGTGTGTGTAAAATGCAAAGGAGGAGTTCAATACTGTAAGAAATAAGTATAGATTATTAATACTGAAATATTACCTGAGTAGGTAAAATATTTGAAAATATTAATATGAGTTGGAAATGGACGTTACTTTGTAAAAGGACTTTGAACTTTCTCTTATGTGACCCTTTCTATACCCAACCCAAGTCACCATTTGCCCATCTGCAAGTTTGGAGGCCAGCAACCTCCCCACCAAGGGCTACTATGCAGGCATACAAATGCATGGGAGCTCTTCAGTGAGGTAATAAAAGACATGAATATATACAAATATCAATATATGGAAATATATGGATGTGTATGAAATTTTGCTGCGAGATGCAATGTTTTTATAGATACTAATTTTTCCACTAATGTTTAGACAATGCCATAAAGCAGCAACAGGGCTGGCAATGAAAAGGTGTGAGTAGGAGAGTTAGTACGAGCAAGATAATAGCCATTTTTCTATTTTCCATTTTATGATAGCTAAATATTGCTGTCTTGCTGGCATTAAATAACAAATAAGCAATAGTGTTACTTTGTATGCTACTGTTCTCATTAACCTTGATTGCAAAATACCATGATGCAGGTCACTGCTAGGGCAGACCAGCAAGGAAAGATTCCAGTGAACTTTGTGATGTTCTGGTGGGCTTGGATGCACATATTCCTGGGATAAGGGTTGCTCATGGTGGTAGAACACTTTTATCCAACTTGAGATGAAAGGAGAGAATAGGTAATGAAGAAAATAAGGAGAGGAAATGTCCTCAAAAGGAAAATATACACATAATCAAGTTTTGCTGAGATGGGTGGGGAGCCCAATAAAGGCTGTGATGTCTGAACCACAGATGATCTATGAGAGGCTGCAGAAAGAGGGAGGATGGGAGTGACCTTTGGAAACCCCAGTGAATGCAGTGGCTCAGCAGCAGCACCTTTGCACCAGATTGCCTCAAGAACATTTTCCTACCTTGCCTTTTCTTTTCTTTGAAGTGAGGCGCTGTCAGGATTGCTTGTACTTTTTGTTTTCAGCTGTCACCCAGTCCCTCTGCAGTCAGAACTGAATTTATCAGCCCTGTCATGAAGGTGCAGCCACTGAAATAACTGCAAATAGGAAAGGTTTTGAGTGCTGAGGCAAACAGCTTGTCTGGACGGGCTCTCCTGAGAAACAGCATTCAGATACAGCAGTAAGAAATAGGAAGCTACTGAGAAGGACGGGATATTTTCTCAGGAAAATGTATCTACCTTGTTTGGCTTGGTTTGTGGCAGTTGGAAATGGATGGATGGATGGATGGATGGATGGATGGATGGATGGATGGATGGATGGATGGATGGATGGTGCATTCACCTTCCCTGCAATGTGTCTTAGCATAACAGTGGAGGGAAGTATCTGCTGCAATGATTCACTGTGGAGATTTCTGTGCACTAAAATATCTTTGGTACCAGACTTTGGGCATGCTGTTATGCTGAGGAAATGTTTAAATGCAGAAGTCAAACCTGCTGGCTGGATTTTCAGGGAAGATGGGCACAGCAGCTGAGGAGGCTTCTTCACCTTGAGCATCTCCTCTACTTTATGTTTGACTGATTTTTTTCTTTTTTAGCTTTGACATTTCAGGAGACTGGAAGCTCAACAGAAACCTTACAACTGCCCTTTCTCTTTTGAAACTCCAATCAAGGAGGGAGGCTAAATAGCACCCCCAGCGATGCTTGGTTGGATGGTAAAGTGCGGTGACAAGAAGACACACCTCTTGTTCTCCCTGTTGGTCTGGGCTTCTGTGTCAACATTTTATAATGCTCCATTTATTGGCAGCAAAGCTCAGGGAGGTATTTTTTAAGGCTTTTTGTGGGGAAATGGCAAACTTTTGAATGTCACTTCTGAAGGTGAGGAAATGGGAACAGGTGGCAAAACAACCCCCTCAATGTATTTATCGCATGACTTGGCTGAGAGGAAGCATCCCCAGCTTTACAACTCTTGGAATAGCCAAGGCAGCTGCAGCTGACCTGCAGATGTTGGCCTCTCAGAGGGACCCGCTGGCCACCTGCTCCAAGTTGCTTTTGCCAGGAGCTGGTTTGATACAGAGATGCTGATGGCTCCAGTGGGATGGAGGCTTTCTCCTGATGGACACCTGACCAAACCCAGCTCAGCAGGGAGTGATCAGAAATTATTCATGCTGCACTCTGGTCAGATGGGTGCAAAATTGTGAAGAACACTGCTGATGCCAGTTTGTACTCAGAGGTAACTAGAGAGCAGGGATTTGTCTGCCAGTCCTCTTTTTCCTCTGAAGTTGCCCTACTCAGGCAGGTTTGTGTGAAGGAGATTGCTCCCCACCTATTCCTTCATCCTCACTCATTTAAAACTCTTCAGCTGAGGCTCAAAAAGTGCTGTACATTATACAAATAAGTAGTTGTGAGGAGATGTAAACAGAGCTGAGAACTGCTTAACTGCAACAGCTTTTTATTCTTAGGATTTTTGGGCATGCAGCTGTGGTTTGCTGGTGGATAGGCCAAGATGCAGCACTGATTAAACCTTTTGCAGGCACAGAAATTTTTCTGCTTCCCTCACTTTAGTGTAATTTAACAAGATGCAAAATTATTTAATAAACCATATGTGTAAGTGTGTGCTTGAACAGCAATAAAAGGAAAGTTTTCCAGGACCCATTTGGTGAAAGCAGGGCACTTGAGCTGTGTCTCACAGATTATAAACCTATTACACATTTAATGTTTTCCTCCTGGAACGAGCCCATATCTCTGAACCTCATGCTGTGCAGAGGGTCCCATTATGAACTGTGTGAAACCAGCAAAACAAAACCATCTTCAATCTTTGTGAATCTTGTTAGCCATGAAATGCCTTGCATTTACTGCATACTGTGGCAATAAATACAACGTGAAGGGAAAGGATGCAGATTATTAAACTATATTCCTTAATGGATTTGATATCATCTAATGTCTAAGTCATGCAGCATTGCTGAGATATGAACAGCACTTCTTGATACAGCAAAGCCTTTAAACCGAGGGCTTGATGAAGGGAAAGTCCCTCTGTGGTAATACCTATTCAGTGTCTGACAGCATAATGCCCCATTATAATGGTAGGACACACATCTTCCTTCCCTCTGTGGAACTGTGATTACCATCCTGGATTGAACTGAAGTGGGCTTCAATAATTTGGACATTGCATGCTCCCGCTGTGTTTTTCTGCTTTTAAATTGGAGTAATTTGTTGCAAATCTCTCCCACTCTTGCTGTCAGAATCCTCACATCAGAGGAGTGGCTAATTGACAATAGAGCTGATCTAAAAAATAGCAAAGTAATGGTCATTGAAGAAGCCAGCAAATGTTTACCTTTTTGGTTTAGAAGCAAAATTTTAACCATATTAGAAAAAGTTGTAATTGTAAAATATTTTTCTGGAATAAATCTGCAGGGGTGTGGGTAGTGAAATGAATAACTGTCTTTAGAAATAAAGCAGGAGTGACTTAGCATTCCACGCTAAAACCCAGATGGGGAAGGATGGGATGTGCTGGGATGCCAGGACTATGTGCTGCTTGCCTGTACTGCTAACTCCAGGGAGGGCTCATGTGACTTTTAAGCAAAATAAAAAGACCTGGTGGCTCCAAAAAGACCTCTCCCTTTAAGCCCTGGGGATTTTCTCCTTGTCACTCCCACCCCAAGGCAGAGAAGGAGCTGCTCCAGGCCTCGCTAGCCCAGCCCGAGGTGCAGGTCCTGGGCTGGTGACCCTGCTCTGTGCCCACCCAGCCAAGTCACCTGGTTCTGCTCCCTGCCACCTTCCCAGGCACACAGCTGGCTGCCTTCTGACCTGATGGGGGTGCCCTTAGGCTCTTGCCCCACTACCTCCTCCCCCTTTTTCGAGGTTCTTTCTTGCTTCCTTGCTGCCTCTGTCCTTCCCCTTTTCTGTACCTGCTTGTGCCATGGTTGCTTTCCTGAGGGAATGGATTGCTGAGCTGACTTTTGCTGGCTCAGCCTGGTGTTAGCATGGGGCTATGGACTAGCAGGCTGCCTCTTTGCTGCCACTGGCTCTGGGGTCCCTCTGGGCTGTATTCCACACCATTCCATGTGGTACAAACCAGTCTTCAAGATAAAAACTGAAAGTCTTGGAGTTCCGGTTATAAACTTCCTGTGATCACCAGATGCTTCATTTTTATTGCCTCACCTCCCTCTCTTCTACTGACATTTTTGTGACTATTTATACACTTTCTGGAGAAAAAAGGAAAAGAAACTCAATAACATATTTTTCCTATACTTTTTTTATTAGGCCAATATTGAATTAAGGTGTATTTATTTTTATTAACAGTTATTTCTACGGTTCTTTTCCAGAGCACAAGAGGCACTAGTAAGTAAGGCTGTATATCAGCACATGACTGTATGTGCAAATGTCACAGCTGCATGGGAGCTCCTTCTTGCTTTCTTCTGTGCTGCGTGTCACCTTCACACCACTGCCACCAGCTCTCAATCACTTCCCTTGACGGAGGTCAAAGAGTACTTGCAAAGTCTTAAGTCTTCCTGGTGACAGTCCAAGGGGCTGCTGGAGCACTTGAGACAGCCCTCCCTTCCCTTTCTCAGCCTTCACAATGAAAGTTGCTTTTTTCTGACCTGTGGCACTCAATATTTCTTTAGTGCTCTGCTAGCAGTGGTGTCAGCTGGCAAATCGTCATGACTCATTTAGACTGACTTTGTCTGGACTTATTTCTTCATAGACTTTCAGCACAGCAAAATATAAATGTAAGTTGCTTCATGGTTCCCTCATCTCTACCAGAGAATATACTGGAATATACTGGAATGTCTCCTAAATTCAACACCCTCACCATTACTGACTTCTGACTCACAGCAAAGGACTCCTTGTAATGCCTCAGATTAGCAGCTAGAATGCTTTATGGCATACTTATCTAAAGACTGGATAACTCATCTAGCCTTTCTTGGGTTCCACTTGTCACTCATAACATTGACATAATTTTTAGGCTCTTCCTTCTTTTTCGCTAAGCTTTTATGATTATTTGCTATCTACATGGTGTGCACTTCCTATGTAATTTGCAGGTTCTTTGGGACTGGGAGTACCTGGGGTTTCCCATGCAGTATTTTTGTGCAAATCGAATGACCGACTTTCTCCCTTAATCTCTGTGCAGTACCCCATGTTTTATCCTTTCGATTAGTGGGAAAAAAAAAAAAGAGAACATTTAAAGAAGAATGTTTTCTAAAAATGTGAGTGCATTTGCACACCCAAGAATGGAGAATTTAGAGAACTGTGAGCCTGAGACATCCTATCCCATTTCCATGCCAGGCATGTACTCATCCTCTTGAGTAACCTGCTTACACCATCCATCCTCGTGGCTTTGTTTGCATTGTTATGGAAAAGTGACCTCCAGCATTTTGAAAGGCAGCAAGTTTGATAACTCCTTCCCAGCTGGGCATAATGGGTGTGTCACATATAACCTGCTCCAGGTAATGGACTCAGCACATTTAAGATTTACTGTGACACTCACAGTCTGTGGCAGCTGGGTCAGACAGTAGAGGGTGCCTCAGGGCTGCCTTTAGCATGCAGTGAAGATGATCCAGGAGCCACACAGCAAGGCACCACAGGGCACCTGAGCAGCCTGCACAGCAGTAATCTCGAGCTGGCTCCATCTGTGTGAACCCCAACCACAGCTCTTCTGAGAGGTGCACTGTCCCCCATCAAATGGCTATTTCTCAATAATTTGGGTGATGCTTGCCTTGGCATGAAGACAGACGTTCATTCATTTCATTTGGGCAGGAAATCTATATTCTGTATTATTCTTGTGTTAATAATACAGAGGTCTAAATCAAAGGTGAATTGATTTCCTGAAGCTGAACATACTTTTGGTGTTAGCACAAATACAGCCACAGTCAAGGAGCAGACCTTTCAATTTAGCTCTTCTGCTGTCGATGTAAATAAAATTGCTCATGAAGCAAATTGCAGCCAGTTATTGTCTGCACTCAGAGCCATTATGTTCTTTGGAAATGATCATTTATGTTAGACAGTGGATTAAGTTTCTATGAAAGTGTGTAAGACAAATGCAAAACACAATTTACCTTGAAGGTCAACTGAATACTGGAATTGGCACTTACAGGTCATTATTATGCATCTGAAATGGTCCCAGGGAAGGGACTGATATTTCTGAAATGGTACAAAACCAGAGATTCTTGGTTAGCTGACAGGAACCAGAGAAAAAGCCACAGGGACTGTTTATCCATAGGACCAGCGTGGGCTGGAGGTGAAGTTTCTGTTTAATTATCTGTGTGGGCAATACATGGATATGGGAGAACGTTCTTGTAGGACATGGTGGGGAGAGGGAGAGATCTTCCCTTTGGTGCCTCATGTCAAGAGAAGGACTTAACTACAATTTATGCACCATTCAGGTGGGGATTTGGGTAGACAGAGCAGGAAAATAACCTTGAGCAGATAGATGGCATTTCTGGCACAGTAGAGAACCTATCTGAATATTTCTGTGCATGTTTTGGTCAGCAAACTTAGTGTTATCTAAGGAAAATGATTAGCCACTCACCTTGAGGAACAGTCTGTTCTTCTTCCTCCTAGGAAGAAGAATGTATTACATACAGCTGCACCTAAAAGGCTGCTGTGAAATACTACAATTTTCCTCAGGTACAACCTTTGTACTGGTGCTTGTGGCTGAATAGAAGTCTAGTCACCAAAGTTCTCTTTAGCTTTGAGTGCACAGTGCAGCAATAACTGGGCTACTGTGCCTCCAAACTTCTCTTAGAGAGCTGAGTTCAGCTGGGGTTTAGGGTGCCAGCACATTTTGTGCACCCTGGTATTGGGGTGTCCTTGCAGGAAAGGCCCTGAGCTGCCCAGCCTGCATGGCCTCAACTCTATAACATTGCTGCAGAAACAGAGGAGTATGGAGCTTGTCAGGCAAGTGCCACATAGGAAGACAGAATCTCTCTATGTGGAAGTGCAAATGTCCTTGGAGCACACCCAGAGGTCCCAGGTTCCATTCAGGAGCTGGATCACCTAATCCTGACTGTCACTGTTCCTTTCATATGGCTGACCAGCAAGGAAAATAGAGCAGAGCCTCACACTCTTAGGGTGACTTCCCAAAAGGCTGATGTTGGAATAAGGGAGCTTGCAGAAGAGAGAATCTCCTTTGAAGAGTATCACTGTGAATGATCCCAGATAAGTATGCCCACAGGGATCTCTGCTGTGAGCTGCCTCTTGATGTGGGCACAGGGAGCAATCCTCTGGCACAACTGTACAGCCAGCACTCCCTGGGTGTGCAGCCTCTGCCTTAACAGCACAGGCTCCAGCAGGCTCAGGAATGATTTTCAGCATTTATTGGAGATGCATGATGGCATTCTGCTCAGCAAAAATGAAGTGCTTATGAAGTGCTTTGCTGCTTCGGAGAGAAAGAAAAACTCCCACAGATTTGCCTCTATTGTCATTGGCTGATTGCAAACTGTCTCAAACAACCATTTTAAAATCCCACAGGAAGCTGCTTTGTGCCTTTAAATATAGCAAAGAGAGTCCTGAAGGCTCTGAAACAGTGATTACCAATCCTGGAGTGGGCATCTCCAGAAAATGGGAAATGGGGGACCTGGCTGTCAGAAGTAATCACCTGGAAGACATATCCCAGTGCCTTTTCTAGACTAATTGGATGAGATACTGCCACATTTCCAGCACAGGTCTGATGTTTGATGGAAATAGCACAGCCATGACCTGTCAGTATTGCTGGTCCCATGCTAATGGTTCATGGGAGAGAAAAGGGGCTATTAGTGTAGCTTTGATGTATAAAGCTGGCTTCTTTTACTTCCAAGCTTACAGCAGGGGGTAGGATGGGAATTGCCTTAAAACACTGCTGGATACTGAAATAATAATAAAAAACCCCTGAGTAGATTATGAGTGAATGTCCTTTTCAATGGTGCTGTCCCTAATGAAATATAGCTCTCACCTCTGTCATAAGTTCCCCTTTTCTGTAACATCAGACAATCAATCTCATCCCATCAGCTTCAGCAGTATGCAGCTCCCCCAGCTTGCTGGGGAAAGGCTTCTTTTTTATTTCCTCTTTAATTAAGCTCTATGGCATGCTGCTTTGCTTGCAAGACTCTAAGATGTATGTATGTTGCTTCAAACAAACCATTGGAGAGAAGAGCATTAAAGATAGCCCTCTCTAACAGTGAGTGGTCCAGAGCCACAAGTAAATGAAGGCACAGGCAACAGCATCAGCAACAAAAGGAGGTAATGATATGCAATTACTGGATTTGCAAACACTCTGCTGGGATCAGGACATCCAAACACACTATGCCAGGCTGCCAAAACGTTGAAAACAATTTTTTACAAATGCAAAGCAATTGGGCACTTAGTAGCAGCACAAACGATGTGGCAGGTTCTTAGAATAGTATGAATGGCTCTGTCAAGCAGGTAAGAGACAGGAAAAGATAAATGTTTCTCATCCAGTTCTACTGTTGTCTGCATTATTGTAACTACAGTGTAGTCAGAGGTGATTTTAAACTGTTGTGAACAGGTAAAACTCAGCCTATTTTAGTGTCCATTCATCAGGCACCTGCCTGGTGATAATGCAGGTCTCTGTAGATGTGAGCTGGCCCTTAACCATTTCCCTCATTGCTTGAAGTCATTGCCCATGAACTTGCTCCTACTATTCAAAGGAGTCTGTGCCCCAAGCCTGTCCATTCAGTAAATGTGGCTGGTTGCCCTCTCTCAAACTGTTCACCTCATCCTTAAAATGCTTCTCCTTTCCATGTGCTGTTGTGCTGTCCAGCCACTGCTTGGGCATTCATCTGTTGACTGCAATCCATGTTTTTGTCCGGGATCTGGGCCATTGTTAGAAATACTGGCAGATATAACTACCCACTGAGACTTCACAGTGTTATCTATATTTAGACCCTGAGACATTGCTGGTGGGGTAAGTAGGGTTACATAATAAAAAAATTGAAGCAGAGGTTAAAGATGAGGTGTGATGTGTTTGGCCTTCCTGTCCACATGCCCTGGGCCATTTATTGATTCACCTTTGGCAGTGCATAAGGACTCTTGTGAGTGACACATAAGGTGCTGAACATCAACACAGAAAGACCAACACCATTACACAGAAGTTTTCATCTAAATATGCAAGCCAGAAAACTTAGAAATGTCAGAGCTCAGGGGCTGGGTCCTTGGTTGTTTTCCACTTAGATTTCATGCTATTCATAATGTATTTGTACTGCAGACATTACACTTTCCTCACAAGGACATGTGGGATCTTCTGCCCAACTGCCTATTGTCATCCCACTAGGAACTCAGTATCCCTGGGATCTTTATCCTTCTCTGTATCCTTGCTTGAAACTGGTGAAAAGAATTTAAATGATCTGCTGTGGAAGGGCCAAGCAGCATAGCCACTACATTAATACTGTTTCATTAGAAGATCAGGCTAATAAATTACTATTTTAATCCTTGATTTTTTTTCTGGTGAGGGACATAAGTAAAGAGCAGTGCAATGAAGTTCTTTGAAGGATTTGAAACATAAAAAGCACCTTGCCCTGTGATTTCTTCTGTTACTAGCCTGTTTATGAAAATCTTTTTGCACAAGAAAATATCTGGTGGCTTCAGATTAGATTATACATACCTGTTAGGAATAAAGCAGAAGGAGATTCTGATAAAAAGACCAAAGGCATAACCCATAAATCAAGAAGCAAAACAAAAATGGAACCTGCTGCTGATGGAATTTCCATTGATTTATTTGAACAGCCCCAGTATGAATAATAACTTAATCTGTCTCAAGACTCTCTCCCCACAGCACACTGATTTACAGCAGCCATCCATCTCTTTTCATAATTAGCAGGCTCTGACAGTATTTATTCTTCTCTGCCCACCTTCATTACCATTAAGATTTAGACTTTCTCCCTGCTCTGGTGCAGCCAGCATTTGTGCTGCCTGGTGCACTGGGATTAGTCAACAGCTTGATTTGTGGAGGTGTTTTCTTATGCCATACCTCCTTTGCGCTGGCAGGTAGAGTCCGCTGCTTACAGGAGGAAAATTTTGCAGGAATTCAGCGGAAATCAGCATGGCTGTGGCAATGGTTGACAAAAAACGGAGTGGGGCTGCGGTGCTGAAAGTCAAGGTGTGAAGCAACCAAGTGTCTGCCCCTTCAGCTACTCAACAGGAGCACAGGGAGTCAGGCTGGCCAAAGGATCAGTTAACAGAGTAAATCAGGCTCCTTTGTTATAGGTGATTTTCTTCAGTCTCAGGTTTATTTCCAGTCTAAACTTTAGAGAATCCATATTGTCTAATACCCTGCAGAAACTGATAAAAATTATTGACACATAAAAAGTGTAAATGAAGATATATCCTTTAAATTTCAAAATATATCTTAAATAGCTGAATGTTAAGATCAAAAGGCAGCTTTCTGTTTCAGCATAATTACATTGATGATGTGTCATTATATCATGTATACTTTGATCTCAGAGTTGATTTGGTAAAGAGAAAGCAAGACTGCCTGTCCAGAATGCTAGATGGGCCTGGAGTTTCATAACTAATCTGATTATGCACAGTTATTGTTTGTTAACATGGTAAATCAAGAGATAGTGTTAGGCATTTAATCAACATATAATATTAATGTGGAATTAATTAAATAATTAATTGACATCTCTGTCTAAGTGACTATTTTTGACTATTAACTGAAATTTTTATTAAGTTTCTTATGGCAATGAGTGAAACAATCTCTAAACAGGTTCATTGGAGACACAAATAGAACCTCCTGTTTGAATCCATTTTGGGGTTCAGAGTTACCTGTATCTGTGTATGGAGTGGTTGTATATGGGCCTTAGATAGGCAAACTCGACTTTAATTGCTCAAATCATTCTGGATGAAACATTTTGTTCATTTTCCTCCCTCTTGTAGGAACTGTTAGAAGGTGACAGGGTGACCAAAATGTGTATCCTGGAGGATACACACTAAACCAATTCCAAAGTGAAAACTGTGCTCTTCCTTTTTGTAAGTCAGAGGGAACAAAGTCAAATACATCATTTATTGCAAATTCTTCTTTCTGCTTGAATGACTGTGTCCATTTCCTGGATACAGAGACAGAATATAGAGGTGAAAATGAAGTGCCTGTCTTGCCCCGTGAGCAGGCACGCTGACATGTTGATGAAATTTCACTTTCTGTTCCCTGATTGTCCACCTTAATCATAGGCCCAAACATTCCAGCTTCATTGAGAAGCTGATTGTTCATGAATGTCACCCAGCCCCCATGACTCCTACAGAATGTCTCATCACACATGCTTGTTTAGATAAACAAATATTGCTGAGAACAGCACAATGAATGAAACCTTATTTGCACAGCTTTGTGACTTGTGGCTGAGCTTGCTGGTGATTAGGGAAGGACATGTTCATCTTGCTGACTTTTCACAGGTGAAGAACAGATTCTTCTCTTTTGACAATGCAGGTTTTCATGGAATAGGAAAGGTGTGAATTTGAGAGCTCTGCTCCTCTGTCAAATTTGGCTGAAGTCAAATGATGTTTTCAGAATTTGTTATTTGGGTGACACCCACTGTCTGGACCTTCAGACTGATAGTAGGAGTCATAAACCCTGCTTTCCTGCATGAAATTGGAATAATCATCCCTTGTAGGTAAACCAAGGAGTATCAAGACATGAAGCCTGATTTTGTTCATCCCATCTGAGGTCATCATACTTTTTAGTTATCTGTATCATGACAAAGCCTATCATGACCCTCTAAGAAAGCCACCTTCACAGCTATTTGCCAGCAAGTTATTTACAGGTCTAAGTGTGTCTGCTGATTTGTGCAGTCCTTCAGCATAAGAATGATTTCCAGTTTCATTGCTCTTTAATTTTGTATCTGAGCTAGTTTAATACCACAGGTCCTATCTTAAAAATCACTTAGCTCCCTAACATCATTATTCTATCACACTTCTCTCTTTAGTTGTGTTTGCCAGGAGAATTGAAATAGAACATTATCCCCCTTGCTGATTTTGGGTTGTAATGTGAGATCTTTGCTGTTTGGCACAGTCTTGATAAAGGAACCCAGAGAAAGCTATTAAGGAGTAGTTTGTATCAATGGTCAATGTCCTTTATAGTGCCACCTCTGAAAAACATCTTCATTCAATTGCCCTGTCAGGCAGCAATAACCACTTCTACTGATTTGTGGCAAAGCCAAGAAAAAAAAATGAGTACTGCCTCACCTTTGTTGTGTGTGAGAAAGGAACTTCAAAATGGCTGTGAGGAATATCTGTGTGCTTTTAACAGTAGAAAAAGATGTGTGTGTGAAGAAGGGATCCTTCCTAAAGACTGCACTTTGGAAATGTGGTGCTTACAACAGCAAATAAAACGCACGGGGACTGAGGGAGGTGGGACCTTGGCAGTGACACCCAGACCTGAGATAAGGGAGTAAGAGAATTGATAAGTGGGGGATGTGGAGGAAACCCAGTGACAACCGCACACCAAAGTGCCCACAGCACCCTCCCCTCATCTCAGCAACATCTGGTCTAAATGAACCATGTGTTTGGATTACCTTCCAATTCTCTGGCTTTTTTTTTTTTTTTTTTTTTTTTGCAACTTCACTTTCTTCTGCAATAAAGAAACAAGTTTAAATTTATAGAACTCTTCAGAAAGTGAGTTAGAATCTATGAGAGTGAAGCAGATTTCAAGGTGCAGAGCAAAACCACATGCTCATCTTTAGCAGACATGGAGAGGATGCTGTATTCTTGCTTATTTTTGTGTACATTTTTGTCAGGCACACCTGCAGGAGGAAGGAAAAAGAAAAGGAGATTAACGTCCATAATTATGAAGTCAGACATCTCAGTTGTGAGGGGTCCTTTAGATAATCCATGTTCTGACTTTCATTTGTGTGAGTGCACAGCATCCATCAGTCACTTGTGGTGCAATGACAATACAATCCTGGTAGCTGGTCCTGAACACTACCAGGCATCACTACAGCATTGTGTGTGGCTGTGTGCTTCCCAGGCAGGCATGGAAGACACTGAAGAGATAAAATCATTTCCAAAAGAGGTCCTCCTCTGCCTTCATGCTTGTGTGAACACGTTTAAAATTACAGCTGTCCTTCCAAAATTTTCCAGGGAAAAGAGGCTAAATAGCATTACTTTGGAGCTGTGTAAATTTCTGAATTGGTAACCAGGAGGAAGAAGCAGCATTGCCTTCCATCTCCCAAAACATACATGAGACTCTGCTTCAATTTTAACAGGATTTAAAACCAAATGTCTTCCAGAGAAAAGAAAAAGATATCATTCCGAAAGATATTTCAGTATTTGATCTTCTTTTCTTTAGACCTACTTTGAAGATTTTTATTAGGAGAAATTTGTAAAAGCCAGTTTACTTTGAAGTGGAATACAGAAACTCACTGTGCAAAAAAAGCCACTGAAATGTTTTGGCCTTTTGTAAATTACAAACAATGATAAGGCAAAAAAATTACAAACCCACAAATTCTTTCAGACAACAATGTTCCTTTTTCTCATCAAGAGCTGTGTTGCCCTGCTGTATCCCTGCAATGAAGAAGCTATCACAAGTCTTTCCTGACCTTGCCATAAAAACAGCTTGATTAATGGAAAGGGAAGTGGAGGCAAAATCCTTCCCTACAGCCATCTTCTGACAGTGACAGTGTCCCTCCTTTTCTTTAGGCACAGGGACCTTTTACACTTTGGGGAAAAAAAAGAAATAGATTCATTTCAAAGAACTGCATTGAGGCTCATTCAGAGTTTAGCAGCCAGTGCTGTATTAATGGCTGTCATTTTCTTCCTGTGCTCATACCTGCTGACACGGGCTTACAGCATCCTCATGTTCATCAAAGTTGTTCATCTACCCCAGCCTGCTCCAAAATACACCCCAGAGTCCAGAGTGAAACAAAGTGATTCTTCTTTTCCCTGTGCAGTCAGGGATCTGTCACAAATGCAGACTTTCAAATCTGAAATTTAAAAAATCTTGTAGTAAAGGAGATTTCTGCTAGAAACAGGCTTACTTCCAACTGAGAACAAGCTGGTGAGAACTTGAAGAATTCTGTGTATTTCAGAGGGTTCTGTCATTTCTTAATTATTTGAGGTCCAAACTTAGCTGCTACACTGAGAAGTACAGATTTCCTAAATTACCAGCACTGTCCCCTGCTTAACCATGTATTACCAGCAAGTAATTTCTTGAGCATTTTGAAGAGATAGGCTTAGAAATTGGTGAGAGTGTTGATAGAAATAATGACTATGAAGTCAGGAAAACAGACCTGGTGTCTTGGATTAACATCCAGAACAGCAGCTGCAAATTAGAAGAAGGTAGAGAAGATGTTTCTAGCTTTATTGCTCAGTCTGAAGTACCAAGAGTCCTGAAAGATAAAGAAGCTGAGTAAATGTATGATAGACACTTAAGTCTGTGAATGAAGAAAATATTCACCAGATCTCTGAAATCTCATTTGAGATTTTCCAATTTTCTGTCACCTCGGTCCAAAATATTCTTTAGGAAACTTATTTTCCTTTTCAAGTGAAGATTACAGCAAAGAATAAATGAAGAAGTTTGTGCAAAGTACAGATAGAAAGCATTTCCAATGAAAGTAAAAGGCAAATAATGACACCGCTGCAAATTATTCAATATAAAGCATTTGAAACGCTCCAGCTGCACCTTGCTGGAGGATGGAGTCCTTGGAATATTGATATATATCCTCTTCTGTAGAGATCTGCTTTTGAGCTGAGGTGAGGAAGGAGGACATGAGACTAAATAGACTTTTGGTTCGTTGTTGTTCAGTTTGCTATGTCAACTGCTCTTCAGCACATTGGGTTATTCAGAAACACGGTGAGACTGGGAAAAAAACCCATCCTAACGCCACACAAAAGTGTTGCAGATATCCTGAGCTAAAACAGTAAAAGGGAAGAAAAAAAGGAAAGCATCTCTTTTTTTATTGTATTTGCTCTTTATTTATTTGTATTTGCTCTTTAGGGTTAGGTTAGAGAATGGACTTGAAGACAGCTTTTAGTTTAAAGATGAAGCCAAGTCATTGATTAAACCCATTTAGTTACTAAAGCTAAATATCGGCATTCTACATTACATTGAAATGTCATTATTCCATATGATACTTTCACTTGCTTCAAATCCTCCAATACATAATTCAATCAAATAATCCTGTGTACTCCTATTCTTGGTTTATCATCAGTTTGTATCCAGGCACTGGAAATATTTGAAAGGTGAGGCCATCTCTTCCAGCTGCATCTGCATCAGGGCTGCATCACGAGGCGATTGGACTCCTTTGTTTTCTAACTGGGTGGGCACATAATATTCAGTGCTGCTGCTTTTCAAGGTCATTGCATGGGGGACCATGCAGAAATGAATCCAGTTCAGAAAGATTGCAGGACTTACTGATACAGCTGCAGTACCTGAGGAGAGCAGAGCAGTCGCAGCATGCAGAGAAAAATACAGTGCAGTAACCAAAACATTCAGGGAGGCAGAAAGGCTGCAGGAGAATTTACAGGACAGGCTGGCCTTTCTGTACGTGCCTGGAAAGCATGACATTCACACTGTGGGGATAGCAGGTGACATGTCACATGAGGATAATCAGGTGGGAAGTGCACCCACATCACAGCCTTGCTGTGGCTCTAGCTGTGATGGATGAAGGGCTGCACCATCACGTGTCAGCTCAGACATGCAAAGTGCAGGGGGTGCCCATGGCTTGGAGCCTGTCTCTGAGGCAGTCACTAACAGCAGGAAAATTCCTGTGCTACGGTCTCTTGTATTTCTTGCATTTCTTCTTCTATTTCTTCTTGTATTTCCTACAGTGTAAAAGCAGCCAGTTCATGAGGCACCAATATTTCCTCCGTACACTGTGAGACCTACCACTCATGCCAGAAACATGAAAACTTGCTAGAGATTATTATTGCACAAATATTTCTGTGACAAATTTTTGGTTTGGATATCAGAGTTGAAAAGTTTTGAAAAGTGCTGAGCTGCACTAAGTAGGAGAGTGAGTAGAGACAAATGGAAGTGGTAAGAGGAGGGGAAACCATCCATTGTGTAAAACCTATTTGATATTTTACTGTGAGTTATTTTACTTGTTTTATCTCATGATGAGAATCATAAAATTGTGAGACAGAAGCCTGAAAACCCATTTATCTCACAAATAAATCCTGCTCTGCTATAGTGGCTGATCTAATAGCTAATTAAGTGGTTATGATAGTCTTCCCAACTCTTTTATTTTTTTGGTACTGTGAACTCCAGGCCACATTGCAAAGATTAGAGCTTCTCTGTCTTTAAATTGAAGCATGGAGGCTGTATTTCTGATTGAAACATTAAATATACAGAAGATCTAGATGCCTTTTCAGTCAGATGCTACTTCATCTAATCTAGGCACTTTTCCTCTCAGCATTTCATGCCAGAGTTACTAAACAATACCTTAGAAACAGAATTGCTGGAGGGTTTTATGCACCAATGGGATAGTGAAGAAACAGAGGAAAAATTAAGGCACCTTTTTGCACGAGTGGTGGACATGCTGACTTTGCAGCCTGATGGAAGGGCCTTTTATTCTGATATTTTGTGAGCTTTGCTCCTTGAGGAATGTTTTCTGCTTCTGAACAAGTGGAGCTCTTTGCAGGGTCCATCACAAGGCTTATTGTTACCCACAGGCAGCCTCCAAGGGGCTGCACAACACTGAATTTCTGCCTCTGTTCCAACCCCTTTATTCCTTCAGGCTTTCCATGCACATGGCACTGAAGGCATCCCCACAAGAGGAGGCAGGCATCAGTCAGCAAGCAGGGGGTTTTGGGCTGCCAAACTCAGCTCCAGGAACAGCACACAGCATGAGGCTCCAGGCAGTGCGCAGGAAATGAGACAGCCTATTCTTGTTTTTAAAGGAAATATATTGCTGTGCTGAGAGGCATAAGAAAGTTTGGGTTTTTAACAGGTTTTTTAACCATCAGCAGCTGTTGTCTGCAACCATATGTTGAACAATGTCTTCATTACACCTTTCCCTCCCTGATATCTCTTGCTGAGGCTGCCCCACCTGTTGAGCCACCAACACCCTCCCCAGCCATCCCTGCTTGCCAGGAACTCATCTTGGGCTTTTACATTAAATTACCTCTTGAGGGCTTCACAGACCACAAAAGCCTGTGTTAATCCGGAGGTGTTGGCATGTCTCCGAGGCGCAAGTAAATTCTTCCTTTTCCCCTTTCCTCACCAAAATTTTGGCCTGAACTATGAGAATGCAGAGAAAGAAATGTAATCCTATAACAGCAGAAGCAATGCTTAGTTTTGAACTAAGGCCACTGAAGGTAGAGTACTTCTTCCTCTACAAGTGAGTGAATTTTCCCTTTTTATCCAGTTCAGGCAAATAATCTTTTAAAGCATTCAAATTATCTTGTTCCTCTTGTAGGCTAGAGTGGAGGAGAAAGAAAGAGAGTTAAAGCTAAAAACTGAGGAAATGTTGGAACAGGAAAAGGATATTTTAGGGTAGGTTGGCATGCCCTGTTCATGCTTCTGCTCCTCACATGCAGAAACTACCCTTAACTGTCCTATCCAGTTCTCTTTCTCTGTATATTGATTTCTCATCCTCAAACTGCAGCCATCCAATGAGTAAGGAGCACATTTGTAGTGTCCCCTGGTACCAGCCCACGTGGCTCTGCAGCCCGTCCACATCCCTGGCAGTCACCATCCCTGGCAGTGTTCAAAGCCAGGATGGATGGGGCTCTGGGCAACCTGCTCTAGTGGAAGGTGTCCCTGCTCTTTCTTGGCAAGGGGCTGGAATGAAATGATCTTTCAGTTTCCTTCCAACCCCAACCATTCTGTGTGTGCTGGGGGGGAAATCCTTGCCCTGCAGAGTCACATTTTGCACACGTGCATCTGTGTTAATGCCTCGTACTGAACGAGAGCTGCAGAAGGCATTGCATCCCTGTCAATCCACCTGCAACACAACACTTTGGAGGCTGGAGATGCTCTGAGCATTCCTGAGTCCTCGGCTGAGTGGCCATGCCTGGTGATCCACCAGCAGGCTTCAGGGGCACAGGCTTTACTTGTTTCCCACAAAACTCTACTTACCTGTAGGTACAAGAGGAGGAATACTAACTAATTTAGGGATGTTTCCTCTGGCTGGCAGAGGTTTTGGGAAGCCAGGCAATTGGTACTGCGCTCAAAGGCTGCTCATCCTGCCAGCCCATCCCCAGCTTCCTCTCCAGATATGATCTGCTCTAGTACCTGTGTCAAGTTTGGAGCCTCCTAGAAATGTGTCACATGCCCCAAACCATTTGAAATGGCTGTAAACATCCGTGTTTATTACTGAATTGAGCCTAGAAATTAAGCTGTCACAATTTAAGCCAACAAACTTCTGTCTTCTATACAACTTTGACTTATTTGAAGATTGTTCTGTGTCTCCTCACTTGACTGAGGAAACTTTCAGATTTTCCTCACAGCTCATGTTTTAAAGTCCACCGATTTCTCTTATGTTCTTATTTCCACTTTTTTTCACTCAGTTCACATTTTGCTTTTTTAAAAGATGTTCCAGACTGGACATGATGCACCACCTTTGCTTTCAACTCAGAAAGAAGAAATTACTCTTCCCTCTTCTGTCTTTCCTGTGACCTTCCCCTTATATATTTATCTCAGAATGAGGTTTATTTTTTTAATGTATGACATTATTGAATTTAGCTTTGTGATCCAACCTAACTTGCAGATCCAGTTGTGACTGCTCCAACAGAAGCCCAGATTTTTTTGTCTTTGAGTTATTTTTCTGCCTCTATTTCGCCACTAATTGCATGAGAATTTTGACAGTGATCCATTCCTCCAGAGTGCTGGCAGCCCCTTCCAGCCCAATATCACTGCAAATTCAATAAGTAGCACAACTACTCCTTCAGCCAGGTCATTGATATCAAATAAAATGGTACTGAACTGATGTTTGACCCCAAACAGCTGCTTTTCCAAAACGTTTTGTACTTTTCCATAATCATAATCATTGATAACAATGCTTTTAGCATCAGTTGATTTGCACTCATATTGGGGGGCGGTGGGGGAGCCCTCCCTCTTTGTTTTTCCCCATGGATGGTTCAGGAGCTGCTCTCCAAGCTTAGCAAGGCTCTTTCTGCTGGGCGTTGCAGAATTCACACACACTGAACTGAGCCTGCCCTTTGCTCACCTGCCTGGCAGGATCCGCTGCATCTCTGCTGTGTTCTCACAGTGGGAGCCCAGCCTGGACTTCCCAAGGTCAGTCTTGCTGCTGAAGACCAAAGGCTCTCCTGCTGGGCAGGTGTCACAAATCGAGTTTGTAGCAATGCAAACTTGTCAACTGCTGAGCGGGTTCTGGCAGTTTAAGTGCATTTGAGCAGTGAAGACCCTCAGTGCCTCCAATTCATTTACTTCTCTGCAGGCGGTAATAAGGAAAAAGAGGATGAGACAGATGCAAGTGAAAGAATCTCTGAAATTGTCAGTCCTCCTATCAAAAAGGCAACAGGAGTGTAAACTGCCTCCTGGAAGTACATACTGGTGGATTTGACCTGCAGTCTTGGATCTCAGCACAACAACCTGCAAGGGAAATTAGGATATGACCTGAATTACTCTCCTATACAGACAAAAAGTCTGTGTGAGGCACCTGGGGCCTGTATTTCCACCCTCTAGAGTCTGCTGCTGATGAATTTAATGGGAGGACAAAAACAACCAAAGCTTATTAGACCATAGTTTCAAAATAGATGGAAAAATAACTTCAGCACTGATTTATTGAGAAAAGGGTTTGGGGACTGAGGGCCCATGGAAATGGGCGATGTGCATGAACAAGGGGTGCCAGGTAAGAACTGTCTGCCATGGGGCTGTTTGAAAGCAGTAGACCTGCACAAGGGTGTCATTGTGCTGGAGTCAAGAAGACCTGCCTTGTGACTTTTTGGTGGCAATTAGCTTCATCCAATCAGCCTCTTAATTAGTGCAGTTATTTTGGTCATGGGACAAATTTAGATGTCTCTCCATTGACCTCCTCTGGAGAGAAATGGAGAGGTGATAAGCCATGCTCATCATTGAATTTATATATATCAAAAGGGCTTTGTAAGGGTGTTCAGTATTTTACAGATGTGCAAACTGATGTAGGACTCCGTAAGGAGCTTACCCATGTTTTCCAGTGGAGCAGCACCAAAGTCAAGGCTAGAATCTAGGTCTCTGTATTCCGGCTCAGCTTTGTAAAAACAACTCTGTTCTCCAAAAAGTGAAGGAACATGAGCACAACAGGTTCTTCCCAGGTCATATTCTGCTGAAGGACACCACGAAATCCTCTGGGTTCTGTGTTACAGCTATCACAATATGTTTCAGTTTAGCGTGGTAATAATGAATGGATTTTTTCCCTGTTATTGATGTTATTTGCTCCACTGCACTTCCATTTTCTGTATGTGTTAATTTTAGGTTGTTTTATGGCTTCAGCAAAATATTTTATCACATATTTAATTTTAAGCATATGCTCTGGACCCTTGAATGCATTTAAATTTCATGTTCAAAGTCCATTCAGAGATGGATACATACACATTAACTTTCAGTAAGTTTGTGACTGTTTTGCCAAAATAAGATGTACATAAATGAGAATAGTGTTATTTTAAAAATTATTTCAATGATTATTATTCTAGTGACTGCAGAGGATTATAGCAGGAGCTGGCTCTACTCCAGTATTTCTCAGACATGCAGTCTCAGACACCAGGCAGGAGGCTCACACCCTCACTGCCCAGTGTGGCTCACCAGCATTCATCCCCTCAGCTCTGCATCAGCTCTGGCTCTCTGGAGCTTGAGATTTGACATCTGATCCACTGGCATGGCACATGTGGGCTTGAAGTGGGGAAGGTCATGATGTTGCCCTGCCACTGATGGCCCAGGGAGTCATAATAAATCTCCCAAACTTTTAGAGAAAGACCTTGTACATCCTAGATTTACCACTCTCATGTGACACTGATGTAGCAGGATCCACATTATGGCAAAGACACTGGAAGTATATTTAAAGATCAAATCGTACTCTACAGGAAGGGGGAGAGCTGAGCAACCCAAACAAGGCATTGCATCCTGAATTCCAAATGGAGAAGGAGTTTTTGCCTCTAGTTGTTACAGCTTTGGCTTGGGACCGTGTGGCTGCCTCAGCCTAGATGGGTGAATTTGCTTTGTAGGGAAACACAGTTCTGGCTCTGGAGAACTCTTTTCCTTAAGGTCTTATTTTAGGCTGTAGTCAGTAAGTGGTTGAAATACGTGTCTATTTAATGATGGTGAAAATTGAAGGTGTCCAGTAAAGCAGTCGTAATTGTATTTAATGCTGAGACAATGAACCTAGTTAAGATTCAATTTAGTCTTCCTCTTTGTTCCCCTGATCCAGTAATAAATGGTTAATTACCAGTTTCAAAGGCTCAATGTAATTTGTCAGCTTGCAGAAATCACAGTGATCACCATATTGTCAGATGAAAATATTTATTCTTTTATAGAAAACGCTGAGCAATGTCCTGACTTGAACTACTTGAGCTACCACGCCACAGCTCTTTAAATATTTGGATGAAAAATAATAATTATAAAAAAAAAAAAAAAAAAAGGAAGTCTGGGGAGACATACCAGAGCATAGAAAAAACACAGCCCTATTTCCATTTTGTAGCCTGCTCTTATTTTCAGGTTCAAGTTTCCTCAAGGAAGTAAACTGCTGGCTGGAATTATTGCCCAAGATAGCTTCCTCAAATTTAACCATCTTCTCACTGTAGGACAAAGAAAGGGAAGGCTGTGCCCCAGTAACTGGGAAGTGTGTGGCAGGGTCAGGGTAGATACTAGTCTGCTGATCCTGGAATTTTACTGTACAAAAATGACATGTGCAAAAGGCATTTGCATCTTTTCTGTATCCCTGACAAAACCATGCTAAGGAGACAATTAAAATTGCACCTTGTCCCTTGCAGCTGAGAAAGAATCAAACCAAGAAGAGCCTTGTTTCTTTTACAAATATTCCCCCTACTTTCAGAAACACTGACAAGCACAATCCAGGTCTAACAACTTTGGGAAGACTCATAATTAGGACACAGTGTCATTGAGCTACGTGCTCAGAGTCTAACAAGACAGACCACAAATTAACAAGCATAGATCTTGCAATGAATAGTGGGGTTACTCACTGTCTTGAGTTTTTCTCATTCCTTTCATCTCTTGACCTGTCCTTCTACTTATTTCCTGTTCTCAGAATATTTCAAGTTGGCATGACAGGTTTTCTGTAACTGATCCATAAACAAGTAAGTGAAGGGTGTTTCTCTCAGGGATAAATTTTGGATTTATAATCTATTTTTATAATTAAAACCCCTAAAAAGCCCCAAATTGCACACATTTCTCTTAAACTTTCGTTGCCTCCTTTCACTACAGTCTCTGTTCTGCCTCATCATCTGTCTGTGAAGTAGAATGCTTCCAGAAGCCTTAATTCATTACCAAAATGAGAGCAGAACAGCAAAACAAGAGGTATCATTACAATCTTGAAAGCAGAGTGCAGGAGCTATCTGCAATTTAATGGGTCCTGCAATTACATCTTGATTGAATGTGCTGATGAAGCCTTCTTGTATACCATGGCACTCATCAGCACACCATGACCTAGACCTGACTGAGGAGTTTAGTTTGCACAGGTGAGAAAGAGAAGTCAAACCTGGGGGAATATTTGCCTAGATTCTAAAATTCTGTGATTTTCCTCATATTCTTCTTGGCGAATGTTTTGTGCTGGATTAGTTGATCAACAGGGAGTGAGAAAAATTTTTCCTTCACCAAATGTTACTACAGTAAGCGTCTAGAAATCTTTATCAGGAATAGATCCCAAAGTAAGAACCAAGTCTGGTCCTAAAGAGCTATCAGCCTAAAGAAATCAGTTAGGGAAACATCTGATTAAGATTCTCTTCACTATGCAGGAAAATTAAGGCTCAAGAGCACAAATGTCACAGAGAAGATGCTGGACCAGAGCTGAGAGAGAAGTTATTTTTTCTGTTTTTTGATGATTTCCAAGTGATGGTAGTGGAAGCAGGGACTGATTTGTGCATCTTGACAGACATCAATTTTCTCCATTTTCTACACGTGGCTGGCCTGTGGCTGCCTTTAACCTCATTTTAGGTGTGCTGAGATTTCTTTTCTCCCATGGCTTTAGAGGAGTCTGAGTTTTCAGAGCCCTGAACAGGCTGAGATGCTTACTGCTGTGTTGAGATACAACAGCAGGTCCAGCTGGATGCTCTACAAGATAAGTTCAAAATAACTCATGGCTACCAGAACACTTTTTGCCTCTCAGACCTGAGCCAGGGCCTGCTGGAGACCATGGGTTATTTTTTATTAAGTTTGATGCCATTTCTTCTCTCCTCTCTCTGCTGTCACTGTCACTCTGTCAAACAGTTGGAAACATCATGTTTTTAAAAATCAGTAGCTCTTAGAGAAGTAAAGTCATGAAGGAAACCTGAGTTAGCAGTTTGGAGAGATGGAGGAAGGATTTAAAGGAGTGAAGGCACTAACTAACAAATCAGTCCTCTCTGGGTTGCTGGCACTGAAGTCCAGATGATACGAGATGCTGGAGCCCAAGATCTCAGTTCAGACAGGTTCATTGTGGACAGGGCAGGACCAGCTGCTCAGACCAGGGTGCTATTGCCTTGCTGCTGCCACTGCTTCCTGCTGGAGTCTGTTACACACATCACTTTAGTAAAGGTCAACTCATGCTGGGGGGTTTTAATTGTCTATTATCTACCCAGAAAGAAATAACTGTCTTAAACAGAGCAAGGCAAAAATCTTCCTTTTCTGTCTTTTTAAAAGGATTTTTCAAAGAAATGTGTGCATTAATCAAACTCATGAATGAACAAAGGAAAGATAACAGCAGTGATATGTTCATTGGGGAAGGAGACCCTGGGTCACATAGATCCACCAGCAATGAATCTAAATAAAGTCAGGGAGAGTGTCACTGACTGCTGCAATTATTATTGCAGTGATTGATAATGTAGTTCCTCAGCTAATGTGGTGATGTGCGTGGTCTGAAGGTCAGCAGCACAGCTGTTGAGGTGGAAAACCATGCTGTTGTGATAGGATGGGCTGATGCTTCATGGTCTAATACCCAGCTCCTGTAAATCAAGATTGATTTGGTTTACAGTGCCCTGATCCTAGTGTGTCCTGCATGTGGTAGCTCTGCAGGATTGGTCTGAAGTTTGTCCAACTTCAGCCTTTTCAAGTTGGGTTGCTGACTTTTATTGATCCCTTCCCTTGGTTTTAAATGTAATTTCGGTCTCAAAAGAGAAATAGAATGGATTTATCTGTTTCTGTCAAAGAATACTAACATAAGAAATACTTTTGTAGGGGTGTAACTGGTTTTATTCACTTCTGAGGGATGCAATGAGATTTAATGAGTGATTTCGAGAGGGAGAAGTGGGAGTGAAATTTCTGGTAGTTCACTCACTCAGGTATCATGGGCAAAACAAAAAGAGGTGGAAATCCTGAGGTGAGTGCTAGATAACCTGTAATGATGAAGGAAACAGCACACTGTATTATAGTATAAATGGTAGTAAGGACACCTTTCAGAGCAGATTAATATCTGTGTTATTCCAAAAGTTCAAACACTTGAGATTACAGATTTAGTCAATGATTTAGAGGAGGAATGAATATATAATTGAAGAACAGGAAACTGGTGTAAACTGTTGAAGTAAAAGAAAAGGGCTCTGTGCTTTTCTGTTCCCATGGCCATGACTATCATATCCAAATGTAACCTACTGCTGTAGCACAAACTGGGAACTGAGAAAAGAAGAAGAGACACTGGAGTTTTCTTGAAACTGGTGAATTCAAGGCTCTCCGAAAGAATGAAGGACTGTAAAGTTTTGCCACAGTAGCAAATCTAATTAACACCTTCTTATGTATTACACATAACCAGCAATAGGGACATGAGGTAAGGTTTATCCCTGAATTTTGACCTGTCATAGTACAAAGTCTGAATGTGCCATATTTTGTTACATCACACAAATGTACATTTAGTTTTTCTTCTCAAATTTCCCCTCCAGATATTTTGAGACCTTAAATTTTTGGGGCTGAAATTATTCAGGCTGAAATCACATAAAAATAGAAGATTGGACAGTTTTAAAGGCAACTAGAAATCTGAATACCATCTTTATTTATTATCAAATAGGGAACAAATTTGAAGCTCCTTTGCTGCATTGTTGTATAAATATTGACTAAAGCATTGCTGTACAAGGAAGCATGTAAATTATTACTCAGTCCTCTGAAAACAGAAAGGGAGAATCTTTCATTCATTTCATTGTATTCCTAGAGCCTTTGAAGTCATTCATTCTAGGAAGAAGAGACTCTTGCAGATAATTTACTGTATTTGTGCCTTCTGTCCCATGGACTATAATGCAAGATGAAACGTCAGCTTCTGCTTTCAGTCTTCATATCTCTTGCATTACACCATCCTCTTTCTCTGAGGTACTCTTCAATGTAATTATTATTCTCTAGTTTGGCTCCCTGCAGAAAGCTTGAATGGTATCACTTGCAATAGAGGCATTGGTTCCTTCGCCTGAGGATTCTTCTGCTCCTGGAAGTAAATGGTGAAGCCAAGAGAGTATTTGCCTCTACAGAGGAAATACTGCTTTGAGATCCATTTGAATTCTCAGGAAAGAGAGGGGCACTGTTCTGGGGGTCTTTGTCATCACAGCCAGCTGCTGGACATGGAGAAGGGCCAATGAAATAAAGATAGAATTTCTGAATTAGAGATGCAGATGATCCTTTTTCTGCAAGAAGTCAAGAAGTGTGTCTGCAGACACTTCCATTTACATGTGGAATGAAAGAATTGGGCAGTGTCTTCTATTAAACAAAACAGCTCTAAAACTATGTGCAAGAAAATCATTACGGACACCACTGCTTCCATGAGCTGAAGAAGAAAATCTTGGTGGAAACACAAAAGGGATGCCAACACTGTCTTAAGGCTCTGCCACTCAATTGCTGTACATTGTACTGACCTCTGGCTTTTCACCTGCTGGAAATGTAAAGCTCATTAAATGTTTGTCTTCCATACCCTGAAGCACAGGCACCTTTGGGGGAAACCTGGTGGCTGTTAGAAACTGTGATTACAGATGTGGATAATCTCTGTTTATCTTTAATTAAAGTAGTGAGTACCTTCGGCACAAGAGAGAAGTATCCCATTTGTGGATTGGATTCACAAGTGTATGTGTGTAACCCAGCTGACAAACCATGGATGTGTCTCCTCAGCAAACCTGTCAGCAGGACAGATGGTGCAAGCTCCCTTTAGGTTAAAAAAAGTCATTAAAATGGCCCTCTCATGCTCTTCTTGTGGACAGATGTTATTTTATGACTGAGTACTCAGAAACGTGCAAGGTGTTGCCCTGTAGATGAAGGCCCTTGTTTCCTTAAAGGTGTTAATATAGAAACCAAACATTTGTGACGTTTCTAAGGGAGTCTGTGACAAAGTGGGGACATCTCCTCCCTGGCAGGCAGAGACAGTGCTTTGCTTCTCAATTCTTAGAAGCATGACTGGGAAGATGGGAGCATGAGGAACAACATTTTTTGCAGTGATGGCCATCGACTGCTGCAGGAAAGGTTCAGCCCCCTCCAGAGGGCTGGGTTTTTTCCTTTGGAGATGGAAGAATCCATAGTGCTGCATTATATGGCCCAAGCTGTGGGATCTTCTGCTCCTGGCTCTCACTCTAACTCTCCTGTGGCTCTGTTCACCATGTAAAAAAAGGAGCTAACACTCGTTGCACCTGTTTGGTAGTTCAAGGATTTCTACCTGTAGGCACATAGGATCCCATTGTTGGCCAAAAATCCTTGGTGCTTCTTCCACAGTAGCGGGGAATCAATGATTACCATACCTATGACCTTCCCCTAAAGAGAAAGGTAAAGTTTGTATAAGTGCATGGGAAAAACAATCCTGTGCATTGAGAGAGCAGAGAAAGACAGCTAGAGAAAGGAGGCAAAAGAAATACCTTAACTGGCTATGGGGTAAACTCAGCAGCAACACTTTCTAAAAAGGAAGCAGAAACTGCTGAAGGAGTTCAGTGTCCCCATTTCTTGCCTCTGCCTGGACCTGGCAGATGCCTTTTGCTGTGACAATTTGCAGCCTCATTTCCCTGCCACAGCTTGGCAAGGCTTGGGAACATGTTCCAGCACAGAGCCTACGCTGCTAACACTACCCTATTATGCCACACAGCTGTTTTAGCATTCTCCTGAAGTGTTTTCCAGGGCAGAGTAAATGTTTTTCTATATCTTAATGGGTAAAATTATGTAATGTATGTATATATAGATATTTAATTTTTTTTATAATAGTTTTTTTTTTTTTTTTTTCTGGAATATTTCATTGTCCTTCTTCTGAAATAGTTTATTGGGGATCAATTCTCTCTCCCTGGACAAATGTAATTTTTTCCTGTTCTCTCAGTGTATATATTGTTATTCTATTCTGTTATAGTCCTTATGCCACTGTACTCTTGAAGATACCAGTACCTCCAATACCAGCTAATAGTAAAAGCCCTTACTGAGCTCGGAGACCAAATTTAATGTGTAATTAAAGAGTGCTATGACACATACTCAACTTCAGCTCAGGGTAGTCTCTGTCTGTCCCTCTCAGCAGCTTCTCACCCTGTCCTCGTCCCCCCTGAAGGGTGTAAGTGCTCAGTGAGGCCAGCTGAACTCTGCAGGTGTGGAGCCCTGGAGACTGAGCTCACAGTTCAAGCAGGGCTTTGTTCTCAGGAGCTGCCAGTGTGAGGTCATGCCATGTTACAGCAAGAAGGTTCATGATACCACCTTAACAGGAGAAAACAATGTAGTAGCCCTGAGCTGTGTTTCAAGAGATAAAAGAAATGGAACAACTAGGGGAAGATCCATCAAATGAGATGAAAGAACATCACCAAGGAAAAAAAGAAGAAATGAAAAAAACCCTGTGATGTACTGGTCTATGAAGCACAAAAGTAACAATGAAAGTAGTAACTTCAGAGAGTGCTATTCCTTGTTCAGGCCTGCCTTTGATCTTTCTTTTTGATTCCCACAAGGGCATCTTCAGAGCCCTTAGATGTGGAATTGCTGGTGCTGAGTCTTCCTCATGGGATGTCCGAGCAGCCCTCCCTGCCCTGTGATGGTGTGATGTGCTTTTGCTGGGACAGTGCCCTGTGCATCCCTCCCTGTCCCTGTGATGTGCTGTTGCTGGGACAGGGACTGTGCAGCCCCTGAGCCGTCCTTGAGAGCCATGCAGGAGAGCACAGAGGATGCTGAGGTTCAGAAAGGAGGAAGGGGCTGCCCTGGCCCAGCCCCAGAGCAGAGGTTCTTTATGAACTGCTCCTTTTTCCATGCCATTGCTCAGGCTAATCAGAGTGTTTTCTAGGCTTTTTTCCCCAGGAAAAGCTCCTGTGCATCCTCACAGACCCTGTTCTACCTGCAGCGGGGCAGAGAAGGCAGGCTTAGAGTTCTGTCCTTTTGGAGAAACAGTCTCTATGATTGTGTCCCATACGGTTTTAGAAAGAAGAGCCCAGAATATTTAAATACTGAACATGTAGTATTGTTTATGGCTTCTGCAGTCTTTTCCTTGCTTGCTGTCACGGGTGAGAAGGACTTGGAGAGTTGGTGATCCCAGGCTGCAAATGAAGCCTCCGTGGCTGTGCTAGGAAGGTGAGCGCCTGTACCCTGATACCAGTGCATGGAGCACTGAGCTTCCTCTGAGCAGGCGAGGAAGTAAGAGGAAACAGGAGTATTTTTCAAACCTTGCAAACCTTGATTAATTTTGGGCAGTTTTAATTAAGAAGTATTCCCTCCTCAGTTAATTATGTGCTTTATGAGAAGTGGATGTGGTTATCTGAAATCAAGCGAGGGATGGTGTTTCTGTAATCTCATCAATACAGGGTATATCATCATTGGGAAGTAAGACAGTGTTAACAAATAACCAGAAACATTCCCCCTTCCCCTCTCCCCCCTGGCACTAATATATCCACCTTAAACTAATATTTGAATTTGCTTCAGTGTACTGCATATTGTGATGTACCATCTTTTCTATTAAATGCTATCTGTCTTTCTGTTGATTGTATTTCAATTGTGTTGTAATGCTCTGTGTGGAAAAGAGGATTATTCTGAAATACGGTAGGGCTCAAGCTTGAAATATCTGGAGCAGATGTGCTTTTAAATGCATTATTTCTAAAGCAAAACATTCAGCTTGCAGTCTCTAAAAGTCTCTTTTCTTTTTTAACCCAAAGAGTGCTTGGTCTTTCTTTCCTTTAGTGACCAGGATCTTTTACAATAGCTCATGAAGGCATTCAGATACCAGACCTTCTAAATCAACTGCAATTCCTGAAAATTTAGACCATGTTGAGGAAAGGATACTCATATATGTACTCTTTAACTGCAGCAAATGTATACATACAAGGGGATGATGCTAGTGACTTGATTATGATATACAATCATAAAAACAAAAATTTTCAAGTTGAAAGACAAAGAGATTGCAACAGGTGCATGACGAAATGAAACAGGACAGTATAGGAGGTCAACAGCAAATAAAATGTCATCAGCAGGACAGCAGGAATCACATGGACCGCTGCCTGCTTATTTTCCCTAGACTCCATAAATATGTCTTTCTGCAACAAATGCAGACTGTAGAAAACTACAAATGTCCACTTTTATGGCTCTTCATCTTATCCATGAATTGAATAATTTACATTACTGGATATTGAAGTGGTGCAAAGTTGTTTGAACATTGAAGGTAAACTAAGTCTTTTATGGGAGACATTTTGCAAAGAAAAGGTGTGGGGAAGTCAAGATGTGTAAGCAAGACACAGAATAACCTCAAGGGTGATGTGCTTAAGCTTCACTGAATAAACAACAGAATGATTTGATATCCTTCTCAATAAGCTTTACAAATATTCCTTTAGTGTCTGAACGTATTTCATACTAGCAAACTAACAGAGTGTCAGAAGTGGCAGCATTCATGCCAAGACTCCTCTCTGCCACACTCCCCAGTTAAGTGCAGGGACAGTAAATTTCACAGCATCTTTAATCTTTGTCTCAAGTGTAAATAACTTCACATAGGCTTTTTTTAAAAAAAAATAAAAATTAAATAAAGTCCTTGCCTTCTTGCAGTTTTAATCTCAGTGCTGATGCCTGTTGATGGTTCAAACACTCAGTTCCCTATTTTTAAATCATTTAACTGGTTCAATAAATGTCTTAGCCTTTGCTAAATCAATTCTTAAAAAAGAAAATAAGCTTGTCAGTGAATCATACCCAAAGATCTACCTTTCCTTAGAGCCAGTTGTAGATTATATAAAATAAATTTACTCTGAACTTTCTTGAAGTGAAAGGGACTGAAGAGACCAAATGCAAGAACTGCAAGCCAGGAGCAGTGAGCGGTTAGTTAGCTGTCATCATGGTACCACACATAGCCACAGACAGCTGTGTCTCTGCTCTTTGCAATGAGGGGCTGCCATCACCACACCTGTCCATTACCGTATCTTTGCAAGAAAAGCACAAATGAAGTAACGTAAGACAACTGTCACAAAAAATTAAAATCTTTGGAGAACCCTTAGACCTGAGCTGGAAGTCCTTCCCCAGGAGAAACCTCAATGGGGTTTGAATCCACAGAAGGACCTCAGCAGTGGGAAATGCCTGGACAGCACTCTTCTGGACATCAAGTAGCCCTGGGGTCTGATTTATAAGAAAATGGTGATGCCTGTAGCTCTCTCTTTCCTACACTGCTCAATAATTGTGGCTTTTGGTTTTTGCCTGGTTTGTCATGAGATGCTGGGGGGAGGGATATGAGGGGGTGCCTGAAAGACACCTCTGGATGAAATTTCTGTTGCACTGGTTCTTGGTATTGCAGGTTGGACTTAAGGATCCAATTGTAGGGACAAACTCAGCCAGAAACACAACACCATGAAATAATCCCGTGTGCTGTAAAATAAGACATGTCAGTCACTCTGGTCAGAGTGAAGTCAAGAGAACAGAGTAAGATTTTAAACTGCTTCTTCCTTGACATTTTTTGCTGCCAGCTACTAAATCTTTTCATGCTTCAATTTTTTAGTTTAACAGAAGAAAATTTTTAAAAATTTTAACTTCCCCTGAAAATGTTTTCAATTTGCCTTTAATTTGGGGGACAGAGATTGAAATAATTTTACTATTTCTTTGTTCCCGTCACGACTGAAGGAACCATAAAGTTTTATTTCTATGGTTGCCTTTCGTGGTCTCTTGATTTTTTCACAGATTTGCAAGAAGTAGTTTTGTGATTTTGTCTTGTTTGAAAAGTTTAAGACAGTTACACAGTGGAGAAATTTAAAAAAAAAATGGAGCATAGAATTAGAATGAAAATATGAAAACAGTTTCAACAATCACCTTGGTTAATGAGACACTCTGAAAATGTAGTTTTTCCAGGACTAGGGAGAAAAGTTGGATTCTACTATTGGAAATATTATTTTCTTTATTTCTTTTGTAGCTGCAAGAATATACAAATCTGCAGTCAGAATTTGGGCCATACTTTTCCAAGTGGAGCAGCTTTTTCTGAACTGAGACCTGCATTATAGCCAAGAGTTATATATACTTATTAAGCATTTGAGCAGCATTATTTGCTTTTAAATGAAGATGGATTTTAACTTGCTGCTTCCAATTAGAATAACAATAAACATTTTCCCTAATGATGATGACATGCAATAGTGTTAAATTGGAAATGCAAAAGCTTTTTCTGTTGGTACAGTATAAGTTACAGTGTCATTAAATAGATAATCAGCCATTTATTGCTTGTGTTATTTTTGAGGCACTTAAATGAAAAGTTGATTTGTCTCTTATTAGACCTCAATAAATGTTCCTTTAATAGTCATAGGGTATTTTAATGCTTTACAGAATGATTGTCATTAAATTGAATGCAGGACATTGGACTTAAATAAAAGAGAAATGGAAAAACTCAATAAATCAGGATAATAAAAGCTTTTCTTTGTGCTGTTTGAATTGTACTGAAATGGATCTGTCTCTTAAACTGCCTTGCAAAGGCCAAAGTAGCTTAATTGCTTTAGGGCTTGATTATGCTGCATGAGTCAGCTGTGAAACTGTGGCAGTAAAAGCCACATTTCACCACAGAAAACTGAGGATTAATTTTGCTGCTGTATGGTAGACTTCCCTCAGAAACAATGGCCAAGTGAGAGAAATATACTGCAATGACTTCTGCATTATGGGAATCTTTCTTCAATATCAGGGACATGTGGAGAATGAGAAAGCACAACACTTCGGGATAATTCCTTGCCCTTTTGTATTGATTTTCTTCAGCTCCTATGGGTTACTCTGGCATTCAGTGCCAAGAAATGAAATGGCTCTCAAGCACTTCCTGAGATAGATTTTATGAGGTGTATAAACTATATATATGACATGACATATATCTTAAACATACTGGTCAACATTATCCTGAAAAGCAGACATTGACCCTAATAGTTGTGTCCTAAACATCTCAGAAGTGTTACCTTTGCATGAACTTCTTCAGTGTAAACTTATTACTGAATTTGTCTAGGTATTTGATTTAAAAAGTAGTTGATTCTTTTAAATTATGAATTCTTGGCCAGCTCAGTTATCCAGATGAAAAGTAGACTTTTATGATGCAAATTATTAATGCTAAGTCTTTTTGGGGTTTGAAAGCTTTGGTTCAAACAAGGATATAGAGACCTGATCCATTTAGAAACATCTAAACTTGAAAGTCCTTTTTGGTAGCTACTCAGCATTCAAATAGTTAGAGATGAGGACTCATGTGAAGCCCTTGTTTTCCTGCTTTCCCCTCTATTATTTGGTATTTAATTGGTCAGCATAATTTGTTGCGTGTGAATGCAAATGGGAGGACAAATATAAAAAGGACCCATGTCATGGCAACAGAAAATATTTCATTTGGTCTCAGAGCATGTATGTATAGATGGGCAGCGGGTGCTTTCCTAGAATGGCTGCCAATTTACTTACCCTGTAAAAAGAGAAATAAATACAGAGGCATAAAAATCCCTGCGTGATGACATGTCCTTTTGCAGCTGGTTTAGCTTCAAATCAGAGCTGTCTATCATGTCTAGGTATTGTTTACTTTCTTCTGACCCATTATGTAAATATTGTTCTTAAAAGTGTGCTTTCCCTTACTTTATGATTGAACCTGCTTCCTTTTATTGAGAGCTTCATCCCATAGAAATATGACAGGTTTGTATATTACTGCAAAAAGTAAAATATTACGGGCAGATAACTGCTGATGTCATGCTCTAGAGATTTTCCAGGTCAGAACTCTGACATGGAGACTCATGATTTCTTGAAAAATTATCTCAGATTCTAATAAACCCAGCACATACTATTCCACAAAGTCAGCCTTTGATTGTGAAGAACAGTCTGGTTTAATAAAGCCCAGTGGCGTTGCATATTTTGGAGCTTGTGGTATTGTGACGAACAGCAGTGAGCTCATCCACAGTCACAAAGTGTTTTTTTTTTTAAAAAAGAAAAGTATAAAGTAAAGAAGCTGAAGACATTGCGGTCAAGCATTTTGCAGAATCCAGAAAACCAGAAAAAATTCTTGGTAGTCACATTATTTGTTTGTCCTTTTGCTCCCCATATAGGAATTTTCTGTTTAAACATCCTTTCCCATAGACTGTCCCTTCTTGTCTTAAAGAAGACCAATGCTGCAAACCTGCTGGGGAGGTGAGCAGGGGGAGTGGCCCTCATACATGGGAGGGTGCAGGGAATACAGGGAGTTTTGCCTGGACTGGATGTTGGTTATAAGTCATGGTTTATCAGTTTATAGGGAAGGATTAGAGGCAGAACAGACTAGACTAGAGGCCCACAGAAATTGTGGCCAAAATTCACTGGGTGAAACCTCAATTTGCATTTGTACAAGTATTTTTATTCTCTAATTCCATTAAAAATAGACGACAAGGAGGCTTGAGGAGCAAGTCTGGTATCAGATGGTAACAGCAATAAGCAGGTAGGTTTTCATCTCAGTTATGTTAGTGTAAAACCAATTAATTTTTCTAGATTTATCGTGGTGCAAGAATAAGATTACATTAAGATTAATTAAATTAAAATCAGAACAATCACTCTGTGAATTAATAATTCTAAGGTAAACTACCCTATCAGTTCCAGTTTCAGAGGGATTACATTGGTGTCCTAGGAGATAGAATGTAGCTACTTTTTCCTGGGACAGGAGAGCAATTTTTCTCCTGTGATCTGAACCCAATAATTTATTTATTACACTTCTTTCTTCCTTTCTATTTTATTGTATTAGGGCTTTTTTTTTTTTTTAATTTTGGCTAGCAGTGATCAATCTCTTTAAATAAAGAAGCAACAAAGTAAACACACAGAAAAAGAAATTTAACAAAAGTCATGATAGTTTAGAAAATCCTTCTCAGATAATTTGGAAGATCCTTCTCATGTTGAATGTTGAAGACTCATCAACATTCAAAAGTAAAAATATCTTATCATCTCTTGTCTATGGCAAATGTGATATGCAAGTTAAAACAGAATCCTGTTCTTTATGAATTTTCAGTTTTAAGTACAGAAAATACATGATAAAAGGAGTAATGAACTAAGGAGGAACTGGAAAGAATTTAGATTAAGAGATAAATAGCCCTTCTGCTAAATCATATCTGACTCCCAGGGACGAAAAGTTTGTTGCTTCATAAATGATGACACGATACAGTACTGAACAAAAACTTTCACAATGGACTGTTTCCTAAATAATTGCTTGTTACCAAATATTATGGGAGTGAGGTGATTTGAGGACTTAATTTTTGTGTGGCTCTCATTAACTGTATATGACATTCAGGTCGTGCAAATAATTTCAGCAATGCACATTGTAGGCTAATAACAGACAATATTACATTCCCAATTAAAATCACAATTTCTGATGAGTTGGCAGCTAATACCAGGGATGAAAGTCTGAAGGTATAAAATTCTGGAGGAGAATGCTCTTGTATATGGACATTGTGAACCTCAGATCACTGAGCTGTGGAGGAAGATTTAGGACATACAATCTTATTAACTCCAAGTCCAACCTTGCCCCCAGGACTAGATTAATTTACCATCCATAGTGAACCCTCACACTCACATCCTGGGATGAACATAAAACTGGATGGACAGCCTAAAACATTAGTCTGTCTACAGGCTCTTGTATGTGGTAAGGACAGATCAAGCACAGACAAGATTTATTTCACCAATTAACTAGTTATTACCATGTTGGGTCTGCATGCTCAAACAGGAAATCTGCTGGGTTGGAAAATATTCACTTTGACATTTCTTTAAATCACAGACTGATTTTTTTATCTCTTTTTTTGAGGTCCACTGATTGAATTTGCTGTCACTTTTGGTGTGACAAATAAAGCTTCATCTGAACTCTCCTGAAGCCTCTCTGTAGTGATTATGTAACTCACTTGTGCACTCTGCTCACTGTAAGTCACCTGAAGCTGAACTGAGCTATATCCCAGGCAAGTTTTTTTTTTTTAAGAAATGCAAAATAAGAAAGATTAAGAACCAGATGCAGGCTAATAAGAGCAGGACTAATGAGTATTCTGTGGATTTGAATATAATTTTTTTCAGTGGAAAGATTGAAATATTGTTGAAACGTGCTTGGATGCTTTACAGCACAATTTGAGGATATGTTTATCAGAAGAGAGTTTTTGCTAGTACAGATCCTCGTGGAACTCTATTGTTAACTTCCATCACTTACTACTATATTTCTTCCAAATACAAAAATTATTTTGAAAGGAAAAATTAAAAATTCATGGAAGTAGACATATTTCTGTATGTTTAGAAATTTTCTGTGGTATTTCAAAATTATTCTTCGATGGAAAAACATCCATTCTGTGACTTAACCTTGCTTGAGGTTCTAACTAATAGGTAGAGAAGGGAAAAAAAAAAACCCAGGGAACTTTTTATATGTCAGAGGGCTTCGGTGGTTGGTTATCTGTGAAGCCCTGCAGGGTATTGAGGCAATTGATTTACATTTACAGTTATAGATACTGGTCATTCATCTCACAGAGATGGTTTGGGAAATCTCAGCCCTGCTGTAAAGTGTGACATTATAAATATTTGCCCGAGTATGTGAATTGCTCCTTATATTCAGAGGATCTGGACAAAGCCCCTGAAGAGAGATTAAAAGGCTGGAGCATTTAGAGCCTTACAGCAATATCAAGGATTATCAAAGCATCTCTGTGCGGGAGAGCAGAATCGTTGTGTCAGACCATCTCTGTCTCTGGGAGGGAGATTGGTCTTTGTAGAGAGAGGAACACAGTCTCTGTTAGGATTATACCCAGCAGGAGACAACTTAGCTCCTTTCGAAAGAGGAGCTTTAAAGGATTTCATTTGAGAACCAGTCATTTCAGAAAACATCCTATTACAATTGAGGACAATTAATATGTAACAAGAAGCGTGTGGGGTTTGTGCTTAGTTTATGTTTCTCCTTCTGGGGGGTCTCTTCTGTGCTCTCTCTGCCAGCTCCAATCAGTTTGGATTACTCTAAGCTTCAAGCATCCATGCAAGCAAAAGGCAATTACTTGAAGAGCAGCAAATCCAAGGGAGAGTCTCAAGGATGCTCTTATACTTTATCTGATGCCTACCAATGTGTTGCCTGTGTCTGTTACAGGAATTCACAGTCAAATCATGCTAAGAACTTTAAATAACTACAAAAATTTTTCAGATGAGATGTGTAATTTTACAAAGCACATACAGGACACCAGTATGATTACTGTAACAAAATGGAAAGATAAGCTCAGGTCATTGCAAGCTCTCAGAATCTCCTTCAGAGTACGTCCTCCTTCAATTCTCAGGGCCAATTCACCTCCTTGCCTGAAAAAAAAAAATAAATTACAGTGTAGTAAAAGGGGGTGAAAATGCCATGTGTTTCTCTTTATACAACCTCTTTCCACCTTTTCAGGCCTGGGAGAGATATTTGGCCCATGAGAGGATCCTAGAAGTCCTCATAGTCATGAAAAGTGTCAGAACTCTTTTCTTTGAGAAACACATCTGGATTTCAGATTAGCACAAAGGTAGAAGACTCTTTAGTGGCTCTGTGATCACTATTTTGTTTCTGTTATAATCTGTCCATGCTGATCAGAGTTTGGGTTATCATATCTTCTCATGTCCTTCTATCTTTGTGCTGTATTTGAAGATATGGGCTCAGAATTGTCATTCTTTTACTATTTCTCTGCTCTGCTGACCCTGTAGTCACTTCTTACACACTCCAAGGCACTATGCAGAATGAGTACTTGTATTCAGCCAGAAGCTTTCTTCAGTTTGTGTCCATCTACCTGCTGCAGGCTTCAAAATGTTTTAGCCTAGTTCTGTTTTCAGTTTGTACAGTATAAGCTAGGTTACAGAGAAGTGATATGGTCTTTGATTTAAGACCATAATTTCCTTACCTGGCAAGGAAATTCTTACCTGGCTAATCTGTTTTATGACCTGAAATATTGACTGATACAAGCCCCTCTCTATGGTTAAGTAAATGGTGCACTTGCAGCTTTTTAGGTGCTGCTAAAGGCTTTTAGCCGTTTCTTTCTCACAGCCTTGCCCACCCCACCTCACCAAAGTCTGGAGTCTCTGTGGTAGTTGGAGATGATGCTGCTCCTTCCTCACAATGGAAGGGAAAGGTCCTTTGCAGTATCTCACATCCATAGAGGGACAGATGCTGTCCACAGCTCTAGTCTTTATTGAGAAGCCAATGCCTTTCCTTGCAGCCATCTCCCAACCCTCAGAGCCACCCTCCTTGCTCTGCCCCTGAATTTCTGCAGGACCCAGTCACCCACTGCTTAATTGGCCAGAAATGGATAATTAAAAAAGTATACTCTCAAGATTACTGATAATTAAAAGGCATTAAATAAAACTGTATGGAAATATTTTAGTGTGTAAAAGGTTAAATGAGAATGACTTTAAAATTAATGATTTTCCAAACTGAAAACCTCAAAATACACAGGATCACGGAACCACAAAATGACTAAGGTTGGAAGGGACCACTGGAGGTCATCTAGTCCTCCCTTCTCTAGCTGAATCCCCTACAACATGTTATCACTTTTGGCAGGCATAAAGACAATAAGCAAAATTTTGTCGTTTTTAATGTATAGAAAGCTTGAGATATTTTTAATGAAAAGGAATTCTAAAGAAAAGTATTTTGTTTGTGACAGCATGAGAATCATTAATATGGTACCACAGCCTAGAAATCCTGGTCAGCACCTGGGATAGGAACTGAGCTCTTTGCTTAATCTCTTCTCCACTATAAATGTAACAGAATAGAATAAGATTTTTGGAGCCAACGTTTCTTAAAAAGTTAATTAGATTATTCATTAGGATATTTATTCACTGCTCATAAATTCAAATATAGCTTTTTAATCAAAATTTATTATTCTCAGTAAGCAGGAGGGGACAGAAGAGTTCATGGGGAGAGTTCTGTTTCTCTCTTGAACTCTGATCTGCTGAGTAATTCCAGAAGCTGAACTGACTCAAGGGACTGACACAGAATTACATTTTCCTTCCTTGGCAGGTGAAGGAGTGCAGTTGAGCTTGCTCATGAGAAGTAGAGATGGCAAAGCTGGGGCACAGTGATGCTGAGAAGCCTTAGAAGTGTGGCTTTACAGTCACTGGGAGGGCTCATGAAGGTACTTTGCTTATCCCAGACCTCCAGGAGGGACAGCAGCCCTTGGCTACTTAGAGCTGGGCCACAGCCAAGAAAGTTGTGGGGCCAACATTTCTTAATTGGGGTGAGCACTCTTTGGAGTGAGCTGCATCAGATCCTAAACATGGCAGGTGTTGGTGTCTATGAAATAGATCGATCTGGGTCCAGTTCTCATTGAAAGGGTTTCCACCTCACTGCTAGGGCTCCTTTCATGTCTCTTATCATTGCATTAACTTCTGAGCTCAGAGGTGGGAGACAGGCGGAAGGAAACTGCATCTCCAGTCCACAGAGGAGGGAGCTGCTCTGTGCCTGGGTTACAGCTCATTTGTTCCCAGACCCAGAAGAGCTGAGGGAATGCAGCCTGTGAAACAGCACAACTGCCCCTGTCAGCTCAAGAGTATTTAGTTTAGAACATGCTAGTCTAGTGAAATCCTTAAGAATGTCCCCAGTTAAGTATGAGGCATAAGCCTGTATTTCCTTGGAAGCAAAATAAGACATAATTATGCACTCCTTATGCAAAACCATTTTTTTCTAGGAGTCTGTCCTTGGAATGGAAACTTTGAAGGTGCAAGGAAAGCAGGCTTTTTTCCTTCCTACAAGCTGTGTCCTGGTGCTAATCATGTTGATAACAAGAAAAATCACAGGCAAATTGAGTGTCCAATCTCTTAGGGTGTACATCAGACATGTAATAACACCACAGGTGAAACCTTTCAAGGGATACACCTGGAAAAATTTCAAGGTTGGAAGGGGATGTTGAAAGAAGAGGGTTGGGTGTGGTGGTGGTGCTGGAAAGGAGCTGTGTCAGTCATCTAAACAGCACGACGTCTTAAGCAGCCTATTGATCTTCTATTCCAAATTCGCGCAGGGCGACTCCCTATCATAAAACATTCAGCAGCCAAGATCAATAAGAGATGAGGAGCACTGCATCTTGCTGCTTCAAAGTCATACTTGAAAACAACAAAAAAAATATCACTGCTACTCAAATGTCACCAGGGCACCAGCTCAGTTTGGACCCAGCTCAGCAATTTCAATGATAAAAGTTTTCTTCCTGTTTTTCCAAGTGGGAGTCCAGCTGGAAGGTGACAGGAACTGGATTCGGCTGTGTGACAGGGAATCTATTTTCTACCCCTCTCTGTTTACAAAGGAGGTTCGACAGGAAAGATAAACCCAGATAATATGAAGCACTTGCTGAGGTAGAGCTTGTCTCGTGCTGTGAATCTGCCAACATTTAGCAGTTCCCTGGCTAGGATCACATCCTTCAGCTGCAAAATGCAAGGGAATTGAGAAATCATTATATCACATCACCAAAAGATTATATTCTCTTTACAAACATGCCCTCTCCACTATGATATGTATAAAATTGCTCAATATACCCATTCAAATATAACACTAAACTGGAGTGGCTTCTGGAGAATAAATTGCCCACAGAGGTTACCTTTCCTGTATTTCAGTGTTGTCATGTGTCTCATTACTCTCTTGTAGACTAAAAAATGTTAATTTTTTTCAATCTCTCCTCTGAGGTCATATTTTCATATGTTTCTGCTTCAATAAAGGCCATTGGCATCTGACAGTCTTATGGCACAAAAGACTAATTCTGTCCTTGCATGGCTCTGAGCCCAATGGTTGCCATCACCTCATTCAGTCTGAAGGAGAGGATTACTTTTAGTAGTCAACAAAAACCCTGGGTGTTTGTTCCATTTCTAATGATTTCAGAGTAATTGATGCAGCTAGAGATGAATACTTTACAAAAGCACAAATTGGACAGCCAGGCAAAGTGACAAGCAGGGATTCAACTGGGAATATGCAACACTGAGATGAGCTCAGAAAGTGTCTGTTGTCACAACACCATCTCTCTGTGGCAGATAAAGAAGCACAGAAAAACCTGGATGCAAAAACAATAAATATAGGCATCAATGAAAATTCAGCATTTGATTTCAATGGATTTGAATGGCTGTACTGTGGGGCTCTGTCTTGGGATGTGTGATAGCTTGCCTGAGATGGCTGTAAACAAAAGCACAAACTGAAAAGCCATTGAGGGATAAAATCAGCTTGCATATGTAAAGCTCCATATGATTAAAGCCTGTTTTGATGTCAAAATGAAGCTGTTCAGAGCCATGGTGGCTCATCTTTTAATTACAAGTTGATTTTAGTATCTGTGTTTATTAGGATAAAGTGCTAGTATTACCTGGACAACCAATAAGCCAAACTTCTATAATGCTTTACTAGTTAGACTGGGAGTCAGGCTAAATATTCTGGAAACCCACAGTTTAATTAAATATTCTTCAGTTCTTGAGGCTGTTAATTCCTACTCATAATAAACATTGAAGAGGCTTGGATTCTTCATTCTCTGTTTTTCTGTTCCAAGGTTGATAATTCTGTTCCTGACTCTTTCTGAAGAAAAGTTTCTGAAGGATGTTCTTGTAGGTGACATTCTAATTTATGATTCTGAAGGAGTCAGGGGGGAATTAAGTGACATGATGGAAAGTTTGTTAAGTGTAATCAACAGTGAGGATAAATGCCGTTAGAGATTTCTGCATATTAATCTGGCTTTGTTTTGAGCTACTGCAGCACCTGTGACAAAACCAAAGGTTATGAATTTGTGAATCACAAGCTTTGCCTCTCTGGCTTAGTATGATATAGATCTCTAATCAATAAACTGATTGAACTTGACTGAACTGATCTCCAGGACACACAAGGGGCAGTGTGGGTATTTCAATCCAGTGCCTGGTGCCTGAATTACCCCTGTTATCCACAATAGGAAGACTTTCCTCCAGGTGCTGAGCCATGTCTGGCAGCCCTGTGGATGTCCCAAATGGCACTGCAGGCAATGGAGAACTGAAAGTGGCCCTGTGGGGTTCAGGTTGAACTTCTAGAAATAAATATTCACGGGTGTTTGCATGTGAGATGGAGACTGAGCTCAGTCACCTAAGCCAGAAACCAGAGCATTTGTGACATGGCACCATGTCTGTGATTCTTTATGGGGCAGGCAGGGGTGGCACAAGAACTGTGGGGGACTTGTGCTTGCTTTGACACTGAGAAATGTGGCTGGAAAGGAGCCACAGCAATAATTAAACATAAGCTCATTGGAAGTATGGGGAGAGATGGCATTTCTGTCTAGCAGAAAAAGGGTGGAAATTTAGGACTCTAAAGCATAAACTCCAATGCTTGATTCTGTTGACTGGAGACATCTTAATTTAGAGGATCATAATTTTTTTAGAAATGATTTCTATATTTGTCCTGCATGCTTATTCTCACATAAATAATTTCTTTTTCCTTTTCCTAGATTTAGCTATTCTGTTTTAGACTGTTTATCTTGTCTGCCAGTTCTCTAAAGCATTCATTAAAATTCTACTTTATAAATCTTAAGTTTTCAAAAATATGAAAAAAACCAAGTTTGCAAAGAATAAATTGTCATTACTTGAAAGTGTCCCTGACCAGATACAGGATTCATTATTAACCCTTAACTTTCAGACAAGAAATAAATTATTTTTTAGTTGTTAGGGAAAGTAGTTGTGGAGCTTAACTACCAAAGGTTACATTGGATTCTTCAGTGCTAGACATTGTTTTTGTTAAGATGGAGTGTATTTTTGAAGGGGATTGTCATCATCTTATGCAATTATATCTACAAGATGTGAAGAGCTATGTGAAGTCTATTTAATAGATGAGCCAGGTTCAGCTTGGAATGAACACAAAGAGAAGCCAGGTCTTTCATTGTGATGTGGAGGAGGTGTGTAATAATCAAATTGCACATATCTAAGGCAGATGCACTTTTCCTGACACACATGCACTTATTTTGGTCTGCCCCTCTTTGCAGAGAGATTGTTTTTTGTTTTTGTCATGGAGACCTGGATGAATGGAGAGACACAATTCCATCCTTTTTATAGTGAAATAATGTTTTCATTATGTGAGAAATAGTGCAAATCCTTGTTTTCAGATAAAAGATTCTGTTCTGCTACTGCATACGTTTTCATAATCATTAACTCCCTGTGCTTGGTTTACCAGGCATCAAACAACATAGGAGTTTTTTTCTACCATCAGTCTTCAAGGATGACTTCAAGAAAAGACTCTGCTACTCACACAAAATTTTCCACTCCCTCTTGTCATCTTACAGGAAGCATTGATGTTATTTTTGGGAAGTATTGACTCTTTTACAGAATAGAAGGCTCATTAAATCAAAATAAAAGCAACATTTTCAGCTGCTTCATTGTTATCATTGCTATTGTTACAAGCCACTGCTGGAAGCTGGGAAAAAAAAGAATAGAGAAATAATGCTAGTAAAGAATAGACACCCCAATGTATCCTGAGCCCAAGATAAAATGCAACACATCTTTTTTATGGCTTTTAAGTACTTGGTAGTCTACCATGGAGTTCATAATCATCCTGAAGAGGCAGCAGTGCCACTGAGAAGGACAGGGGAGTTAAAATTTATAGAAAGAATGATAAACTGGAAATGACAGTCACAAAAAAAAGGGAAATGCTGTATGAAGGTTGTGTTAATGAAAGTATCAGGTATTGCAAGCAGAAAGAGGGACTTTAATGCACTTCCATTACAAACTTACACAGAGTCAATTTGGGGGTAAAATGCGTTTGTTTTGTTTTTTGTTTTTTTTTTAAACAGAGGGGTCAAATTGTAGCAAGTGGGAAGAAAATGAAGGAAAAAAGTACAAAATATGGAAAATGAGCCACGTGGAACCCAGAGTGGCTGCTGCCTAGGAGAAAAAGAACTGAAAGATGACCAGATATAAAGCACACCAGGGAGGTTTCCTATATTTGCTGGGAACTCTGCAAGAAATTGTGAAAATGGGAGGATTTCTCAGTAGTATGGAAATCTATTCTGGGAAAAGAGCAGCACGAGCAGGAAAACAGGAGATTTTTAATTGTATTAATTTATGATTTTAGGACATGCAGCAGGGAGTAAATGTAGTAATCCAGGAAATCAGTTTAGTTTTTTTATGTGCTTAAGTAGGAAAAATCGATGTTTCTAACCAGTATTACTGGTATCGGGAATATTAAGAATCCCCTCTTTACAGGACACCTCAGAACTTCGGAACAAATGAAATTACAAAGCAAAATGTGAAAAAGCCCCAACAAGAGTTTCAGACAAGGACTGATGGGTCCCTACCTGCAATATCTTGGAGAAATTTATCCAGCAGTCATGAAAACCTGCAAAAAAGTCGCAAACTCAAAGTTGTGTCAAGTGTCATTTGACACCTTGGCAACTCAGTGAACAACATTCAATGAACAAGGCAGCATAGAGAAGTTGACATGAATATGACTGACAGTTATTATTTCCCAGGAATTCTCTTTGAAACTGAACACAAGTGTTACTGCTGAACTTGCAGAACCCCATAAAATTTAAAATGTCCAGCCTGTTAGAAAGTTCTGGATTCTCAGCACTTTTATTGTCACACAGAAAAAAAATCCCAACCCAAATCTACTTGGGTTTTACTTTGTTATTCACTGTCACTCCAGAAAGGGTCAGTATATGAAAGCCTTTAAACCAGCTCAAGGAAAAAGAAGCCTGTTAGGAAAACAGTGGATGTATTTTTTCAGTTTTGACCTACTCATCCTTCAGAATCACGGAGTGACCATCTGGGTTTTTCCAGTTGCAGAACTAACTCAGGGACACTGCCACCTTCTGTTACCTTGCTTGTCCTCCACACTGGACCTTGAGCAGGAGTGTTGGTGTGGGGTTTCTTTTTGGCTGGGATTGATACCTGCAGTATCAAGGTGCCAAGTGAAAGCATTGCCTGTGTTCCTTAGGGGTTATGCAGCAGTCACGATGTTGTGACACCTGTCAAATGGATTTTCACTTTCTGAATGACTAAAACGCAAAATCTCTCTTATCCATTTTCAGTCGAATTGGGGATTTCTCAGGTTTCAAGGTCATGAAAAGAGTGATGCTTATCCCCTCTGATGTTTCAGGATAGTTTTGACTGCTTTTGCACTTTGCCTGGATCTGATGCCCTCTCCTTCGTTATCTCTCAAGAGATTAATTTGGATTATTCATGCATCAGTGGCAGCCTGTTGGAAATGTCACCAGCACGACACAATGAAATGTCGGACTGGATAAAACCTCTTTGGTCAAGCCCAGACTGGGTAAAGGCAGGCACCATATTCTTAAACACAGAACTGGAACAAAACAATAATGAATATTGTGGGAAGACCAGTAGAAATGTAAGATTTTTCACAGAATTTCTATTAGAGAACTTTTGCAGGACATTGAAAACCAAGTTAGTGTGTAGATTGTAGTATATAAATGCTAGTATATAAGTTCTACCCTGCCATGAAAAAGACATTCAATGGCTGCTCACTGGACTTGGTTGCATGAGAAAAGAACAAGGTGAACTGTTCTTTCAATTATGAGAATGGATAAGGTAGTTACAAGTGGTTCTCTTTGTAACACTCCACAACAGTTTTGAAGGCTTCCTTTCTGTAAATACTGCTGCATATTCTTCTTTGCCTGTGCAGTATTTTCTCCTCTAAATGACTCAGGAGCACAGCTTTACTGCCTGTTTTGCAGTAAGGAGCCTTGTTTTTCTAGCCCCTGCAAACACTCAGAGCAAAAGAGACAGTTCTAACCCCACAAATATCTCTGGCTTCTACTACTTGCAAAATACTTTTTTTCTACAGCAAGTGAAATTATATATGGTTAATTAATAATGCAGGGTAGACATTTCTATGCGACTGTACTGCAGAGCCCACTGGCATGATTATATTTCTACCATAGGAATTTAATAACCAACAAGAAATTTTTTGCGATTCAAAACTTCTTGTGTTTGCTGCACTCAGCAGCTAGGCTACCAAAGATTTTTTAAAAGTGGATTCAAGCTAGTTCTTGTGATCAGTTCCTGTAGATGCTCTGATTTAATGCCTTTGGAATGGTGAAGAAGTGTTTCATTGGCTGGATTCCCCCAGCAATACCAACTTCTTTGTCAAACAATGCTGATCCTCGAAGGATTTGGGAGGCACAAGCATGGAACACATTCTCATCATCTGCAGCCTTCACTTTAATTTACAAGAAACAAAGTGTATTACTGCGTAAAGAAAATTGTGTTGAGTAACCTTCAAAAATGATAACAGAGGTAAATCTTTTGTTCTCATCATAGTTCAATTTTCAAGGCTCTAATAGAGCAGTTACCCTGAAATCTGATCTTCTCAGGAGGTGCAGAGGCTGTGACTCTTGAACCTCCTTGGTTCCTGTAACAGATAATTGAGTTCTTCCTGTGCTGTGCCTGGTGCCTCTGTGCATCTCCCTCTGCTCCCATCCTGTGCTGGTACTAAGCATGGCATTGACAGCCAGGGGAATGGATTCTAGGGGAATCAGCAAGCCCCCATATCCTTTGGGAAGGGTAGAGGAAGGTGGGGATCAGAACTGTATGACTCTATTACCTTCCACCAAAGATAAGCTCTTGGTAGCCCAGTGACATGCAGAGCCTCATGGAAGGTGAAGTCCAGGATATCCAGTATTGCACAGCTGCTGTTGGGTGCTCCAGATGGTCTCCTTCCTTCAGCCTTGCTACGGGCTTTAGTCTTGCAGCCCTTGCTAATCTGCCACTGTAGACAACTGCCTACTCTGCCTCTAGGTAAAACACTCTGTGGTGCACAAATTAGTTATAAATCAGCCTCTCCAACCCAGTGACTTGCTGCCCTGGTAGGCACAAATGGTGCTATGAGTTGTGAGAGCACAGAGGATCAAGATCCTAGTCTTAAGTGTAATGCCTGAAAAAAGAGCAATAAATACAAGAGGCAGCAGCAGCATGACCAAAACAGAAGAAGTATAAATCATGCTGTGGAATGAAGTGCAGTGATTCACCTGCTATGCTGGGTAATGCTGCCCTGCAGACAATCTGACAGCACAGCAGAAAAGAAATGCAACACACCAGAAATAAATACTCACCCTGAACTTACACAATGCTATTCATTTTGTGTTAATATATCTCTTCTTGAAATTCAGCTGAAACCCATGGCAACAAATCATCCCAGCATCAATACAAGGTAAATGTGTGTGATTAAGGAAGGAGAGGAACATCAGCACAGTTGCAACCCATAAAAATTAACTATCGTCGAGTTTTGTTTTCATGACATGGAACTTCTTTGATAGTTCACATATGTTGGCTTGCCTTTCATTCACCCTTAGGCCTTCCTACATTATTGGTAATTAAAAAAATTACCAGTTTCATTTCACAATATAGTCACCAGCATGACCAGTATTAAGGTACAGTCAAAGAAAATAGAAAAAGTGGCAAAGACAACCTTAGAAAGGGAGTTATAATAAAGTTGAAAGCAAAGAGTCAAGGTACCTTGAGAGATGGTCACCTGAAATGTGGAGGTCCCTGGATCTATGAGAGTGAAGAAGTCAGGGCCCTTTGGAATCACCACTGGCTCTGGAAAAGACTGTGGTCAGGACCAAGCACTACAGTGTCCACAGCCGAGTAGGAGGGCTCTTAGGTTTTATATGTGAATCAGCAAAAGCTAATGGAAGTTTATGTCCTTCCATTTCAGAAAGAGTTTTATAAGCCTATTGCTAACTTGCTGTAAGAATCTGAGTTAATCTCTGTCATCCTGTTACTTGTGTATCCACATGATAAACATGGGAAGTGCTGCTTGCCTACCTGGAGGATTGTGAATGCTGATTAATACCTTGTGAAAATGTTATGAGATTATTTGGAGAAAGTAATTGTGCCTTGCCAGTGTGCAGCAGCAGATTTTTTCTGCTGCCAGCCACAATAGGAAGTGATTTGTCTCCTTTCACCTCTCTGTTCCTCCTTCCTTGTACCTGGTCTCAGCAAATGCTTTCTTGCTCTTGGTTTTTCACTGATAGAAAAATGACTCTCCAGACCTGGAGGCCAACAAGCGCTTATCTTCCATTTTCCAAATCACCCTCTGGTTACTGCCTTGTACAAGGGCACGGCATCAGAAAAAGAGTTCATTGGGTTTTGCAGGTGTCTATGAGAGGATCTGTCATTTAACTGTAATTTGCATAGTGTTTTTTTGTGCTCTATATGCCTAGCAGTAGTTATATCCTTACAAATTTTTAATAACCAATGCTATCTATTAAAAAACCCCAAACTGTAAAGGAATGTGGTCCAGACACAACATGAGTTTACTATTATATCAAGGGAATTTACCTCACAACTTTCTCTTATTTAGCCCTTTCCTTGGCCCTTCAGATTCTCTGCCACTTTTTCATAAAAAATAAGCCTCTGCCCTTGATTTTGTGTAGATTTTCTGACATGTGGCAAACTAAAGATTTATTTTTGGAGAGAAATGCTCTTAGAAGTGTTCAGGTTGTCTAATTTTATGAATTCAAGAATGCAAATGGGTGCAGATATTTTGGTACAACAAGAACATCTCTGGATTTCCCCTAAGGACTAGTGATGCATTCATCCCACAGCCATAGGATCATGCTGCAAACTTGCAATCCCTGCCCCAAAGATTTTACTGCCTTCCCACAAGGAAAGAGAAACAGTAAGGGAAATGCAACACAACACTGACAAAAAGCTGAGGTCCTGGCATACTGAGCACAAAAGTGGTTCTGTCCAATATTTCATGGGCACCAGAGGTAAATTGAAAGGAGGGAGGCTGAAAGAGGCATTCCACTGGGGTTGTAGAGATTTGCAGGTAACGTGTTGCAGCAGGTGAGACAGTGATGAAGCCAGAGAGAAAACTGCACAGATGGGCTGAGCTTCTTCAGAGCACGTGTGAACTGAAGCCTCTGCAGCAAATGAAAACACAGGAGGCTACAAAGACTGATTGGAAAACCCACTTGAGTGGGGCACCTCTGACTGAATAGAGGCTTGTTGCAGGGGGAAGCTTTGCTTTTGGAGTTGGGTGTGTGGAGGTGGCTGCACTGACTGTGTCCAGGGCAGGGCACAGACCCTGCTCTGCCATGAGTGACAGACCTTGCTCTCACATCTGTGACTTCATCTGGATGAAATGCTTCTGTGAGTGATCTCCTGAAGTTGAATCTAGGCAGATGTTTTCTGTGCAGCAGAAAAATCCCTGCAGTGTTTTTTCAGTGCTCAGCTAATGAGGGAGAGAGTGTGTTTTGTCTTTGTTACCACGGAAAGTTAACCACAATCCAAGCAGTGATTTATAGGTAATGAGTCCTGTCACACTTACAATTCATGCCTCACATGAAAGTCACCAGCATACCTACCACTGATCAGAAATCCAGGTATATTTCTCTATGTTTTATTCACAGCCTAATGATCTGCCAAGGCAAAGGCTGGATTAAAGCTGATTGCTATCAACATTTACATCTGTGAATGCGTCTGAATGCCAAGGAGCATTTAGGAAATCAGCTGTCAGATGATTGCAGTGGAGGATACTTCCATTGAGTGAGGTAGGAAGGAACTGCAGGGGCTCAGGGGTCATTTGGAAGAGTGAGGAGAAGAGGAGCAGAAAATAAAAAATATCTTTTTTGGACACTGGTGGTGGGATTGCTAGTGAACAGCAAATGTTAGCTGTGGCTCCCACTTGCCTGAAGTGGGATGGGGTAAGAATTTCACACATGCAGTTGGTTTAGAGATGTTTTATCAAGAGGTGGAGTAAAATATCCATGGCTGCACTGGAAAGCTTGCTGTTGTCTAAGGAGGGTAAGATGGACACCAGACACTCTAGGGGGATGTTCCCATGCACAGGACACTGGCTCCAGCCCCTGGCCTGCTTCCCTCGGCTTGGTGTGGGATAAGAGTGTGGGAATGGGGAGCAGCCCCTCTGTGGGGTGAGCAAATGGGAATGTGCCCATGGCAAGGTCCTGGGAGCAGGCAGGGAGGGAGGTGGGGCTGCTGTCTGTACATCTCATGGTTTCTGTTCTGGTCCCTTCCAAAGGTACTCTTTGGAGATCAGCCCTTTCTAGGAGCAAGTGCTCTGCTAGCAGATCTGGTATTTGAAATTCCATGAATTACTGCATGTTTCTTTATGTAGTGCCCTATCAGCACCTATCAAACTCACTGAGAGTATTGTCATTTCAATAGAAACAAGTTTTCCTTAATTTTGTTTTATTTTTTTTTTACTGTATAAGACAGAGGACAGTTTAGGAATTTATCAGCAGACCTGTACTAACAATTATTTTCCCTTTGTACCTGGGGCAAAAAAGGCAAATCAAAGCAAGACAAGAGACACATCACTTTCCCTTACACTTCTGCTGGACAAACGTGGTGAACAGAATAAATTTTTTGCACTTTGTGAAAAGTTGTCCAATACCTTTATTTTTTACCTGCACGAACAATACATTTAACAAATGAAACACTTGGATAATTCCAAAATACAGCAAGCTTTACTGTATTTATAAAATATAAAAAGGAAATACTGTATTACACTAGGAAAATGCAACAAAAGACAGTGAATTTTCCTTAATTTTCTGTTTTTATGATTATTTAATTGCATGCTCATTTAATGTTAAGCTAATTTTTTAAAGTCCCTTTAAATTTTAATGTAATAAAATGTAAATGTAAAAATGCTTTTCTTCACTTGTCTTCTGTGATGTACTGACTGTTCTCAACAGTTATCTAAGCATATTCACAGTGTGCAGTGAAGAGACTAATGTATTCTTCAAATAAGATGCATAACTTGAAAGGCAACAAGGCAAAATTCCTTCTGAAAAATACCCCATCTAAACTATTTTTGACAGAAAATTTGATTGTAAACATTTTTCATGTTGTATATGTCATGTTTCTACACAAATTTGAAGATGCACTTGAAAAAGAAGAATCCAAATGAAAGCAAAACTCTGAATTTTTTCTTTTCTTTTTTTTTTTTTTTTAATAAAACATTACAATGCCTCAGAATGGCAATGATTTCTTAAATGACATTTTCCATGGAAAAATTAAATCTCTCTCTGATTCATCATACCCACAGTGTAACGCATACCATACAATTTACCTAATAGAAAATACTACCTCTCCTTCAGCAAAGGAAATGCACTCACACAGAATCATATTCAATTAGAGTCCTGCAAGCTCTCTGATTTAAAACTGATGTAGACGCTGCATTCTTAAAAATTAAGACCCTTTTTTCAGGAGAAATAATGTTATTTTATGTTACCCTCCACAGTGCTTTAAAGCATTTTTAAATGATAAATGCTTGATCTTATTTTGTTTAAAGGTAACAAAAAGAAAAGCTCACTTAAAGAAATGGGGACTGATTTATTGTGAGGATCATTACCCATTAGCAGAGCGTCAGATATGGCAGCACGGTAACTCTACTGAGACTTCAGGATTTTTTTTTTTCCTCTATGGTTTATTAGTAAATATTAACACTATTTTAAATGGACTTTTTGTTTTCCATAGGAAAATGTGGACATTTTTTTGTGGTAGAAGAAAGAAGTGTCAGAAAACCAGGACTGCCTCGAGGTGAGTTTGTGCTTGTGTGAGCTGCTACAATGCCACTGTGGATTTTTTGTCAAGCACCTCAAGTTGGTGCTGCCAGGCACTGGGGGAGCGTGGCTGATGGCTGTGGGGCATGGGCCAGGCAGGCTGATTTCTCTGCAGCACAAACACACACAGCTCACAGTCAAGCTGAGCCAGAATGCTGCAAATGACATTTCTTTCTGAGATTTTTGCTGCAGAAAAAAAAAAAAAAAATAAAAAAAATCACCATTTCAGTTCTTACTTTGAGACTGAAAGCATTGATGGAGTTTGCACTTCTGTTTTTCCTTCATCTTTCATGAGACAAATGAGGTAATGGAGGAGATGGAAAAGAGAGGCTACAGCTGGAACTATGAGAAATTTGGGTTTACAAGGTGCAATAGCCTAAACTGCAGTTTAGCTAATCTCATGGACAAGATCTAACTCATAAAAGGTGTTTCAAAGCTGACAGAGACCAATTCTGATCAGCCCTTGATTTTTTAAATATGCCATTTGAAAGATGATGAAGGGTACAAGGAAATTGTTTAGATTCTTTGGGAAAGCACAGTCCATAGTGGCCTGAAGAAACCCACAAATTATTCATCTAAGTGCTCAGTGCTTTGCAGTATCATCCGCTCTAGAGGCTATTTCATCAGGCAGTCTGTGATCATTTAAGCTTGCAAGTTGGAGGAAAATGTGTTTAATTCAAAAATACCAAGGGAAACCAGACAAGCCAGAAGTCTGTGATGTGAAATACTTTAGCCTAATTGACTGATGCCTCAATTTTGGGCTGTTTTTGCTATTTATTTGTTACTGTTGTTTTTGTCTCTTTATTGAGGAAATTAATTAAAAGAAATCAACCAGCATTTATTTTTTAGGCAGAAGGAAGATATTTTAAGAAAAGCAACCCAAACGAAAACAACTGGAAAATGGCATTTTCAATTGAGCAAACTAGTAAATATTACCTGAAAGACAAGTGAAAGAATTTCTAAAATATTTTTGGCTTTTCCTTAGCCTGCAAAATTATAATGATATGGAAACTGGACTCTCTTTTGGGCCTTGTCTGCAATGCTTATCCCCAGTGCATGTGCTGGAGGCAGAAGTTGAAGGGCTGAAGTTTCTGTGTCCATTTTGGAAATCCTGTGTGGATGTGGGTCTGGAAAAGGAAACAGATAAGGCTCTAGCCTCCCACTACTGTAGCCTGTGTAGCTCATCGAAACTCTATTTTGAGAAAGGTTTAAGAATCACGTATCAGATAGAGTTAAAAAAGCAAAATTATAAAATGATGATCCTTTTTTTCCTAGCAGAACCTTGCCTTGTAATACATCCTAGGAGACTTGGTAGTTTATGGGAAAAAGAAGAAAGAGTGGAGTGGTGTGGTGAATGTTGAAATTTGATTGAAGAGACAAAATGAGACTGACAAATGTGACAGGAGCTGAACTCATTGGCAGCACACTGGGATCCCAGGGGGCAGAAGGCCAGAGGGGATATTAAAGCAGCATGGTGTCAATTAGAAATTGGTTTTATTGTGGGATAAGCATCCTTCCAAAACCATCATTAATGGAAACCTCTGAAATACTGAAGAGGGTGACAACATTCAAATGCGATGCTTTAGTTTCAGTTGGTATCCTGGGTAGAGGGAAGTAATAACATTAATGATGATTGAAGTAATAACAGTAATCACAATAAATATGACCCTTTATCATTTTTCACTATCTCTGTTTATGCTTCGAAAGTTTTGAGACAAAATTAAAAAAAGATTTTCAGACTTTGATTAAGAGGACTATTACAATACATTTCCAGCAAACTGCTTCACAAATCTGAAGCCTTGAAATAGCTTGAGTTTGCTGCAGAACATGCTGTACTTGGGTTCTCTGCTGTCCCCTGCACAACAAATTTGCATTGTACTCACCAGATAAACACTGTTATTAGTCTGGCATTTAGGGGATGAGAAGCAGTCAGTTTTGCTTCGTGCCAAGTTTCAGTCAGCGTCTCATAGTTTCAGTAAATAACTTCGTAATGTGATGTTAAATGCCTGCTTATGTGCAAATCTCTCCTCTCTGGAGCATGGCTGGGTTGGCAGCCCTGGATGAGCACACAAACCCATCAGCGTGCAAGTGACACAGGCAATTCCTGCACCACGTTTGAACATTTTCTGAGCAGGTTCAGTTGGCTTGGATAAAAAGGCTCTCCCAGCTCAGGAGCACTAGGAAGTTCAGGGGTTCTTTTGGAGCTGAAAATTCTTTCCTTGCCACTCCAGTGGGGCCAACCTGTGCAGGTGGGATTTCCTCTCACTGCCCAGGGGTTGAGGTTGAGCTCTGCTCTCACCCACTGTCCCACCATCTAAGGCAGGCTGGTTAAAGTGTGTTCCCTCTCTTACCATGCTGTCCCACTGTATTTCTCCTCCAGGCATCCACACTGCCTCTGTGGCACCTCCTCCATGGGCTCTGCTACCCCAGCAGGGGATCCGAGCATGAATTAAGGCTGGGGAGAGTTCATGTTGTGCTATTTACCTTCAGCACAGGCAAAATCACACTGCTCTGAAGAGCACAGAGCATTCCCCAAAGGGCAGACAGCCAAGATAAGCCCCTTGGTCTGGATGGTGTGGGGTGTTTCTGTGCTCACACCAGACACCCTCTCTCTGTGACTCCTTCTCTCAGCAGCAGCGTGGAGATGAAGATTTCCCTGAGCTGTCATGTCAGACAAGAGCATGGGCTCTGAGGTCACATTACCACCAGATATACTTCATTAACATCAGCTTCACCTTCCACCTCTTCTCACTTAGAACCTGTCACTTGGACCATGCAGCAAATAGACCTTTTGCTCTCCTATCACTCAAGCACTATATTCCTGTCAGGAAAAAAAACCTTGATGCTGAACATCTTAGCAACTTTCAAGAAAATTGCTGCTGAATTTCACTCTCACTGAGTCAGTTTTGAACAAGTGATGATCACTTATTTTCTTGAAATTATTAGAGATGAAGTGCTAATGAAATATATCCAGGATACAGAATGTGGGTGGAGGATCAAGTTAATGTTAAAGAAAGACATTATAGATAGGGAACTAGTAAAAATCTTCCATGTAAAGGCCCAAGCATGCATACTAAACATAGATCATGAAGTTAGCAGATAACATCAAGTAACATCATCTTTTCCAATCTTCACAAACATAGTCTTTGGTAATCTTTTGGTAATTTATCATCCTTCTTGTTCTAATGTCATGTTTCGCCCCTGAATGCTTTGGGGGATAACACAAATTGCTTATTAATATACTTTCATAGGAAGGAGGTTAGGGCAAACCAGGCCTGGGATATCATTCTGCTCTTCTAGTTTTATGCTGCTGTGATTTCAGAATACACTGAAGTTCAACAATTACAATGGAAGCAAAGCAGTTCCTCCAGATGAGGAGGGTTAATTTATGAATCTGTATTGATGGAACCCTTTCAGCCAAAGGCTGGCACAGATCTGGGCATCTATCCAAGGAGCAAAAGCGTCTCTTCATATCTTTGCATGATTTCGGCCAATTACTCAGGATCAGTAGCATAGACTCTGCCTCTACCCCTGTGTTTGTTGCCCAGGAAAAATGCAGTTCTGTAGCCTTTTGTGCCACATCACACAATTCCATGATGTGAAAATATCTGAAAGAAGAGAGGAACTGCTCCAATTGTAACTTTTTTACCAAAATTCTTTTAGCAAAACCAAACCTTCAAAGCTTCAAACTTATTTTCCAGTAGGTAGGTTTTGTAAAGCATGCAACAGAGGGACACCCAGCAAAAATACTTTCTAAAATGCACTCCACACCTATACTGATCATGACTGATCAAACATTTCAGGTCTGTGATCTTCATGCTCAAAACAGATTCTGAGAGCTGAACAAGAACTTCCTCTAGCCACCTTATGGTTAATACATGCCTATTTAGGAATTTAAGGTGGTATATATATTTCTCTGGAAATTCTGGAAATTAACTGTGATGCTTAAAATATATAATAGATAACATACACATTAAGCACTGCAAGAGGTCCAAAAGAAATAAATAATAGATTTTTCATATTATTTATTTACTTTTTGCTGAAGTAAGCATCAGTCTCCTACCATAAGAAGCATGAAATGTTCTGTTTTTATTTTGTGGGGAGGGATTGTAAATGTCCCTCAGCAAATGAATTCACAACCTTGCCATTGATTCCCAGTATGTACATAAAGAGAACTTAGAATTTCATTAAATCTCATCAGAACTTTGCTGTACATGAAGGCTGAATTATGAGTTTCCTTATAGTGACTGTAAAGCAGAAAACTGAAAGCTTGTTCTCTCATGTGCTTACTAGAGATGGGCTGGGACCAAAGTGCCCTGCAACAAATATATGAAAAATACCTGGATATGTTATAAGAAATCAGCCAGTGCTGCACTGAAGGAAAAATATTTAAAGAAAAAAACCCCATAGTATCTGTGATTCATCCTTTAATGGAAGATGTCCTCTACAGAGCTTGTCCAACAGTGCAGGTTTGCTAAGACCTTCCAGGACAGCACAGGGTCATGGAATCATAGAATGGTCTTGGTTGGAAGGAGCCTTAAAGATCATCTAGTTCCAAACCCCATGCCACAGGCACGGAGCCTTCCACTAGACCAGGCTGCTCAGAGCTCCAGCTAACCTGGCCTTGAACATGTTCAGGGATGGAGCATCCACAGCCTCTCTGGGAAACATGCTCCAGTTCCTCACCACCCTCTGAGTAAAGAATTTCTTCCTCACATCTAATCCAAATATTGATCTTTTGGTTTAAAGCTGTTACCCCATGTGTTACCACTACCTGCCCATGTCAAAAGTCACTCTCCCTCTTTTTCTACAAGCCCCCTTTAACAGCATCCCCAGGTGAGTGTATTTTTGCTCCAGAATTAGGAGTGCTCACTCTTTTCATACAAGCTGCCCACTTTAGTCTGAATTTATCTTGCATTATTTCTACATGAAGAACCATACACTTTCCAAGAAAGCTGTCCTGGGTGCAGGAGTCACCTTCCAGAAGCAAACTGCTCTTGCAGGCGTCGCATGGTGTGCTCACCAGCCCTGGGCTCTGCCTGGCTCTGGGACTCTGACTCTGTCCTCTGGGGCTGGCTGTGCTTAGTCCTGCAGAAGGGGAGTGTGGAGCTGGGTAGTGGCAGCAGGTTGGGAGGACTGGCAAAAGGGTGCAGCTCTGCAGCTGCTTTGGGCACAGCTGATAGAGCTGATAGCTATTGCTGCTGTACAGAGAGACCTGAGATACTTGGGACACTGCTGCTGGGGCAAGAGGCCTCCCTGAAGGCACTGTCCATGTCCTAACCCAGCCAAAGGGGTCCCATTTTTCTGATATATCCCCCCACACTACTATGATCTTCTGTCTCTGGGGCTGAATTTTGTTCTTTCTTTGAAATAGTCCTTTCTTCCCAAGGGAAAATTCTCTGCCTTTCTATTGTGGGGAGAGCCAGACCCTTCCAAGGTGTATGGATCTGAAACAAAAGATCAAAACACAGAACTGAGGTGAAAAAAGTTGGACTTTTGACAGAACTATGACAAATAATGAAAAGAGTGAAGCAGAACAGGGAATTTACCAAGACACAAGAGTATCCAGTGGAATACTCAACAATAGGGGGAGAACAAAGGTACAGACTAGCACAGCTCAGCGGCAGAACATTAATTATTTCCACTACATGTTTTACCAATTAGTAATGGGTCAACCCCCTCAAACAGTTGGACACATTTATGCATCCAAGGCTGGATACAGACAGAGGCATAAAATCTTTGGCTTGGGAAATTTCCACTGAGCAGGCTGAAAACCCTGCATGGAAGGGAAGGGATTGTTTGCTTTATCCAGTGCTTTCATACCATTATCACTTTCATACCAAAGCACTTCATCCAGTGCTTTCACAGCTGTGAACCAGTTTCTCCCCAAAAAAGTGTGCATGTGGGATGAGCAGCTCCTCTCTGCTCACGTGCACAGCTCTGGCTCCCCAGCACAGGTTAAAAGCACACACAGGAGATGATTTGCATTACTTTTTTATCTAGACTTGTCCTCATGTCTGGACATGGACCATTTTCTTCTAAAACCAGCAGTACTCATGCTGCAGAATGGTTGAGGAGAAAAGAAACAAAACAACAACAACAACAACAAAAGAGTTGAAACTTTTCCCTATTAGTGGCTTACCCAGTTGCAAGAGACTCCAGGTGAATCAGACAGTGTAACTGCCTGGCATCCTTGATAGGAGCCACACAGAGACAAAATACACACTACATCTCAAATCCGTTTCAGTATTCTTGGAATGAGCAGGTACCAAATTTGGCTTGCAAAGACAATATTAAATCATAGCCAGGGGCAAAAGATATAGGCAGATATCTGGTAGCCTGGGAGGAACAAAGCCCAACAACCCAACCCCCCCAAAACATAAAAAGAGGGCCAAGAAGCTACTCTTGGTACCAAAAATGCAATGATAAATTTTCAATAAACCACCTTGAACTAAGTTGAGAGAAGCCAAGAGTTGTAGCCTGTGCACTGGGTATTTATGCGTCTGGAAAATAAGACTCTTCCCTTCCTAAAGCATCCTCTTGCTGCAATTTTCCCCTGTGTCCTGTAGAGTGCAGAGTGGTGTTTTGAAATTGAGGATCTATTAGTCTCAAAATAGGATAAAGCCTAAGCCTGCTTGAAATTCTCTTCAGTAAAAGCAAGGCAGGCAGGCTGCTTTGAGTTATGAAGGTGGCCTTTTAAAAATGGAAATAAACAGACAGAAAGGAGAGATGACTTTAATGAACAGCTACCCGTGTCTTTTTGGGTCTCAAATTCCATTAGCAAATGGAGACTGAAAAGCCAGAGCAGCTCTGTCAGCAGCAACTAGCCACCCCCTCTGCACCTGAGCTTTCTCCAAACACACATGCTTTCACTGCAGAGAAAGCCTGAAATAACAGGGGACGTCCACCTGCAGTTCTCAGCTTAGCAACAGTCCCATTATGGCTATGAAAGCCTTGCAGAGAATCAGCCTCAGCTGAAGGGGCTCAGAACCAGGCCCAGATGCCTGACTGGACCCTTCTTTCATTTGATTTTGGCTGTGAATTCCTGGGGTCTCCAGGCATCCCAAATGCCCCAGTTTGGGGAAATTGATGTTTGATGTGAAGCACTAAGTTGCATCTCCTTCTCTAGTGCCTTGAACAGCACCACAGCACCTGCCAGAGGCACTTAACTCATGTGATATGGACTGTAACAATTTGTGGGACAGATAAAGTGTCCCTGGACGGGCAGCCCTGGGACATAGGGTGGGGTAGTGGCTGAGGCACCAACCATCATCCTTTGCTGATGTTTGTGGGCACTGGAACAGGCTGCCCAGGGAGGTGGTGATAGCACCACACCTGCCAGAGTTCAGGAGGCATTTGGATAACACTCTCAAAGTCGTGTGATTTTTGGGGTGTTCCTGTGCAGAAACAGGAGCTGGACTTCCATGATCATTGTGGGTCCCTTCCAGCTCATGATGTTCTATGATTCTGTGATTCTGTGTGATTTCTATCATTGCACCACTGCTCAGGAGGCCATGCAGGGTACAAATGCAACCACAGGAGCCTGAAAACAAGGATAGTATTAGACTGTGGCAGGCTGCAAAAATATGGAACCCTTTTGGCATTAGAGAAAGAGCTGACATTCTTCATTTTGTACCATTACCATCCTGCTCCCAGAAAGTGCTTGTCTCAACTCACAGCATCCTTACTACATCCTTTGCTGCTGCAAACAAATCAGGAATGGAAAATCTGAAGGAGGGATGTGGGATAAGATTTTTTTTAGCCCCCTGAGCAGTTCACAATATGTTGCACTGGAAGTGGAATGGTGCCAAATTGCACTAAGATCCTGTATGCCAGTGCTGACTCGGCTCTCATATTCCCTCACTACCTCCTCCAAATCCTGCAACACAGAGTAGGTAGGAAAATGAAGCCCATGAATTACCAAGGAGGATGGGGAAAAGGGCAGCCTGGATCCTACTGAGCAGCAATTCCATCTGAGGTCTGAAATGCCTGCCGATGGAGAGGAAGTTAATCCAGACTTGCCAGCTAGCTGCAGTAGACTCGGGGACCTCTTGCTTCCTCATGGCCACGGCATGCAGAGCTGTACCTGTCACAGATACTGGATGAGACAGATCTTATATTATTCTTATAGCTTTAGGGCAACTGGAGGGAGAAGGAAGGGAGAAAATCGAATCAAACACAGAAAAAGAACACAAACAAAAACTTCCCAAATGTCTTCTACTTGACAGGGACCGAAAGTGACATTGTCTGTTTTGGGAGCTGCTGTCAATTATTTATTAACACCTTGAACACAGCAGAGGAGCTGAGCACATTGTGATCCAGGGTTTCTCTGTGTGAGTAGGACTGAAGTTTATTGTAAATCAGGGTAGAGAGAAGAGATACTCCTTGCCCTTGAGGGCATGCCTTTGCAATTCTGCATGTGGCACAGTAAGGGCAAGTTCCTTTTCTTCCCTCCCTCCTTCATGCAGTGATCATCTCTGAAACCCATTCCAGACTTATCCTTTCGACTGCTGGAGGGAAGAGCTACCCATCCTGATAGCAGTGTCCTCTCCTTCCAGCAAGTCAGACCTCGTGGATGGCATCAAAAACTGAATCCCTCTCTGGAATGTGGCAGGGTTGTCCCTGTGTTTTCAGAGTCCTCTCTTAGCTGAGAGCAGACCATACCTTGATCTTGGTGGTTGCAGACATTTCTCCTTCTCTCCTTGCCTTTTAGTTCCTTCAGAGAGCTTTCTAATTTCTAGCCTGAAGATCCATCAGCAGTGGGAAATAATGAATCTGAGCTCTGTTGATGGTGCCTGGGCAGTCCTGTGACTAAACAATTAGTGTAAATAATTTACAGAACTCAGAATCACTGCTTCCCATTGCTTCCCACTTACTGGTGTAAATAACTTACACTGGTAAGTAATTCGAACGAGTGGTAAGTCATTAGGTGACCTGCACTGTTAAGCCATTTACAGTAATTTCACGACTATAAGGTGCACCCTTTTGAGTAAAATTTTGATTGGAACCCGGAAGTGTGCCTTATAATCCGGTGCACCTTATATATGGACAAAGTTTGGAAATTTGCCAACCTGGAAGTGTGAGCCTGTGGCAGCCACAAGCTGAGCTGAGCCACGAGCCGAGCCCGTGGCAGCCATGAGTACCGAGCCTGCAGCAGCCGCGAGAGCTGCGCCAGCCGGCACCGGGGGCAGGCAGAAGTGCCGGGGCCCGCGGCATAGGGAGGGTGCATGGAGCTGCGTTTAAAGGCTACACTGATCTGTGAAAAATGTTTGCAAATTGAGCACCTGCCAGTAAACCCCGCGATCACGCGATTCCGTTACTAATCCATTACTTTGTTGAGCACGGATCCTCGTTGCAAAAAAAGAGTGTGCCTTATAGTCTGGTGTGCCTTATATATGGACAAAGTTCGGAAATTTGCTGACAACCCAGAAGTGCGCCTTATAGTCTGGTGCGCCTTATAGTTGTGAAATTATTGTACTTTAGTTTTGTGTTCTTGAGCATCAGACAATGATTGACATGCTTCTGTATGCTCAATGAACTCATGATGGCTTCAGTGCTGCTTTCCATCCCAAATATTTTGGCCCCCACAAATTTGCCTTCAAAGGCTTTTCCTGCTGTTTGATAGCTGAGAAACTCCGCAGAAGCAGTGGAAGCTTGTTTGCAGATCTTGATCTATTATTAAGACCTACTACTGGAGTTGTTCCTCACACTCTTCCAAAAATACCTTCCTCTGTCTCTCCTCTCTCTCTTCCACCCCTTCTAGAACTCTTATTGATGAAATTTAGGTATCTGTGTGTGAATCATTGATTTCAACAATTATTTCATGGTAGGACGTGTGATAGAGGAATTAAATTATAATGACTACCTCATGCTGGGTAGATGTGTTATCTCTTTAATTGTTTTCTTTCTCTGCTGTGCTTTAGCAATGGCAGTCAGAGAAGTGTGTAGAAGAAGAATTTGAGTACTCTGGTGGTTGTGAAATTGAGAGCAGTGCATGATTAGACAGTGACAAAGAACTAGGCTTGGAGAAGTACAGTTCAATGAGATGAAACATTTTCCCAGTGCTAAGGTCACTCCGAAAGAGGGACTTAGTTTTTCTTATTGCTTAGATCTTACAGCAAAAAAAGCAGAACAACATTCAGATAGATATATGAAGGAATTCCTTGGAAGTCCCAGGATCATTGTAAGGCAATAGATCTTCAGTTTCCAGCTGCTGAAGTCACCTTAAAAATATTATTTTTTCGTTTGTTTGAGAAAATGTTCTCTACTTAATGCAGCGTTGCTTGCTGCAAGTGTTACAGCATCAGCTTTATAAACTATCTTATGTATTGTTGCTGCTGAAAGGTGCACATTGGACTGTTCTTCTGGTCAAAGTTCCTTGTCTGTGCTCCCTTTGCTGTCAAAGGAGAGGTGTGAGTTCGGTAAGGAAGACAATTTATCTTCCTCTGGTTTACAAACACCTTAAGTTGGGTGAAATGCCAAGGAGAGCTCACCTTTCTATTCACTGAATTCAGAGACAGTCTGGATAGTGTGGCTGCCCTTCATGCTGACCCTTCAATGTGGATATTCTGATTCCTTGCCTTCAGGCTGCAAAGATTTCCCAAGCAGCTCCAGGGATTTCAGCAGGACAAAATGCAGTGCAGAGCATAGGTGTCAGTGCTTATTTTCCGTGGCCCTTTCTTATGCTTGAAAATAGTGCTTAAAATGCACTTAAAAACAAAAGGGAAAATGTCATACAATCCTAAAGAAAGGAGATTTTATGGAAAGCTGACATAAAAGGGTAGATTTACAAATACAGCAGTATTGAATCATTTCTAGAATTAATAGTGGGCTTTTAATTTGAGAAGTCTCTGCTTGGGACATCCACATCACCACAGGAAGGAAAGGTCATACCATGCTGTGAGGTCAGAGAGCTCCATCTAAAAAATGACTGAATTGTAATTTCGATCAATTCCTACAAATCTTTCACAGTTGAAGAAGATTTGGAACCATGGGACATCTTAATTGATGATTCCCCAAGATGTTGGGATGGGCGGTGAACATCTAGGTAGTTTTTAGAACCCATAAATTATCAAGACAGTGATATATCTGCAACTGAATGAATAATGTAGAGATCAACATGGCTTATTTAAATTTAGCTTAACCTTTTCTTCCATGGGAGACCGAAAGAAGAATAATTGCCTCAATTAATTTTTAATCTTGGATATGTTGATCTGTAACTGGGTTTGCCACAGACTAGGTTTCCCTTTCCCATATAGATGAGGCAAAGCACCTAAACTTGAAATCTCCATACTAATATTGATTGTAAAATGCCCAGAAATTTTGCAAGGTAGACATTTATGTGTAGCAGTACACATATTAGCTAACCCAAAGGTATTTGTTTTGTGTTCCTGTTTTCCAAAGCATTATGTGCATAGAATGGACATGATAATGTATTTTCAATACAGCACATCAACAACACCCTCAAAAAAGAAAAAAATGGGGAAAGAAAGTCCCTTTATCTGAAAATTATTTTCATTCAGGTCTCTGCTGTACATGGTAAAGACATAGTAGATGACTTTAGTTGAATTAAAACAGAAATTTCTATAAAAAATGCAAATGTTGTAATTGACTGGAAGCAAGCGATATTTTCTGAGGTTGCTTGAATTGACAAGAAGCAGATTCCTTTGTGGTCAGCCAAGCTGTCTGTGAGCATTAAAATTCCTTGCTTATTAATTCGCCCAAGTGTAAAACTGAAAACAGACCTCGTAGTTTGCATATTGTTATTTCATTATTTTTTTCTTTTTTAAAGCTAAGTATCCCATATCTGTTGAACAACTCAGGGACTGAAAGCTTTTGTGCTGTGACTGATGCTGCATACTCAGTATTGCCAGCAGTGAGGTCCCTGAGCAAGAAATACCTTTGGGCTGGGAGAGGCTCTGCTGTGCCTTATCCTATTCCACTGTATTGGCAGGACAAGAGGCAAGTCTTTTACTGAAGCTAGAGAAGAATAAAAGCTAGAAAATATATGCATGAGGTCTGTCCAAGAGTTTAGGACTCTACTGGCAATTAAAAGATAAATTATGTGAAAACAGAGCTGGAGACTGGTAGCAGTCACATGTTTGTGCTATGCTCTGTTTGAGCCAGCATAAGGAAAGAGAAATAGGTTTGAAAAAAGGTGGTTGACTACAAATTCTTCAGAGTATCAAAGGAGTTGTTTTGCTGATCATTTCATAAACAGGAGAATTGAAGGATGGCTACCAAAGAATTCTGCATTCAAAACTGCTTGATTGAAAACTTCACATTTGCTCCTGTTCAGGTGTCAGCCTGTTTCCAAAATGAGGATGTCTCTGGGTGCAGGCTTGTTGCCTGGAGAAAGAGGTGCCTGTCAGAAAGAATTTAATGCAGAGATTTTGAAGCTGGAGTGCAAGCATGTCACTTCCTTAACACCAAACCAAAGTAGCATCTCAGTTATTTTTGTGGAGAACACTAAACCTCACTCAAATATGAAGGCAAGTAATAATTTGGTGTTGACAGAAACACTTGGAATGCATCTCTTCATACATTTTATCAGAACACAGTACTACACCTACCTGTACATCTAATTTCTCTTCTAACACAGAATAATTTACTCTTTTGGGGTCTAATTGCATCAGCCAGCCTTCAAGAGTTGCATCCTCCCTTTGAGGAAGCCATAGTTAATTAGTATCAACAGCACAGGGAATGCAAATCATAGGGCAGATAGGTAAAAATATTTAGACTGGGTAGAGATGAGCCTTTTGGTATCTCACTTCTTTAATCTCTGGTCTTGGCTGGGACTGCAAAGGTGACCAGAAAGTTGCTTATAAAGACTTGGCTGAAGAAATAACTAGGATAAAAACAAAGTTTTTTTTTCCTTAGACTTCTGCCTTAAATACATGGTCATCCTGTCACCCAAAGAACATCCTCTCACTTTTCAAAGGTATTGGGTAATACTGTTCAAAGACAGTTAAAGTACTGTAGGAAAAGGAGGGAAACATGAGAAGGAAGAAAGCAGATCTAAGTGGAAATTATAAATGAAGTATTATTATGTAAGGCCAGTAACAGATTTTCACTATAATTAAGATGGATTACTTTAATAATCCTTAAGAGCTTGATTCAGAACTGCATTGCAAACCATTTATGTGGGACTTCTGCACTTACTGCCTCTGTGTTTAAATAAGAGAAGGCTAAATTCAGAGTTTTTATATTTCTTGAAGCAGCCTCCTTTAGTTTGGAGAGATTAGTGCCTGCCTCAGATTTATGTGCTGAGGAGGGAGCCTGAGCCTTGACAGAATTCTTGGAAAGTAATTACCTTTTGCAGATTTTACACCTGAGCATATATACAGTGCATGGCGATTTGGCTATGGGAAAAAAAACCACAAAACTTTTGTGGACAGAAGAGCTGCTGTTTGGATTAATAAACTGCAGAACTAACTTTCTCTCTCCACAGATGTCACATGTGCCTTTAAAATATATTCTCTTCTCTTGAAAACGTATAAGCGTTGGAAGATGCTGTGCTTCATAAGTGAGACCATGACTATCTGGGAAACCAGACGGCAATGTTTTCCTTTTCACAAGAACATCTTTATGTGAGAATGAGAAAAATTATAAAGAATGCTAAAACTCAGAAGAAATATTTAAGGTTAGGGTATTTAAGTGTAGTGTTATAGTATTTTGAACTTTTGTCTTAGTTTTATCTCAGCTCACAAGTATTACAAAAAAAAAAAAAAAGGATTTCTTTGATTTTTGTGTTAGTGGGAGATGGTGAGAATATCACTTTCCTCTTCCAAATATTTGTAATCAGAATAATTTCAGAGCCTAAGGACAAAGATTTCCTTGGTGAATATGTAGACCTTGTGAACGTGAAAGATAACATCTACTTCTCAGCCAGGAAATGTATCCAGGTTATCGTCACTGACAAGCTGCTGTGGGGTTTGCTCTCTACTACTATGGGCAGAATAGAGCAAACACCTCCTGCAGTATCCCCCCTGTGAAGAATCTGAGGAGAAAACTCTGTTTTTGGAAAAGATGACGAGTGCCAGCTCATTGATCTGGGGCAGCAAATCCATCTGTGGGACCATCTGCTCTGTAGGGGTTGATAAATCCTCAGGCTGGGACTTGGCAGATGCCGAATGCCCACAATGTGGACTAGCGCTAAGCACAGCAGAACTATGTGGGGAGCCGTGACCTTGGGATGGCCAGCCCCAAGGAATGTGGCTGGATGGTTTTCCTAGCAAAGCCCAGGATGGAAACCTGACCACAGATGCAAGAATATCTTTGTCCCTGTTTCCTTTTGCTTTTCTTTAGTAGTGGTGCTGCATTAGGAGTTTTTAGTGAAATCCTTTGTGCTTCACGGTCTTGCTTGTTGGAGAGGTTGTGTGGGGAGAAGGATCAGAGCACTGTGTCAATCTTAAGCTTTCTGTTTCTGGAACACTCACTGCTAGGCAGCGCAATGAAATCATCATCTAGTAGGATCTGACCAAGTCTGACAAAACAGAATTGATCATTCTCATATAGGTATATTTATTGATTTTGCTATTTACCAGATCACTTTATTTTCCTCCTAGTTGGCCAGAGCATACTATAGATGTATTTTGATTCTTAACTGCTGAGGTCAATGAAAGTTAGGAGGCCAAATATTTTTATGGATATGATCCTAAGCTGTATAGAGAATATATCTTCTTAATAACTTGCCTTTGTGATGTATTTCATTCTTTAAAAAACTACCCTATCATTTTATTAGTTCTGCAGGAGCTCTGTGCCTCATTTTTTGTGAAGGGTTTGTTGATGCCCAAGAACAACAAGCAGCTGCATTCTATGTGCAGAAAACTTAGAGGGGGAATGTGCACTGGGTTGACCACTGAATATAATTCCACTTAAACCCTTTCAGTACCAAATCCAACCCTCTATCCCAGCTTGCTGTGCTGCAGACCCATGGCCACTCCAAGCATCTGAACAGCTCTTGGGGGTCAAAGCCTGCAGGCTTTGTCTCCAGTAGTGGGGGAAGCAGGAGTGAGTAAGAACAGAGGCAGTTTGTATAACAATCACACTGAATACTTTTTAAGCATTTATTAATAAGTGGCTTCCTCATGGTAAACCTCAACTAACTTGTCTTTCATTAGTTTTTCTGTTCTCCCCTTGAATCCAATTAAACTGTTTCCATCTCTAACATCCTTTTTCACAGCCTGATCATACACTTTTAGGGAAATACACATTTGTTTTGAGCTGGCCTGCTTCTACTTTAATTTGAATCTTCTTAATTCTTGCTATAGAATATAGATGTCTTTCTCTGATACATCTATTCAACATCCATGAAAGTGCAGTATAAGACTTTTTTGAGCTGTAAAATTCAACTGATCAGCAGTATCAATAGCTCCTGATGGGCCCCTCCTCCCTGAATTTGCCTAATTTATTTTTAAATCTATTTACATCTTCACCTCAAAGAGATTCACACACAAATATGTCTGACTGAGAAAGCTCTTTTTTCTGTTTGCTCTGAAACCACTGCCTAATCATTTCCTTTGGTTGTCATGTGCTGGGAAATACCAAATATATTATTTGCTATTTGTCTTGTCTGTGCCACTTGTGATTTTATAGAACTCTGCTCCATTCTCCTGAGTCATGTTTTTCCAGACTGAAGAGTCACAGATTATTAATTTTGCTTTCAGAAGAAGCTGGTTCAAACCACTGTGTACCTCTACTCTTCTCTGTTTCTTCTCTCTGACCCTTTCAAACAGGTGACTGAAATTGCATGTGGCATCCAGGAGATGAACAGAGAACTATTACATTCACATCATTAAGTTACTGTCTCTAATGTCACAGGGCACAAAACAAGTGTAAATGGGTTAGGGGTCAAGACCTGATAGCACTGGAGGTCCATTGATTTCATAATGTCACTAAATTTCATATAGATGCATTTTTCTTACATATATATATATGCTTTCCTTTTCCTTTTGCACACTGTTTTCATTCTGTTTTCTGATTTTAAGATAAAAAATATGTATAATAGCCACTTACATTTTCCTGAAGAGTTGAAGTTTTAAAATTATGTTTCAATTTACTGTGGCCAAGGAAGTTCAAGAGAACTCAAGGAATTTAGATGCTCAGTTCAAAGACTCATCATTCTTTGGAAATGTCAGCTGTTGCTGATTTGGTAAACTGAAAAGGGGATCTGATGCAATTCCTTGCCATGATTGAGCTACACCCTAATCCAATAAAAAAGTAAAATTATCACCTACTATTTGCTCTGACGTATCCATGGTCTTCAGTTTTTTTTCCAACAGATGATTTTTCAAATTACAAAATAAGAATAAATTCTCCTTGACATGCAGAGTCTCTTTTCATTTGTGTTGTCTTCAAGGAGAGAAATTTAAGTGCACATTCCCTTCAAGTTGGAGTGAAACTTGAACACGTATTGTGCAATGTCCACAACTTGCTATTCTCCTCGAGGTCCACAGGCTCATGGCCCCAGTGAGAGGAGTCTGTGATTTACCCAATGAATTATCATGACAAATCTGCAGCCTTATGAATAATGCATAGGAAGGATCAGGGATATCTGTTGCCATTTCTGTGGATGATACTAATAACCTGTAAAGCCTCTCCTCTGGGAATGCTGTTCTGAAAGAGCATGGGGCTAAGGTTGCAGAGCATCTTGCTTGGCATGTAGAATTGCTGTTTATAATGCAGATTGAATTTGCCAGCACACACACACACACACACACACACACAAAGAAAAAGAAAAGATGGGGAGAGACAGCAGATCTCTTATTGCTGAGAAGCAGAAACAGCCTTTGTGCTGGGAGGTAGAAGGAGAAATGATGGTCCTGTAATATGCTTTTTGGCAAATAATCATTTTGGAGATATTAGAGAAATAAGTACAGTATGAAATAGAAGTGGCATTTTCTTGCCCTAAAGGGGATGCCTCTTATTAAGCAATGCTGTTGAATAAAAGATGAACCACACAGAGGTTTTTTTGTACTTCTGTATTTTTATTAAGATGTTTAGGGTTTACAGCTTAATAAATTGCCCAAAGAAGAAAAAATAATCTGGAGATGGGGTTGTTTTTATCCAAACTGGATTTATTTAACACATAGCATGCAAAATATGTTTTCAGAAAACGTGTTTTAAATTAAAAAGCATTCTGGGCTGTCAGTTATTCAGAACCAAATGGCCCACACTTGATATATTGCTTTCTCATAAGTTTTTATCCATCTTTTCCTCTTTTTGGAGAAAATTGGCCCAATTTCAAACCTATCTGGAGCTTGTGTGAGACAAAGAAAAAGATTTGATCATTAAAACTTTGTGCCTATTGAATACAAAATTGACAGATGTGGGTATCACACAGCCTCCTGGTGGTTCAACACCCTGAACAGGCTGAATGTGTGTGAAATCAATAGATGCAAGTGGACAAAAACATGTCTCATACAAAAATGGAGATGGTCTTGCAGCTATTCTGCACTTAAAACCAATTTATATTCCCTGTCCATTTAAACAAAGATAAGGAAAGAAAATGCCTGTAAACCCCCTTAACAGCAAAAGAAAGGTCCTTGGCTGGGTTTAGACCACAAAGCCAGGAAAGTGGAAATGAGTTCTCAACAGGCAATGGAAAGTTTTGCTTCATTTCCAAAGCCATGACATGACGAGTGCTGTCCAGGGCAGCCTTTCCTGTACTTGTAAAAGAGAAAGATGACTTGTGGAAGGTTTTTTTGTGGGGGTTTTTTTGGTAGAAAAAAAGCTACCATTATGCTTGAAGAAACCCTGACAACACTAAAATGCCTAAGATATAAACATCTCCTTTACACAGAGACATTTATTCTGCTCCAGAAGAGGTGTGCACAAAATAAGCTTTGATCTTCTGCTACAACCTCTTTTCTAATAGCTTCCAGCCTCCTCCCATATTTTTGACCACTTGTCACTTGCAAGACAAGAATCCTAATTGCTTTGCTTTCAGACCACTTTCAGTTTTTCTTCTTTTCTCTTTGTGTGCCATTTTCCTTGAGCACTTGACCAAGTTCCATTCTAGCTCTTTGCTGACAGCACTGCTCAGATATCCTGCATATGTGTGTGTTTATGTGTGGGAATTGTTAAAAGAGGAGTGCTCAAAATGCATTAGCTAATCCCTTTCCCTTTTATTTCCCTATAAATGCACAGAGATTAGCTTTAGTGTGAAAGGATGTTTCAAGCTGGAGAGAATCTCAGTAGGTAATCCAGCCCAACTTCCCGCTTAGAGCAGGGTCTGCAGTAATGTCACAACACTTTCTTCTCATGCAAAAAATTGCATTGTGCTGGTTTCTGGATCTACAGGATGATTTCAAGAAAAAGAGACCCTTGGATGCTCTCTCTGGTACCCCACGACTGCCAGCCATGCACTGCTCCAGAACATCTGCAGACTCTGTGCCATTGTACTGCAGAGCTCACAGATGCTGGATATTAAGATTGAACTTTTCAATGTCTCTGAAAGACACCATGGAAAGTAGTTCTCACTCAGCCCTTCTGTGTTCAGAAGGATTTTATTATGTGAGAATTTGAACTTTACCAGAACAAACACAAAGGAAAACCTTCAGACAATTCCAGCATCCCCTGTGTGTTGTTTCATAGGGAAGAGAGCAAAATTGCCAAACCTTTGACATCAAGTGGCCTGACAAAGTCTAAGAGCATAATTAGCCCAAGCAAAATTGTGGGGGACACACATTACTTCCTGCTACATGTGGGCAAATTCGTGATCAGATTAAATCAAGATAATAAGTGGCCTCATCCTGATATCCACATCTCTGCCTTTTGCCCAACACCAGCTGCTGAGAATAAATTAATTCTATTTGCAGACTAATCACCAGGATGCTTACTAAGAGAGGGGTGTATTTTTAAATATCTGGAGTGTAAACTTATCAAAGACACTCATAAGTCCAAAACCAGAATCTGCTCACACCCAGGTTGAACAGACAGGGTCAGATGCATTAAAGGTATTAGAAGGATTAAATTTGCTAACACAGTTTTTTTAAGATTGAGAGAGATGAATATTATTAAGCTTGGTGATCGTACATGTCATTTTGGGACAGAGGATAGTAGAAACAGAAACAAACATCATTAACAGCAACTAGAAGAACAGTTTCATCTACATACATAAATATTTCAGTCCTTGCTCTTCCTCTGGGTAGTCCTTGGAGGCTTGCTAGAGAAAAAATAATAATAAAAAGGAACATTCACTCTGAAGGTATTCAACTGAAAAAATGAACACAAGGTTAGGGAATGTAGGGACAAATAAGAGAGGAGGGCCAGGCTATGAACGCTATGAAAGCAGAGTAGTGTTTGTGACATTTGTGCCAACAAGAAATAGAATCTGGGTCTGCCATATTAACACTGAGTTTTTGCAACAGCAACATGTATATGAGTTTTGTTATTGCCTTGTGAATTTCGATGACTAGAAACATGCTTGAAGTTATATCTGGACCTCTGACTTTAGTGGGTGCTTGGGAGCAAATCTCTGAGGATGTGAATGTCATAGGTAACTGCCCAGAGGCCTCCTCATTGTGGCTTTTGCATTTGAGAAGCATCAAGCATCTATTTAAAGTGAATGGAAATGCAACGTGAAAGTTTGTGCTTGGTATCAACACAAGAGAAAAATCACACCAATGGGATTTGCATGGTCTATGTCATGCCCTAACACAGCATTGCTTGCACCCCAATCCACCCTCCCGTCAAGGTACCGTCCCACTGTTCTTTCCTGAGCTAGTAATAGACGCCTTGCAATGGTCTCCTTGATGTGTCACTTTAAAGTCACTTCAGAACTGTTCCAAAGCTTGAGAAGGAGGGTTGTCTTTGCTATAGTGAAATGCAAATCAGCTTGCCCACGTTTATATCCATAGCAGCACTGCTTTGGAAAGTAGCAATAAATGTTTCCTGAGAAGAACCACCTCTCCCTTCCCTGTCATGGATGAATATCACTTCAGCGTGATGCCGGTCTATCTGCAGAGTCAAAGCTGGCAGGTAATTCATCATTCTGCACCAAGCTGACTCATTAGAAACCCAGGAAACTAGATATTAACTAGCTCCTGTAATATGTTTCCCTTTATTCTTGTTTCACAAAGTTTCCCGTGTCTCTGTTTTGTCCTCTGTTGCTAAATTGCAATTATCATGGAACTTTGATCTCTTCACCTGTAGATGGCCCACTCATCCATCACCACAGTGATTTTGTTAAACACTAAAAATCCAGGACTTTCTGTAGGTTTATAAAACATTTAATGCTAGCTCTTGCCTGTAAAACAACCATGCAGACTATAAAATGAGGAGCAAGGATGCAGGGCTTTGCCAACTCAAAACAGTAAAAAATAATCTGTGACTTAAAAATCAGATTTTATGTAAAGAAGAAATGTGTGCTTGTCATTTAAAAAAAAAAATCCTTTAGCTTTCAAGATTTTATTTTTTATCTCTCTCTCTTTCTGATAAGTAGAAGTGACTTGATGGCCAGAAATGAGGGTTTTACAGAAAATGCCAAAAATCACAAATAACCTATACCATGGCTGCTAGAATCTCTAGTTCTAAATTGGAGATGCTACCAAACAATTTCCATCATTTTGTCCTGATTATCTGGAGCACGTGTAATCTATCTAGAGCTTTCAGCTGGATTTACTGTGTGCAAACTGAATAGCTAGACAGCATGAATACCACATTTCTGTTCAGCATCTCCCAACAGTGTGATACCTATTACAGATCCAGGGTAGAGCTAATTTGCAAAAATATTATGAGACTGCCAGAGTTTTTCTGAATGTGGATCAGATCTGTTAAAACTCATGCTGACTGGATATACAGAAATGCCAGAAATAAAAATGTAGAAATTATCCACAAATTGCTTGTGCTCATTTCTACACAGAAATAATATAACTTGTCTCAAGTAGTGGCTGCTTTTCCTTCAATACCAGGTTCAACAATTCTATTTCAAGACCACATTCATTTTTCAGAACTCAGTTTTACCTTCAGTGAGTTATGTTTGAATCTACATCTTAAGAAAGATTTAGTTTTAAAAAGAAAGGCAATACAAAAACCCAGTGATGAATTCTTCTCTCTTCCAAATCATTAAATGAACAGAGGCTACATTTCTATCCTTATGAGAGATTTTTTAATTTATTTTTTTCCTTCGTGTTTTATACTTTTTGACTGAAACTTCATTTCTGCACCAGCAATACCCAATGGTATCTCTTTAAAATTTTAATTGAACATGAGGGCTGATTTTCATTCACATTCTACCATCCCAAGGGGCAAAAAGGAGGCGTTTCAGGAATTACCATATTTATGACACATTGCTAATGAGTGTGAGATGCCATCCTCTGTCAATTCTCTTCAACTCTATGCTTTGCCTTGGCCATTTCTAAACGATTCCATGGGATTAGTCCTGCATTTCTCCATGCCAGCACTACCAGATTCATAGAATCATAGGATCATACAATATACTGAGTTGGAAGGGACCCATGGATTCCTTTTGTGGGGTTCCCTGGTATTTCAGAATTTCCAATTGAAAGTATTTTGCCTGAATGTGATATACAGAACATCCGTATTTAGTGAGGAGAGTGGGGAAATCTTACAATAAGAACATAAAATGTTTCATGAATTGTATGGAAACCTGTACCCAAAGTTATGCAATGGTTATTGGTGTGGGAAATCCAGCCCCGCTGCTCTTCAGAATGCTCACTGGATCTAGAGGGAGGTTATCTGACCCAAGCATCACACAGACAGTTCTAATGATCAGACACAAGCCACAGCACTGATACTGGTAAGAGTTCGAGCGCAGCATGCCTGGGAGGGAATACCTTTAAAATTACCCTTCACAGAAGTCTAAGCTTAATAATAAAGGCCCCATGAAGTTCTAAACATACCTTCCCCCCACTTTAAAGCTTCTAAAACTGAATAGTTAATTGTATTTTTTAGAGGTAGGGTACATTTGTGAAGGCTGTCTACAGACAAGTCATGGTCGTGGTGATCCCTCTGGCTTTGGGTGCCTCCTCCTGCTTTAGTTATCATTGATATGCCTGTGATTGTTACCAGTTAAAAGTTTTTTTTTTTGTTGTTGTTAGTTTCCATCAGGTCCTTTAGCCATCCCACTGCACTGTCACAGTTCCAGTGGTAGCACACAACTGGGGACTGCGCACCTGGAGATGGAGCACAAGACTTGTCCAGATTTGCTGGTCTTCTCATTGCACTGCTGAGTTTGGAGCCAGCCTAGCACTTCTGCCTCCACAATCCAGAGTGCTGACCCTGTCTTTAGGCCTTGAAAGACATGTGGAGGCAGAAAGGGACCTGGAGAGGATTGGTTTGGGTCCAGGAATTGCCTGCAAACATAGACAAAATCCCACTGTGCTTCTGTGGTTATGTTGTCTGACAGAATCACATACAAGAGGGGACAAAAAAATTTCACAGCAAAAATTACACTTTGCTTGTAAATGCAGTTAAAAATGATTAGCCTTTTGGAAATGCCAATATGTACAAGAACAGGGCAGTGGGGTTGTTTGTTTGTTTGTTTAAGATAAATATTGTAATGCACCCACCATCAGCCCTACTATTTAGACCATTTTTGCTAAGCTGTACTGTCTGCACAATAATACCACTTTGTGCTTCATGACTTTGGGCAGATTCATGCAGAAAGGGCTGTAATAAGGTGTGAAATAAAGATTTAGTAGCACAGCATTGCAAATGCAGTCTAGCAGAGGAGTTCATTACAGTTCCATTAAGACTGCAGAGTTAACATTAAAAACAGCCAAGAAACACAAAAAAAATGTAAGGTGCTAATGCTCCTGCAGCAGCATTAAGTCAGTCACATTGTACAGCCAACAAGCTCCGTTCCTTGCTCTGGGCCAGATTGTACAACTGCTAATTCTAGCACAATTGTCTGATCATAGTCATAGGATCTGAAGGTCCCAGGAACCATCAGCCCACAGGATTAGGAGTTCTGCCTAAGTGAAAGAGCCTTTGTTTAGTTTGATGAACACCATTCACCTTGCACAGTCCCCCAGCACACAGCACAACCGGGAGGTGTCAAGCAGAAGGAACTTAATCAGGTCAAACATTTCAATTTGTATCAGAAATTTGTTTGAACAGGAAGGGGCTGTTCGTGCATCTATGAGGGCAACCTCTTTGCTCCCATCAGCTCTTGCTACCTTATTCATTTCTAAGTGTGTTCAGTCTTGACCTCCAACAGAATTGAAAAGGAAATCCTTTCAAGATTTTGTTTTCCACACAAACACCTTGATTTGTCTGAAGTTGGTAGAGGCTTTTGATAATTAGTCCCCCTTGAAATATTTGAGAGAAAATGTTTTGTGATAGTGAAAGTGTTTCATTTGTGCACTTTCTGAGATGAAACACACGTTTTCAGAAACAAAATGCTGGAACGTAATGAGTTTAATGTAAATGCTGATTTAGAGCTAGGAGAAACTCTCTTAGCCTCTCTTAGCTGAGGATGTTGCTGGGACCAGCCACAAGGACTCTGCCCCTCTTTTGCTGCTCTCCCTTCCCATCCCTGAGCTCAGCATAGTGGAGCAGAGTGCTCAGAAGCAGTGGGAATATGAAGATGATCTCAGTTTTGGGGCTTTGTCCATCCTCATTTTCCATTGTCTCAGGCTCAGGGATTGGGAGAGCTCTGCAGCGAACAGCCACCATCCTTTGCCCCGCTGCCAATATGGAATGAAGTCGAGGTGGTGAACACCTTTTGCTTGTAAAACACCTTTTTTTGGTATACTTTTATTATTAATTTTTGCTGCTGTCCATGTATGTCTCTAATTCCATTGCTGTCCTCTGTCAGTAAATTATCTCAACCCACATGCTCTGCCTTTGTCTCCCTCTTACTGGAGGGGTTCTGGGGAAGGGGAATTCCTTATTTGGAGTTTGGTTTCTGGCTACTTATGGCTATTTAAACCAACACAGTGTCAATTTTAAGAAATAGCTGGGAATTTTCCTGTGATAAGCTATGCATCACTCTTCTTCTGTTTCATTCTCCAGTCTCTGTTTCTGTCTTTCCTTGCAATACCATAAATCTTAAAGAAAAGGTCATTTAAATGTTCAAATAAATGTCTAAACATAGTCATCACATTTAAACAGTTTATTCACTTAGATGACAAACTTTTCATTATCAATCTGTCTTTTTTATCCTTATATAGGACTTCTTACAGGACAAATTAAAAAAGTTATCACCAAATATTGGAGACTAAAAGTATTTGCAGCAATTCTTCCTCACTAGAGAAGGCTGCCCAGGAGAATTTAGCTGATTTCTGGTTTTGTCACAGATCCTTCTTTTGTCTTTGGGCAAATTCTTTGACCCTTGATTTCCACTCTTTTAGGAAAGAGACACAGCTTTTGGGTTGGAGTTGAGGCTTTAGATCTCCTGCCCAGAACCTGGGTATACATTATGGCCTTAGTTCTTGATAATAAGGGGTAGGGGTGTCTAAGTCCCATGTGGATATAAGCCACAATCACAAATATTGCCCGTTAAAGATAATTTGCAAGGAGATGTGTGCAATCTTCATCTCTGAAGTGAAGGCTGCCAGACTGAGGCAATAGAGATTTAATGTATTCAAACATTGCAGTGCTGTGTGTAAGTGGGTATGATTTAAAGTAATGCATTTTAACACAGCATTATACTCTTGCCAGAGTGATTTTATGTAAAGTTATAGTCCTGCTTTTAAATGACAGTACATCAAGACACATCTTAAATTAACTTGACCGAAAGGTTTTTGTGATAAATAGCTGGTGTGGTGGTACAGGGTACAGCTGACCCAGGCTCTGCAGGGACAACCTGTCTGCTGGATTTTGGGACATTACTCTGGGCTGGTGAGGATGATGCCTTGGGCAGTGACTAATGTCTTAGTCTGAGCATTGTTTCTCTGTGCAAAAGTGCACAAGAAGGGAGAAAGACTGCACCTTCCCTGCTCCCGTGGTGGTGCTCTGAGGTGTGCTGGGTGCAGGCTTGGAGGCTCTGCAAGCAGGGCCAGGGAAAGCAGCTGCCCTCTGTGGTATCACTTGCCCCAGAAATGCCAGATAAGTGGAATGCAGATTCTGGTAAGCTCATCCCCAAGTCAGTGCCAAACCCATGACTTTGTGAGCCATGGCAGATGAATTTGACAGGGAATTGAGAGGCTGAAGGGTCTCCTGCCTGGCAGTGCTGGCTACTCAGCTTGAGCTGCCCTAAAGGAGCCCCATTGCAGGGAAGCTTCTTCTGCAGTGTGGCTCATCCAGAGTGCTCCCTTTAGGTACACCAAATGGGGAACACTTTTAGGTGTAGCAACAGGACTGGGATGCTGGCATCCTGGTGCCAGCTACAGAAGTCTGCTTTCTGCAGAGAGCATGATAACTGCCAGCAAAACCAAATTAACAGTCTTCACAGCTTGCACCCACATTCAATGGAATATTAATTATGACCAAAAGTACAAATGCAAAAAATATCTTCAGAAAAAGAGATTTATCTGTCCAAGTAACATTATGAATTATCAGTTTATCAGCAGCTTGACATAAAATGCATAATTATATCAGTGAATCATTTAATAATTAGAGCACAAGTTAATTGACATTATTCACCAGCTGAATAAAACCTCCACAAGGCAAACAAAAGCACCCACTGGGTTAGAGGTAATTTTAACACAGTTCTTCAATTAATAAAATAAAAAATATAAAATAAAGTAAAAAGTAAAACATAATTACAGTGGTCGACAGGAGTGTGTGTGTGTGTGTGGTTGTAGGGAGGAATAGGAGTTTCAACAAACTCAGGGCAGTAAATTATCAAAATTTAATGATTTCCCCAAGTACTCATGTTCTGAGGAAAACTATACTCTGACAAAAGACAGGAAAAGAAAGGAGAGAATAAAAAATTGGAATAGAATAACAATAACAATATCACTGACTTATTCTGAGCAAATCTGTGGAGAAATCAATGCCTGGTATTTATGGGCTTCCCACAGAGACAAAAAGAATTTATTTGTGATCAAAAAAAGAGTGAAACAACAAGTAAAATATCCTTATAGCTGCTTTGTCGCTGCTTTTTAAAAAAACTGCTGCTATTGCAACACATTGTCTGCATGGGGAGTTTGGACAGTGAACTACTGCTCAAACTGATGGTATTGGAACAATTATTCTGAAATCATGAATGAGTTGTTCCATGCCTCTCAGCACTGTCAAACAGCAAGGTTTCTAAATACTTAGATAATTCTTTCCCTTTTAAGTTTAGAATCTTGAAATTGCTTTCATATAACAGTTGCCACATTATTTTTTTTTCTTCATTTGGGCTAGAAGAGCACTTTAAAAAACAATAGTCATGGTGCTGCAAGAGCTGGGATGAAAGAAGCAAGTAGCACAGGTTACCAGGGTGGCAATAGCTGCAAGAGCTGCAGACAAAGTGCACCAGGAAGTGTTCGTCCAGCTCATCTCTGTGTCACATCTAATTCAGTATCCTTTCATTGCCTTTGGTTTTAACTGACACTGAGTAATGACACAGCCAGGTAATCTCAGCTGAAATGGATACTCAGTAAAGATTATAGGAGCATATGGTTTATTTGCTTTCCATTGGTTACACACCTTTCTGAAGGGGCAGTAAACAGATTTAGATTGATTTATCTCTCAGTATTTAACACAAGAATGAGATCATTCCCATGTCTGTACTCCATGTGAGAAGCAGGAAACCACAAAGAACCTATGAGAACTTGTTGTAGTCCTACAGAGGAGTCTGTTATTTTTACTGGTGGAAGAATATGGCCAGGCTGCTTTTCATGTTCTGACAAGTGTCAGGCTGTGGAGACTGAACCCAAGCACGAGGATATAGATGTGGTGAAACCTCACCAACACCAGTTTGGAAAGGTAAGACTTGTATGTCCATCAGTAACCTGGGATTTTTGTGTACCACCTTTGCTAAATCACAGGCAACTCTATTTTGCCTCCTCCTCCTCCTACTGTTCATCATTTGTACTATCATCCCAATCCAAACTGGGACTCACTGTGAAAGAAGCTGTACAGGCACAGGGTGAGGGATAACGCAGTGAGATAATGCAGGTGAGAGAAGCACTTGCTTTTGAAATGACCTGCCTGGGATACTCTGTCACAGTGCTCAGACTAGGACACACTTCTGTCCTGTTTAAGGTACATTCTGATACTTAAACAATGTGAAAGCCTTCTCATTGTGAGTCAAGGTAGCAGGATCCATCATTATTAATTGAACCATTCCTGGAAAATCTACTAATTTTCCTCTGCCTTGTGTAAAGAAGTAGGAGTCCGAAGGAAAGAGACTATAGCAACAGGAGTTATAGAGGCTGGGTCCAATTAGACCATTTCCTGATATTTTAGGTAAGAGAGATAAGTGTGAAATGTAAACAGAATATTAATAACCTGGTATTTGCCTGAACATTTAAATCAGAGTACTAAAAATTAGGCTGGGTCAATGTCTTTCAGAAAATAAGCTTCCTTATACAAATCCTCAGCAGACCCTTTGCAGAAGTGATGGTGCATGTCCAGCTGTAAGAACTGGAAGCCAGTGACCCAAGGGTGCTTGGTGGCTAGGAGTTCTTCAATCTCCCATTCCTCATGTGTAACATAATTTTCTGGGTATCACCTTTAATAACAATGATGTTAACAACAGTGACTAACAGCCAGAATATCTAAATAAATAGGCATTGGAAGTTATCTTCATTTTGTGATGAAGATTTAAAGAGCAGCTGAGAGGGGTTGCTCACTCTTAAATGAGATAGGAGAGCAGTAGAGATGCGGTAACAAGTATGTGGAGCTGTGGATTAGGTTGCCTTGGCTCGCTGAAAGAACTGGACCAAATTATGAACAAACAGGCTAGGAGAGAGTAGTCAAGCTTAAAGGATAGTTCTCTGAATGATAAAAGTCTGGAAAAACATACTGGGAGAACTACTCCCTGTAGCTAATTAAGAGTCTGTTAGGAAGGATCCTACAAGCTTTTGCCCTGAAATTATTCACCATACTTAACCGTTTGTTGAGGGAGTAAAAATATGGCTTTGGGTAATGTTGAATGAGGAAAGATTGTGATTGTCCTGTAGAGCCAATGTGGAGACCTGATTTGGAAAAGGAAATAGCATGCAAGTCAACAAAGTGGGTGCAATGTGCTCTGCCTCATAGGAATAATTTATAGTGTAAATATAGAGAAGAAGTGTGAGCCAGGTAGTATTTTAGAGAGGAGAACAGTGGGAGTAGGATAACAAATCAGGAAGTTTCAGACCATGCAAATAATGCAGATCTCATTCCAGGATATAGACTAGGAAGAATTCTTGCAGGCTGTTTGAGTTAATCATTCTCAGGACTCAGTAAAGGCTTTCTGGGGTGCCAGAATGTGAGTCTTATCACTGTATTTCAGGTGGTGCAGATGTTGAGAGCCTAGAAGGAGCTGAAAACTTGAAGGCTACTGCCAGGAAAGTTGAAAGAAACTGAGAGTGAATTGCCTAGGGAAGAGATAGCCAAAGGCAGGCATCCATCTAGCAGTCTGCTTCAAGGCAGAAGGGAGAAAATTGCTCTCTTCATTCATTGTGAAAAGGAGTAGAAGTAATGGCCTTAAAGTATAGCAAGAGGTGTTATGTGTAGTGTTACCTTAGATACTAAGAACAGCCTTGTGGCTGGGTGGTAGTTATGCCCTGAAAACAATTGTGTGGAAGGATGATGGTTTTTCCTTACTTAGGTCTCATGTGGTCTGATGGGCAGTAGGGAAATATTGGCAGTGTAGAGAGAGAATTTGAAAGTTTTTCAAAAAAAGAAGCTGTAATTTTCTGTATTCCATGTGCAGAAAATGAAAATCTTCCTGTTTGAGAACTGAATAGAGGCACATTCCTTCAGAGAAGAGCATCCACAAGCTACCAAGCCCTTATCCAGACAAGTATGATTTCTCCAGGATGGGGAACATATCAACTCCTTGTCTATCTGAGAGATAATCCGTGTTTTCCCTAAAGAAATTCTCACCTGACATTCAGGTTTTGTGTTTAGAGGACGGTAATTAAGTGCTATTAATATGAAAGGGTATTTTATCTGGTCACTGCTAGCACTTGGCTTGCACAGACATTAGCCTAGTCTGGCTTGGTCCACGAGCATGATACACTTGTGTGTGCAATAATAATTATGGTAGTAAAGAGAATATAATTAATGAAATGAGCAGTTATTTATTAAGCTATGTACATCTATTTATAAATGCATATTAGTTAGAAATATTTGAGAAAATACCTGGAATTCTGAATTAGTTTCCATTGGCGATAAGCATGTCACTTAATTTTTTCTGTTTTCAATACTTTTCTCAGTGATTTCATACATTTTTTTTTCTTCTTCAGTCTTAAAAAGTATTTTTTTCTTTGTTTTCTAAGGTCTTCTTTTTTCCAGCTATTTCTTATGGGAAATTATCTTGAAAAATATTATGATTAAAAGGAGGCAAAGAGGTACAAAATAATGGGAAAAGACAAAATGCGAACAACACATCCAAATAATTTTTCAAGAAAAGGTAAAAACCAGACAGGTTAAAGTAAAAAATGTGTTACAAGAGTCAATTAAAAAAACGAATTACTAGGAAAAGTATAACTACTTGTGTAATTTCTGGATGTGAGTTCTCTTTTATATACTTGGTATTTAGAAGAACCCCAAACTGCTTCCCATGGCACTAGAAAGTGTATTTTCCAGGAGGGGAATTTAGCAGTCTCCAACTGTTTGTAACTCTCCCCTAATTTAAGATCAGAAGATACCACCAGCTTGAGAGTGCAAGACTGCATTGGAAGTAAACTAAAATGTTATCTGGTGATACAACACCACCTGATCTGCAAAAATACCAACACCAGAGTCTCCCCACCTTCTCTCCTCACTCAATGTTTTAAGTAATTAAAACCCACTTTCATTTTCCATTCCTCAAAACTCCTTGCTCCAAACCAATATGTAATTATTACTCCCTGGACTTAAAATTTTGCAGGTGCTTCTGTGCTTTCTTGAAGTCATAATGAGCATTTGATATCTAGGACTATTTCTACAGTTAATAACAATATGTGATATGCTATAAGAACTCTGATATCCATCTTACTTGGGTAGAAGACAAAGCAAGCTCAGGGGAAAGAAATCTTAATGCAGTAATATCTTGGGTAGTGGCAGAGTAAAGCAGTGAAAAATACCAGCACAGCTAATGCCTCTTTATGCAATTATTCCCACTTTCATAAGTTTGCCCCAGTGTGAAAGTTTTCTGCTTTAAAATGGGCTGGCAAAGTTAATCCATTAATTCAACAGCACTGGAAAGTTAACATTTTTTCCCTTCATTAGCAAGTTCAAAATTGCATTTTATTTCCATTTTGATGAGATTTTTATGAGTTAGAAGAGAGAAAGTTGAACCCCAGGAGCTTAATGGACCTAGAAAGATCGCAGATACAGGATTGAATTCAATGAACTATGAGGAGTTTAGTAAATTAATTAAATTTAAGAAAATAATGATTTTTTTTGTCTGTTGGATTAAAAATGCTAAAATGCAATGAAAAGTTAATTTAATGCAAAAACTTTTTCCCCTAAATTTATTTTGCATTGATATTAAATAGCTTCTTCAAAGCTCAAAAAGCCGAGAAGAAAGAGGGGAGAAGACTTCTAGAGAAATAATTATTACATTATTTTCTAATTCCTTATTGTATCCTGTAATTACTTCAGAGTGAGGACTGTCCTTCAGAGCTGTGAATAGCATTCTCTGGGGTGTTGGCACCATTTCCCAGACCCACATTTTCCCTATAGCCCTTTTATACTTGGTCTTGTTGCAGGAACAGCTCAGTTGTTGAGGATGTTGAGAATATTCTCACAGAACATTCATAGCCCAGTGTGTTCACACGTGTCAGTGATTCAAAGCCCTGAAGGAGCTCAGAGCTACAGGACATTCTAGGGTCAGAAACCGTGGTTTCCCTTTTCAAGTGAAAAGGAAGAAGTGTTTAAATTTGTCCATTAAGCTCTCTGTGTCCCACTGCAGGCTGATGTGTAACGTCTGGTGCGAGTTTCTTTTCTGCTTGGTTCCACCCAGCCCTTTGCAGCATTTCTTACACCACACTGCAGAAAAATGGAAAAATCCAATCTTGAGGGTTGCCTTCCTGCATTTTTTGGAGATAAAAACCAAATAGAAGGCAGCTCCCCCAAATAATCATTAAACTACTGAATGAAGCTTATTGCCTACACTCCTCAAGCCACAAAAATGTGAGAACCAAAGAGATCAGTGAACACGTAGGGTCAAGGGTTACTTTAATTCTCAGCAGCTCAGTATTTTCTTTCTATGTTCCCGTTTCACACACAATGTCAGGCCTTACAGAGCCAGTTTTTCCCATTTCAGCTGCCTAAGCTGTAATAAAGCAAGGAACACAGATAATTCCAGCAATTGGTGGGAGGTGTATTAGTGGCACTGTGGAAACAGGCAGAAGAAACCCTGACAGAAAAAAAAGTAAAAAAACATGCAGTAATTTCACGATTATAAGCCACACCTTTTTCATTGAAGAATCCAGCCTACCCCAGTAGTGCGGCTAATCATCAGGTGCGGCTTATTTATGGACAAATCCCAGGGAAATGCCAACCTGGAAGTGAGAGCCGGCCGGGGAGGGCGCCTGGGGCTGCCTTTAAAGGCTTCACTGGTCTATGAAAACTGTTTGCAACTTGAGCACCTGACAGCAAACCCTGTGATGGCACGATTCTGTTACTAACTCATTATTTTGTTGCACATGGATTCTCGCTTAAAAAAAAAAAAAATGCAGCTTATATTTGGGTGCAGCTTATATATGGACAAATCCCATGGTCTACCCAGATGTGCGGCTTATAATCAGGTGCAGCTTATAATTGTGAAATTATTGTAATTTTGAAAAAGCAATATTAAGTCCCTTTTCCTTCTTGCTTTTCTTCCTCAAGGGAATCCTGCTGCAATGAGTGACATTTCAGAAGTCTATCATTATTGATGATATGACAGATTCAGGTGCAGTCACTGGAGGAATATGATTTTATTCTGCATTCAAAAACAATGCATACATTTTCTCTAAAATACCAATTGTCTTTGTCCTGTGATTAATGGCCTGCCACTCAATAGCAGCTATCCAATCTCCAAGGCATGGCATCCAACAGAAAATTAATCAGTTGCTGAGAATGGGTGTGACCAAAACCAGAAAAGAAACATCCTAAAGCCTATGAGCAGAGTTAGGAGTTGAAATCAGCCGTGTGGTATGTTCAACTCTTATTGCCAGTGTGCATTCAGCACTGCTCCTCAGTGGAGTTCAGCTAGGGAGATGGGCTCCAAAGTCATCTCATTTTGATGAAATCCTACAGAAACCACCTTGAAATTATTATTATTTCTTTCATGAATACCAGATACCCCTGGACTCACAGTGCTCAAGTGCTGTGAATTCATATACCATGAGCTGCTGCCAACTGGAGGTGTGCCCAGGCTTCTTGAGTAGAAAAAAAAGATTACTGAGTTAAAAAAGTGTGCAAGAGATATGGAAGAAGATGACAGTTCACATAAAATAAATAATGCAAGATGTAAGGGGCTGACCATGCATGTAGGAAGGGGGCATCATTTGAGTTCATTGGATGTGGGATCCGGGATATCTGGATCTCTTTGTGCATTGCAGCTGATGCACCACATCAAACTTAGCTCCTGCCATTCTGCAGGAGCGGTGAATACAGATTTGAATTTGCCTGTGGTTCAAAGCAACTGAGAGATAAGGGGTTTCAGTCAGCAGGGTTCTGTAGCATCTGTCTATCTATCTGACAGAAAAAACCCAACACCTCCAAGAGCAGCACCTCTTCAAGGCTTACCAAATAAAAATAGTTCAGAATATAACATTTCCATGGAGGCCAGGAATCATGAACCACTCTCCAAAAGAGCACATTATAGCAAATTTTCTATTATCTTATATTGAATCAGTACTTTAATTGCTGAAAAGAGCTTTGAAGCACTGTGTGGCAATTTGGAGAATTCTTTCCCCTTTCATTTACATTCCAGTTGAGCCAAAACAAGAAAGAAGACTTTTTTACCTTGCTAGAGCAGGGCTAGTACGAGGGCTAGCAATGAGGATGATAAACTTTGACAGCCATCCTTTAAATGAAGCTCCTTTGAAAACAAACAAAGCTCAAGAGGAACCATTCTTTCAAGTCTAGATTTTTGGGGGATGCAGAAGAAACTAAACAATGATTCAGATACTGAGACATTTTTAACTGCTTGCTAAGATAAGGCTTGTCAGGGAATGCTGTAATGCTGGCTTGGCTTTCTCAGTCTTTGTAGATTTAGCAGGTATGTCTGCCTGGTGTGTAAGCACTCCCAAAGGGGGTTCCCTCAGCTCAACGTTACCACAGGACATTTTCTTCTAATCACCAAATAGCCACATGATAAACTACACTCATCCCAATTCGCATTTAACTCAAAAATGGGCTGGGGTGTGCACTTTACATATCACCTTAATTTATCCTCTCTTGCCTTCTGAATATTTACTAGAAATTGTAATATATGCAGTTATGGAGTTGTGGTCTGTTTCTTGTTTTGCTTTTATTTTCCAGGGAAAGAATATGAAAGCAAGTTTTTTGAAGCCATTTATTAATTTTCTAGTGTATCACAACCTTCCTACAAAGTGAGAAGTAATGGATAGAAACTCCAATAGGCTGTTAGCACACAGACACTGAGAATAAAATGGGATGGATAAAGCTTTAATGGAGTCCTGAAAGCATCTGTAACCATTTGTAGCTTAGAATTATACCTGCAGATTACACAGATCACTTGGAATATGTTCCAGCAGCTACCATGACCCCTGCCACTTAACAGCAAGCAAGATTTCCCAGGGAAGGAACAAGTGTATCTCTCATTGGAATATTTGGAGTCTCAGGAGTCTGGGAGCAATGGGATTTGGCTTAAAGTCTTCAGGCACAGAAAGCAATGGATCTGGCATCCTCTTGTGCCAGTGGCTCTGGGGATGACAGGAGAAACATAGCAGTCTCTGTAACACATTCCAAATCACCAAATACATGAACAGTAGGGACTGGCTATAGCCAGAGCTTGTCAACTTGCTCTCATTTTCTTCTTATAGATTTTCATTGGGTTATTCACTCGCAAGCAGACAGCTGCCATGCCCCAGGGGTAGGCTCTTCTGCCCTTGCTGGGAAGGAGAGGGACTCACAAGACAGATGCTCTGTGTGTGTTGGTGGTCCCCATGCCTCAGGTGTGTCCTAGGACAGAGCAGAGGGTGTCAGGCTCAGACAAACCCTTGTGACAGAGAGCTAGATGTGGGTCAGAAGTGGTGCAATTGCCCCCCAGGCTCTCCTCTCCATCCTACAGCAGTAGCACTGTTGTCCAGATCTTGTGGTGCATGCAGTAGCCACTGCTGGGGTAGGAACCCACTCTTCAGAGGTAAATCAGCAGCACAAGTCTGCCTGCAGCCCCATGGCTGTGTCAGGGAACAGCACAGCACTGGAAACTCAGTGTCCTGGGGCTGGAGGGACCTGCCTGTCCTTGGGCAGTGAGGAACTGAGGAGAGGGAAATGAGCTGTTAACTTACATGCAGCACACTTGGGCTGCTCTTTGTATTCCATACCCCAGTGCTTTAGCCAAAGTAATTTAAATGTCTTAGGCTCTGATGCCCCCATCACTTTTCCTGGCACATTATATTGCAGGCTAACTCATTGCACTATTTGCATTTTTCCACATGAAATGAAGGAGAAATTTTCCATCCCTTTCAATCCCTTAGCTTCACTGAACACTTTGCCATGTATTCCACTTTCCATCCAATGCCTCCTGCTTCTCCCTCTGGCTCCTCTCCTGCTCCTTTGTGTCTCCCAAACTGGATATGGCACACAGAGTGTTCAAAATGCTGAAGCAAAGGCAGGATGGGTTACTTATGTCTCAGTGACATACCAATGGCTAGGGCGCAATCTGAGATAGAAGGTCACAAACAGCTCAGCCACAGGCTTCCTGCATCCCACTGTTCTCCCTGTTCATCACCACCTTTATAATCTGTAAAGTATTTCAGAAGGGAATTGAGGACCCCTTCCATGGCATTTGTTACTTTGTTGAATGCCAGGTACCTCTCTTCTCTTTTTGTCTAGAAAGATACCCTAGACATCACCATTTATGTGCACATAATAAATATTTATTGGGTCTGATTCAATCATTAGAGAAGCTGCTGTTTGTATGAGTATTTTAAAACAAAAATGATCATAGAATGCATCTCCAGGTAGTTTTGTCATGCAGGTTTTTAAAAGTCTAAAGGAAACAATTAAAGCATTTCCTAGAAATTATGGAAATGTTGTTGGGCAATAGAGGTTATTGATTTCAATACTTTTGTATGAAAATGAGAAAAGCCTACAGGCAACCTGTGATAACCAAGGGGGTTAGTGTTATTTACAAACCATAATGTTATCCAAATGTTTGGGGATTTTTATTAGGATCCCTTGAAACAGAGATTGCAGTGGGTTTAGGACAATGAACATTTTAGGCATGCTATAACCTATGGGTTTAATAACAATAAGTCGTTTTCTCTGGCTGATTTAAAACCTGCTTGTCCCATAAATGTGTGGTGGATGGTTTTAATTAACACCTCAACAAAAGCAATTTTTTTGGGAGGGGGGGATTGAAGCATGGGCTGCATTTAAAATTGCATCTGGCAAAAGGAAATCTATTTTCTACTTGTTCTTCCCCTAGAATATAATTTGTCACTGGAATTCATTGACATTAGACATTGCCCATGAGAACAATTCAATAGGAAGAACAGTAGCATTTTGACAACTTATAGACCCTTCATTGCACATCTATATGGTGGGAAAAGAGAGTCTTAGGATATCAATCCTTGTGCTTTAGAGCAAAACACCACTCATTAACAAAGGCTTGGCCAGAAGCTGCCCCTATATTATTCCAGTTTTAATCTATAGGGCTCCAAGAAACTTCCTTTGAAGCTGCCAATGTTTTGGATATAGGAACATAGGTGCCCAGGAACTCTGCTGTGAATTAGATATCCATTTGCTCTTGGTGGAATCTGCATTTCCTCTGGGAAAAATATACAGAAAGAAATCAAGACTTTTGGGGTGTTCCATATGATGCAGTCAAGCCTAACCTAAGGCCAGTGCTGTGACATCTGTTGGACATGTTCATCCTGCTGAGAGACATAGTCTTGGGGAATGGGTTTGAATTAAGTAACTTGCTTCTGAAATGACTCAAGGAAAGCATGTCCCTTATGGAGGCCTGGGAAAAACATGTCTGAGATAAGTTTCTTGCTATGCTCAAGTAGCAGATGAAAGATTTCTTCTGATATATTTTCCTGTCCCCTGTCCCAAAATATCAACCTTTTCTTTGCATGTCCTTGTGAAAGAGTGCCACAGAACATGACCAAATTTTAGAGCTTTCACCTACTTTATTGTTTCAATTTATTTTGGCATTTTGTCTTTTGTTGGTTTTTTTTCCCCCCCTATGACCAATATTGTTCTGTATCAGAAATAGCCCTTCTTTTGCAGTCTTAGTTTCCTGAAAGAATCTGGAATGAGCAAGTATTTTTTACTTAGTCTTCACATTGTTCAGTCAAACAAGCCAAATTTCAGAGAAGATGTGGATATCATAGTTCTTACGATCTCAGGAGCCTGTGTTTTAGACGTGCTTTTGTGCCATTCTTTTGAATGTGCTCAGGGGACACAGTGACCCTTCTATTTCAGTCATCTCCCTGTAGCCATTGGCTATCAACATCCAACCAGACTTGATCACACTTGGAAATCATAAGGGAGAGGGATCTAATTAGTGCACAATGAGAAAACTCTTGTTAAACACCTTGTTTTGACTGGTAGAGCCTCCTGGGGTGCCTAGTGAAGCCATGCATGTCAGGTTGAAGAGATATGGGGAAGTGAAGCAAATGCAAGCCATCTGTCTGGAGAGTTTATAAAGTATTACTTGCTCTTGATAAATCAAACAAACAAAATCATCTTCAGGATCAACATGTTAAAAAAAAAGGAAATATGAAGGATTTTTCTCACTACAGTCTCATTAGTTAGCATAAATTGAGGTGCTCTAATGATACTCAGAAACACAATACGTACAAATGGGATGACTTCAAGAAACAAGGGAAAGGAAATTTTTCTTGTGTTTGTAGATATTCTGTTTCTTGGCATCTGTTCTATCTATTACCTTAATGCAGAAAATGGCATAATTTAAGCAAGATAAGGCAATTTGGGTGAGTCAGGAAATGCTCAAGAGATGGCCCTGAAAGTCCACTTGAAACATCTGGTAGCCTAGAAGAGGATGTAAAGCAAAGGACAACAGATGGAGGGGTACATGTTCGGGTTAATATGTGCCAATGCAAATTGAACAGGAAACTCTAATTACATTTAAAAACAACAACAAGGGAGAGTCCATTGATCTGAAATCAGAATTTCTGTCTTTGTCTTTCAACTTGCTATTTGCCAGCTTCCCATCATGGAGCAGTTCAGTATTACTCTTGCACTTTGGAGAGTTCAGTTCAGCTCATTTCTGTCTGGCTCTCACTTTGATGGTTTTGTCAATTTACTTTTCATTTTCTTGTTATGGAGATAATTTCAGCACTTCCTCTGTCTTTCCCATTCAGATTGCAATTCTTTGGGTGCATTTTATATCTTATTATTTCTCTACTTAGACCTGGGCATAAGGAGAGTCTGACTTTGGCTAGGATGTACATTTTCTCCTTTATTGATTTCTTACACAGGTACTGCTTTGAAACTTCCAAAAAACTTCTGTCATCTCTTTCTGCTAAAAACACAGCATTATCACATTGTTTTTATATTAACTTAATACAGCTTAAACATTGCTAATGAAAACATAGCTTCCTTCCCTCTGTGTTTCTATATATCTCCATTTAAGATATGCTTCCTTTAAATTACAGTTATATCATGCCAAGAAAGATTGATTTCTCATCTGGAATAATCAGACCCATTTATGTCATTTGGTGTTTCACCCAGTAGAAAGCAGATGAAGATGTGTCAAAATCAAAAAGGGGTTATTGCTTCAAGGAACATCTCACATACAGATGGAAGTGAGGAAAACTCTCTTCAGTGGAAAATGCTGATACCACATATACAGGAATGCACATGAATACAGAATATACATGCCTCAACTTGCAAAAATAACTCTGCAGGAGTTGTATTGACCACCAGCCATCAAGACCATGGGTTTACGAGCCATAGCTCCATTTTATTCTAGCCTGAACTTGTATCCAATTGCAAGCTGTTTTCAGATATTGCCAACAGAGAACATTGTGGGTATATATATTGTATCTGCATGTCAATAAAACCCACTTAGAATATGGTTTCATTTCTTTACTGCCACCTACTAGGAAATAACTAGCAGGTATGAAGTTTAACAGCTGTCCCCATGATCAGAAAGTGATTTTCATAAGGTTTTGAAGAAACACATGGAGAAAACATTGATTCATATTCAGCCTTATAGCAAGCATACAGGGAGCCTAGATTGATAAGGACCTAAGACTGGTAAATCATAATGTAAATAAAAGCACTATTTTTCATGCAGTTTATTTACAATGGCTTTAGTATGCTACATTTCCAGGGAAATATATGTTCTTGTCAGGAAACTTCAAGGGAAGTAAATGAGTTTGAATCACATGAATAGGTTTAAATGCCATGGCTGAAATTTAGTAAACTATTTTGCACTATCTCTTCTTCTTCATTAAAAGTGGAACATTTTTCTCTGCCTCTTAACGTACTCAATAATAAGACTGGATTACCCAGTGGGATGTTGGGTAGGAGCAGCATCCTTTAGCTTTTGTGAAAAATCTCACACTTTAGCATTAATTCCTCATCATGAGTCAGAATCTGAGTCTGAATCAATATATAATGGAGTCTGGATCCATGAATATTCTTACTGGTTTCTATTTATCTGTGTACCACATAGTTTGGGACCCAACTATCAATGCAGGATCTGGGCAATTGCCACAGCAAAGAATTTAAATCTTTGAATATGCATGCTGCTTATGAAGTCTCCAATTTTCTCTCAGCTTGGGGTCCAAATTTTGCATTTGGGAGAAATATATCAGCAAAAATTTGGGAACGGCAAAAGACATTTACAGTAATTTCACACTGATAAGCCACACCTATTTCACTGAAGAATCGAGCCGATCCTGGAAGTGCAGCTAATCACCAGGTGCGGCTTATTTATGGACAAATTCCAGCGAAATGCCAACCCGGAAGTGTGAGCTGGCCAGAGAGGGAGCTGCTGCGGAGTCGCTTTGCTGTCTTCGCGCTTTGCTGAGCCGCCTTGCTGGCTTCGTGTGGCCAGCCACCAAGCCGCCGCTTTTGAGCGGTGCGGGGAGCCGTGGCGGCCAGCACCGGGGGTGGGAGTGCTGGGGCCCGCGGCATGGGCAGGACGCCGGGGGCTGCCTTTAAAGGCTTCGCCGGTCTGTGAAAACTGTTTGCAAATTGTGCACCTGACAGCAAACCCTCCTGTTACTAACTCGTTACTTTGCTGCACATGGAGGCTCGCTTTAAAAAAAAAAAGTGTGGCTTATCACCCGGTGCAACTTATTTATGGACAAATTCCGCGGTCTTCCTGGCTACCCGGAAGTGCGGCTTGTAACCTGGCATGGCTTATGAGTGTGAAATCACTGTACTTTATGATCCAAAGAGATGAGTTTTAGGGGTTCAGAGGGATAGTGTGCTTACACATTCCTGATTTCTAGTGTCACACAGAAGTGACAGGGTTAGAGGATGGTGTGGAAGACTCGACTATAACTGCATTTCTGGCTTTTCATGACAGCTTAGACATGTGCAAGCAGGTGCAACTTGCAGAAGTCGTCACATTCTTCTGGTTGCAAGAAAGTAGAATAAATTACATAGCTCATAATCTGAAAGATATTGATGTAAGTTAATAAATACTTCTTAAGAACAGAATCTCACAACTATCCTAAGGACACCAAAGGGTCTTTTTACTGAATTTTGATGTAATAAAATTTTCTCATTTGGCTTTTAATTTCACACATGAAATTTTGGACTTAGGATCCCATGATCTACCAGACTGACAACCAGGGGACATTGATCCCCTGCTTCAGAATCTGCAATCGAAGTTGTTTTTTTTTTTCAATTTTTTAAAAAAGTAGTTTTCAGTTGTGCCGCATATTTATGTTTCAAGTTGTCCATATCCACATTCAGCATTGGAGTCCTGTAGTACAAGGTGATAAACAAATATAGAAAGCAGATGTCCATGGGAAAAACCTCTCTAGGTCTTAAGAGATCAGATAGCAGTGGGAACTGAGGTGAAATGAACAAGGCGATGCTTTGTGCAGTTTAGGTGAAGTTGAATGCTTGTTTTCCTGTTTTTTGGAGGCAGGGGTTGTTTTGTTTGGTTTTTTTGGGGGAGGGGGTTGTTTTTTGTGGTTTTTTTGGGAGGGGGGTTAGTTTTTTTTGGAAGGGTTCTAGGGTTCAAATTAGAAAAGAGGTACAAATAAATAAGAACAGTATGGTATTTTAGATTTTAGATCAGGAAAACTTGACATGTCCTTACCAACTATATGAATCAGCTGAATCTAGTAAATTCAGAAATCTTTATTCTTTGACAAAACCTTTCTACCTGTGCAGGAATGGTTCTCAAACTCCTTGCCATGTGACTATCTCAGATTCTCTAAAGACCTGGAGCTAGTAATGAGATAAAGAAACCAAATCAGATGTGAAGCATTCTTAATTCGTTGTGAAGACATATTGTGCATGTACCAGACAATTCATGATTACCAATTAACTTTATGTGGAAGGTACTAGGATTTTATGAAGATCAATGACATAATAAAATCTGTACTGTAACTTAGGATGGGTGGATGGTTTCTGAGTCTTGAATAGACTCGGGTGATAACTGAGCCTGACTAGCTGTACAATTACTCACCAAACGTCATCTACAATTTTCAACAAGGAATCATTGTGGACTCAGTGATATGAAAATTTTCCTTTAACTGATAATACTTACACAGTCTGTTTCATTTTCCAGGGTTGTTTTATTTTCCTGAAACTTGTGGGCAGCACAGGCAGGGTGCTTCTTGTCATTTAAAGGAGATGGAAGAGGGGCAGAGAGAGAGAGAAATAGAACACAATCAGGGAGAGCAAGGAAAAAATGAAAGGTGCAAATAAAAGTAGGGATGCAATGATATTAATTTTGTTTACTTTTGGAAACATTGAATACCTTTCTCAAATTGTGTTTAAATTGTCCAAGAAGTGAAAAGTTCTCTGGAAACAAGACATTGACCAACAGAGATGTACGACAACACCCCCATCCAATGTAGCTACTTTTCCCTTAGCAGATTTTCCTGATTAGAAAGAGCCTGAAGGTAAATACAGAAAGAGACATTTCTAAATCATCACCATCCTCAGCAGCCAATAGATTCACCACTCTTTGAAACTGCAGCAGTATTTGTTACATATTCAGTCTTTCTCCCAGATGAATCCTCTACGAGAGTCCACTTCCTCCTATAGATTAATAAATATTTCACTAACAGGAACCTGAAATGTGTATATATTCATTGGCCAGAACTCAAAGAAGAGACAGCATTTTCAGGTGAGGGATCAGAAGGACCAGGAGGTAATATCTATCTGCACCACTAGTCCTTCTCTGCCTTAGTTGAAAGGCATTGTCCTCAGTTGCAAATGATAAAAGTTAATGACTTTTTCTGCTGGCTCTAGGGTGAAGCAGATACTAGAGAGTTCAAGTAATCTTTCATAGCGTGGTAATTCTTCAGCACTGGGAAGAATTAAGTAGTAAAATGCAGGTTGAAGCCAGCCTTTCTTTAGAGAATCAAAAGCGTGGACGTGTGGGATGATATAAGCCAAGGCTGGCCCAGCTTTGATCCCATTTCAGTTGATACTTCACAAAGGATTGTGAAGTCCCTGCTGAGGCTCTCAAATGTCCCTCCTTCCAAATAAATCTCCGGTATTACTGGACCAGCTGAAATGAGGCTCTCTTCTTTGAGAACAGGATAGTGGTGGGACACACTTGAGGAAGGTGATGTAGGGAATGAAAAAAAAAATGGTCTTTGCCACAGGGAAAGAACTTATTATTCTGATTTACATAAGTCTAGTCTTAATGAGGTGTTGACTTATGCCTGAGGTGTCTTGGTTATTCCAAAACAAAAAAGCAAGCAATGTTAGTCAGGAGGAAAAAAAAATTACTATTTCCAAAGCACATAATAAAGCCACGTAAAGCTATGTAACTCATTGCTTCAAGATATATTAACGTAATTTCCAGTGCAAATTATAAACATATAGGTTCTTTACATAGTTTGCAAAGTTACAAAAATTGATGCATAAAAATGAAAAATAAGTAGAAAAGTTTATGAATCATTATGTAAGCCCTCATTTAACAGGTAGGAGTTAGATAAGGTAATGCTTAATTGTCAACTGTGAATTCCCTTACATTTTCCTCCTGAGAATTTGATACCAGACTTTGTGCCAGAGACAGGATGTGTATTAAATCATCCATAATTTTCTCCAGCAAGATGATTTCTGTGTTTCCAGTGATGTCTGTCAATGAACAAAAAGCACGTCTCTCTAAATCTTGTGTGAAGTGGGAACTGGCCGCTTGCTAAAATACAATGTACCTGTAGCACAAAACAGTTCAGTTTCCAAACCACACAATATTTAATAAGCAATGGGATGCAGAATGCAATAAGTATTAATGAAGCCACTCCACTGAATTGATTTTAGCACGATTAAACTTTTCTTTACCTTATTTCACAGTCCATTTGAAATGTTCCATTTTTCCTTTAATGGCAAAGGAAAATCTGATCTTTAACAAAACACAGCAGCATAAATTCAAGGCAGCACATGGCACAGATGAACAGAAAGCTTTATCAGGAAAAAGGCAACAGCACCAAAATCAAAACTCCAAGCTATTGACACCATGTAATTGATTTAGATAGAGGAACATCTGTATGCATTGAGCAGTGAGGAACTGTCAGCAATGGGCCAAGTTACAGTTTTCCAGGTTTTTTTGAGAATATAGTTGTGAAAATAAATCCGTCTTTGTGGGAGGTAGGAAGAGAAGGAGAGAGTTTGCAAGAAGTTTACAGCAGCTTTGGTCTCTTTTAGGGTAAAGCCCATATCTGTTGAAGACCTTTTCTCTGCTCACAATGGAAAGACCCTTGTTTCAGGAGAAACACCCCTCTAAACACAGAACAAGTTTTACAGTATTGCTCAGGGTGAGGTGTTTCCCTTTTTCTAAGAGCACTGTCAATGCCAGGACTGCATGGTTGTATTTTTCAGGGCAGCAATATACAGACCTTGTTCTTATAGAAAATATATCGGCACAGAAGGGATTGTGAATGACAACTATCTGTGAGTGAAAAGTAGATCCAGATATTTAATCTAAGGCTCAGCTTAGAAAACCCCCTACCTCAATCCAGGAGTCTTATTCGTACCTTTTATGAGTGGAAGAGTTACAGCACTTGCAGGTAAGTGGGAGCTGTGGGTGTGAGTTTCCTCAGCATGAACTCTCTAACCCTTGAGCTTTGGCATGAGATAGGAATTCCCCTGGTTGACTTTTGCAAAACAATATAAGCTGTCACAGCATGCTGTGCCTGTGATGCAAGGCCATCTGTATGTTGTGCAGTTAAGGCCCTCTGCCACTGATACTCATGACAATGCACATCCAGTTGTGTCAGTGGTAGACTTCTACTCCAATGACTTTGTTGGAAACTGCATAGGCAGGGCTGCTAAAAACTTAAATGTTAATGAATTAATGAATTAATAGTATTCAGAGTGCAGTGCAAGATTAAAGATACACAGACTTAGCTTTATTTAAAGAGGGGTGGTTTTGTAGGTGTTGGATATGGCCTGTTTTGGAAATGAAAATTGTCAAGTACAGGTCACAATAGCTTTCATAAATGACCGATGGCCTGAAACTGAGGACAAATGTACATGATGGAAGGCGTTTACCACCTGCAATATGTCGAGTCCTCCCCATCAGCAGACCCAGTGTGACTGCTCAAGCACACATTCATGCTTGTTTCGGCTGTAAAATGAAATGTATTAACTGAAACCACCACGCTTTATGTTCCACTTTCCTTTCTATCAGGGATAGGTTAGGAGTGTTCACAAGGTCACTCCTGGTGCCTCACCGTCTTCACCGACAGATGGCTACTTGATGAGCTGTGGTAATGCCATCATTTCCACTCATGTGCCTGTACTCAGGAGTCCTGAGCATTTGCAGCTCAATAAAATACAGGATCCTACTGTGCCTCAAGAGAAACAGTTATAAAGGACACCACTTCCCACCCTGAGGGACCACAGGGAGCAGGCTGCAGAAGCTGCCTGTGTTTTTGATCACACCAGAATCCCTTTTGCAGTTCATTGTCATTGATGTTTTCAAACCGGTCTGTCTGACAGCCCCTGTTACAGCAGGCAGACTGTCTGGGAGCTGACAGTTTTATCTGTATCTCTTTCACACCTCTTTAGGGATAATTTTTGATGTGAGGTATGTTTTGATCAACTGCCTCCTTTCTTATATGCTCAGCTAAACAAGCAATTTGATTTTTTTTTTAATATATTGTGATGGGTAAATATGTCACTCATGTTGTGGAACATGCTGGCAACAGGAGATGTAAATATGTCATAGCTGGTGGTTACAAGCTTCACTGATCATCCTGGGCTTGAATTAAGGGTTATTTTTGTACTGCCTTTGCAGACACTATCAACCAGTTCTACTGCCTTTGAAATCCAAGGAAATGCTTTGGGACCACATGAAAGGAGCCACTTTCCATAAATGTATTTTTCACATTCATGTGTATTTTTTGTCCATGGGAATAAATAGGGCTAGAGAGAAGAAAGTAAGAATAGCTCTCCCATGTGAATTAGCCTAGAGGAAAAGGGTTATGGAAATTTGCCTAGAGAGATGTTCTTGTCATAAGCCCTCCCCTGCTATCATCACTTGGGCAATCCAAGCAATCCTACAGGAGTCAACAACAGAACATGTTTTTCCAAAGAGTGGTGCTTAATGAAAAAAGACTTTTTATGCTCCTGTCCTTTGTTCCTGGGGAGAGGGTGGTGGATGGGGTAGTGGGAAGAGTGTAGACAGCATGGTCACGAACCTCACCCTTAAATGTCAGAAGGGAAGCAAAAAGGGAAGACAAAATTCAAGCTGCTGTGTTGAAAGAAATCAGATTTCTTTTAGGGACAGGCTTCATGCAGCCTATGTCTTGCCCAAAAGTCTTTGAGACCTGCCTGTAAGGGCACAAATCCCTTTAACACCATCCTAGAGTATGAACACTGTGCACCAAGGCCTTCATGTCCAGGTCTGTCCCTTCCTACAGGCAATATTGTCCCAACTGAGCTGTATGATTGCAAAACTATTGCCAACCAACATCTGTCTTTAGCTGACTCTAGTGAACCTTTTATTTTATTCCAAGATCAATACTGGGAAAGTTAGACTGAATCTTTAGTCCTTCTTCTACTTAAGTGGTTCTGAGAACTGTTCCTACAGGGTTTTCTGCTTTGCTTTACTTTATGTACCGCTTTGCTTTATTTTATATATTTTCCCCTTTTCTCCTTTTCTTTTGATTTTATTTTTCATTGTTTGTATATTGAACAGTGGTTGAAAATCCACATGCAAGTGAATGTGAAGAATCAAGATTTACATTCTGTTAATGTTCCTTCAAAATGTCTTCTGATGTAAGAAATGGAAGAACACCTCTATCTTTTCAAGCTGATCACCAGCCTTTTTTCCAGCAGACAACCTCCTTGCTGATAGGGTTATGTTTTGTGGCCATGTAAACTCCACTTGAGTGTGTTTTTGACAAGCTGTCAGGACTAACCATCTGGAGTGATATCCCAATGTAGTTTTTTTCACACTTAAGACACCAGCCAGAGAAAACTGGTGTAATGATCATCTTGTAAAGTGATGTCTTAGAATCATATCAGCAGGGAGACAACTGTGCTAAGAATGCTGTTAAGCATTTATCCCAGGTGGTGGAATAATTGAAGGTGTTTATTGGGGATTTGTCATGAAAACAATAACTAACTTGAGACAGTATTGCTGTGGAGATAGGAAAGGTTTTGAGGCTCCATTAAGACAAAGCTTTTGGACCTGACATAATTAGAGTATTTTCTAAAATTAAAAAAATTAGGCTGGCCTTTTCTACAACCCTGAAATATTTCTTATAAAGGTGAATACAGATTTCTTCTGAGTGAGTATGAAAGTGTCCAGTAATGGATTCTGAATTCAGGAAGAGACAAGTGCATTTCTCAGAGAGGAGGGGAGAAGGGATTCCCACCCACACTTCTGTCTGCAAGAAATTAATTTTGTTAGGGTGGGTGCTTTTTTATCTTAAATATTAGTTACCACCACCCTGAGGATACTCTCTTCAGAATTAAACCATAGCTTTGGCTGCCTTTGGGGACTGGCTCTTACTAAGAAATGCTCAACGCCGGCAGCAAGGAATGCACATTCTTATCTGAGGCTGTCCAATGATACATGATTTGTCTATTATTAAATTTTAATTTGTGGATGGTACTGTACTGACTAATTAGCCATTGTGCTATGAAGACCCGTGTCAGTGAATTCATGTCTTCAGTGAAGAATAAAATTTTTAACAGTGGGGACTCATTGCTCTCACTTTGTGTTTGTATAGCATCTATCACAAGGTCTTGATTTCACTTTTTGGTCCATTGCTATAGCATAACTATTACAATAAAAATTAGAGCTCTATAATTATTCACCATCATAATTTTCTGTGAATGCCTCTGTTACTTTTACCGAATAGACTTTACAATATGTATCAAAGAAATAAACAACAAACTGTGTTTTTCCACAGCTCTTTCAAGCTGTCTCTTAAAATACATCTGTTTAACATCTGACAATCATGCTCTCTTTAGCCTGAGAAATCCCCTTGGGACAGAGCAGCTGAGATATGCTAAACCAAAGGTACCGTGGGAGTTGTTTCCCTTCATGATTAACTCCCCTGCCAAAGGCTGAAGGAACAGGTAACTATTCACTAGAGGTCTGCTAATAGCTGGGCATATTCAGTTCCTTGTAGGATTAATCCAGAAATTCGTGCAATTGGGCTAAAAATTGGTCAAAAACCAGGAGCCCTGAGATCAGAGCGGAGCAGAAGTCTGCAGTCTTGCAGATCTCCACCTGCATCCCTGAAGGGCAGTGACTCCTGGGAACTGGGAAGGACTGGGATGTGGATTTGACCAGACAGCAGAGTTCCTCACAGCACGTTCTGCAAGCACCCTGCTGTGCCCAGGCTGGATGTGCCTTCTAGTGATGTTACAATCAATCTCTGGGGCCCTTCAATGGATCAGAATAAAATACCATGCAGTCCTATAGGACTTTAAGCTACAAACCACAGAAGTAATTAATTCTCAGACAAAGGTTTGTAGCAGAGCTCTCTCCTCAGTATCTACGGAACTGTTGCCTGTTTTGTTTATGCGTTGTGCATCTCTTTTTCACAACCTTCTTGTTCTTCTGACACATTTTTTCATCTCCCATACTCCTGTTTATCTCGTATATTATAAGCTTTCATGTTGCGCTCTACTAGTGGATCTGAACTTCAAAATTGTTGAAACTAAAGTCCTATTGCCATAGTTTATATTTCCAATTTCTTGTATTTGTTTTCATTAATCATGCCTTTCTTCACAGGTGGTTTCTTGTATTATGTTGCTATTGATGCGAGAAAAACACAGGGTGTGGCTTTTTTTTCCTCTCTCATAAATTTGCTTTTCCCATTTGAATTACGCCCGTTGTACTTATAAATGACCATACCTGCAAGGCATTTGGGCACTTAGATGAGAAATGCTGATGAAAGACGGAGCTTTGAGACACTCCTTTCCATTTGTGATTAATTTGGGCAGCATCCACAGCTCATGGATTTCTATCTATCTGCATCCAAATCTCTGGGTGGTTGTGTTCTGCTTCTTGCATTGCAAATTGAACAGAAAAAAAAAAACAAACAAAAACCAAAAAAAGAGAGTAATAGGCAAGAGTACAAGAGTATAATAAGAAAACAAGTGAAGGGTCAAAATGGTCTAGATGTAGCACATTTTTCTCCATATGCTGAACAAAAAACTGCTTTTCACCTTTGGGAGAAGACATATTACAAGCTTGAACATAAAATAGGGTATGTATATGAAGGCAAAACTGGAATTATTCTTGGTAGACAAACATTTAAAAACACACTTTCTTTTGTCCTTCCCCCCACCCCACCCCAGGGGTAATAATGAAAATCAGTCTTACAAATTTCAGACACAGGCTTTTAAAGGTTTATTGCATTAATGAGAATTGTAATGCTAATAAAGTACATAACAACAAACCCCCAAACTCAGAATTCCAGTATGCAGTGCTATAACTTGCCTTTATCCTCTTGACGTTGAGCAAAAGGTCCAGAAAAACACAAGGGGATGTTGCTGGATCTTACTGTACCTTGACAGATTTCATCTAGAAGGAGTCTAATCAACTTTGATGATGGGGGAAAAAGAGGACACACCGGATCCCAAGAAAGAAAGGGCTGTGTTTGCATCAGCAGAATCACAGCCTGAACTGCAGCTCATGGTTTCTGCTTACTGCCAGAACTCCTTCAACTGAACTTGCTGGGAGCTGACAAGCCAGGGATGAACCACAGCCTTAAGGAATTTTTTCATTACTAATACTCTTGTACTGCCTTAAATATCTAAGAGTCAAAATGTAAAGGAAGATAGCACACAATCAAAACTCAGATACCTTATACTGAGCTCCTTTTATAGCAGGTAACCTGCATGTCTTTCATCTTCCACCCCAAATCACTGCTCTGTTTCTTTCGGTCAACTGCAGATGTGGTTTCCCCTCTCCTGTTACAACTGAGTTCTGGTCTTAATCTGTCAAGACTGAAATATGGTTTTTGTTAAGTAGGTTTGGGTCAGGGTCTCTGGGATGAGAATGGCAGTTAAATGGGAGTCTTCGGCTTTGGAAAGAGGGAGGAGAGAAAAACAGCAGCCAATAAACCTGGACTTTCTCAGCTGATGGCTATTGTGGGAGCCTATATAGGGCCCCTTGCTGTCCTTGTGTCCTTCCTTTTTCCTCTTCAGTCTATTTTGAGAAAAGCAGATATTTTTCTCTCTTGGTGCAGGATGTGGCACATTTTTCACCTTGCAGTAGCATACAAACCAAAACCATTAAAACAGCCAAAAACCATCATAGCAGCATGGCAGGACCATAAAAATGAGTCCACCTCTGCTCTGGAAATGGCTCAATTTTATTTTCCACCTGCCATGTCACCATAACAAATAAGAGCACACCTACACACCAGTGGGAAGGACATCCATTATTTCTCCATCCAGGTTCTACACAAAAATTGAGCTCAGCTTTTGTTCAGTCCTTGTCAGCCTTCCTGTCCATTATTAATCCAGAGATTTACTGTTGCTTGGGTTGTATTTTTACTGCATTAGCTACTCAGGGTCAGACCTTACCTGCTTGCAGAATCTGTAGTAGAGCACCTGCCTTGTCTGCTAGAGTGAAAAATCTGATCCTAAGTGTAAACCCAGAAAAAACATATTTAATCCTCTTCTAATTCTTACTGTATTTATCCCCAAGAATGTAATGAATTCTGGAAAATATAAAGCTGTCTTGAGAGCAGTCAGAAACTGTTTTTTGGTAGATACAAATACCTATCTCTACCTATATTTTCTTCATACATCTGTTGAAGACAATCATGGATGTTAACACACTGAAGAAGTGCAATCCCATGTGCAAGGCACAGAGTAACACAATGATTTACTGAGGTATATCGCTTAGGGAATGTGTCCATAGGTACTGAAGGAAATGTATTCAACATTTTAAATGCCATTTTAAATGAACAGTTAAAAACTTTGCATGAGGCTTTCACTGGCATTCTAGTCTACACTGAAAAGAGCTGGCCTGTATCCTGCCATTGCTCCAGGGTGACCTGGAGGCACTGTCTGTCCTCTCCTCTCCTTTTTCTTTCCTAGTTTTTTGCTGCTTCAATTTGTACGCACATTGGGGTGTGATGGGACTCTGATTAGGCTCTGCTGTAATAGAAGTAGCAGGTTGATTAAAAAAAACAGATTTTTCTCTTTTGTTTTACTTGAGGAACCTTGCAATGCTTGGGACATGGAGAAATGTTTAAGTCCTTGAGCCCAAAAGGCAGAAGGCAACTCGAGTCATCTTCTCCAATCTTCACCTTTTGAAGCCAGTCCTATGGTTCAGGGAGCCTCAATTCTCAGTTTTACTGAAACTGCAGCCCAAAAAGACAAAGTGAAAACCATTCATAGTTTAGCTTAAAGAAAGACTGGCCTGTACATGTAAGATAAGTCCACACAACTCCTTGCTTTTCTGCAAAGCTGGGACAGACAAAAGGTTGGCTTTGGACTGCCAGTGTGCAGAAGTGGGACTTTTGCAGCACCTCTTCCTGGCTGGAATGCATGCAGCTGGATGTTCAGCTTCCCAGATGTCTTGGGTGCACTGATGCTTCGTGCCAATGGCATATCCTAGCCTTTATAAAGGGAAAACACCTCCAGGCTATCTTTTAGCATTTCAGAGAGCACAGGATAGCTCTGCAATTCTACAGGTTGGGTGAGAAATCGCTGCACGGTGTGGATCCCTGCTGCTGGCAGAGATAAGTGCTGCATCTCCCACAAGCAATCCCTGAGCCCTGCTGAAAACAGCTGCCTCTGCCCTGCCCTTCCCCTGGTCCAGCAAAGCTGGCTGCAGCTAGAGATTGGGTCCTGTTTTCTGGCTCTCCAGCCAGCCTGGGAAGAGCTGGCACAACACAGTTGTCAGGCAGATTGTCCCTGACAGGTATCATATGCTTTCCTACACCTGATAGCTGCCTGCTTCTCTCCCCAGCCCGGCTGTCACTCAGCCCGAGGAGCAGGTGCATCAGCATCCCCCTGTAAGTGCCTAAGAGGCAATAAATCGGCAGATTTGCCAGGTGGAATTGTCATTCAGCAAAGCCAGGGATAGACAGCCTTGTCTTTACACTGCTGCAGATAGGCTTTGCCCCTCTCTCCTTCTCATGGCCTGTCCCCAATGTGTCATCCTGTGGTTATTGAGAACTTCTTTTAAATAATTTCCCTGCAGTTGGAAGATGCCCCAGTGCTCATATTACTCACACTTGTCAAAACCGAGCAAAGATAGTAAAACATCCCTCTGGTGTCCTGGGGCTCTGGGCTGTCTTTCCAAATGCTGTACTTGGCTCAAAGTACCCTCTCCCTCTGGGTTTCAGGATGAAGAGGATGTTTGCATGCCTGAGGGAGGAATACTGTCCAGACAGGACTCCTGAGCCCTATTCCTGCTCCTCTGAGCTGTGAGGGACTTGTAGGAGAATTAATTTTCCGACTACAACACAGTCTTGCACCAGTTAATACCAGCCAGTGATCCTGACTTTACATCATTGACCTAGTTTACCCTGGAAGTCATTTGGAATCTGTTCTCTATGCAATGTCCTTACATGGGATAACTTTCTGCTTCTTGAATTTATCAAAGTACGTTTATTGAGATATTTGGAGCCTTAGCCTGTGTACATGAAAGCCAAAGGCAATTGTTGAGCGCCTGTGTTGAATTAGGTGCTTAAATAATTTAAGAGCATCTAAGATAAAGGCTTGTTCAGATTAAAACGTGTTCTTAAACTGCATAATTGCACAGCATCTGGTCCAATATAGCCCTGATCACAAGCAGCCTTGCAAGAGAAGGCATAGGTAGCACCCTTGCTATTGTCTGCCAATCATGCTGTAAAATTAATAAATCCACTTCCTCCACAAAGCTATAAAGTAGCTATTTCCACTGAGTCTGATCCTGAGTTGAGAAATGCAATTTAAGGGCAAAGTGCTATTATTGCTAAACATTAGTGTAGAGATTACCTTTCCAAAAAGTAATCTCACCTCTGCCCCCAGTAAGGAATCTCAGAAAAGTACTGTACATTGCTCATCAAAGTGGCCAGCCCCATAGTGAGGTGTTTTGTTTACCCTGGTGCCCTTGCTCCCTTGCTGTTTTTATTTTGAAATAACTCTCTCACAGCTCAGCCTTATCTTAGGTGACATCTGAGTTTCATTTAATGCACTGTTGAAGCACAGGTTCAGTCTGACTCCTTTAGCTCATCTGGGCACCTTTTCCAGAGTCACAATACCTCTTTTGAGAGTGCAGATTGGGTCCCACAGCTGCTGGAGCATGGGAGTCCTGTGTGACAGTCCAGCACTGCTCTGAGTCAAACATCCTGTTTAGCTGGAGGGGAGGATGTCACTGAAATGGGAAACACTTCAGCATGGAGCTGAGGCCATGGTTCAAACTTTTGTGTGCAAATTGGTGCAAGAAATTAATACTTCCCTACTACCTGCTCCTCATGATGAGAATAATCAATATGAGGCAAAGTCCACAGGGAGTCTGCTACTTTTCCCATTGGGACAGTGACATTTACAGCTCTAGAAATTTCAGTGAATGTTGCTGCTTCCCTGTCTCATAATGACAGTCCTTTGGCTCTGCCATTCTATCACAGTGCTGAGAAAAAGAGTTGGGATCTTTTACCAGCACATGAGCTGGACTTAACCAGCTGCTTTCTCTTAGCCCTGCTGTGATCCTGGGGAAAGCACTGGTGAAATCCAGAGTAATACCATTATTCATAGTAGTATTTAAAAAGTCATAGTAACTTTCCCTGTAAGGTAAAGCATAATTTTTACTAAATTAGGTATTCAAGATGGACGAGCTCTGCACTCACAGCAATTAAGTCAGCAGGATATCCCTGAGCTAGACAGACATCCCTGCTACAGAGGATGCTGTAACACCCCGGAGAGCTTTGGTTCAGGTGATGATATTGGCACTGCGTTGCAGACATCCAGGTTAATATAGCAGGAGGCTGGCTGGTGTTGGGCTGAAACACTGCTGGTGTGGGTTCCTTATGAAAGATTAAACTGCAGGGTGTCTGTGGACCTGGAGTTGTGCTGAGCCATGGGCAGCACCTCGGTCACTGATGCTAAAGCGCTGTAGATAAAGCAGACGGGTCATGTTTATGCCACCCATTTGTAGATACTCTAGCAATCATCTCCACTGTATCAGTCCTCAGCACCAGGGTGCTAAGCTGGGATCACTAAGCCCCAAGATCACCTTCGGCATTAGGGGCATGCATGAGGACAGAAAATCGAGTTAAGAAAAAATGAGGCTAAGAGTTTCTTCTGAATGCATCTAGATGAATATCCACCAGCAAGAAAGAGCACATAGGAATGGGGTGCCATGTGGAAGACTGGAGTGATGCTCCTGGGACATTCCCTGATGATTTCAGCAAGCTCCAGGTGTTACTGTGGCATGCAATTTCATCCCCTTTCCTGCTTCTCTGGAAGGATATTTTTTCCCCAACACACTGCAAATTCACAGCCTCCTTGTGTGTTACCTCAACCCGGTCTTTCTCCTACTTGTGTATCTTCATAAATGTCCTGCTTCTGTGGTGGTAAGGACAGTATGATTCAGATGGAAATAGGAGGAGGAAAAGGACAAGGGTTGACTTTAACAAATATTCCCAGGAAATTTCCTAATATCTGTGTATAAATGCCTGGGTACTGTAGGGCAAGGAGGCAACTGAGTGGAAGAAGACAGACAAAAAAGGCACAGAGAGCCAGCCATGCTTGTTTGCCATTCTTAGTTTCTAAACTAGCTGTGGAGAGGTGAGTTTGGCCTTTTGCTGAGCTCTTGGTGTTTTGTTCCGCTCCTGCTGCCTGAAGCAGTGTAATCAACAAATGCGATATCTGGCTACTGCCACAGAAGAAATAGTAATAACAGAAAGGGTGAGACGTCAGATCTGATGGGTTTAAAATTGCTAGTGCCTGCCACTGAGTAAAAAAAGCCTGGTGCAGACAGGATTTGTTTGGGTGGGCAATCCACCTGTGGCACTCCCCTGATGGCTGCCTTGCTCCAGCTCTGTACCTTCTGCTAAGAAGCTGTAAATTATTTACCAAGGCAGCAAATTAATGGAAGCAGCAGCACCTTAGTGCTTCGTGAGTCATCCATAAAACATGCTTCCTTGTGAGAGGGCATGGTGTGCTGGTAGAAAGCAGACTGAGAAGGGAAGGATTGTGAGATGAGGAGCTTGGGATGGCAGAAGTATGAATCTTCAAGAGGGATGAATTAGAGGGAGGAGTAATTTCAAGTCAAGCTTCCCAGGTGCCCTCTGTGTTAATGTGATGGTAGGCAAAGAGAGAGAGTATAAGAAAAGAAGCAGTTTTTAATAACTGGCAGGAATTATTAGAGATGACAGAGAGAATGGCTTATTTTATTGCTTCCTCCCAGATATGTTTCTGTGCATATGCAGTATGATTGTAAAAGTGTTTGCCTTTCTGAAAAAAAACAGCAGGAACATAAAGTAGCCCTGGCCCTGGGGTGAAATGTGCTTCCAGCTCCACAGCCCCCTGTTGTGCTTGTCTCTGCCTGAAGATTCTGGTTTCAAGTGTGCTGAGCTCTAAAGCACCTCTGCTCTAAAGGCAGTCACCTCACACAGCAGCTCCTGCTGTGCTTGGAAATCCCTGAAGATCTTGCATGTCCCCTAGTGAAATTCCCCTCAGGGCCAGTGACATGAAGATATTAGCCTTTTTTGGGTTGATGAGGCCCTAAGGTGCTGCTGACTTTTAAAAATCCTGTGGCCTGGAAGAAGTCACTGTATCCTTGGCTGAGTTTGGAGACAGAAGCAACTCATCAATTTATCTATTGATGTAAAAAGTGAAATACCCTTTCATTTGGGCAAGGTTTGTCATGGTCCTCAGGCTTTAATGAAAAAATATTTTAATGAAATGTCTTTACAGACAAATCTGTCTTGGTGCTGGGTGGATGTTGGAGAAAGAAATGGAAGCTCCTTTGAAAGAAAGCAAAATGTTTCTGTCAAATAACTGTCAGGCTGTGGACCAGCATGAAGGTCTGGCTTAACAGTGCAGGAGCAGCAATTTATCTGTACCATTAATGGATGCCATACATTGTGGCTAGAGCAATATTGCCCTGGAACTTATCATCCTAGCCCTAGGCTAACCCCCCCTCAGCAGGCTGTAAGTGCTCAAGAGTGGGGAATTTGCTCTGTGGTCCCCAAGTGCAGGCTCCAGACACTGACTGGGGCAGCTGTTCCCCTTCCACCCCCATCATGGTCTGTGCTCAAAATAAACTCCAAATTGTCCACAAGACAGTAGTTGTGATAGGCAGTTCTTGGCAGTGTGTGCAACTTTGTGATAGCAATCTAAAGAGCTTTTTAAGTGCCTGGAGATTTCCCACAAATGTGACAGACTGGAAAAATATTTCATAGACAGGAGAAAAAATATGGAAACAGCCCAAGCAGCCTAAGGAGTAAGGAAGAAACTTGTACCAAATTCTTGATGTCCACAGCAGCTTAGAGGTATTATTTTCTGCTAGACAACTCTGAAAATCAGTGCAGTTTAGTCAGGTTTTGGTAACCCCCGGTTTTTGATGTGGGTGGTTTTCTGTTTTTGTTTATTTTTTCCCTTTTTTCACCCTCATCAAACCAAGCTCTTGCAGGAATACTTGAGCATTAAGCAGTTAATTAAATCTGACTGTTCTCACAAAGAGCATTAGAAGGATGACAATTCAGAATCCGAGTGTGCAGCTGGGGTTTGTGTGGGCAGTTAATTCCCCATGCCCTGCCCTCCCATGATTTTCAACATGTTCTCTCAGGGTTATAATGAGGCTGATGATTGCTGGTGCCCTTGCCCATTTAATAAATTTATGGTAATAACAAATGTCTATGCATCCTTCATTAGGTGATATGGAAATGACTTTACTCTGAAGCTGCGATTGCTGGAGCTTGACAGCTTTGCTGGATGGGTAGACATGGGGGTTAGTTACTCAGTTTATTATGTGTGCAGCACGGAATTTTTCCTTTCACTTCCTGGAGCTCTCAACCTTGTGGGTATTCACTGCTAACTTTCCCCAGCAACACTGTAAAAAACCAAGAAGGTAAAATTCCAAAAAACGAAAACTGGTTTTTGCATTGGAAGAATGTAAAATAATATATTTGGTTTCACTCTCCCAGAATCAAAGGAAACAGAAACCTTTTTACCAAGATTTGTCTCCTTGTTTGAGGAATGCAATTATTTTACCTCTGGTACCAACATTTGATGGGGTGAAGGCTGGAGGTTTATTTCATCTGGCAACTGTTTAAGAAAATCTCAGAGGATCTGTAAGACCATCATTATTCAAGTGCAGAAGGAATGTATAGACTGACTTCTTCTGAAAGAGATCAGAGAAAAACAAGGGAAGAGCAATGAGGAGTTTGGGTTCTCTTTTACTGATAATTTTGCACCAAGGTCTTCTGGGTGGTTCAGTACATTTGGTGCTCTTAGATTTACATGAAATAGCCTTCCGCTTTCTTTATAGTTTCAAGTATCCCAGATTTCTGCAACTGCAGGTACTGCATTCAGCTGAACAATGTTCAGTCTGACCACTTCAGCAAAGCAGGTACTGCCATGATTTGTGATTGCTAAATGTTTTTCCCCAAACCTCCTAGGTCAAAATTCACCATGAAGAAATAAGAGGACTGAGAATGGAATAATTTCTGTTTATTTCTCCTCTGCAGTAACACCTTTTTCTTCCCTATAATTTTGTGAAGTGATTTACCTATACTCAGAGCCCATTGTATTCCATTTTCAGACCTGAGTCCAAATTACCTTGTGGGGACAGTCTAACACATGAGCTGACACAGAGCTAGAGGTAGCATACTTCTCCACAAGTTTTTCCTTTGCTCTTAAAGAAATCTTTAAGCATTTCTTAGAGAAATACTCTCCTAGAATATTTGATGTCACTAGGATTATTCCAGACTTAACAGTTGGGACCAGAAGCTAATGTTGACATTGGGTTATGCTCAAAATTGATGCTTTTTGGCTGCAGAAGTGCAAAGCTACCAGAGTCTGTAAAAGTTCACTGCGTGAAAAATACCTCAATACTCCCCATACTTGGGTTTCACCTCTTTCTGATGTTTCCTTGAGTTCTCCATCCTGAAGTTAACCTTGTGTCTGGGATCATCTGACCACCAGCACAACACAGCTAGGTGCAGCACTTAGGGTGTATCAAACAGGCAGGTTTGAAGTTCCATCCTGGCTGTTGCATTATCCATCCTGCACCAGTGATTTCTGGCAGTAATTCGTGACAGTCACTCCAATGACACCCCACATACTCTGCACTGCAGCAGAGGAATGTGAGATAAATGTGGCACCAAGGCTTAACCACTGTAATTAAAAGTCAGGTTAATTGTATTGCTGTGGTGCTTTTTGCTTACTGTTTGGTGCCATGGACACTAAGCTGTCTTTTCATCTCTTCATTTTGGAGACCAAGTGTACAGAGGGCAGTTCTGAAATATTTTGAGGAGGGCAGAGAGGGGATCATTGAGTTCCATTGCTCTCTTTCTCCTGATATAGGCATACTCAGTCTCTTTGCCCTGTTGTAATCTTAAATGTTGTCCAGTTTGGGTCTTCTGTTGTACTTATATGAGCCAGGAGAATTATAGTTTGGTTTATAGACCATTACTTCTGATGGTTCCTTCCATTTTCAAGGCAATATATGTCCTCTATAAATGATGACCAAATACTCAGGTATTAAGCTCCAAGCTGAACCTTTGCTAATAGGAAACAAAGTTTTAAGAAACTGTGAAACCAACCTGATTATTTCTTGTCCTGGTCCTTATTGTAAGAAATTAGTTATGAAATGCGCAGAAGTGATGGAAAGAGAGTAAAAATATTCTGCCTTGAAGATATCCTTATTTCCTGGTTTCCAAAGAGCTGAGATCTAGTCAGGAGGATAATTTAGAAGTAGAATCCTCATGCTGATTCTTTTATACCCAATCCTCACCAGTCTGCTTTCAATCATACAAAGCCTCAGCAATGTCTTTGTTAAGACTGGGTTAGCAAACACATGGGAAGGCAGAGCTGGCCTCAGCTGCAACATTGATGGGCCTCACACGGACAAATGTGTCATTTCTCCTGCCTAGCTGAGAAATTAAAATGGTCTTTTCCCCCTGCTCTCAATTTTATGGTGTGCTGCTCCATCATAAAAAAATCAATTAAATTGCATCTGATGGAGGCTGGCCCAGAGAGTTGTCTCTATTTGTGTCACCCCAGGCAGGTACTGGCAGCAGTGCCAGAATGCAGGACGGCTGTGGAGCACAGCCAGCTCACAAATGGGATATTCTGCTACAGGAACCCAGCTTACTGCATGGCAGCAGCTCTGCTTTCCCTGGTGACCCCTTATGGCTGGGCTCTGCTTTATCCTAATTAGGCCAGATGAGGGATTGTCTGGCTTTATTATCTCCAAAAATGAGTGACCATAACCTTGTGGCTGCTATTCTGCTCAGAGGACAGAAATAGTATCAACATTGGCAGCAAAAACCAAGGGAGACCAAGTGACTTGTGGATTTTAGCATTCAGTCACTCTCTCAGGCTGAGAAATTTGAGGTGGATAGGAGTGTAGCATTTTATAACCTGCTTTCTCATGTTGTCAATGGTATGAATTAAATTCTTGTATTCTTTGATTTTTCTAGTTGCTTCCTGATACTGTTTTCTTCTTTCTTATGAGCCTATATTGTTGCTTAGAGAATATAAAATTAAAGTGGCTGTGTAGTGTGTTTGAAACAAACCACCCTGGGAGTAATTTCCTTCGTTTAAAAATCTCTTCAAAACTTTTAGAATGAAGTTTTTGTAGGGACACTTCACTGCCCTATTGCATTTTTCTCCAGGGGTTATTGCAGGTCCTGGAAATCTCTGAAATCTGAGCTGGGCTATTGCATAAATAAAAGAGACATGTTAGTAAGAAGAAAACATATGAAACATAAAATACGGTCTTTCTGACTGCTGCACTACCTATTACCCTGTCTTTATCTCAACCCAGGAGTTTTCTCACTTTTACTGTTTTGATCCTTTCCCCCATCCCAATGTAGGAGAGGAAAGGTGTCTGTGTGGAGCCGAGTTCCCGGCAATGCAGCACACTATAGAAACAGGTTCCTAGAGAACACGTTACCCTCGTGCCTGCTGTAAACTGCTTGACATATTGTTGTGGCTTGGTTTTTTTCTGTTGTTGTAAAGTCTTCTCTTTAGTTTATGCCCCTGAAACACATTTAGTGGAGCACTTTGGTCAGACAGGTTTTTAAATTGGATGGAGTCCATCATTATTCTGCAGAAGTGATTAAGACCTTCTTTTTTACAGCAACATTTGTTTGTTTGCCATCAATCTTTTTAGGTTTTAGAAGTCATAGATTGTCAAGGTATACACATTTTCAACATGAGCACTGTATTTGAAGATTAATGTTAGAAGCCCAGCTTTTCAATACTGGCATTTTCTGAACCTAACTCAGGGGAGATGATGGTTAGTTCAAGTGTTAACTGTTCTCCAGAACCATTCTTCAAGTATGTTTTGTGCTGCTGTTACAGCCTCTTACATCTTCCCCAAGACTGCTGGTCAACAAACAAATCCATCCAGGCTTTATCTAAAGAAGTTTTTAATGTCACCCTTGGCATGTATCTCTGACAACCCTACCATTACAGATCCATAATTCAGTAAACTTGAGGCCGAATCTTCCAAAACTTTTAATTCCTTTTCATTTTGGGGATAGATGTGTAATCTGGTGTGTCAGTTATTTGACACAAGGAGATAAGAAAAATCCTAGTCTTGAAATTCTTCTTTAATGGATATTTTATTATTTAGCCTGAATCTTACTCTTGTGAAACAGGCCTGTCTCTTCTTGTCAATGCACAACACTTTCTGAATTGCCTCCACTTTGATTTAAACAGTAGTTTATCCTACTAAGAAACAACTCTGTTGATTATTTTTAAAAAAATTGTTAACAAATGCTAATAAATAACCTTATATTGAGTGTCTAATGATTCTGAAGTGAGGGTTTTGTTTCTTGCTACCTTCCATCTTGGGGACACGAATATTTAAACCAGTTTAAATGGCTAATATGGAGAGATAGGTAAAGTAAGTACATTTTCAGCAGTCTGCTTTTCTTTGTTCTCCTATATTTTGAGTCTCAAGTTAAGAGTACCCATAATGCTAATGTGAAATTGGCATAAGAATAAACAAATGACTGTTTTTAATTTTAATAATACAGTGGATATTTGTGAGACCATGACCAACAGATCAGCAAACGGAAATAGTGCTGAGCTGGAGAAGTAGGAGCAGAATCTTAGAGAGGAATGGGGCCAGAAAGGATTGCCCTGTGCTCTACTGTGCATGGGAAATTATACTCACCACAGTCTCCAGTGTGCACACTGACCTGGCTGCTTTGAAGCTTGTTGTGCTTTTGAGGTGACACTTCTTCCTACCACAGCTTTTGCATATCTGAAGATGAAGGAAGGCAAAGAGCTTGCAGCCAGCCCCAAACACAGACACAGAGATCTGAAGGTATGTTACAAGAGCATTAGCTCTGCTGCTGCTTCTGAGCTTGTTTTTTCCCCCTCATTAGGAGGAAGTGTGGAGAGAACACATCTATGGTAAACAGAAATAAATCAGAAATAGATCTTATAAATTGCATTTCAGGTACAGCAAAAAATACTCTTGTCATTGTGAGTAGTTGCAGAAAAGCTGACATCTCAAGATACCTTTTGTCCTTACTGCTAGTAATTTAATTAGTCTCAAGCAGTTTGAGTAAATGTTGATTTTAAATTAAAAAAATCTTCACATCCTGTTTTAAATATTGATCTTTCACCTTTTCCAAGTGGGAGGTAAAAAAAGATTTGCTGCACAGGTTTAAAACAATCTTATTGGCTTTCCTTCCAACTTAGCTAGTAACATAATCCATTTATATACCAAGAATCCATATTTATATACTAAGAAGGAAATGCTCTAGCCTCTGTATTATACTGATTTTAGTTTAACAAAACCTAAATTTTCCGCAACAGTTGCTTTGAGATTTCCATTTTAAGTCCCAGGGAAAAAAGGGAAGTTAGTGAGACTATGGGTTGGAAAGTTCACTGTAGATCAAGCTGCTGACAAGTGACACTTTTACTGATAGTAGGAGTAGTAGTAGCATCTAAAGAATATGCCCCAGATCTGAGCTAACAGGATTCCTCTTTGACAGCTGTGATATACACACATGATGGGAGAAAACTCCTTCTCAAGTGAATGTGTAATAACAATAGACAAGACAAACAGAGTAAACTTTTCCAGCCTCATTTTTAGCCACGATGAACCAAGGCAGAGAAGGACTGAATTAATGGAGACAGGGATTTCCTGTTTCATGGGGAATCTACAGTTTTAGGTTTTTGTTGTGGATCCTGCCCAGTTGTTTCAACCCTAAGAGATTCTCTTTCTTACCTGGAAATGGCAGAGCTGAGTGTAATTCTGCACAGTCCAGCACCTGCTACCTCAGTCCAACAATGTAGTAACACAAATGCAGCTTTATGAGAAAGGGTGCTTCTGCCACCAGGGAGAGAATCCAAGATGTTATAGACCTGCTGAACAGAACAATTTTACAAGGTTGCTCTTTTTTCCTTGGGGTGATTTTGTTTTAAAAATTCCACCAATTAGTCCTGGGCATCTGGACTTCAGAGAACTCGCACAAGGTAGAAATGCAGACCAGCCCCCTTGCATCCAGGCTCTTTTCTTCGGTGTTTTTTGAATGCAGTGAACTGACACTCTCTGAGATCATTTTCATAGCAGTGATCTACAGGTCTGCTACAACTGAGGTGACCTGGCATGACTCAGATATTTGTGATCAAGTGAAAATATCCTCAAACACTGGGACCTGTGAGTGCACAGCTGTTCTGTAACCTATTCCTTTCTATTTACAAAAGAATGGAAGACTAGACCTCTAGGAAAGATGAGGTCTGATAGCAGGGTATCACCATCAGAACAATTTATTTAACCAATATGTTGTCCTAAGAAGTCTCTAGCAATGGACTAAAGCTGTAGGATTTGTCCTTTATTTGCACCAAATTTGCAGGTTAAAGGATGAGAATCTGATCTTTGCAGAATAGTCCTGAGTTCTCTTGGATTTTTTTTTTTTTTTTGTTCCATGTGCAAAAAAATATTCCAAACTCTTTTTCATGAACTCTAAAACTAAGACCATCCTTACAGCTTCTATTTTTTAATGTTGTAGTATTATTTTAAGGGAATGGAGGGCATTTTATTTAGAAGCAGCTTGGTACATAATGTTTCTAAAGCCCCAGAATTGTGGAGAACAACTTACACTGCAGCATTTTTGATTTGAGCTAGCAGGCTATGCCAGCAGAATTAATTAAAGGTGTTAATTTCCTGTATTACTCCTTGGCTTCTGTGGCTTCTCTTCACCTGTACTAACTGTAATTTGTGCAACTTCCTTTAGCTTCGCTTTAAAAGCTATTTAAACCCTGAGCATCTCAGGAACCTGCTGCAGAATATAGATATACTTTGCTGAATTGTTATCCTGTCTCCCAGTAAGAGAGCTTTGTGCTGTTAATTACAGCCTGAAGCTATTGAGTGCTACTGCTGTGTTAAAGTAAGTGGAAGGAATGCTCTGTGTCTCTGAACACAGGCCACTGAGCATGATGGGTTCTTTTTAATCTTGCTAATTTTTTTTTGGGGTGATAATTTCACAATTCTTAAGAAACATTTTGTCATATTAAATGATGTACTTGAAAGTCCTGCTTAATTATTAATGCACTGAAAGCATCAGTATGGATTTAACCTACCATCAGATGGTGACTTTTTTTTTGCTGCACAGTGAAAGTTTAAGCTTCAGGAATGGTGTGTTGATGAATTGAGGCAGGGGTCATTGCCAACATCCTCTTGCATGTTTTATGAAGCAAGAAAATGATGGGAAAGGTGGCTGATTTTCCTCCTGGAAATTCCATCTCTTAACAAAGGTTGAGGACGAAGGCAAGCTCTCATATCGCCGAGAGAAAGTTTTCACGTAGAGATCAACTGTTTTACTCTACTCTGGGTGATATTTAGGGTTGAGAGGGTGAATCTATCCTTTTCAAAGATTATGTCTGACTATTTTCCTAATTTTGTGAAAGGTGTGATGACTGACAGGCTTGATCAGTACTCATCCCTGTATTGGCATTTAGCAAGGACTGCTGATATTTTTCCTGATCCTTTCATGGCACACCTGCCTGCTGTACAAAATTGTATTGAAGATGGACTGACCTCATCATAAATAAGGCTTGAGAGATAAATGGATGGGTGTCCAAAGTGATCATCTACCAATACTGTGCACAGAAGGATAATTCCAGGGCTCTGGAGAAGAGTTTCCCATGGCCAGTGAGCTATAACACAGTGAGGAAAGCTGGAAAAGCTTTGGGAAAGTGAGGAGATCCTCCCACAAGGTATGCTGTGTCTTGGTGCTTATATTACCCTTCTAGAGAGCAAAGAGCTTGAAGCCAAAATTCAGAGTAATGGATTCTTCAGCTGTGACATTAAGAGCTGAGCATTAAAACATTCATTGTGAAAGAACTAATTTATTTCTGTGGACCTCAGTTTTTCATTTCCTTTCTGTGCATGAGGGAAGTGGGTTTTGCCACTTGATGGTTGTGTTATCATTTCTTTCCATAGGACAATTTAGAAATGATATTGCTCTACAGGCTATGGTAAACAAAGACATTTCCTTCAGAGGGACCATGGGCTAGATGGCTCTCATCCAACTCATCTAGAGATTCATTTAGTTGTCACTGCATCATGAAGCAATAGCAGTCCTTGCCTTAAGCCTTGACATGGTGTTCCCTGATCTGTATTTTGGATCATGAACCCCAATAGCTGGCAACAGACTGTTTTTCCTGTGTGTGACAGTTAGAACATTTTCATATTGATAACTACTCTGAGAAAAATGCACTGAAGATGAGAAGGTTATCGTTCTCATGCAGATACCATGGCAGAGGGGCAGCACAAATCCCTTCTGGTATAACCTGCCTCTCTTGAACCTTGAAACAAAGCATATAAACCTGGAAGAAGCTTCCAGTGAATATATTATCAAATTATCAACAGACACAAGAAAACTCTGCAGATCCTCCCAGTCAGCTGTAGCCAGGTACCTGTCTGTATTAGACATGGGCAGATTTATTCATGCATGTTCAATGTTGTTTTAACTTGATTTTGTGCTAGATCTCGCTTGTGACCAGGACTTCAACACTATACTTGAACCATAATACCCACTATAGACATATCTGATAAGGGGTTAAAGGCCTGAGCTTTCCAACACATGTGCAAACTAGAGTAATGGAAAATTACAGTCATCTGCAAATTGAGAGCTGCTTCTGTACTAAGTCACACAGCACCATTGCAAGAACACCAAAACAGCAACAGCACAAAAACTCCAGCCCCTCCAACATTAAAATATCCGTACTTTTGAATAACATCGTACTTTAATTTAGATACAAACAACTTACTCGTTATCCAGCCCTTCACCTCAGTACCCTCTGTGAAAAGATTAGCTGGGAATGTGAGAGAACAAAAAGGTTAAGGCATCACAGTAAGCATTTGGGGTTTGTTGAGGCTGACCACAGTCAAATGGGGGAATAAGCTTTGTATGAACATTTTGAAAATATTTTAACCCATTCCATTTATCAAATTTCATAACTTTCAATGTAAGTCAAATTTCCACTGAGAATGGCTACAGATTTTCACTTTGCTTAAAACTGTGTTCTCATTGTTATATTTTCAACACCCTGCCTGATTGAATTTATAGGTAAATGCTGCTATTTTTAAAATTAATAATTTAACTCCAATCCCTGTGGTTGCTGCTCCTTGTAGAGAGAATATTGTGCCTCTCCACACTTTCATTGTGACAAACTTGATTTAGAAGTCAAGAAAGGAAACACTTGGAGGATATTTATTCTACTACTGAGCATAGGCACTGCAAGGTCTGCTTCTGCAAGTTCATTTAAATATTTTCTTCCTACTGGGTAAGCCAAATGTGAGTTTGGAATGACTTAATGCACCCACACTTTAAATTCTTGTAGTTAATAAGGGCAATTATTTAGACACAAGCCTACCTTCCCTTGAATATGCCTTCTGCAGTTCAGCTTGCATAATTTGAAAGCTGGTGACAGGATATTATGACCAGAAAGGTTGTTCAAAGCTTTTATTTTCTCCAGTCATTGTACAATGAAACAGTTTTGAAGGAAAAGCTTATGTACCACAGTGGAAGAGAAAATGTACCTGAACCATGCAGCCTGTCTGTCCTGCACCCAAGCGCTCTGTGCTAGGGAAGTCAAACAGCTTGGGGAGAGTGAAAAAGTCACCAAGCTGAGTCTGATTGCTGTTTATGAGTTTTTCAGCTTGTGTGGCTCCAAAAGAGCAGGGCAAAAAGGCCACATCATGATGTGTTTGCCATCATCCTCGTGGCCAGACCCTAATGTCATATCCTGAAGCCAGAACTGGAGATGGCAGCACAGAAATACTTACAGTGGCTCCGTTGGAAGTCAGAAGAGTGGTGGCTAAACTGGAGCTCCTCCTCACCATCTCTGCAAGCCTTTGTGCCTGACAAAATGCATAGCTGGTTTTATTTTGAGAATGTTGGGATCTGGAGCTTAACTAACAGGGCTGAGTGGTTAGGGAACAGAAATGCAGGCAAATTTGGACTACATCATCAGTGTAGGTCCCTTTCTACTGAAATAGTCAATTCTATACCACAGGTAATGAGCAGTAGATTCTGCATTCAACTCCTCTACAGCCAGCCAGTGCTGAGATTGACCTACTTTGGAGACCAGCATGAAAATCTCTTGCTTGAGCACTATTATTTATGTATCTATAAAAACTTAAACAAGAAAAATGAGTGCTTCAAAGTAATGTGTTTGATTATATTTAAATTCAATCTCTGTCTAAAGGAGATTAATTTTAAGGCTGCTCTTTTGAAGGAAAACAAACAAATATCCCCACTCTAGCTGCATCTACCTAGAGCCACCTCAGCTTCAGAAGGATGTTTCTTTTGAATGTAAGCAGTCTAACTTGTGAATTGGGCAGTTTTTAAAAAACCAACTGGCCTAATGCTCTGCATGGCACATTATTTGGTGAGAGGTCCAAGTGAGTGCTTTCAGCTGGCAGGGGACTTGCTACTCCCTGTCACCCAAAACAAGTAAATATTGAACTTTCTAGAATGGAATAACCAACTCTTCAGCCTGTGTCAGCAGCCATGTCTGCCATCATCTGTCTCTCACTCCAAGCTGTGATGACAGAGCTGAAATGAACAGAAAACCCCCAGAAATATCATATACAAAAGTATAATTCATTTCAATTGAGCAAAGGGAATGAAATCTTGCCATTTCAGTGAGGATCAATTGAGCAAGCTTTGGTCCAGTTCCCTGCACGTCATGTCATCCTATTTGCTTTTGTTGTTGTCACCTGGTTTTGGAAGTTTGTTTGTTTGTTTTGTTTTTGGTTTTTGGTTTTTGGGTTTTTTTTAGCATTTCATTTCTTCAATTTTTTCTCCTGTCTTTTTATGTTTACCTTTCTTCCCTGATTTTGGGATTTCAATGGAAATAATTTTGCCTGTCTTGGGTCCTTTTCACTGCACCTCAGTTAATCACAGAACATTTGGTTGTAGTCACTCCATTGACAGATTTTCTGCTTTTCTCAATTGATTTTCAATTTTCAATTGTTTTTTTAAATTTGATTTTCTCATATCTCCTCTCCAGAGTTCCACTTGATTCTCTGATTTCAAGATTTTATTCTCTTTCTTGAAAAGGAGTAATCAAAATAAATTACATACTTAAATTTTCACCAATATAATTTCCTATGAATCGCAATTAAAAGCATCTTGAATATATTTTATAGAATGGATTATAAGATGTATGGAATGTATATGGTGAAGTATCATATGTCAATTTTGTCTGTATCAACTTGTTTGAACAAAAAAGTCAGTAAAATATTTATGTTAAGTATTTTAACTGCCTACGCCCTTTTTTCATGTTTCATTTTTTCTATCATGTCTTTTTCATGTTTTTGGGGTTGGTGTTAGGATGACTACTCCATACTTTAGCTATCTGCAAATTAACAATGTCATTTGTCTGAGAATTTTGATAAGCTTTTCAAAGTCTGAATGTTCAGCTGATCCTTTTTGGTTTTGGAACTGGGCTGGGTATCTGTTGTGATTAACTTTTCTAAAAAAGAGGTGTCTGCAAAGAAGGCATTTGTGGAAGAAAGACTAAATTGTTACATGCAAAGATGGATGCTTATTGTCTTCTTTCTTCTGTTTTAAAGACCATCTAATATCTTGGTAGGTTTGCATAGAGAGCTTAATTCAACATTTATTATGTAGATTAATTGTGCTCAAATCTCATTTTAGGGCAAATTACTTCTTATTTGCAGTAGTCACAGTTTTGTCTCTATTAAAAAACAACAATATTTCCTAACCTTTGAATGTTTTTAAAAAGCCAATTCTTCATGTACATGTGCTACAAATGGTATCCCCTTTTTAATTTTTTAAAAGGTATTATGATTAATCTTATTATGCCTATGTGTTTCCATCACCTACCTTGCTGTGGGTGGAAACATATTTTGCCCAGACAATTTGTGCAAGGATTAGGACACAGCAGCTGAAATTATATTGCTCCTCATTAATGTTTTTTCCTTAATTTTAAGGGAATATGTACAAAATTAATGTCAGAGATAAGCATTAGTTGCTGAAAGACCACCACTTTCCTGAAATAGAAGTCTATTACCAAGAGAGGCCTCTTTCTTTCATCACTAGTTGGAAGGATTGGTGTGCAGTGACAACACAGCTCAAACATTTGTTTGTAGAAAAGAAGGTTATAGACCTCCCGTCAATACTAATAGCCATGTACATTTTATCTTCAAACAAATAATACTTTTAAAAATCCAAATATTCTACTGAAAAATTGGAAACCAAAGCATGACACTGATGTGAAATTGAATCAATAATTATAAAGGTGAAGGGAGACCATTGCTTTTTATGATCACTTTAATCACTAAGCCTGCCTGCCTACTTTAAACTGGTGAAATTGGAGCTGGACTCAACAATAGTGAAGAAAAAAAGGGACTTGGACTGGTTTTGTGCCCCTTTTCTTGGTTAATTGCCACAGTGACTTCACCTGTTGATCTCCCATGCTTACATCTGGTTTATGTGTTTGGAGTGGCAGCTCTGAGCCCTGTGGGATTCAGGGACAGGAATCTTTGGGGTGCAACATCCTCATTTTGATCCTTGGAATGAGCCCCCAGGGACCACATTTAAACCATCTGGATTCAAGCAGGGGAGTGAGATGACAGATATGTAACATGTAAGATGAATGTCCAGACCCAGGCTCTGGACAGGAGCAGTGAGCTGACCAAATTGCTGGTGTTAAATGCTCCTTGAGAACCAAAGGGACAACAAACAAGTTACCACTGATTTCAGAAAAGGATCTTGTCAGTTCTGTGGGGAGGGTTGTTGGCATCCCTTGGTGTGTGTGCATTCCCACGGTGTATGGAGACCTTCTGAACTGAGGAGTTCAGTTTATGGTTTTTGAAATTCACTGACTGAATGTTCTTAGGTAAGTGGCTTCACCTCTGAGCCTTGGGCTGCCTGCTAAAATACATTGTAAGACTAAAACTATAAATGTAATTCTGCAACCAGAATGTGCTTTGAAATCCATAGAGGATAGCTGCACTAGTAGGGGAAAGTATTACAAGGGGTGGGAAACTCAGCTGCAATCTGCTGCAGCCTCTCCAGGTGAGCTTGATCCAGGAC
>VRYO01002782.1:19276167-19329198 GCA_009812075.1 Sialia sialis
GATTGAGACTTTTCCCCCCACCATGTTCTGAATATTGGTGGTGATGTTCTCATATTTGTTCTTTAACACAGACTGAAAAAAACATAATGTCACAGGCAGACAATTCTCTCAGGACTAGATACAGACTTTGCCAAGAGTTTTGGGATGATGTGTAAGGACAGGGAGAAATGCATTTAAAATATCACATTGATTTTTGAATGTTCTATATATTTAGGGAAAATGGTGCTGAAACAAGCTTGAATTTCTAATTGCATGCTATTGTGAATGCAGGATACACTCACAGGTAGTAATTAGAGTTTATGCTATCAAACAGGGCTGGCTTTAGGCAGAATTATGTTCTGGGGTTTCCCCTGTTCTCCCCGTGGCCTGCATGCAGACCTTATTTGCAGATTTCTTGCACTAAAGCACAACTCTTTCCTTTGTGATGCACATTTGTTTTCCAGTTAAATTAACAAACTTCCCACTTAAGCAAAAGACATTCTTTTGTTGGTGGGCTGTTTACAGCCTGCCTTGCTTTATGTTATGCCTGAGAATTGAAGGCTGCCCTGCAGCCAGGCAGATGAACACAGCTCTGCTGAAATAAATGAGTCTTCAGAGGACAATCAATGGTCATAATGTGCCTGGATAACTACAGTGACACCTCTAAAAATGTCAAATAGAGATACTGATCCTTTGCAGACAGGATCTGCCGAATGGACAAGTTTCATGCGGGGCTCGGCATTTCCATTTTAACCACTGGGTTCAAACAAATTTACAAGTTTCCCCTCTTTTCACCACCTTTATGACCTTATTTTTTTTTTTCTTTGAGCCTTTGCAAAACCATAAAACTAGTTGAAGATTAAAATATTTCATAGTGAGAAGACAGATATGATTACAAATGAGAACACACCAACCCCCAAGGAAGCCCCAGGCTCCCCTTTCATCACCATTAAAGAACTCTCCACATGAGAATCTTTACTTCAGCGTTAATGTCATTGTATATTGTTTATGAATATGTAGTATACACTTACATTATCTGGAGAAATACACTGTATCCTTTTTTGCTTCTTCTCTTTCTCTGTTCTGTTCCTTGTAATATGTTATTGCAAGGTGACTCAGGGCTTGCTTGAAAAAAAAAGTTACTTATTGCTCTGGTAAAGCAAACCTACCTTTGACTTTTAAACAGATGACAGGGAAAGTAAATTGAAAGATTAATTCCTTCTAATAGATAATTTTTATTTCATGTACAGTCTTCAAAAATGTACTCTGTGAGGTTGGAGGTTGTACAATTCACATAGTATAACTTTACAGATTTTGATTTCTCACTTGAATACCATTTAAGGAGTGCTGCAATCATTCTCATTTCCAGTTATTTGCTCTGGAAGAGAAGCTGGAATCTGCAAAGACAATGTGAGAACAGCATATTTCCTTCCTAGGCTAATGAATATGTGATAGAAAGGTCTGGAAAAGGATAGTAGTTGCTATGAACTCAGGCCATACACTTGCCTAGGATGGATATCAGACTCTAGGGTTTAAATTCAAGAGCCATGACTGATTTAGAGCACCTGGGCTGCAGGATAGTCAGACACTGGCTCCCAGGACAGCCAATAGAGAAAAGCTGGTGTACCTTGTGGGGGATTAAAGAAGAGAATCTGGTACAGCACTGAGTGGGGCTGTGACCTGGCAGCCTTAGCAATCCATTCATCACTTCCTCTAATGCAAATACCTGAGCCTCTCTAAAGTGCTGGGAAGGTGGTGATGGGGTTGAACAGGGTCCTTGCTCCGGGCAGCTGGTGGTAGCCCAGCAGCACTGGCTTTGCAGCACCCTTGAGAAAGAAATGAGTTCCTGTGCCTGCTCAGCATCCCAGTGCAGTCTTCAGTCCAGCTTAAGTGGACATGTGCTTACGCTCCTTGATGGACTAGGGTGTTAGGCAGCAGTTTAGATGTGAGTGTAGGTTCATGGGTGTTTTCTTTGTGTGCTGGAAGACAGAGCTAAGCTGAATTGCCCAACTGAATATACACAAATCAAAGGGATCCTTTCTCTTCTCTGGACCATAAACTTTTGTGTGGTGAAGTGTCCAGGAGCCACAAGCTGCTCAACAGGGTCTTTTCAGGACAAGCCAAGGGAGAACTACAAAGCAATTGCAAATTTAAGCATAGGCTGTTCTTCTTTTCTCCAAGTCCTGCTGAAAAAGGCAGCAAATGCTGTGTATGGTGCTCTCAGGAGGAAGATGAATCCATTTGACGTGCCCTCACTGATTTTGGGGCATCACTCCAGCATTTTGTGCAGCAAACAAGAAACTGATAAGAAGGCATTTGGATTTCTTGAAAATTGTCACCTGCCATATGCCCAACCTAAAAACAGGCTTTTGTAGATTATATGTGCTGTCTCCTCTTGGCAATCATGGCCATTTTAATTTTTTGATGCTTTCCCATTTTCCACCTGGTGGATTTACCCCTTTTCCCAATGAAATTGTGTTTTAGCTGACTGGCAGCTTTTGCAATTTGCCTGTGCAGTGTGGAGGTCAGCAGGAGAGCAGCAATCCCTCACAATGTCTCAAGTCCTTTCTCCCTCCAAGGGACAAATGCAAAGCAATATAAATACAGGCTTTTCTCACCAACATCTGTAAACTGCAAATATGCTCAGTCCAATCTATTTCCCCATGTTTCTCTGAGAATTCCCAACTTTTACACTGTTCATGTGTCAGTGAGATGCAATTGAACAAAAAGAAATAGCTTGGTAATGCCTACAGGGTTACTTTGCAGCACACTTTGCAGCACACTTTGCAGCAGTGACCAGCCAGGTGCACACTGAAAAGAATATTTTATTCTCTTTGTTCTGACTGCTGGGATACCCTGACTGGGACACAGTTGAATTGTTTAAATGCAAAAGCCTAAATTTCACTTTAAAAAAATTTAGGAAAGCCTTGAATGAATTACTGGCCCATTTGTCATCCTGGCATAGAAGGCATTTTCCATCTCTCCTGAAGCTGTTCCATTTAGTATAAATAATTAAATATTCAGTGAGCCACAGAAAAAGACTGGCTCTGTAGCCTGGGGGGGGGCTCCACTGAGAATGAGAAGTTCAGGTGAATAGCTTTATCATAGGTGTATTGGCTATACTGGATATGATCTGCTAAAACTATCATAAAGCATTTTGGCTTTGACCCAGTCAGCCTTTTGAAACCAAAAGAAAGAAATATTGTGGAAAAGTTTTCATCATCTCTATTATAAGCGTGCAATACAAGTGACAGTTTGTAAGGAAATGGGAGTTAGAAGAAACAGCAGTGTGAGTGCTACTACCCTGCACACTATACCTCTCACTGAGCTGAGCATTTCTAGGGGATAAAGAAGTTAGAAATTTATTCTGAACTGTAACACACTTGTGATTTCCTAAACTTGAAGGAGGTCCAGAAGACCCCCAAACCTGTAAGCTATTATATACCAGAGCAGCTTAAACTACTGGCTACTGGCTACTGGCTACTGCCAGAAAGGTAAACTGCACATAAATCAATACTGAGGTGGACTAGTTTAACACTACTCTCCTGAACTTCAGCAAGTGTGAAATGGAAAGTCATACAGAGGGTGAAAACTGTTCATTCAGTATATATATTTTATAGAAATAATGTATAGAGATTAGTTTTATTCCATTTTTATACCTAATTAATTTTTGAAATACCAAAATGTCTAAAAAATAAAAATATATTATAATATACCAGACTTACTCCACTCCTAATATGGCATAAATCACATGGTCATCACAGCCTTTAGAGATGTTCAGCAGACCAATATGTAGCCCTGTATCTTCAATTGCAATAAATCTTAAACTAATGTGGGATCAGAGATTCTGGAATAGAAGAGAAGTAGTTGAAGAATTTTCTATTAGTCTGGGTTTAATGAGAGACATATCATATCTCCCCAGTTAAGGCATTTGTACTTTCTCTGCAATTATCATTACAGCTAATTAACAGTAAATGCTCACATTCACTAGCTATACTTAAGAGGTGATGATACCAAGGAGGAGTGGAGGGAAAGATAGATGTAAATTTTTAATACCTTATTTGCCTTAGGTCTGCATGGGAACCTTGAATAATTGATGGTAATGGTGGTTAACCCTGAGCCCATCAAAAAGATCTTTACATGTTATCCATCCCCCAGCCTCTTCCACAGCAGCTCTCCCTGACACAGAGGGTGGCTTTTCCGGGCACTAATCTGTGATGAGAGTTGTTACCACCAATTAGGGATGTTGATTGACAGCTGCTCTCTATACAGAGGTTTCCAGAAAATGCTGCGGCTCCCAACTCTTCTCCAGCTTTTTGCCACAAGGGCTGGAGGTTGATGTCCCCTGAGATTTGCCACCTGATCAGCTCAGGGCAAGGCTGTGACTCACTTCAGTCACAATCAACGAGCTGAGCTCAGTGGGTGTCAGCAGAAGGACCTTGCATCTCTGGACCTTATGACTGGAGTGGGTCAGGGACTGATGGCTGGTGCACGACCTTCTGCACGAGGCTGGCCAGATGTTTCTTCCAGCTGGACAAAGACATGTGAATTAAGACATTGTTCAGAATCTAGTGAAGCCAGCTGGACTCTCAGGTTACAGTAATTTCACGTGTATAAGGCACACCTTTTTGACTGAAGTTTCGATCCAAACTCTATAAGTGCGCCTTATAGGCCGGTGCGCCTTATATGTGGACAAATTACGGGGACTTGCAGGCAACCCAGAAGTGCGCCTTATACTCCAGTGCACCTTATAAGTGTGAAATTACTGTACATTTGTGCAAAAACGAAATGAGGGCGAGACTGTTTCCCTGGCCTAGGGGCAAAATGCCAAAACTTCTCTTCCTCACAAATTGCAGTTGTCCATAGGGCTTAACAGACACAGTTTCTGGTCCAGTCTGTTTCCTAAGCTTCAACCAAAGCCCACTGGCACATGCAAAAACTGTGCTAGAGAATGTGGTGAAAAACCCCCTAAACCAAACCAGATTAGTCAGTGAGTCTTGCTCAGTCTGCTGATATTGGGATAAGCACTGTGGCACTCGAGCTGTCAAATGCACAGCTGATAGAAGTTGGCCTGTTTGTAGTCTGTACCAGAGAATACTGGACTGGGATAGAGCTCCAGTCACCAGTTTAACAACCTTGTTCATTTATTTCTGAACATCATAGGGTATTCTGGAACTGTCAGGGAGCTCCCAGAGTTTGATATCAGAGCTAGGTCAAATTTGGCTTTTGTACTGCTGAGCTTGGGCTATTGATAACCTTGTGGCACAGAAAAGTCAGGGCCTGGGGCACTGCCTGTGTCAGATTGCTTTTTGAACTCAAAGTGGAAAGGAGAGTGTGCCCTGGAGTTCAGGAACTGGATCAGGGAGATACCTGTTTACTCCATCTGGCTTCGGCAGTAACAAAGATATCTATTAAAAAAGTTCCATCTTGGTCCTAAAACTCCATGAAGCTGTTTGACTACATCCTACTCTTAACACTGCGCAGTAATAGACAAGATACCTAGAGGAGCTCCTCACTTCACGTCCAAAGCAAACCTTGCCTGAGGGGTCTGACACACTGGTTAGCCTCCCACACAAGAGTGTAGAGATGCAGAACACATCATCTAACTTCCCTGGTCTGGCCAGTTTATGGAGCTGGATTTCAGTGCATTTCTCAAAAAGCTTGTGTAGTCTAAACCCTGTCCAGGCTAAAAGCAAAGTGGGAGCTGCTGGACACACAATGAATTGGCTGGATCTCTGCTGCTGGTCACGAGGAACCAGATGTTTGACTCCATGGGTACAGCACCATGCTTAGCTCCTAGTCACTAAGGCACAATGAAGTAAAGGCTTACGCAGTGGGCAGGTGGGGAGCCCTTTATGCTCTTTATGCTTCCTCTGCATGATCACCACGTTATGACTGTTTTGTGCATTGTATTCCAACAGTGTGGGATACGGAGCTGATTCAGAGCCTCTGGTGAAACATTTTGCTCTGAAGCACTTAGCTTAGGCTGGCTTTGTGGAGCTCTTCTTCTCCATAATAATAAGCAGAATAAGCAGAGCTTTTGGCCCTCACAGCATCAGTCGACCAAACTGGAACTGTTAGAACTGGTCAGGTTCACCCAGCAAAGTGTGTCCTGTCCTTATTCCTCATTTACTGACAGAGTGACCAGAGGCAAATGGCAGGCAAAACTCACTGCCAGTGTTTGCTATTCTCTCTGGGGGGACAGGGAATAGGGGCAAGGCCTTCACTGCTCCCAGGAAATTTGGATGCATGGGAATTTTTTTGGATCAGCTAACCTCATTAAATTTTAACCTTCTTCTGGCCTTTGAAAGCCCCTGAAAGGAGTGATTTATAATTCAAGTCTCTCTGTTATACCTCTGCTCTCTGACTATGCACCTTTTTCTCTCTGGACCAGTGACAGAGCCTGTGGTTGCTGGCGTGTATGGACCGTGGTGGCAGCTGTAGCTCAGCATTCTGAAAAAGTCTGGTGCTTTGAAGTGAAGACATGACTGGAGAGGCCTGACTTGAAGAACCCAGTGGGACAAATCTCCTTCTTGTACCCCACAGACCAGATAAGCAGCATCCTGGTGAGATGGGCAGGAGAAGATGGAGAAAATTTGACTAGCTGAAATAAATAGCACACTTGCTACCTACTCCAACACCAGTAGTCTCATACAAATAGTCTTTTTACTTTTTTCTTTCTTCTGCCTGGTGTTGTTTTTCAGCAAGTTATTGAGATAGAGCACAACAGCTATTTTCCTTTTCAGGTGTGTTTTTCTCCTTGCAGGGCTTTTGGCCAAACTGGGAAGGGAGGAAAACTCCTGTATATACGTAGTATAGCCACTCAAGGGTATTTATTCAACCCAAAGTCCTGGATGCAAAAGTCAAAGTTTTCAGGGCTTATCAAGGAGAAAAACTCTCCTTTGTGAGAGACACTGGCCTGGAAACTCTTGCTTGGGATGGCTCTATTTCAGATCTCTTCCTATGTGACAGTGCTTGTTCACCGCTGGGACCTTCCCCAGAGGGTGGTGAGGGTATGGGTAGATAGGGATGGGTGGGCTTCTCTGGTACCTCCAAGGAACTGATTACTTCCTTTTCTGCTTCTGAAGAAATCATCCTGCTGTTGAGGGGCTACAGGAAGGCCATCAGGCAGGGGTGGATGATGGAAAAACACCCCCGAGACCCTTACTGCCTGCTACCATTAGTTTCATTTAAACAGCTTGATTCTGTTTTGAATTTGGGTCTGCATCAGTAGAGCTGTTGGGGAAGAAATCTGACACCAGTGAACACAACTCCTGCTGTATTTGAGGAAGAAGCATTCACTGGCTTTGGTGATATGCGAGGATTCCAGTGGGATCACAGTCCCCCTCTCCATTTACAGTCCCCTCCTTGGTATGGGGTCTGCAGGGAAGAAAAACTTCTCACCTCTTTTCTAGATCCACATTTAGAGGATGAGTTATGCTTTGGGCTGTGCAAACCGACAGTTGATAGGACAGGAGTTACTGAGGAGAAGGATAAAAAGTGTTTTCCTTTTCTCCCCTGCACACCATCATGGTTGCAGCATCTGTTCACCAGCATGGGTACAAGGGAGGCCTTCACTTTGTGCCTGCACCAGAGAAATCTTGTCTGGAGAAATTTACTTCTCATTATAAAAAAAATCCCAGATAAGACAGAAAAGAAAAATTGAAGAAAATATTGTGTCTAATCTGGCTCAGTGATGATAAACCTTTCTTCTGCTCCATCTTAATAAAGCTATAATTGGCAGTGACTGTTTTATGATTTCCCATGTGTGCCAGGAGATACTCCCCCCTCTTTCTTCAAGGGCTGGGTTTCATCTCAGCTTTATTTAGTGAGAGGCAACTGATGTTTAGCACATACTGATTGTGTAGCCTGCAGCAGTTTGGAGTGGAGTGTGGGGCTGCAGCACTGTGCTGAGCTGGGAGGATCAGCTGCTGTGTTCAGGGCTTCAATGTAGACAGGCTGATAAGGCACCAAGGGACACATCTGCACAAGTGGGAAGGATGTAGGATGGAGCAGGGAGGAGGAGAAGGGATCAGATGCTTTCTGTTGTTGAAACTGATGTGAAGTCCCCTGTGCTGTGATTAGGAAAAGAGAATTTTCCTCTCTAGTGGTGCTAGAGCAGATGCTAAACCAGCTGGAGAAAAGATTTGCTTTGGGCTGATTGGCTGAGCAGGCGTTAGAGGCTGCCTTGGAGGCACAGCCCAGGGAATACACAAAGCTTTTGGTAATTCCTGGCACTACAAGGAAAATTTATGCAACAAACAACTCAGGGGGAAACGAAAGTTGCCAAGATATTCCTGACAACATTCAAGAGCTGCCTAATTTCCGTGGTCATGGCCATTGGAATAAAGCATTACTTTCAAGAACCCATCAAAGTTCTATTTTCAAGAGCTCGGAGGCTGCTGCCACTGCTCAGCTGCTTTGGGTTAAAGTTGGATGCTTTCCTTCTGCCACCTCCATCTCCTCGGTGGACATAGCAGGGAGAGGGGGATTGACGTTGCTCCCTTTGCACGATGATCATGCTGGCATTTGTCCTGTTCAATGGAATGTTAACTCTGTCTCCATAGTGTCTGGAGCAATGTGGAGAGCAGGCTGCAGCCTGACTTACCTTTAAACTAACTGGATTGTTGGCTGCAAAAAGCTCAAACTAATTACAAATTTTAGGTAAGGATTTATCAGACCTTTTTTCATTATCCTCTCTTAAGTGGATTAGACCATACTGGTAGAAATAGAACAGCCATGAAATGAGAGTAAACCCACACCAGATCTTAATATATTTGCCTAGTTATAATACACAGAGCAATAAGAGGCAGCAGGACTCCAGTAATAGTCAACTTAATGTATTTTTAGTTTCAAGTGATTGTACGTCTCTTCAGTACAGAAGAATTGTTTGCTACAGAAGCACATTACATTTAGGAATAAATAAAAACACACTCTAAATCATGGCATTACTGTGGACTCATTTTCTGTCTCCTGGGGCATCACAGATCCAGTGAACTGATTCTGGATGGATTCTGCTTCATTGGGATACTGTATGCAGTGCAAGAACATCTGTAAACTTTATATAATGCATTAAATGTTGTTAAAAAAGATCTATGCCTATAAGGGGGAACCTTTTATTCAAAAAAGTGAATTTCTTGCCAACTCTCAATTGAAGAATTCATTTTTTTCTTTCTCAGTTTTGGAGATATACTTAAAAAATTCACAGTGACCTGCTGTCTAAAGGAAAAGGCTCATGTTGAGCAGAGTACTGCATTCCAAAACAGTTTTTGGTCTGCTATTTTTGAATTGTGAATCCTAGGAATAAAATTAAGAAGAGTGTGAACAAGAAGAAAGGTACTGTTGACTCTGAACATTTTGGGAATATCTTTCACAGCTTCATGTCTGATTTTCAAAGCAACTTGCCCAAGAAACTCCATGTGGAGTTCATAATAGATGCATTAAATTCACTAGGAAGGGAATCAACTTTGTTGATCAGTAATTTGAGTTTACTGTCCTAGCAGCAAAAGGAGCATTTGACAAGTTGCTCTTCAGTGATCTGCATCCCTGAAGGACTCATCATAGACTATGAGAGATGTGTAAACATCTCAAATAACAACCTGAAGCCTTCTTTTTTATTAAAAAGAAAAAAAAAAACATTCTGCCCTTTTTCCTTATGGAAATTGCCTTAAAAATATTATCCGTCTGCTAGGACTGACAAGTGTGTGAGTGAAAATAAATAGGTAAAATCACAGTTTGCCTGAAACTTCACCAGCTGTGCTGCTGCCTGATGCCTCCCCACCTACCACAAAACAGCTCCTAAGTCAATTAGGCTCCTGGCAGAGCTGTGTGTGCATTTGATGGGAGCTGCCACATTTTTGGAAATTTGGGCTCTTTTTTTATATGTTAACCATCACTCTGAATTTCTTGGGGCTCTGATGGATGTTTGTAGAAATAGCAATGTTCTGTGTAATGGTGTTATCTGTAAGGAAGGAGCCAAAAGATCAGAAAAATGTAACAGATTTTCTCAACCTGAATTGAGTTTCCTACCAGTGTTTCTTTACATGCCTCTGTGTTTTCCCTCTTCCCTGTGCTTACATCCATAGCCTGCAGCTGGTAGTTTCTTGAAGGTTTACAAAGCCACTTTTTCCCATCAAAGTATGTTTTTTGTGGGAGACACAAGAAAAGGGCTGGACAGCTGTGAATGAATAGCAAGGAAATTCTTAAAATAGTGTAGAATAGAAATATACATTAAGAAAAAAAGGATCTGTAAATTCAATTTCAGAATTCATAGAATTGTTTTAAAACTCAGGTTCTGTCACAGCCTTTCTACTTGGGTTTGGGCACATAGCTTTGCCAGTCCCACACTGCTGTAAGGCCTCAGCGTGTGTGTTAGGAAATATTTGTAGCCTTAATTTCAGCCATGAAAACGTCTCAGCACATCTAGAGGTTCGCTGAAGTCAACAGGATCAAGAACAAAATTTAAGCCAAAAAACTATTTAAGTGAACTGAGAGACACTTCCTTTTAATAGGGAGATCCCTTTTTGGAGGATTACCCTTCCACCTTCAAATGTCCCAGATCTCCTAGGAACTCAGATGGACTAATTTCCAAGTCTTTACCCTACAGGAAAGGTAACATTTGTTTTTGGTTTTCTTCATAATGAGCAAGGTAGATTGTTTGTCTCTGTTTCCCTCACCCTTTATACCATTAAAATCTAAAACAAAACCCTCATCTTATTTTACAAGCAGGTTCCATGCTCTTACTTTAATCACTTAGTTACACTGATTTAGACATTTTCTTTTGTTTTTCATAATTAGCCCTGCAGATTAAGAGTGTGAGAGTTTCTGCAAAGGCTTATTAATTATTGGCAATAATAATTCGCAGCAGAACTGCAGATGCTTTGAACCTGAGTCTATGGAGGAAGGGAGGAGGGAAGCACTGGCTGATTTTCTCCCTCTTCCTCTTGCAATCTGACATACCCTGTAACCTGAAACATTTACTGATATCTTAGTTTTCACCGGAACCCTTAGTGTGTTCTCTTTTAACTTCCTTCTTATCTCTGCCAGGCAGAAGTGGATACCTCCTCTTGGCAAACTGCTTTGCTCTCTTTTCCAGATTTTCATATTGTTGTGGCAAATGGTCACCTCACAGACATTGTTCTCTCAAACTCATTTTTTAGTGTTCCCTCTCTATCATTTAAAGGGATAAAAATCCTATAATTGCCTTGTCTGAGAGCCAGGACTCCAGCAAGGGACCTATATTTTGATGGCACGTTACAAGATTTCACTGATAGACCTCTCAAGCAAGAGTCAGAGGAGCCTGTAATGTCCACAAGGGAGGCTTTGGGTAATGGCTTCAACCACTTCTTAACCTGTGCTAGGTCCTCTCCAAAACTGCTGTGTGTAGACATATTCTGTTTTATAAAAACAGTGTCAGGGGGGCAGGGTGAAGCTTTACAGCACATGAAGTTCTGGAGATTAAGCGTGAAGTCCTCAGAAATAAAGCAAAGACTTCTTTTACATGAAGCAAAAAAGCCACTTGGAGAAAAAATGTACTTCAGACTCCCCTTGAGACAAATGTAATTGAAGATAATATATGCCAAGAACTGAGGTAAAGAATATCCAGAGGAAGCCATTTGTCATGCAGAACAATGACACCCTATTTTAATTGGTCTCACAAAACCCAGTAACTTTGACATCTGTCTACTGACACCTTCTTAATCAGTCAGCTCTTGGAATATGTGCAAATGTCGTTCTCAAACAATGGGAGTTCCATGGCCTTTTTACAAGGTGTACCTGGAGGTATAATCAGCCACTGTCCCCAGGTGTGAAGGGCAGGGAACTGAGGAGCAGGCAGAGTGTGCAGAGGACAGTGCTTCAGTGTGAGGACAGCAGTTCAAGGAGGGAAAAGGAAAATACTTCATATTTGCTGCAGACTCCTATTCCCAGCTTTACAAACATACACATATTCTCTCCTAAAAAGCAGTAGATCAGCCATTGCACAAGTGAATTCTTGTTTGTGGTGCAGTATGGGAAATGTAGTTACATGCACAGGCATGAGGCTGATGGAGCTCTTGGCACCAGCCATGTTTATACAGATTTTTGGTGTCATTCCCTGCTTGATTAGGAAAAAGTAGAACTGTGGGGGGTTTTTTTGTTTGTTTGTTCTCCAAAACTACTGACGCTATTTGTATTATTTAAAAATTTGATGTTTCATTACACAGAGTCTCTTGAGAACAAAATGTATTCTTTGGCTGTTGCATCCCAGTGATAGCACCTTCTCTGTATTAATTTCTTCTTCATAAGCCTTACTGGCAAAGTGAAGTACATGATGTAGGAACAGCCATTCGATATCCCTTTAGAGATTCATCCAGAAATAAGTGTTGGGACTTTTATGTTTGATGATCACTAAAATCTAAGACTGTACTGGTGCCTCAGTGCCTGTTGGCAAGAGAAATGAGATCCCAAGTTTGGAGGTAACCAGGGAACTCTGAGAGCATATAGTGAGAAAGCTCTCCTGACTGCTGTACCATCCTGCAGTACCTGGAGTAAGAGTAGGTAATGCAAATACAAAGTTGCTAAGTTCTTATTTAAAGGTGGTGTTACATACATTATGTGTCTCACTTTAAGTAAATATATATATATATATATATATATATGATAGAGATTTGGGACTGAAATATTCAAAGCACACCCAAGGATATTTTCAAGATTAGAGAGCTCTACATTATCATTTAACAAGTAGATTTTAAAATCTTTTTCACTTCAGTTGATAAAGTTTTAATCTGAAAGTAACACATATGCTTAACTGTCTTCAAAAATCAAGGTCTCAGAAAATGCCTATGGTGATAGCAATGGAATGGTGTTTCTGTGTCCAGCTTGTTGGTACTTCAGGCAACTATTTCACATTATGTTTTCATACACTGAATTATATTTCCTCCTGCACCAGTTAGGAAGTTAGCCTTCCCTATGGCTGAGTGTTCTTTCCAGCTTCCTTGCTCTCTTGGACAGGAAAGGTTTTGTTAATTTTTAAATTTTTATTTTGCAGCCTCAGAATTTTCTCGGAGAGGCCACAACTGTTGCATGTTACAAAGATCAGATTCAGAGCCCTGAAATTGCCAAGCTCCCTTTATGCTTCTCCTCCTATCTCTCTTTACTATATACAGGCGATACATTCGTTGCCAAAGCATTTAGTCCATCCATAAAATTGACAGATTTATTAAAAATCTTTGTACCTTAAATTTCCAAAGGTGAAGACAGTCTGAATTCTTCAGTCTTATCTCCTTCAATTCCAAATTTTCCTTTTGCCTCAGATACAGCTGTGCTTTCTCTGCTCTCTTGTCCTTACTCTGCATTTGTCCCCTCACCCTACATTTGTCCCCACAGCCACCACCACTGCCCTTATTGAGCACAAAGTATGCCAGGACCATGCCAAGCCCATCTTTAATCTCTACTTTATCCTCACTGCTTAGTGGCCCAATGTGTTGCCTGTCACCTGAAGGAGCATCTGAGCCTTAGGACTATTGGTTGCATTTATTTTTCAGCATATGCCTGGGAGCCAGTCTACCTTAATGACACAATTCTCACTAGTCTGTCTTTTCCTCTAGTAACATTACAGAAATTGCTATTCATATCCACCTCTGAACCTGGAGGGGGAAGCCTCTATAACAAACTCCCAGCACTACTCAATAGAATCTCATTAACTTTTCTCTAAGCAATTTCACACTAATGTAGTCTATTTTACCCATCCTACTCCTCATTCAAGCAAGGCCACTCAGCCATCTTTGCCTTTCTTTCTCTTTCCAAACCTGTTAGAACTGTGGTCACTATTTTGTTATGTTTATGTTACTCCATTTATTTCTGATTTGACATCTAGATAGCATCAGTGTTCTAGGACCCCTGCTTTATTGCCCATGTAATGTGCCTTGGGTTAACATACAGAGTTTCAATGGTAATCCTTAATGTCTTGACCAGACCAGGCAAGGTCATTTAAACAATTTTATCACCCTCCTGAAACTGGGGAGTCTCACAATGTGTTTGTCTGATAATGTGCCTTTGTTATTATACTCTGGTGGAGCCAATTGAGACTACTGTGCAGTGAGCCCCTTTGCTGCAGAACAGGTGATCCTTTACAGTGCCAGTCCCAGCAGCAGGCTTCCTTTCTCTTTGCTGTTCATTTTCCTGCTCAGTTCTATTCCAATAATTTTTTTTCCTTGTATACTTGATTTTCCTTTCACTCTTCAGTAAATGCAGGGCTGGACTCAGCACACATAACTCTCTTCCCATTATCTAGTTTGAAGCTTATCTCCATCTCATCTGCCTCGACCACATGATGACCTGGCAGAGGTCAGTAACATCCTGACTTGCACTGAGAATATTACAGGCAGCTGTGCACACTACAGGAAACGGAGGCAGGCTGTGGAATTGTGAGGCAGTGGACAGAAAGCAAATGAAAATATACACTTAATTCTCCACACTGCACCAAACAGTGCAGTGCAAACATCATTAAACTGTTGAACTCAGGATGTATTCAAACAGAGGAGTGCAAGAAGAGATTTAACAAATTCTAGGCAAACAAATCTGCAAATGCTTTTATGCACAAACAACCTGAGGCACAGGATGGCTCCTCGTGTCTTCAATTTTCAATTTTCAGGGAGCACCACCGCAGGGATGTGTTGCCCTGTCCTTTTCATCCATCTGTAAGCGTCAAATGATGGCCATTAGATGGGATAGGATCCTGAACTATGCAGAATTCATGTAATTCTGATGTAATCTTGGATGAGCTGGGGAGTGTTTACCCTTCTGCGCATCCCAGGTTTGTAGACATTTTTCTACTGATATAGCTCTGATGATGAATGTTTTGACTTTTCTGACTATCAACCCCCTGGTTTTTGTTTGTTTGTTTGTTTTTTAATGAGGCAAATTGGGATGAAAATACTCATCTCGTTCTTGCTGAATGTGTTGAATGTATGTTCCGCAGCCAAATCTGCAGTGATGGCATTACACAGCAGTATGAAGTAGTACTTGAGACAGAGATAGGTTGCATTTCTCATCTGGCCAGGTTCATTTGTTTGGCTGGTCTAATGCATTCTGCAAAATGGAGAGAGAGAGAGACTGCTTTTGCCCTCTGAAAAGCAGAAAGCATTATGAAAAAGTAATAAAATACAGTACAGTCCTGATTATTCAGATGCCATAGGGAAAGCTAAATAAGCCTGGATAACAGAGATTTCAGAAATTCAGGGGACTTGTCAGCATAATTAATAGAAATCAGGGGACATGGCCACGTTTTGGATAATAGAAAGTTCTGGGCAACAGGGAGGCAGATGACTCAGGGTTGTATTGCAATACCAAAGCCATGTTGTAGCTTCCACAGCTCTCATTTTAAAAGACTTTCCTAGTATCTGATTACCATCCAAAAACACACTCTGCTTTAGAGAGAGACAATAACCACCATGGATACTACATACAGTAAAATAGGATCAAAAACCCTGAGGTTACTGAGGAAGAGAACATTTTTTTCTCCCAATGTGATTAATTTAGTCAAACTAAAACTACTCAACAACCTACAAAAGGGATAAGTGTCTGCTTGCTTTAATTCTCTAGAACTTTCCCCTTTTCATTCCGCTTGCATCCATTCATAGAGCACATTTTTTCTCATCACCAAAGCTACCCTTGCATGTATTGTTTTAGGTACCATTCACAAACCACTGTGGGGTAGCAGTTGGCAGAAGCTGATATTTAAACAGAAACATTTTAATGGCAATTAGAATAATTTATTCCCATTCCATTTGCAAAGTTAAGCTGCATTCTGCTCTAAACATAAGGTACACAAATAGATAAATGGATAATCGTGCAGGCATCACGCTGTCAAAACTAACACTGGTTGATCACTGGTTGAAGGCAAGATTACATTTGGTTTCTCACTCTGCAAATGTTGCATTTCCGGAGATATCTGAAATGTTTTTCTACATCCTCAATGGAATTTCGTTCATTGTTTTGTGAGAAAGTCCTCATAAGGGAAAGAAAATATTTTATATACTTGGGATCTGAAAATAAACCTTAACTGGTTTTAGACTCTAAGACATTAAGAACTGATGGAAGTTTGGTCAATCTGTCTACAAAGCTGTTCAGAGACCAGTTATTTCTGATGAGGCCAGTGGACAATTTAATAGTCCAAATTCATAAAATAATAGTGTTCTTTTGACAGTGCTTTCAGCAATTACTTTATTTGGAAATATATTTATACATATAAAAGTGCTATTTTTAAACAAAAATCACAAACTAGAATGGTTTTCTCTCAGAAAACATCTAGTCAAAAGACTATTACTAAGGGACAAATTCTGATCGTATCTATTTCATTATTATACTTCATGGCTGAATACTTAATTCTCTCATAAGTAATGGAATGTTTTAATTTACTGTTTTCAAAATCCCACAGAAGAAAATGTCTCTGCTTCTTTTGGTCTGAATGTTACAGCTGTACAGCAACTGCAGTTCTGTCTCTTTTGCCATGGTGCGACTACTCTTGTGCAAGGTGACCACAGAATATTGGCACATGGCTAAATTAGCTTTGTTATTCTCACTCAATGAGGAGAGAACTGCTGGTCTGCTTTTTCCTTTACCCCTACCACTACTTAAATTTGTGTGGCTATTCCTAAACTTTGTAAGGAAACAAATCCAGGCTAAAATTAACCTTTAATTTTTTCCTTTCTCCTCCAAGAATAGCTTGGAACTGCTAAGTAATTTTATTGTGTTTATCATTAACTGATTCATCAATAGTGACTCAGATAATTCTCTATTAACAAAGAAGTTAGGAAAAAGCATGGAAAATACAAGGATGATGCCTTGGCATGTGTCACAGTGCAAACACAAGATTGAGAACGCTTTGCTTTTTGTGAGGAAAGTTCAGAAAGGATCAATCACTAGGACTACACACATCTGTGCTTGAAATTAAAATATGACAGAAGTTCAAGGATGCATAATGCAGAACTAGAACATCCAGGCTTCAGAAGGCAGCAGTTCAGGACCCAGGGCATTTTATTTGATATATTCATTTTTCAAGTGATCCATGCTGAATTTAAATGGTGATAACTCATACGTCTCGCTTTTAATTTACTGCTCTAGAGCAACTGGGAACTTCCTATAGCAAATGAACTCAGGTAATGAACATGCATGAGGTGGGTTATGATGGGTTTTGGTTCTTCCTCAACAATATATTGCTTGCATTGATGGGTTTATGGCATATGAGCTTGCACTGGTGGGCAGCTCTGTGCCATATCTGTGGTCAGGGCAGTTCTGGGCTTCACTGGGTAAAGCCTGGAGCTCCAGTTACACAGTGGAAATGTTGTATGACACTGCTTTCTTAAGGGTAACAAATGGAAGATTTTAGGAAAACAAACAAACAAAAGAAAATCAACTAATGCATCCCAGGAAAATTTCTGATTGCATTATGAACCATAAAGACTATTTGTGTTGTCAGCCAGGGAACATTTATGATTTATGTGGATTCCACAAGAAAAAAATTCAACCAGCTGACAGAAAAAGAATTACTTCAAGCATGAAAGGAACATTTTATTTTTATAAATATACAGGAAATTCAAACCAGATGCAGTTAAAAATATCCTTTTTTGTTGCAACCAGGCAGTCAAAGTTTTGTTTTGGAAGAGTTTTTATGCAAGTATTGTAATTATTAACTGATATGGAAGCCTGGCATACTGACAGAGGTTTTTATGTGCCTGTATGCCAGGTGATCCTCATCTCCTTCTGACATCCCTGTAAGTAACATCACACACACATCTCCCTTGGTACTTGAGATACATATAAATAGCTGTGTATTTGTTCTGGAAATCTTGTTATATATGTTGATACGTAAACTATTAAAATATAAGTCAGATATTCACAACCAGGAAGGGGGTTGCTTGCCTTCTATTGCTATTTTCTGGATAACCCAATCTGCATCAGGATGAAACATTTTGCAGGTCCTTATCAATTTCTCCAACCTAGCAACGTTTTTCTCAGTGATATTTTCAGACTTTGACCTCACGTTTTGTTATCACATCTGCCCTCTTGCTTACATATGCACGAAAGGATCTTCCTAATTCTTGCATTGAGTATTTGGTTGACATTGTGGTCCTGAGATGCTATCAGGAAGAAAGGACCTGAGGGAGAGGACAGATGCACAGCAGCCTGCTAAGCAGCGCAGGAATGATCTGAGCAGTGTGGGATGTGCTGGAGGGGGCAGGTGGGTCAGGTGGAGGCTGAAATTAAAGAATGGATGGATGTGGCAGGAGGCAGCCGAGAGATCAGCAAGGAGACTGGGAGGGCAGGACGAGGGAGCCATGGAAGAGGGATAATGAGATTAGAGGATCAGATAGTTCAGCTGCAAACTAGCTTGGTGGGTCGGTGTGCGAGAAAGTTCAAGGAGGTCGATGTGCTCTTGCTGGAGAAGCAGTGATGCACTGCAGGGGAGATGCAGCAGCTGGGGTGGCCTCTGAAACAGACACAAAGATCACGAGCTCAATTGCTAAACTATTTGAGCTAATTAATTACGTAAATGCTGCATCTTCCTTATTTAACAAATGGAGAATTAAAGAGGCTTACATTGCAAAGCAAACAGCAATTAAACTTGCTGCATCTGCACACGTGTATGTGCACCTGGATATCAAATCACTACCCAGGGCCAGGACATTCTGCTTCAGTGGTAACAGCTGAGGGAAAAATAGTGATGAACTGGTGAGAAAAGCAGTCACTGCTGCAATGCTTTTAGGGGACACACTTTCAACTAAAACATAAATATTTTAATTTAGTTATTTGCCATAAATCTATGGATTTATTTCCATAAATCTATGGAAAATAGATTTCTGTTTTCTAGAAATCCATTTCTAATGTATATGAATGAGAGAGAATACTGGAAGCCAAAAAGTTAAATCCTGCGGTACATAAGCATACATGCATGCATGCATATTGTTTTTGGAAATAAATTTGATGTAGAAGTGGCTCGTTAAGCTGCTGTAGTTTTTAATTAAAACAAAAAGAAGGTTGGATGCCATAAACAATACTGAAGTGAGTAGAAAAGGGTCAGGCAGGGTGTCAGCCTTGAAATTCAGATGAAGGCAATTACTCAAACCAAAGGCACAAACAAGAAAGCCAGATGTAGTGAGTACTGAAACAAATACTTTCTTCAGAGAAGAGCAAGCAGAGTGAAAAGCTGCCATTCACCCGCAGTGTGATGTCCTAAGGCTGAAATATAACAGCTGGGGAATGCCTGCAGAATTTCGACTGAAGTGCAGATGAGTTTGGTGTAGTGCCTCAGTGCAGGGCATGTGGAATGGGCTCAGCACCCCCAGAGTGGGGACAAGGCAAGTTCTCCTCTGCACAGAGGCTCCATCCAGGCCAGGGTGTTGCTGAGGCAGGATCAAAGAGCACTAATACCCAGCAGCAGAAATGCAATGGAAACTCAAAAAAGGGTTGATTTTATTTCTTGTGACACACTCCTTCTCACCTTGCTGTCTGATAATCTTTATCTATTTCACTGGTGCTAACTTCTCTCTCTCTCACCCCCTCACTAAAGGCATTTCTACTCCTCTGCTGCTAACTTCCCTTTCCCTTCAAATACGTGATTGATTAAAATATTTAGGTTAACCTGAGGGCATAATTTCTAACCAGTGGTCACAGCTTGACTCTGCATCCTTGTTGGGACTGATGAAGGAGCTGCATACCTCGTGGCTTTGTGCTTTTCTGTCTCTAAAGGGTGCCAGCTACAGACTATGCCACTCAGAATGCATCAGCTGCATTTTTGACCCATTAAAGCAAATCTCCTCAGGAAATCCACCAAGATTTTGACCTGAATGGAATAAGAAAAATGTAGAAGATTACTATGTCAAAGTCATACACTTTCCAGCCTGCACTGAATCCCCCGTGTGGCAAATCTCTCTTTTGACCAAGGGAATTACCTAAGCCAACAAAAATACCTGCTGCACTCCAGAAATGAGTGTGACCCTGGAAGTACCTGCAGTTCTCCTGGGTAGGAATGACAAAGCTTTTCTGGAAGCCTTTTTGTCAGCTTCCAGGCACGAGCACAGCCGTCTGTGTTTGCAGGGCTGAGCAGCACTGGTCCAGGCTCAAAGGGAATAACTTTGTGCACAGTGGTATTCCAGATACCATGGGTAATTGGGAATCAGCCATGCCCTGCTCATCCTGCTGGGCCAGCTGACTATCTGCCTTTCTCTCACTGCTCAGAGCAGGGGCTGAATCTGCAGCCTCATGACTGAAGCATGTATAGTACTTGAACCCAGAGATTTATATCTGTGCAATGTACAGTTCTGAAAACACATCAGGGCTCCGACTGGCCACAAAATGCCTCATTGCCTTTAAAAAGCAGAAGGACAGCTTATAGCCTGTGAGAGGCCACAGGCTGAGACTGGGGCCCTGATGTAAATCTCCCAGGCTGGGAGGATGCAGCCTCTGAACATCCCCACAGAAAGGTGCATGAGCCTGACCCTTCCCCGAGGCCCTGTAGAGAAATTTCTCAAAATGTTCCTAAATTTGGCTTCTGACTCAGATCAATTCTTTGCTGACTTAATCTGGGATGAATGAATAAGTAGTTTAATGGAAAGAAAAAAATCCTTCTTTCCTCTCCTCACTGATGTTTGTCAGACAGAGCTGCACTGGACTCTGGTGCTCCTCTGAACAAGATGGACACCTTAGGAACCTGCACAGATGCTGCTGTTCCCCTGTTGAGGTTTAGTGAATCTGTGCTGGAGGTGTGAGCTACTAAACCTTGTTCCTGTACTGTCCCTGAACGCTCTAAGTCTGGATTCCCAAAAGGTCCAGAATCACTCCCTTCAGTGTGCTCACAAAATGACTTTCAGTCAAGACATTAGCAGTCACAGGTTATTTGCAATTCTCTTAAATGTAAGGACTTTAAACGGATCCTCTTCCTTTTGTTCTCTCTGAGCCTCAGGGCTTTTTCATGCAGAGCTGCTCCAGTTGTTCCTTTTGTTTACTCGCCTGTGTAAAATCCTCAAAGAGTTTCCTTCTCAGAACCAGGGCAGGAAAAGTCCTGGTGCGGCTGCTGGCCGAGCAGCGCTGCTCCCCTGCGCTAAATTAAGGCAAAATCAAACACTTTGTGACCCGAATTTGAGCTTGTAAAAGCAGAAATATCCCTGCCACTAACAAACCCCAAAGTGCTGAGGTGATGATGGCATTCCTGTTTCCTTCCAGGGGCTGTGTTACTTCAGCTACCCAGGAAGAGATGGATGGAGAGGGCGCATTAACCTAGGAGTGGGTTCTAGTTGGATAAATCAAAGACAGAATTAGTCTTAAGGTCAATCTTCCACAATTCCTGCTTTTCCCAGTGTCTTGTCTGTGTAAGAGCTGAAACACTGAGGAGTAGAAATGACTGGCTGCCATTTTACCACAAGAGTGAAATATAAGTGTCTTCAAATGTCCCCAAGGCAAAGGTTTGAGTTTGGTTTTGTTTTCTGCTCTTCCACTGACTGATGAAGTCACATGGTGCTCAAGGCTGGGAACAAGAAAACCTGGATTCCTCTACGATGGGCTATCATCCTGCTTTTTCCTCTATTTCACTAGAAAAAATATTTGAATTGCCTAGAGGATCAGCCCTCTCTTTGCCTCTTCAACATCCATGAGTGCCCTACTGACCTGGGATGTTTGGGGCTTTACTTTAACATATGCAGACCTCATGGCTGAAGTCTGCTTTTTTCAAATCATTTCATAAACATGATTTTTTTGCAGGTTACCTCAACCTTTTGCTGCAAATCCAGACAGACAGCCATCTTGTTAGATGGTGAACACTGCCTTTTAAGCCCCACTTTCTGGGAAAGTTTTAGTAAAATCAGAAACAGACTCACTTGGTGTTTAATTTTTTTTTTACTTAGGAGGGGTTGCAATTCACCCTGCAGCTCTAGAAAGCAAGGCCAGGGAGTTCAATCTGTGATACATATGCTCTAAATATGAAGGAAACCAAACCTGATAAGCAAACGCAAGTGAGCCAGAATCAAAACCTGCAGATCAAAACACTTTTGGGGAAATTCAACAGGCTGTTATGGGGAGATAGATCTCAATCTTGCAGGTGGCTTTTCATTCTTTTCTGATAAGCTGAGACAAATCCCTACATCTGAAAGTCTCACATCTTTCAAATGCCCAAAGCTTGGAGCAGTTCTGAGTTCCATGGTGGGAGCTGGGCTCCATCCAAAGCTCATCTACAAACACATTTGCCTGCACTGACTCTACTTGGGGCTGTGTTCAGCATAAACCACCTGACATGTTTATATGAAAAGATGCAGAACACTGCCTTGAGCCTCAACAGTGTGAGTTATAAGACTGATTCCCTGTTAAGCCTTTGAACAAACTACAACTTACATCACTGGCTTGAGGGTGGTGGGGAGAGAAGCTGTGAAAAACGTGTTGCTCCAGCTATAGAATACACAAGCTGAGATCATAAGATGTATTTCTAACTTAGTCCATCAAACATGGAGCAAAGGACTGAACCTCAGGCCAGACAAGTTTCACCAGCACCAATGATTTCAAAGCTGGACTTAACAACAGACAATAATGTCTTCATGTATTTGGAAAGATGAATACCAATTTCAGGAAGGAAGTTGCCAAGGAATTGCCAAGAAGCCAGACACATAACATGCGTCTTGAACAGCAGCTGCTGTTGAAGTATCTCTATTAATATTTTCTTTAACATAGTGTCCTCATGTTACCAGCCAGGAAGGAATACTTGAAGCAAAAAAATTTTTAGAAATACTCAGTTTTATTAAGGAAATGGGTTTCAGTGGAAGCTGATGATAAATTAGTTCATTTCTTCTAAATTTTCTTGGAAAAGGAATTTTTTTACTCCAAAAACAAAAAAACCCAAAAAACAACAAAAAACCAAACAAAAAAACCAAAACCAAAAACAAAAACAAACAAACAAACAAACAAAAAAAAGCAGCAAAAAACCCCCAAAGAAGCAGAAAAATTTTTACATTTTCAGTTATCTGTTAAAACATTCTCCATATCTTTGAGAGATGCTGGTACTTCTTCTGTCATCTCAACCTCTTTTTAACCTTTGATGAAAAATTGTGGCTTGACAGGTGATTTCTAGCTGGAGACTCCATCAAGAACAACAGCAGCAGAAAGATTACCAGCCTTAAGACCAGAAAAAAAAAAAATTAAATTATAGCAATATATCCAGTAATTACTTGCAATCACTCTTCTCTTTGTTTTTCTCTTTAGCCAGGCCTTGCTTTATTAATTACAGCTCTCTAACCTCAGGTGGTTGCATGGGTCTGAGTGGCAAAAGGAGCAGTGTGGCAGAAAGATTCCCCTAGCCCTTAATTTTAGTGGTTCAAAGCATGGCATCTTATTAAATAATAACTTAATTGCCAGCAGCTCCAGTGCTTTTGTGGATGAGAAATTAATTTTTATTTTCTCTCCCTTGCAGCAAAGCATGCCTCCCTGCAGTCACTACATCGTGGTGACCCTGGCTGGAGGAAAATGGTGTCTCAGAGTTTTGGGGAATGTCTTCTCTCTTTTTAATTTCAGTGGCCTGGTAATTATAAAAATCTATTCCCTCCCACATTGTTAATTCTCATTAGAAACTGACAAGGGTAATCAATCTTCAAGCTTGTATTTGAGGATCTTTTATAAACTGCCTAAACCAAAGTGCTCCAAAATGCCACAGCTTTTATTAGCACTGGAGAAACCAAGAGTCCAGCCAGAAAGTAGTGAGGCCTCCCAAGTCCTCTCAGCACTGTAGAGGAATTGGGCTTTTAGTGAGAATAGTAAAATGCACCCTTTTCACTCTGTCTTTCTCAACCTAAACAGCTGATGTCATCTCATCCATCAGGACACTGAAAATTATATAAGCCCATCATTTACCATCAGTAAAAACAGATTGAGTCTGGCTATGCAGCCTGAGTTTAGTTCAATATTTAATGACTCATGTGTTGCATTTTATTTCATCTGCAGTAGTTTTCTGCTTCCTTATTTATTACAATCATCTCTATTCCCTGTAGTAGCACCTTGCAGTCAGACTGTATTCCCAGCTGCTTTGAGGGGATAAAGAAGCCAGCTCCAGAGCTATGCTGACGTGAACAGAGAAAATGAGAGGGTGAAGGAAAAACAAGATGGATGAAAAAGAAAGGAATGGCAGTTGTGTTGGTCTACGCGTTTTACATAATGAAGTACAGGATTTTTCAAGGTCCTTTTCCATCCTATTTGTGATGGTTCTACTGTCCATACTAAACTTGTATGTGAAGGTCTCAGAATCTTTGTGACACTTTGACTTTGTGAGATGCAGTAGGGCTCTCATCCTGTTGTATGGTGGGGAGCTGCTCCCCATCTACCTGAGAGTTTAGGAGTGGTGTTCCTGCAGGTGGAGAAGAGAACACTAAGGAAAGTCTCCAGCTAAAGCAATTTCTGGAACAGATGGCAAATGCAGAGATGATGTCAGGGTCACTGAAACAAACAGCAGCTTTGGGCTAAGAAACTTACCCTGTATAATATTTTAAATCCAAACAACTAACATGAAGGTCATGAGGGTGAAATCAAAGGGCTCCCTTTTATCTCAGAATGGGAAACTGGGATTGGTGTCAGGATCTGCTTAGGAGATTTCTCGTGGAAGAGGCTCACAAGAGTAATAAATCCTGTGCAAGGTTATTTGCCACACAGAGCCAGAGCTGAGCCAGTCCCATTTTTTCTTCCTCAAGGGAAGGACTGTCCCACCAGCCTGGCACATGAGGATACACAGTGCCGTGGTGAAAGGGGCAGAACATAGTGAGTGAAGCAAGCTGTCCCCTGAGAAGACAGCCCTGGACTCAGAAACCTGTCCTTGAGAAGCATTTGGAAAGTTGGTTTGCTGTTGATATAATTTTTGTGAGGGATGGAATTCACTCAAAACTTGCTATGAGATTGATGCATTTGTCTGCCAGTAGGGATCCTGGTGTGGGAACTGCTGAGACAAGCAAGACTGTAGAACAGGTTTTGCTGGTTTTGGTTGTTTTTTTTTTTTTAAATCTCTGCACTTTGTCAGTTCACTAGTGTAATAAATTTAGCCAAAGTATAAGAACAATCCTAAATAATTTGGGTGCTCTAGGTAATTTGAGTGATCTGTTGAGAACCTAATGTATCAACACAGAGAGATCATGATAGATTCTTGCACGTCAGGCAATCTGTGATCAACATCCAAAGGCAAAAGGCAGCTTACATCTTAGAAAATAAGATTTTCTAAATTAGAAGACCTTCCTTGTCTATTAAGAGTGCTGTTACACCAGTCCAACCCCTGATTACCACACCCTTCTCCACATTCCAGGCTCACACTCCTCCTCCTGGTAGGAGCTCTCCTGTAGACTTTTCCAGGGCCAGTTCAGTGCACAAAGATGAAAACAATCAACTTCTTCACCAGTTTTTTTCCACTATTAGGTAGAACAGCTTTCTGCTACCCTGCTAAATTGTAGGCTTCTGTGCCAATGCTGCTAGAGGCTGTGGCTCCATGAATATTTCTTTTGGCAGCTAAGGTGAGATGGGGTCCCTCTGTTTGAGCTCACCATGCTGCTGGTGCTCTGCTTTCCTCTGATGAAGAGCTGAAGTAGGCTGTGAGGAATTCATGAAATATATCCATTCACACTGGACAGCAGGCAGTAATGCTTACGCAGTCATGCAGTGCAGTTTGGGTGATGTGAAATAGTAACTTGCTACCTGCAAAACTGCCATTTCCCCCTGGATCTCTCAATGATAAAGGCTAAATGGATTATGGTGGAAAACTAAATAAAAGCTGCTTGTGCTTTGGTCAAATCATAAGGCCTGTGTGTGTATGTATGTATATATCTATATATATATATCTATATATCTATCTATATATATATAGGCAGCAAAAAACAAGAGAATGTACCCTATGTTTTAATGGCAATTGCTTTTCAAAAATCTGTGATTTGTTCAGAGCCTTGAAAGTAGAAAATAAGAGAAATCAATCACAAGAAAATTCTTTCAAATGGATCACATATCATGAAAAATCTGACCACTTCAACTGATAAATGTAAGCAGCTATAAACCATTGATTTTTATCTGTGTTCTTGACTAGAGTGATCTTAACTTGAATGTTATACATTGCAGTCAGGCCTGCAGAATCCTTAATGGCTAACAGACAGCCTGACCTGGAGAAGAAATGAAGCAGATCTCCAGTGTCCTTATGCTCCTGGTTCTCCTAGAGACTCTTGGGGGGTGCCCCTGTGTGTGTTTGACACTCACACACCTTTGTGCAAGAAATGAGATTTTTCTTCTCTTTATTTTGGTTGACTGTTTTGCCAGAGGGAAGGAAAAATACTCTGTGGGAAAATGTTTCCTGAGTAAAGGAGGATTAATTAATGTTAGCAGGAAGGTCATATTATTTAGATCAAGACAATTTGTGGTGTCTTAAGGGGACAAAACTGTGCATATTTATAAAAACCAGAAAAATCTGTGCCTAAATATAATCATCCGCAAACAGTAGATTTTGCTTTATGATTTTGAATAGATTCCGTGGACTTTCAAAGCTTGCTGTTTAGGATACCAACCTTGGGAAAATGAGATCAAAAAGCTATTGCTGAAGTCTTTTCCAGTGAAGGACAGCTTCTGTATAGAGGTTTACTTCTGAAGACAAACTAGTGACTTGAATCTTAGAAAGGCAGGTGATAATATAGTAAAAATGGGCGACCTTTAAAACCAGGATTCATTAGAATATGACTGTACAGGATTTATGTCTATTTGTCATAGATGGATTTAGAAACTGCATTGTGTCCTCACTGAAAAGGGTTATGATTTCTGTACAAAAAGAAATAGAAAAGAGGTCTGCCAGGGACTGAGCTGCCATACGTGTGTGCCCACTGTATTTCACCTCTGTGTCAGTCCCTGCTCAGAAGGAAGGAGATAAGAGCAGATAAGAGCTCTGTGTCACCAAAGATTCTGTGCTAAGGAGGAAGCAGGATGGCCACAAGCACAGGACAGACACTCAAATTCTTCATTAAACCTTCCACTGACATAATTGGAACTAGTAGTGGCTGCTACCTTGAAAAAATCTGAGCAGGCTCTGGGGTTCTCTGACTCTGAGATCAGTCCTGTAAGCATCATGGCACAGAGCTGCATGTCACTCATGGGTACTTTATATTTCAAAATGCTCCCATGAAACAGGAAAAAAAAACCAAAAAAACACCCAAAAAAACCCAAAACAAAACAAACCAAACCAAACCAAAAAAAAAAACATTCTTCAAAGCAGATGAAAGGTAAAAATCAAACCCTAACAAATTGCTTAGCCACAAGTTAAGCCTTCCAAAGTTTTTTTTGAAAGAGCAGATCTTTTAGTACAAACTCTAAAATACAGAAGGAGAGGAAGAAAGCCCCAACCAACATGATGTAAAAATGAATAGACTGATGTGTTTAAATGAACACTTGTCACCAGGACTTCAAGGTAAGAAACATTTAAGGATCTGTACTTTTGTCTTGAGCGAAGAATTACCCAGTAAATTTATAAACATAGATTGTCTGGGTTACTCGGGAATGAATACGAAATAGATATAGTTCTCAGTTTTGCTCATGAGAGTGATTAGTGACTTTTAAACTGTAGATTGTTCCTAAACACCCAGTGCAGATAATTAACAGAAATTTTAAAAAAATAATAAAATTTGTCTTGGTGCTTACTCCATAGAAATGGGAGAAATCCTATTACAATACAGGGAATGAATCTGGGAAGAAAGGTCTAAAATTGAAGTTTCAGCATAAGAGAAAGTTACATATAGCTCATCGAAGAAGTCAAGGCATGGGCTGAAAATAATGCCTTAGGTGGATTAAATATGCTTGGGTTTTTAGGATGTTTTGGGACTGTATAACAAAATTACAGGGGTGAAAAAAAGAAAGTGCAAATAATTACACTTGGATAAAACATTAAGTCATTGTGAGATAAGATAAATCTTATAAATTATTACCTGTTTACTAAAATCATCACTTTACAAAGACTGCAGTTAAAAGGAATCCCAACACCATGTGGAAGAGTGAAACATATCAGGGAGCTGGAGCTAATCAAGATATTAATGAATGATCTGGAAAAGCAGGGAGTAGTGAAATGATAGAGTTTGTATTAGCACAAAGCTTATTTAGATTTTACCATCCTGAAATTGATGGTTCAGATAAATAGCAGTGGATAGATGAAATAAAGAGGCTGAGTAATGAAATGGTAAATTAAATTCAGTGTTGCTAGGTGCAAAATAATACACAAAGGAACAATAACCTCAGCTATCTACATAAGCTAGATCTAAGTTAGTCATTGCACATTTCTCTGAAAACACTCCCCCTATGCTTGGCAGGGGTCAAAAATATCAGCCAAATCTAAGTATAGAAATGTCTATCAGAAATTATGAGGAAAATGGTAAGAAAAGGACAGAAAATTACCATTAATTCAGTCTCTAGACCTGGGCTGTGCCCAGGTTTCCTGTCTACAATATAATGTGAGCATAGGGATGGCACAGTTTGGGTACATGGACCAGAACAGGATCAGTCTGTGCAAGTGTTGTGCTGGAACCATGAATTTCTCTGTGACATAGCTGAAATATGACCTCAGGGGCAGGAAAGAGACACATGCAAGGGCTGTCCCCTCCCAACACCTGGGTGAGGTAGGAGAGGGTTGTGAGTGCCATGAAATGCTGCTGGCCCTCTCCACTTGCTGCTGACCCCTCTTGGGGGCCAAGGGACACCTCTGGTGCCATACAGGGGAAGCTTTGTTTCTTCCACAGCTCCAGCTGCTTCAGCTGCACAGCAGATTGCTGTTATTTAGCTCTGGTAAATTCTTGACTTTGTAATATTCAGATTATGCAGCCAGCTGCATTATAGACTGTTAGGCCAAAGCTGCTTCTCACTTGCTGTAGTTCTGCTATAATAAATATTCATAGCTTCATTACAGGCTATGGTTTTCCAACCTACGTACTAACGGATTATTTGGGAGTTTTGCTTTAATGGTGCACAAAAACTGTAATAGTTCTTTCAGAGTCTTATGCAACAATATGTTTGCTTCTTCTAAAAGCTAAATAACTCTTGTTTTGAATGATTTAGTAGCAAACTCACTTAGTCACTGTGCTGTGGTTCAATGATCTGCAAAATTTTCTTTTTAGAAATACAAACCCATTATGTAAATACTAAGGAGCATCTTCAGGAAAATTAACTTCAATTTGTTTTTGTCGATTTTTTTTTTTTGTTTATTTCAAATGTTATAAGCTTGAGATCACTTGTAGAGCCTCTTTTTGCCCCTTAAAATATGCAAAGTAAAATTGTTAGCTAACTCAAATCATTGATAAAAGTTTTAGCTGTGAAGCACTGCTCAAAGTAAACTTTATAGCTCCCAAAAATAGAGGCCAGAAGAAGAGGGCAAATCCTTGAGAAAGGATGTTTATTTGATTAGGAATTGTGGCTTCACAACCGGGTCAACTTCTATTATGTGGTCCCTCCATCTTCTTTCTCCTGAATCTCCTACTTCTGAATGCCTGCTATCTCAAAATGCTATCATGTGCAGAAGGGAGGGATCTAAACTTAGTACTTGTTCAAAGATGTGAGAATTGATTTTCTGTATGTTCAGCTTCTTCCACAGAGGTATCTTGATTCTCTCTAGTAGGTTTATATACTTGTGCAATACAGCCCTTGCTTAACTATTTTCAACACCAGGAAAAAAATTACATCCTCAAGAATCCTCACAATTTAATGACTATAAAAGCTTACATTGAATGAATTTCAAGACTTAAACATACCCTCACTGGGAGGACTCTGTTTGGAGAAATGTTTTGACCATACAGAAATGGAAAACTAGGTATCTCCTAGCATGTACTAACTCCAGGATCCATATTTGCTCAAAATAGACACCTAAAGCCAAGAAAACTTTCTTTTTTAAGCAGCTGGGGAGATTGAGATACTGTCTGAACCTATTTTTCACACAGTGGCATTTATTGAGCTATTAAGTCCATGTTATGAAAAGTCAGGTCATTAGAAGAGCGATGCTGCGCTGATAAAAATAAAATGTGTGAGAGGTGGCAATGCCTGGGGAGGAAAGTCACATTCTGGTTTGTTGTTTCCCATTTGAAACAGCACAAAAGCAAAATGTTTAATTAATTGTTTGCTCTGCATTTAACAACTTTGCATTAGTTCATTTGCTTAAGTGCAGCAGCAATCAAGAACACATTAGCTAATGCTGCTGCTCAGCAAGGGGGGAGGCTGCAGGCAGGTGCTGGGGTCAGTGTGTGCAGGATCAGGCGACCATCAGTCTCCTCCTGTGTTAATTTGTCTTTAGGAGTTTTCCAGAGTCACAGCGGCACAGTTGGAGCCACCAGCCATTTCCAGCTGGAGCACTGAGGGTTTTTATGAGCAGATCCAGCTGGAAAAGGTCTGAAGTCAAAGAAGTGTATACTGATGAGTGACACATTGCACTGCCCTCCTGCCAGTCTCTATTAATTCTGCCGTGTGCTTCATCCCCTGCCAAGAAGGATGGTGAAAAATGAGGGCACTGTGCAGGAGCCATGGAGATTTGAATTAATTTACTTCTCCTCCCTAAACTCCCTTGAACAAATAATTCATGGCAATATTTGAAAAGGAACACGAAGGTATGGTTTCAAACTTTCAAAAGAAGGTTTAAAAGAAGTCATTGAATTATCCTCATTTGGCTTCACCTGGACCAAGGCTCACAGTCTCACACAATTTTCAGATGAATAATAGGAGACATTGAGACTCGTCTCTGGTCTGCCAGATGCATTGCAAATGCTGTTTATGAGAACTCTGTGGGAAAGAACCTTTAATAGGGGACCAGGAAATCTTATTTGTCAAGGGATTTTTCTCAGAGATTTTGTTTATTTATTTTTTTTTTTCTCTTTCCCTTTCATCAGAATAATGAGGAATATTTTAGATTTCTTGGATACACTTATTCCAGATACATCTGTCCAAGGTTTTACCTCAGTCATCCAAATCATGAGCTATGGTGAAAATTTAAGCTCCTGTTTAAGAGCAATGAGATGAGTCTGAGCAATGAGGAATTAACATTAATGTTACCCCTCATCAACTGAACAGCAGTAACCAGCCACATATATCCTTCAAGTTCATTTTAACTATGACACAAGTGCCTTGGCTTGAACCACCACAGAAGGGCTGTACATCACAAACACTTTGTATTTTCATCAAGATGTCTGTATTGGAGAACTTTGGGCCAAATACCAATGCATTCTGATATTTTATAGCTTTTCGTTTAGGTGCTTTGTTTCAGGGTAAAACTATCCCACAGTAGTATCCCAAGTCTGTGACTGGGAAACAAGAGGAAGAGAACCAGGAAAAGAGCCCAAAGAGGTCTGAATTAAACTATTGAGACACAGGAGCTGAATGATACATTTGAATACATCAAATAGACCTTCTAGGCAGAAACTTCTTTTTTTGTAATTCCCCAACTCTGCCTTTTGGGTAGTTCTATGTCTCTAAAAGCCTGTTTAATCTTGGCCAATTAAACTTGGTACCATTCAGCACTTAACAGGCATTTTCTTTTTTTTTTGTTTTGTTTTGTTTGTTTGTTTGTAAAGAATGGTATTTGTTGATGATAATAGCCTTCTCAACCCAAGAGGCTTTTTGAATTAAAACAGATAAAGGAAGGGATCATTAACAACAAATATGAGTTTGATTTTTGATTTTCAGATACTTAAATCTTAATTGATTTATTTTTATTCCCTGCTGTGCTTTAAATCATTTTGCTAAATATATCTGCTTTTTTCACTTGATCACAGTGACAGGCACAGGTAACTGCTGAAGAAAGCTGTCTGGAGATACAGAAAAGAAAAAAGGTATATAACAGGTTCAGAATATCCCCCCTTTTAAAGTACAGTGAAAATCCAGAAACACTTATTGAATGCAAACCACAGCAAAACTCTCTCTTGCTCCCACAGTCTCATGGTGAAACATGTATTTGCAATCATCATGTCGGTTCCCTTACACCACCTCAGGACTCACAATTCCTGAAGCTGTTATTTTTTTTTCCAGGGCTGCTGTTGGGTTAAAGCTGTTGGCTGCAGGCTGCTGTATCTGCAGGGGCTGCAGCACCAGCCCTTGGACAAACCCTGTGCCAAAGCTCTGGAGCCAGGCTGCTGCTGTCATGTGTGAGGAAGAGGAAGGAACGCCTGGATGATCAATTCACCACCACAATGCCACACCTTTCATCTCCCAATGCCACTCTTCATCCCCTCATCTCTTTTCCCTTTCTGCAGCAGGAATGGCCTGACCCAGCTCACCACAGCACAGCCAAAACAGGGCTCTCCTATAGCTCCCTGCTCTTGGCAAGGACCTGGGTGCAAATCATCATTGACAGTGGCTCCTTTGGGTTGCCTGATCATCCCACTGCCTGGCCCAGCTCTCTCACAACAAAGCACAGAGACAATCTGCATACAAATATACCATTTGAAAAATCTATTCTGGGACCCAGAACAAGGCTCTTTGCATTTTTTTTTTAAATTAAAAAATGCCTATTGAAATCCTTTACAGCATTTAAACACCTGTCCTTCTCAAATTGGTTATTAATTGTTCCACTGCAGAAGTTAGTTCTTCAAAAGACTGGGCAGTTGTGAAATGTTCTTTGATTTAAAAGGCAGAAGAAGCAATACAGAGATGCAGAGCTTCACTGCTTAGCTGTAATGTTGATATGCTTCAGTCTCTAGTAGCTTTCATATTTTTTCTAGTTTGTCACAAAAATACTTGCACCTGGCTGTCATAAATGACTGGAACAGAGGAACTAGGGGTGGGATTCTGTCAACAATGGTGCCAATAGGAAATTCCAACATGGGGTGCTACCACACAGAAATATGATCCCAACATTCAGGGCTGCTCTCTTCATATTTAGCATCACTATTTACGTTCCTATTATTTTTCTGTTATTTATTCGAATTTCATTTCAAAAATCTATGTCAACTTTTAAAATCATTGGTTAGGGCAAAATCTGGGCCATAACGTTATAGCAGGGCTTCCTAGCTTAATTTCCTTGAGTTTTCCTTATTTCTTTGCTTTAGATCAATAAAGTTGTTAGAGGAAATGCAGCCGAGCTCTTCAAAAGCTAGTGGGAATCTGCCAGGAGGTGCAGGTTGTTATCTCTCTCTCCAGTGCTGCTGCTGGCACAAACCCACAGCTTTCCCCAAAATGACTTTGGTAAAACAGGGTCAATAAATTCCATGTTCACCAGCCTGGAGGGGATCTCCTGCTCACTCTCCTATAATGCCCGTTAAAAGCTTTAACAGGATTTATGTAAAGCTTAGTCCTCAGGTAAAATGTGTGAGTTGGGCTCTGGCTGATCCTTTCACGTGTGAGTTGCTGGCATGCAGAGCATAAATAGCCAAGGAGGAGATAAATCTCTGAAAGGACTGTACAGTCCCATTCCTGGTTCAGTCCACTGCCTAAATTGCAGTGATCCCAGCTCAGGCATCCTGCTGCTGTCTGGGAATACCCAGGCGTTCATCAGATCATCAGAAATTACCTTACATGTCTCCCAGCTGGCAAGAACCTGTGTTTACGGCAACACTCAGGACAGCAAACTTACAAGGACAGTATTTTTACAGTGAAGTTTAGAGCCTCAGTCAAAAATAATGGACCATAATATTCCAAACTGCCCATTGGATCAAACAGAGGGCTGGCAGTAAAAATGCTTTCCAGTGTCCTGTGTACATCAGACCTCCACAGTAATAACCCTGTAAAAAAGAAACATTTAATGAAGTAGCTGAATAAAAGACTTGTATGGTACCCATGGAAGTCAGTGGAAAAAGTCCCCTCGATATCATCAAGCTCTAAACCTTCAGCTGTGCCACATTATCACGAGGACAGCACACAGTGCTTGATCTCAGAGACAGATGCAGTTTTCAGAAAGGGTAACAATAATTTTTCTATTGCCTCAATGGTGACAGGACATGAAAATCAACAGCTTGCACCAAAGCTGTAACAGTCTTTAAAGTGAAAGGAATTCTCTCTTTCCTTTAGTGCACATGGGTGTTTTACTTACTGCTGGAACAGGAGAGTGAGGACTCGCAGCTTCCTTCCCTAACTGTGCCTCAGAACCTTTCCTCAGCTCAGAAGGCACATGTTTTTACTTTTGCTCTGAGTCACACATAATGTTATGAGTAAGGCCGGGGCAGATGAAGTCAACAAATACATAGTTTTAATAGCATCTCTCACAGATTTCTTCTGAGAAATCCTCCATCTGCTCCTTATGGCAAATTCCTTACCTAGATTTTATTCTGCCAAAGCCAATGATGAAGAAAAAACTTTTCTTCAGAGTTTCCTGCTCCATCTACTTGCTTTTTCTTACAAACTAAAAAATTGTGGTACATCTTCCACAGCTGGAGCATTTGTTCTCTTTTTGCAGAGAACTCGGACAACTCAGAGGAGCTGCAGTGTCACAACAACAGCAGCTGTGCTCTCAATGAACACACACAAGTGTCAGAGGCATTGACCAAGCACACACACAGCACAATGCCCAAGATCTGCAGGTCTGATACAGCACATTGCTGCCTTCAGTGCTGAACGAGCTGCTTGATGTAGCTCTTAGCAATGCATCAGAAAGTCCTTCCAGTGTGTTGAAGGCAGCATTGTGCACCTGCAATGTCTCTCTTCGGCAAGAGCTGAACCTTTCATTTCATCCCTCAGCAGAAGAGGGAAATGAGTTGCTTCACATCACTGCAACTTACTGCTCTCTAATCTAAACCTTTGGAAGTTCAGGGAACAGGGATTGCCTTTATTGCATGTGACCAGAGTTAGCATTAACTGTAAAGACTTTCCAGTTGCGAGAGGTAAAGAAATCCACAGTGGAGCCAATTTTCACAAGGGAGTTGACAGAAGATGGCAGCCTGCTCAGCCCAAAATGAAGGGTTATGGTGATACTCATCAGTGTGGCAGCAGGCTCCTGAATGGCTTCTGAGCATTATTAAAATGTAAATCACTCATGGAAAGAGAAGGAATCCCACATGGCATTGTCCTGGGCTGGGGATCATGAGCAGACTGTCCACATTTCATGAGCAGACTGTCCACATTGCTCATGAGGCACTACCTACTCAGGTGAAGACAAAGTCTGCCTGTAGTATGACACACTCATCTGCCAGCTCAAGCTCTAAGTTATCTGCTAAGGACACTGGAAAGCTCAGGATGTCACATATGCCAACTGGGCAGCTGCTGGTCCAAGCAGACCCCACAATCAAAGGTTTTGTTACCTGAAGCGATGGTGAGCCTCATCCCCACGATGGCCCTCAGTTGACAGACTGGGCAAGTGACAGTAAAACAATGGCACTGGCCTCCAGTGCTGCATCACAGGATGGATTGGTTCAGTGACAATAAAGGGACAGCAATTATGGCCACCAAACTGTCCATCATTACTCAACGAGTGGTGCCCTTGAGGTTTATGCGGTGTTGGCTGCCTTGTTGTTGTACAAGGCAAATCTTCCTCTGCACCTTTTCGGTCAAGAGAGTATAAAACTCACATGTGGCACAAACTTCTTAATATTTGAGGTGTAGTCTGAGGATGAATTGTGTAGGGTAGGCTAACTGCAACCACATTTTTGCTGTTGCAGTGAGGACATTTGGATGACATAATGCTGGTAAAGATAAATCTGAATCCTTCCGTCCTGCAAATGCTTTTTTTTTGCTTTTTAATTATTGCCTTTGAAACACCCATATGAATTTTATTCAGTTTTTCATAGAGAACAGGAGGTCTCTAGAGCGGAGAACCCCAGCATGTTTAGTGTATATTTCAGAGGCAGATGGCAGCTTTATAGCAGAGATTTTGTGTGTAAAAGTCTTGAAGAGATAATCAAAACATCCCATGAACTCAAACAAGCTTAAACAAAACCAGATGATAATCAAAGCAACAGGTTCTTGGGAATGTGCAGGATACTAATGAACAGTATATATCAAAGAGCTAAGGGTAGAGTCTCCCTGTGTTTGACAGGGTGTGACTGCCAAACCTACAGGCCCTGTTGATGGCAGCACCATTTTCAGAGTTCCAATACTGACTTGTGCCCAAATATTCTAGTTATTTCAGCCTAAATAGTGCCAATTTCAGTTTCAGAGAGATTAATCAAATTCTAATGCATAGCAAATGGTGAAAATTAAAAATAGATTGCAAAATTCAATGGCAGTGTCTCCTGTGCCAGCAGAAAGTGTGACATGGGGGGCTACTGTCCTGCAGTACTAGAGATGAAACCATGCTATGACACCCTGAATCACATCAGAAGATGGGGCAAGGCACACAAGAATTATTGACCTCCACAAATGCCACAGTTTTTGGAAACAATTTTTTATGGAAATGGTCTAAATTGGCATGGGATAGTTAATTTTGTTTTAGTAAAAAATCAATTCTACATTTTTTATATTTTACATTTATGCAAAACCACATTTTTTTCTTCTGAAAGAGTTTGTAATTGAATATTTTTCCTGCATTGGTTATTAATTATCCCAGATGAAAGAACTAAAATTAATCTCCCCTTTCCTAAGCCCATAGTGCTTTGAATTTTAGTAAAACTCAAACTCTGAAAGTTATAGGATGATGATCAGCTCAGTGCATGCTCACCTACAAACATCTTAGAGAGCTATGTGCTTAAAGAACACCAGGAGCTGGAAAACAGCAATTCAGATGATAAGGTAGGGTAGTGTAGGATAGTGCCATCTCTCTTCCCTATCAGGACTGGAGAGTCTCTTCAGATCTGTGGTTTTGCATGGGATGGGGAGGGGCTCTGTCATATGTCTCTGCCAGGTTTCACTTTGTTAGAGATTCCTCCCCTCTCAGAACTCCAGTTTTGTCTGTTTTTTCAGCGAAGGACAATTAGTCTTCAAATTACAACAACCCCATTACAGAAACAGCAAGCCTTCTTAGAGGAGACAAGAGCAGCTCAAACCCTGCCATGCAGGGAAAAGAAAATCTCAAGGTTTCTTTCTAGACTTCCCCTCCCACCCTGTGGCATCCTGCTGCTACCTCCAGCTTTACCCTCTCTGCCTTTCCCTCAAGAGATTCAATTATTTTCATCTTTGTGTTTACAGATGTTAAAATGACCTGTCACAACATGAGCTCCCAGCAGCAAAAGGAAAGTTGCTGATTTAGACTGGGGGTGGCTGAAAGCTCATTCCTTTTATTCTTCTTTTAAAATCCCGTTGAAAAGAAGAAGTAAGAGTTTTCAGAGAGAGAGGTAAGACCTCCTGGGCTTCCCAAAATCCAGCTGTCTGTGGGTGCCTACTTCAGAGCAGTTCATCTGTATTTTACCAAGCATCCTATGGTCATAAGTGCTTTATGTAATAAATAAAAGCAATCCTGCTATCCTGGAAAAAAACTTAATGATCAGGTATCAGACAATTGTGTTTAATTCCCTTGCAGGAGGGAGGTCTGCAGGTCTAAAATCTGATTATGTTGATATAAATGGCCTATGCTATTTCTATCACCTTTCAGTCTTTTGAATCTTAATGGCTCAGTTTTCGTAAAGCCATACGGAGATAAATAGAAACTTATTTATGCTGGGTAGGGAGGGATGACTGCAAAAGTCACCCCTGAGTCTGTGTCCTCCTGTTTGCACTCAGGCTGAACAAAAACTTCTGAAAAATTACACAGAGGAGGTATAGAAATACCTTATTCTTCACTTATTTCTACTGTAGTGTTATCTTGCAGGAAATGTGTCAGGACTTTTGGCATGTACTGGCCACTGGGCTGAGTTCATAGCCAGGCAAATGCTAAATTTAGGGTTGCAAAATGTTTAGAATGCTTTGTGTCCAAGGCATGGTGCATGTTTAGGTGAAAGCTTCCAGTGCTGCAGTGAGCACTTTATCCAAGAAAATGGCAGGGATCCATCGTAGCATTGCTCCAGGCAACACTGATCTGGGATATATGAGAGGTTCTTGGCTAAAGGATTTAAAAATGCAGTGGCCTGCATGGGACAAACAGAACAAAAGAAGGTATCAGTGATGAGCTGCTATCACAAGTGGTCAAAACCCTGGTCTCCCAACTCCAGGAAGCTCAGCAGGAGGTGGGAAGGAAAGAAGGAGAATCTTGTCATGTTTTCCATGCACAAATCAGCACTAAGAGGTGCAAAGCCTGTTTAAATAGAAACAATTATGATTATGAATCGGTGTGAGAAAAAAATTCACCACTGTAATTCCAAAACAACATCAGTTAGTTCAGTTTTATTTATTTTGCTAAAAACCAACCTGCAAATAGAATTTTGATGGAATGGAGGATAAAACTTTATGTCAGCCACATCAAAATAGGTAATTTAAACTTGTTTTTTCTCAATGGAAAATGCTTTTCATGGAAGAGTTTCATCTAGATAGACTAATTTTTGCTGTAAGTTTTGCTTCCAAAGACAGCAGCAATTTTTTTGAAAGCTAAAAATGTTGAGTAGTAGCATTTCCATCTCTAAAACACCAAAAAGCTTAAGAACATCACAGCAGTGTTGCTAGAAGTCGAGGTAATGTGCATAAAAGGGTTATTCTGTCTGATCTGTCACAACTACTTAGGCTGAGTCCCCTGAGAAGTGCTGTAAATTAATCTTTAGAAAAAACCCCACACAGTACGTGCTACATTCTGAGTTCCTGGGCTTCACTGCCATCTCTCTTGATTTTTCAGGACACGTTTTCATTTCCATCAAAACACTTTTGAACTCCTCACAAATGCACCTGGAGTAATTTGGTAGGAAGAAAAGCCTCTTTAGGACAATGTGTGCAATATGCCTATTTATTTCCTGCCCACTCTAAAGGCTGCTGAAATAAATGAGAGGTTTTCTATTGACATCCTTGGGCTCTGGAGTACATGCAGGGGTGACAGACTTGGAAATGGTGGTGTTAGAAAGGCTGGAAGATGAAAACCAAATTTGCTGGAGGTATCTAAGATGGGAGGTAATTTCATTGGGCAACTGAGTTATTAGACAGCAACAGAGAGGTCCTGCTGATTTATAAGTTTAGATCTCTGTGTTTTGCTGGGAACCCAGTCTTCTGCTGCCAATTAACTTACATAGTTCAATCTGCAAATAGGCAGACACATGTAAGTTATTTTGGGTGTGTTGCTATTCAATTTGCATAGCAAATAGAGCCTGAGACATGCATGAAAAACTCCCTGGACAACTTCACACAAGCTTTTTGAAACTTTGGTTCTGCCTTGAGACATGCAGATGCCTAAATTTTGTCTCAAGGACTGGTGTTGGCTCAGAAAATAATATGCTGAGGTTGTTTTGGAGCTTCCTCAGCTTAAAGAATTTATGACACAAAGTGTATGTAACTTCAGTGCAAATTTGTGGAAAATCTTCACATCCAACACTATAGAAATTTTATTCCTGTGTAGAATTGATTCTTTCAATGGAAGTGTTGCTCTTTCCATGAGTACATTTGAAAAGGTGTTCATTCAGATTCCCCTTAATCCACTTAATTAGTGACTCCACACCTCCTTGTCAAGACCCCTTTATTACATTCTGACTAATTCCTGTGGTTGCCATTGGACTCCCAGGCTTCCAGAGTGTGGATGTCACCCTGGAGGAGAGGAACCACCCTTTGATGCACTCTGAGCTGGACCGTCTCCTCTCCTGCTGTCAGCCAACTCTCCCTGTGACAACCCATGTGGCTGCTCAACTGGAAAAGAAACACCAGGAAAATATTTATTTTTTCAATGTCTTAAAGCAAAATTAGCTACCTGAGAACAAGCAGAAGCCAATCTCAGAATGAAGTGTCCTTGGAAGACCACAGATATCTTCTCAATAATTTCATATGTTCATGTATGCCAACCTGCCCGAACAACTTCCAGTCTTTTGCCATAAATTAGCCAAATGGTGTTCCTGGAACCAAACTGGCTGTGGTAATAATCCATGTGGCTCCCAGTAAATAATTCCTCCTTGCATACCAGACATACAGCACAAGCAAGATGTACTGCAAATTAATGACTGTGATGATGACAACAATGATTATGGAACTTGGAAAAGATGAAACAAATTTAAGACCTCTGTATCACCTCCTTTTGCCAGTGTCTAACTGGGATTATGGTCTTCATTCTTCAGCTGTGAAATGAGGCCCACACTGCCTCCTTTCAGTGATTCCACTATGTAGCACAATATCTCTCTATCAGCCCACTTTCATTAAGAATAAATTTTCCTTTCCTCAGCTTAGTTTTAATAACTTTCTCTGTCAATTTGCTCTCTAAGAGATAGGTCTACACTTCCCAGTTTTTCTAATATTTTCTTACAGATGCTCAGATTATTAATGATACTCTCTTAAACATATTTTCCCACTTAGATATATTTGCTGCCTGGAAATCTTACCTAAGCAGAATTTGAGGATGTGGGACATTTGTCCAGAATTTCTAGCTGTTCCATACATATACATGAGCACAAATGACTCAAGCCATCCCATGTTTCACAGTTTCTTCCTGATTTTATCTATTTATAGCCTGGAAATCACGGCTTGAAATTTGGGAGTCCCATTCATCAGGCATAATCTCCCACATAGAGTCTGCCATTGCCCCAAAACTGAGGAAGCAGCCCAGATCAGATATTTCTGTGCTGTATTTCTCAGCTGTGGGGTAGAGCTCAGTGTAGACACAAGAGATGCCTAAGGCAGGACTCCAGAAGAAGCCATTCTGTTGCCAACAATGGAACATGACCTTCTGCAGGCAGGGAAAAGGGACTCAAGTGATGGATTTAATTTGGAGGGGGATCTGCGAAGTATTCTATCTAGAAGAATCTGAGGCAAATAGTATTTATATCAGCTTCTGCATCTCTGATTTAGGTGAATTCTCAACAGCAAGACTATTCATTAATTCATCTCTTTCATCACCCCATTTGTCACTCCCATTTCCCCTCTCTACTGAATTGACTCAAGCAAACCATAGCGTCTGAAGCACGTGCAGAGAAATTACAGCATCTGTCTTTAAAGTGACCTGCTTTTCCTTTCAAGCAATTCTATTCCCTACGCAGACTAGGGAGGCTCTTTGCTGGATAATGTAAAATGACACTAACTGGGCTATTTATATCACTGCAAAATAGTACATGATGGGATAATTAGCAATGCTGTATCTGCTGGAGTGAGCGATAAGACTGTAACACATTTTTGTGTTAAGCAACACAAACAACAATACCTGCAGGTTAAACAGCACCTGAGAAGCTGATAGGCCTCCTGCACTTTTATTTCCAGGAGGCAGTAGCTGCTGGCTGCACTCATTCTTGAGGCACAGCTGTGATGCTTGTTGTATTATTTTTTGTGGTACTTGCCCTCTGTGAAGATAAGTGATTTTTGCAATCAGGCTTGCTTTGGACAAGTGTGGGTATTCAACACATTTTGTGAGCAGGGAAGGCTGTCAAGATTTGTAGATCTGCTAATGAAACATCACCTTTGGATGGAAAAGACCAAGTGCTTGGCCACTTGATCACACACTTTTATTCCTGGATGAAGTCCAACAGCCGGTGCTGTGTTTGGCTTACATATTGCTTCAGAAATGTGTAAGACAGCCAGTCTTGACCTGAATCCATAAAAGTGTGACTGTGATCCTTTTAAGCCCACATCTAGGCTGAAAGACTATAACTTTGCTGATGAGAGCCTGGTTTTTAAAAAAAATATTAACTCAGACACAGGCACAAAGATCAAGAACTTGCCATGCTCTGATTCTGTGTATTTCAATGGTTAATCATGCTCATTAAAACATGTTTAATGTGAAGTTGCTCAATTTAAATTTCTGTAAATTTTCTGTTATGCCTTTCTCTGCAAGATTAAAAGATAATTTTGTATATTCTATTTTCACTTGAAGGAGGTTACTTGTGCACCAGGCATGGTTGTCTCAGGTTCTCTTTGAGATAAGATTGAATTCGCTTCCCATAAATATTTTTCTCCATCCCTTGAGCTATGTTTGTGACTCCTCCCTACACACCCTGTAGTTTTTCAACATCCTCTTTAAAATGTCAACACCAGAACTGGATATGTCATTCCACTATGCAGGAAATGTGTCAGCATCAGGTGAGCAGGGCCAAATAGGGAAAAAAAATTATTGCAGTTCTTGTCTGCTGGTGCATCCAAGGAAAGTGCTCACCCATTATATCACCCTTGCAAAGTACATTGAGTTGCTTTGTTGTTATGAACTATAAATATGTCACACTGGTTATTAGCATTCTGCTCCTCACTTCTTTAGATAATTAATATTAAATTTCACTTAAATAAATCTTTTGAGATGGACCAAACTTTCAATGCAAAATCTGTAACTACCTTTATTGATCTTCATTCATTAAATCACTGATGAGAAACAATTCTATATTTACCTCCAGCTCACTGGTGTGAAACTCCATGGGAAGGTGGACTATGACAAACTTAGGGTTCATGTCTCTTATTTACCCATCAGTGCTTTGCCTTGCAAATTGTCTTAGTTCAGTCCAGTGAGTTCTGTTCGTTATCTGGGGAAGAGAACAGCTTTACTACAAAGTGTGGAAGCCAATTTTTTTTTTTCTTTTACTATTAAAACTATACATGAAGGCATTCCTGAAAACCCTCTAGTGGTCTACAATAACATGAAGATTAAAATGCTGTTTATTACATAGAAGCAGAGCATTATCATCTTGAATAAAGCTGCTGCCACGAAGGTAGTGTCTTGATGACTGTATTATGCAGAGAATGGATGTCAAGCTTTAAAAGACTCATTGAACAGAAGTTGAGAGCAGTACAAAAAAATTCTAAAGATTGTAACTTTCCAGCTAATTTAGTTTTTTTTTTTAAACTGCTGCTGTAGTTTTCCTCGCACAAAACACATCTTTGCAGAGGGTGGACAGGGCTTCCAAGTGATATTAGGACCACCAAGGAAGTTAATGGAAATAACACTTCATCATCTGTTCTGATGCAAAGACTATCAGGAGTCTGCTGAAAAACTCAGGGACAGATTCAGAACAAAGCATAGAAAGTACTGGTTTACTGAATAAATTTTGTAGCTTATAGCTTCAGTATGTCTGAGACACAAAGAATTACATTAACTCAAAATATAACCTAGTACTAATGAATGAAAAAATTAATGGAGGAAAAAAAAATCTGAAAATACAACCTTCCTCTGATATGAGAAATCTCTAAATCATAAATATTCAGAATATATTTTAGAGAAATTGCATTGTAAAGCTCCTCTGTTGTTGTAGCCTTCCCTTATTGACCTGCTATCAGTAAAGATTTGGAGATGAGGTACCAGGTTACATGAACCTTTTTTCTGTCCCACTACAGCTCTCTTGCAGAGCTACACACATTCCCTACATTACCAGAGTCAGCCTCTAACTGCTTCTGAAGTTTACTCTGATGCCACTATGAGGAAGGTGAGAGAGATTTATTGACCCGAGTCCCTAGAGACAAAATAAGCTGAATGAAAAGCTCACCACACAGGGAAGCAGACTGAGTATTCACTGGTGGGAAGCAACCACTCTAGTACCAAAGAAACAAGGGCTGGACAAAATCAAGGTGTTGCTAGTAGGGTAACAACAGGAGAGCAGGGTAGAGGAGGCACTGCTCAGCAGACCAGAGTTCTTGGTGCAGCTCATTCCTCAAGGAGAATGGTGCAATGCTGAGGTCTGACTGAAGAGTCCACTCCACACTGGATGAGGTGAGCAGGGAGAGAAAAGGAGGGTGGAAGAAATTTTTCCCCTCTAAATATGCTCGTCTGCCAGAAGATCAGCCTTACATAGAAAAGCCATTGAGAGTTATACAGAAATATGGATCTGCTTTTTGAATTCAGAGTATGCTTCTCTCCAAGAGCTATTTTTAGGTGCTGTTCACTAAATATCACTGTATTTTCACACGGCAGTTTTTGTTCCTTCAGACTGTTCTCCATACTTCATCTTTGGCTACAAATACATTCTGAAACCCAAATGAAAACCATGCTGTTTTGCACCCCTCTAGTCAAATCAAAGGATGACTGAAAAACTTCCTTATAAAATCTTTTTCCCAGCTGTGACTATTTGCTAAATTAGAGAGGATTTGCTCCCTGGTGGAAGTAAGCAGAGAAAGTTAACTACACCTAGTTGCTGTGGTAGATTGCAAACCCTAGGTGACTGGTAGGATTCGTGCCTCTTGGATAATAGCAGTATTTTGGGGAATGAAGTCCAGGAGAGCAGAAATTGAGTCGGTGTTAAGAAGCAAGGTGTGCTGGGAGTTCTGAGTCATTGATAAAATTCTTCTGGTCATTGAAGCCTAAAATAGCTTTGGTGGAATATGAGTTTAGGCAAAATGAGTTTGAGGCACTTAATGGCAAAGTGCTATTGTCAGTCTTAGCAGCAATGCATAAATAAAGTCTTGGCTATTGACCCTACCTGTCAGTAAATCCAGGCATTCTGAGATACCTCAGGTGCAGAGGTTTACCTCTCATATTCACCTCTGTTCAATTTTCTCTTAGGTCTAAAGGATCCAGCTGTGTATCTCTATTGCTTACTCTGAAGCAGCTAGTGATAGGAAGACTGCCTCTAAAGATAGGGTTCATCTCTGACTTAAAAACTCTAATCAAGTCAGGGGTCTTCAGGCAGCTTCTGTTCTCAGTTATCTCTGTGGAAATTGAGCAGCTTTATCAAAACCAGCTGATAGTTTAAGAGCAGAATGGTGGGCAGCAACTGCTCTATGTAACTTTGTCTTCTAAATAACCTTCCTTGTACTGCTACTAAATCACTATATTCCATTTCAAAGAGTACCTGAAATCACTACTCAGTAGAACCAAAGGAGAAGCAAAATTCAGAATATTATTCTGGATTTCGTTTTACTCAGTCTTGCACTTAATGAAAAAGAAGAAGAAAAAAAGAAAAAATAAAGTGATCATTCAAAAATAAACAAAATTAATTCCATGAACATTGGACCTTCACTGATTAGTGTGGGAGAAGAATATTGATTTTCCTATCATTTTATCCTTTAAATTTAAGGGTGATATCTTTACTTTGCAAAGTGCTTGGGTTATTTATGATGGTAGAACAAATTCTATTTTCCATTTCTAATTTTAACTCCAAGTTTTACCATCTTTTTCTGTCTGTGTTAATTCCTGGCTGCCATATGAACAGGATTAACCATTTGGAGCATGATAAATCCATTAGTCAACTCCCAGATCGTGGGAAATTCCAAGTCAGAAACTACATTGTATGTGGCCTTTTAGCAGTAATAGAAAACTTAAATATTGTTAGCTTTTAAAAATTTATTTTTTCTAAATCAATGACTTTCCAGGAATTTTAATGCAAAGGAATTGCACTTATAAAATCCATATTTTTTTCTCATCCATTTCAATTTCTTGCCACTAACTTATACTGTTGCTCTTCACAGAAAATAGTGAATTTAACCTTCTTAAGAGAGGCTCTCCAGCTTACACCCAATACAAGATTTTGTGCAAGAGGTGAAAAATAAATTACATTTTTTTTTTGGTCCTCTAAGACATTATACTCTTGTGACGTAAAAATTTCAAAATTTTCCCCTTGAATATTCCTGTGAGGTAACTAACTTTAGACAGGCCCATAACAGTAAAACATTGTCAGTAAGTCTTCCTTTTGAAATGAGCAGAAAAACTTGTTTAAAGCACCTTCCGTCTTTGAATGCATTTTCCCCCTCATAAACCTTGAAGTGCTACAGCAAAGCTGGCACTGTCTGCATACAGCAGCCTGCCTGTCAATTATGGAAAACTCAAATTTCATGTATCAAGAGCCTGTGTGAAAATTGCTTTGAGTGTTAATTGCCCAAATGATTCAGCTTTATAAGAGCCTCTCTCATGTACTGAAGTATATCTCATGGCACGCTGAGTGCCAAGCTCCAATAGAGAGCCAGCTGTGCTCTGCTCCCAGATGTTTGAAGAAGATTATTCTTGCCCATCATTTCAGTCTTCCATCACAAAATCATGAAAATTTTGTTTAATGAAGTCATTAATGCACAATAGCATATTTCTTCCTTTTTTTTTTTTTTTTTTGTGATGCTCTCCCTAGAATGCATTCAAGTTTGCCTTGGCTTATAATTACAGTAGCACATTGTCAGATTAACTGTGCTGAGGAGATAAAACAAAAGCCATCAGTTCTGCAAAATTAAGACTCTGCCAACATAATTTAGAAAGGATCAGAACCCTCTGCTTTCAAATATGCTGTTTTTTGCTGTGTTTAAGGTCATTTTCATTCTCCAGTTTACCTATTGCAACATTAATTTTTCCTGGAAGCCTAACAAAAAGTATACTTTAGTCCTAAGTGTTGGATTCAAGCCTTTTCATAACTTCTCCTCCCACAGATCTCATTTTTCAATGTATTCATTGGCCCTTCACAAATTTACACTGCAAAGGTTTTTTTGGTTTTGGTTCCGTCGTTTGTGAGGTTTTTTTTGAGTCAAAGTAGCTGAAGTGAAGGGCATTGAAGTGATCTGTGTTAATTTATACAATATGCTTGTAGGCTGAGTCAACCCTCTGGATACAAATAAGAAAACAGCTTTTACAGGGAGATCTTGCTTGGACTTCGCTTACCAGTGTGCAGGTGCAGAGAATTTCATGGAGAGGTTTTCTGTGCTATATGGTGATAAAATATTTGTGAGAACCACAGCTTGATCTTCACAGTGAGTGACTACCATAATTTCCTGCTGCTTTCTGACTCAGCTGTCAGAAGAGGTTTCTCTTAGATTTTGTTGTAGTTGAACTTTGAACAACCACAGACAGGTGAGGCTGGGTTAATTCAGCCTGTCTTTGTGGCCATGCTGCTCTTGAATACAAGTATGTAGCTGTGTTTACACACGGAGGTGCCAGGCAGTATGAATTCACTGCTCACCAAGGCACCAGGGGGGAATTCTTTGCTTTCCCAGGTCCATGTGTTTGTGTATTCACCCACCAACACAGCATTTCAGGATCATAGGTTGCTCTGGTTTTACTGCATCTGATCCAATTGCTCCTACAAGTTACGGACTCTGCCCAGTGTCTGGGCAGATGTGGCCTCTTCCAGCTGTTGTCACAGTTAATGCACAGTCCATTTTTGCTGTTCCAGTTGCAGGCAGTAAGACCCTCTGGGACGCATTTTGTCAATAGCTGATGGCCCTCACAAGCTGGCAACAGATGTTGGTGTGGAGGCTATTGATAACTGAGACATGAAACATCAGAGCTCCTTGTGATAGAGAAGGGATGAAGCAGCTGCTCTGTTACAGAGCTTCTGTCTCTCAAATGATCCAAAATTAGGGCATACACACCTGGGGATAAAAATAATTCCCTGATCTTCAGAATGGGTAGAGTGGAGCAAAGCGTAACATCCTCTACTTGGGCTTTGCATTAGACCTCAAGAATGAATATCCCAGCAGCTGGAGGAGAAGGCTATGTATCTTTGGAGGGATTCTTTTATTTTACTCCTATCAGTAATTTTGCCAGCTAGGCTATACCGCTGTTAGGAAAAACCTCCAAAAAACAACAAAGAGACAAGCAAAAAACCCCATAACCTCCTGTGCTTTATTGAAGTGCCAGGGCAAATCAAGGCACATGCAGAGGCATTCCTCATGAGACTGAGGAGTCTCTCATTCCTCCTTTTCCAATTCATTGTAGACTCTGTTGTCTATTTGGCTGGAAATTCCAACTTGAGAGAGATACAGGCTAAATATACAATTTTAGGACACTGTATAATATTTTCTCAGCAGTTTAATTTGCCATAATAATATCAATAAAATGAAAAAGAGCACTTGGAAGACGGGAACTTTTGGCTGGACTCAGAGCTAGGCAGTGAAGATTATATATATTTTCCCATCTCCGCCTTAAATACAATTCGCATAGAGAGAGAGGGCAAGACCCTGGAAGACATTGCACAAAAAAAATGTTTATTAGCTAAAATGACACAAACACATTTCATGAATGTTCCTGCAGAGGGTAGACGAAACAAAATATTACTTTCTTTGTGCAGTCTTAACAAATTTTACTGTACAACACAGAACTGCTAGAAAAGAAATTGTTTTAGTGAAAAATTACCTCTTATTCATCTGGCTGATTAAAAATGTTTTTTCTTCAGACTGATTATTTATTTACTCTTTATTTCAGAGAGAAGACAATTATGAGGAGTTCAGAGGTGTTGTTTTTTTTTTCCCAACAACAATTAAACTTTGGCCAAGAATTTGGTTTATAGAAAAGATATTGTTTCATCCATGTCAGAAAAAAATTCTAGTACTGTTCTTTTTTAGATCTTCGATGCCCCTATGCTTTGGGGAGGGAGACTCATCTTCTTTGGGAATATGACCTTCACTCACAACTATTCCATTATCTTTCTTTCAAAAAAGCCTGACCAACTGGAGTTTAACAAAACAGTTTTGTTAAGTTTTAAGGTTTTTTTTTGTATGGGGAAAAAACCCCCACCACAATTAATACAACAACAGTCTCTTCTCTCCCCTGAAGATTGTATCCATGAAAAGCTCAGCCAGAGTCTAATAAGAAAATTCCCAATCCTACAGCAGGAGAGGATGAAAACAGGGGCTAGAGGGCTGGAACAAAATGAAAAAATGAGGACAGGGTTTCAAAGCCCATGTGACTTATACCTGTGAGTGGGGCTAGAAGTAAGCTGACTTGGTGGGTCTGATAAGGTTTGAAGTAATCTTATCCTGAACTATTTGCTCTTATCCTTGTGCCTGTAATCCATTTTTCATTGCAGTCAGTGAAGTTTCAGAGATGAGAGATATGGTTAAAGTTAAACACAGCTGCCAGATGTTTCTTTGCAGGAAAAAAGGAGAGAGAGATATTGAATGAGAAAACAAAGAAAAATAATTCTGTGGGGGCTTTTGGCAAGTGTTCAGCATCTTGCTGTTCAGGGGAATCCATTTCTTCCTCATTCTGTGCTGTGCCTTCCATTTTTCATTTTACTTTCTTGCATCCTGGTGTCAGAAGCATCACTCATGTCACGCATGAAGAAAGACAGAGAGTCCTGAGCTCCCTTCATGGAACAACAGTCTTTGTCCCTGCACCAGAAAACTGAGAGATGTAATAATCTCTGATTCTTCAACTTTTGTTCTGCTAGGTAAGTTGTGCTGCTGCCGAACAGAAGGGAATCAAGGTATTTCTGCTCTATGGAAGAAATTTTGATCACAAGGCCCTATTTATGCAGAACATTACAGGAAAAGGTAGGGAGGGACTTGAGGGCCTCACATGCATTCGTGAAACAAAAACTTATGAATGGAGAAGAAGACAAAAATGGATAGTAAAGAATGCCAGGAAGTGTAATTTAATTGAAATACAATATAAAATCTTATTTATGTTAAATATGAGTAACAGGGGGCTTTATTAAAATGCTATTGATCACTCCATTAGATGTTAGAATGAATAAAGATGATTGTTCCCAGTAACTAAGAATGTGAGGTTGAGTTGCATTTTATCAACATACCCATATGTCACACTGAGAAGTCCTTCCAAGTGAATTTGGTAGCAATCCTTCAGTGAGATTAAATACTTTTTTTTCAAGGTACTGGAAACTGGGTGTCCATTCAGGTATTCCTTGTCATTAAGCAACATCAGAAATTAAGAAACATCTCTATGTATAGTTCTAGCAAGATTAGTTGCTAAGATGTGAAACCTTTCTTTTGAAGCTGAAATAGAAATGTTAATCAAAATATTTGCTGGGAAACAGATTTTTTACTTCAAGATCTGGACTCTTTTCTTTCTCAGTGTTGTCAAAGTATCTTATGCTGAAGCATGAGTGTAAACTTGCTTTTGTCTCTGGTAGGTGTTTTACCAGGACATGAGAGTGCTGTATTGATCAGCTAACTCTCAGCAGCTTACATTTAGCCAGCAGAGAAATACCGGAGGCCTTACTTGACGTGTTCCACAAGAATCTTTATTTCATGCAAAGGGAGTCAAGCAGGGATTCTCTCTGAGACAAAGGGAAGGCATCTTTATTTATAGCATCAAGGGGGATTCAAACTACAGCCAATAAAAGTTTACACAAGGGACAGCATCCAATCTAAGTCAAAAGTTCTAAAGGTAAACTGACCAATTACACAAACTAATTTCTGACTAATTATCTTCCAAGGTGTTAGAAAAGTGACTAAATTCTTAAGGAATATAGCTCGGCCTTGGTATCTAGGAGACCTTATCTGTTATAGTAAGTTCCAGGGGCCAGGGGAAGAAGGCTTTGAAGGAATTGTATCATCCACACATTAGGTTGATGGGATATATATGAAGTGAATCATATGTATGTCTAAGGTCATGCTGTGTGATGGCACTTCCTTCTGAAATCTATTTTCATATACTGCCCTTTATTTGCTAATCTTTTCTTTATTCACCTCTGTTTCTGCTGTAAGCATGTCAACTAGTGGCCATCCATAAAGGACTTATTTGGTGTGCACACACTGATTATTCCTTGGCAATTAGCCTGTGGCCAGTCTCCACGGAATTGCCACGCAGTCCCACTGATACTGTTAGCATAGAAACATAATCACAGGATGATTATATGCAGGTGCTTTTATTGAAGAGCTCTGGGAGTCAGGGTACAAATCTGACTCCGACATGGTTTCGAGAGGGACATATTTTTATACCCTTTTCGTTATGCAACTATATCATAATTACTAAACCCATATTGTTCTATTATATCCATTGATCTTATCCAAGCATGGATTCTTGTGATTCTCATCAGGTCTCCAAAATACCCTTTCTCATGATTCTTGTTATGATTACATTGCTTCTCATGATTCTTATTATGATCAAGCAATAATATATTTAATTTAGCAAACAGTTATTACATTTAACAATCATATTATCTATCATATGATGATTATGCACGTGCAGTTTCACATGATTCAATAAAGACAAAGCTTAACGTTTGTCCTCAGGGCCTAGTTCCCTTTCCCAGCCCTACCAGACCCAACCTTTCTTTCCACCCCTGAATCTGTTGTATACAATTCCCATGATTTTAGAAACATTTTTAACCGTAAGTTATCAATACCTGTAAAAGCCATCACAGATTTGGGCTGCTAAATTGGAAGCACCTCCAATAACACTGATTGCTGTTGTCTGATGTGGTATGAAGTCAAGGTCCAATTTCCACAATGTGCTGGCTATTAATGAAGGATCTGGTTTATAGTCTTCCGTAGCCTTTCCTCTTTGCTCATCTTTAGAACATTGCTGATGAACCATTTGACTGGTGCTGGTTTCTCAACAGTTTACATATCGAAGTCCTATGGCACATTGGAACAGTTTCTCCACAGATATCAAAGGTGATCCACTGTCCTTCTGGGCCCTGCAGGTTTCACCACTTGGAGGTACCATTTTGACCCAATAAGATATCACCTAAAGACCTCTTCTCACTGACAGGAGTGATCTTCGTAAAAGGCAGTGGCAAGATTTTTAATGGTTGGACTTGATGATCCTAGAGATTTTTTTCAACCCTAATGATTCTTTGATTCTATTACACTACTTGTTACACTAGGCACATCCTCCCAACACTCTTTAACTGGGGATATATTAACATAAAAGATCAGTTGTGTAGAAAGCATGAAGAACAAAGCAGAAGTATTCACATTTGGTACCAGCAGGGTGGAAGGCAGGTCAGCCAACAGCAAACAGCCATTAGATGTTTACAATCTGCCCAGAATTTGTAAGGATACCATGCCTTAGATCATAGAGCAGTGCACAGGTCCACACTGACATCCAGAGGGTAATGTTTCTTCAGAGAGAATAATTGTTTGATTTCTCATTTGAAGATTCACTCCTTCTTAGATCTATCAAAAGCTTATCCTACTTTCTAGTGCAAGCACCAGCAGTTTATCTTTTAGGGTTTGTATAACCTATTGAGAAAAATTTTAGCTGACTATTCCTTTTTGATCTACATTCCCATGAAAGCAACATAATTGACAATTCTAAAAGTTCATGATGTTTTAAAAAAGAAGAAAAATATGAGAAGAGCCTTTTAAATGCTGAAAATTACAACTTTAATTATAAAGTTATTAATTTCTTCATACTTTTCCCATTCAAAATATAGTAGATTTATAACATCCATGTATTAATAGCTTTGGTAAATACAAACATTGTAGTCAATTTTAACATAAAATCAGCAGTAAGCTTTGGATGCTCTTTTTCTCTATTCTTTTCATAGCAATGCTGCAATCCAAATAGACTTTATCAGATACTTTTGATCATACATACAGTACAAAACAACAGAAAAGTTGTGAAGGCAAGAAGTCATGCTGAAAGATCAGCACTTATAAAGACTATATTTTAATTTAATGTGTTTCTTTCTGGCATGTGTGGAAATACATTTTTTTTTTCAGGAAGGATAAATATGATCAATAAAATGCTTGTCCTGCTGAATTCAGTGGGACTTTGTTCCAACCACACAGGGAATGGGCAAGTAGAATAAGGATTCCTCAGTCACTTGCAATACTATTGTCTTGAATTAGAGAAGGATCTCTACTACAACAAATATTTAACTTCTTTGTAATATGATTGGATTTTTTCCCCACCATCTATGTTTTATTTTGATATTGTTGTCAGCAGTTACAGTGAGCAAATACACTGTTTTCTCCAAACAGGAATATCTATTTTCTTTGAAGAAAAACTTCATCCTTATTGGCATGAGATTACCTTCTCTTGCTCTGAAAAAATATCTACTGATTTTCTCAGCACCTTGTCTCAGTGTTGGTTCTGTGAGGGATTCTTGCAGGCTTTAAGTAGTGCAGACATTTTCTGCTTATCCTGGAACTATTAATGTTTCAGCACTTTGCATTCCTTGTTGAAAGAAAATAGTTCTTTTTATTTCCATGTATTTATGTAACCCCATGATCCCTAGATTGCATTTAAGAGAAAATTTCATCTTCTGAGAAATCTCACAGTCCTATTTTTAACTGTATCACAAAGTGATTTGGTCTTGGTATTAAAAAACAAAAAAAATTACACATATGTGTATCTTATATATGTCTTGTTTCCCTGACAAGTGGCTGACTAAATTCTCCTCAGGTCTGTATTAATGTGCAATTATATATTGGACCTGGGGAAAGCCTGGAACAATAGAGGCCAAGCCGCAGAAAAAAATGCATACCAGGTCCATGGTCTGGCTGGCCAGATACTCAACTGGGGCTTTTTTCAGACAGAATTACAGTAATTTCACAATCATAAGC
>VRYO01002782.1:19330198-19341182 GCA_009812075.1 Sialia sialis
GATTCTTCAATGAAAAAGGTGCAGCTTATATTAGTGAAATTGCTGTACTCTGCTGAGGGGTAATGATACTTCTGAGGCTGAGATGGGCAAGCAGTCATTTTTGTGCAGGGGAGGGCTGTCAGTTATGCTCATAAAATTAGAAGAAATTGAGTTGCAGATGTTAAGGCAGAATGTCAGAATATTGAATCTATGAAAACTTTTCTCAAAGACTGACAAAAAGAAATGGTTTAAAAGGAGATTAATTTCCCTTTGCAAGGGATTATTTTTATCAGTGAAAGAATTTGAAAGCTTCATGAACCCACTATTAAAGCTCACTAATGTCACCAGAAACACTATGTTTAATCTTGTCATTTCCATATATCATGGAAAAATATGCTGTGTTCCTACAGCATCATATTTATTTTCTATCTGCCAATTTCAGCAAATATTGGTCGTTTTGGTGCACTTCTTTCCCACACATCATTGAAAAATGACATACTTGTAAATGTGGACCTATGACTTCCTATGCAAAGTGGAATTCAACAAGTTTTTATAGGGCATTAAGGCATGAGGACAAAATCAAGTGGCTCAAGGGATCATCATAATGCTCCCTTGTTTAGGGAGAAACACTGGAGATGATCCCTGGAGATTTATAGCACTAAATTTAAATTTAACAAATACAGATCTTGCAGTGCTATTTTTAGACCTGTTGTCTGTAAAAATGTGGCATGTGTGATACTCTGTAAATACATCTCAGGTCAGGTTGGTCAGGTTTGCTCAAATTTGACATAGGATTGGCAATCCAGACTGAAAACTTTTCTGAAAAATTTTATTGGCTAGCAGAGGGGCAGAGCACTTTCATCAATAAAAATAGATAAATAAATACAAAAGCAAATTGCTAATCCTTCGCCATAGAGAAGGCATTAGAGATCCAGATGGGAGCTGGGGGTCTGCAAGCAAGAGCAGCAGCCACAGCTGAGAAGATGGGGCACTGAAGAACTGCAGGACAGAGGAACCCCACATAAAAGTATGTGGGGACAGAAGAATCTGGTTTTTTTATCATTCTATTCAGGAAGCAAATAGCAAAAATCATTAACCATCAGTGATGAAAAGCTCCAGTTGCCAACTGAGATGTCTCAGCGTTGTACACAATGTTTGCTTTAGCACAGCATGCTGCTTGCAGAAGGATGTTTTGCTAATTAGTTGTGAAAGTTATAGGAAGTTTGTAATGCATTCTTTCTACAACTAAATTTAATGACTCAAGACAGTAGAGTTATTGTATGAGTAAAAAAAAAGCAGGATGAGGCCATTAGAATCTGCCAGTCACCAGATATCATGAGTTTTCTTCATGACAAAGCAAAGTTTTTCCTGAAGAACACAAAGAAACAGAAAATCTCCACAAACCATTTCTTCTCTCTGTTGAACATGCTTGAGTAATTTCTAAATACACAAGGCCCTGAAACCCAGAGGGCACAGTAAAGAAATGAATTCACTGAAACCGCAGCTCATGACAGAAGTGCTGTTGTGGCTCGTTACCAATAGGGAAGCTGTTCCTGAATGCTCAGACTGTTTGTCAGCCTAGATAAATAGGGGAAATACCATAAAGATTGTTAATTAAGCTACTAAGGAGAGATATAGCCAGAGACCAGAAGTTGCACTCAGTTGAGATTTAAGGGAAGCCATGACACAAACTCTGAAGTTGACTGAATTGTTAAGAATTGGCTGAGCTCCTCTGAACTCATGCTGTAACACCAGAAAACCTGGCCTCTACAATGCCAGTGTGGCACTTTGTCTAAGTCTACCTCATAATTTAAAAACTCACACCCACACCAAAAGAAAGACTAAGTCTCGTTCCTGTGTGTAACAGGTACGACACAGGAGTCTAATTAAAATCTGCAGGATCAACTTGCAAAAGCCAGAATTTGGGGCTGGGGAGAGAGGCAGGAATTTATTCCCTGTGTCCATCACAATTTTCTTTGAAGTCAACTTTTTTTAACAGTTACAATAATGTTACACATTCTGAATGGCTGGTAATCCTCCATAGGTCCTGCCAGGCCTGGAGGAAAGTTCTTTGGTGTTCCCTACACTTTGTGTAGGAGCTGCAGCAGAGCTCAAGCCACCCCAGTTATCCTTTTTTCAGAGGAAATATTTACATTTTTATTGAACTGGAGGGTCAAGAGTCTTCAGTTTTATAAACTCAGTCTTAACAGTTAAGATTAGTGATTTTTTTCTAACACTTGTCCCAGACAAATAAAATAGTTCTTATTTCAAAAGTAGTAAAATGATTTAAATATTAATGGGTCTAAGAGGGAAGCAGTCAGGTGCATAATATCAAAATATTTGAGCTCTGTCAGTACTGTGTTTTGTGCATTTTATATTACACTAGCCACAGAATACAATGTGGTTCTACAATTCTATATGTATTAAGAATTTAATACATTTGGCACCAGTTTCTCATTCTTTGGTTAAAATGGTAACACATGGGGTTTTAAGATTCATAATTAAAGGTACTGGGATTCTAAAAATAATTCAGAGTCCATCTTCTTCAAGTACTGACAAAAGACTGAGATTGCGATTGAAAGACAAAAATATCTTGTTTCTTCAGTCGAGTCCTCAGAGTCTTGCCTTGCTCAGATCTCTTAGAGAATTCTTTGGACCAATGTCAGTAACGAGCACCAGAGTCCAGGAGCTTTCCAAGCTCTCGTGCCAAGAAGTGAGCACAAGTGATCAGCCACAGTGTCTTGAAAGCACAGCTGTAGATGACTTTATAGACATGTACACACATATATAGATCAAAGCACAGGAAAAGATTTATCAGCTTGAGCAGAGCTCATCAGTGTCGTATTTGTTATCTTGTATTTCTCCACCTCTATTTTCAGTAGTCCAGGGCACCATGACAGCTGTGCATGAGCAGGTGCAGAGAACAATTATCCAGAGCCAACTTACTGGGGTAAAGAAACTCATCACTGTTGATTCCTAGGTGAGGAATAAGAACTTTTCATGTAACTCACCATCATCTATTTATTTATTTATCTATTTATTTATTTATTTATGATAAAGTATCGATGTCAGTGTAATTCTCTGGTCTAGCACTGCAAAGGATATTCAGAAGCCATACAGAGTGAGAAATAATGCCAGTGGGATGTAGATGAACAAGCTTCTTTATAGTGACAGTCATGGGGTTGCATTTGTGAGATGTACTCATATCTGCACCACAACTGAATTCCTCTCCCTGCAAAAATCCACAGTCTTGCTGGCAAGCACTCAGAGAATTTTCTAATGCAAAATAAATAAATAAATATTCAGGCAAAAATATCTTACATGAAAAAAATGTATCTGAGCTCCATTGTTCCAAAGGGCCAGCTCAAACCAGGATGTTTTACCTTCTAATATCTATCTATTTATGCATGTGTGCTGAAAATCTACAGACTAATTGGAATCATATTTTTACATCTACTGACTATTGTATACTATATTGTAAATTCCAACATTCTGCAGTTCACAAGCTGCCATGCAGAGCAATTCAGTAATAAATCCTTCACTCTTACCTTTTCCATGTTTTCCAAGAGTTTTATTTCTTTGAAGTGTCTTCGATTTTTATACATATATATATATAAAATTCAAAAATTAAAAGAAAAATCCCAGTGTCAGTCCCCAGACAAGTAAAATAATCTCCCCTGTGCCAATAAAAATGCGCATTTAAGGGGATGGGGGGAATATCTGGGCTATAGATTTATTTTTTTTTTGAGCTAGATCACCTTTATCTAGTTTAATGCTTGTTCTGTTACCATTTGAAATTCAATTTCAGGTAGTTCTTCATCATATCAGAATAGGATGCATCATTAACTCTAAGAGGATGTTTTCACTTGGCATCTGCTATTTTCACCAAATGTCAAGGCTTGACATTTGCTATCTTTATCTGGTTTTGGTGTATCACTCATACTGAGATTTTGTTTCTTCTTATATGATATTGATTTCAACTGTGACCAGCTGTGTTGCTAATAAAATCAACAGGCAAGTATCTGGCATTTAGTTCTTCACTGCTAGAGGAAAAGAAACAACCCAGTGACAAAAAAAAAGTGAAGAGATACTTTTCAATCAGGATGCTCGCCTGTATCCTCATATTATCCACCTCTTAGTACTTCGGTTGATGTCATATTTCTCACTGGTTCCCTTGGGGAAGTCTCCATGGAAATCCTTGCCTCTCAGATGAAATACTCCTTTTTGCTGTCATCCACAGCTTCCTGGAGAGCGGGGTCATTTTTGAGAGCGGCATCGGCGCTTTCGGCGAACTCAGTTCCTTTGGCCTCGTTGGTGTGGTAGGTGCCCTTGTGCCTGTACATGTACCTGACCATCACCACCAGCAGGCAAATGAGGACGAAGACCACGGCAGCAATCACTCCTAGAGGAAAGACACCACTTAAATGTATCACTAGTGGCAAAATAGGGGAAGTGTCTCACAGCCAGACACCATGACTTGAGCTGCTTGGTGGAGAAAAGGGGTTTGAATATTGCAGTGGCCAGAGTCAGAGCATGCTGCAAAAAGCAAGATGGGATATAGATACTGCAGAAATACAGGGAAAATTCTCACTAGCTTTCTTTCAAATCAATGGCTTGACTTGGTTGAACACATTGGAGCTAAAAGTTCATTACAAAATGAGAAGAAATAAAAGAACGTAAAGGAAAACGAATAGGTTTCTTTCATCCTTCTGGTAACATAAACCTGGGGTGGGGGTAGTTGCAGACAACCCAACCCTGCCTTCTCAAGTGTTCTAAATTTCAGGAAATGTTCAGGGCATTCTGTATTTCATAGGAGACATTCAACAAACAGCAGGAGCTGTGTGACTCTGGAACTGCTCTGTATTTGCAGGCTGCCATTTCATGCCGTGCTCTAACTAAGAAAGTTTGATTGTAATGAATGTGGAAGTGACACCTGGAAGAAGGAAGGGATTCTGGGTGGATCTTTCTTGTCTCCTGGACTAAGGCTAATTTCCAGCTGTATGTTGACTGACAAAAATCTGTACAGATGACCGCAAATGGTAAATAGAAACACTCCTAGTGAAAGAAATTAAATTCAAGATCCATTTCCTTTGCAAAATGGAAATTTCACAATGGAAATGTGAAAATGTAGATGTCTATAAAAGAGACAAATCCTGAGAAGTCCAAAGAAGCCAAGTCCATGACAAGTCCATTCTTAAAAAACCTACACACTCTATCTCTTTCCTACCAGATCAAATTATTGACTTAAAAATTCTGAAAAAAAAATAAGTATTTTGATGTTTATTCAACTTGCATGACTTTTAGGCATGATTTTTTGCATGGATCCAGGATGTGCTTATAAACATTTTTGCTGTGATTCTGTATGATAATACTGACCTAATTCTATATTCATATGAATCCAGGAATAGGCCAATCATTAAAGAAATACACAACAAAAAGAACTAGAACAGAACGTTCCTAGGGCTTCCTCTGCTGTCAGTGAAGGAGGTATGTGTAGTCATTTCTTCTAGAAGTGAATTTTATGTTTTGTCAGAAGAATTGCTCCCTGAAATGCCTATAAATCTGCAGAGACAATGAAGGGAAGGTGGAGAGTACCTCTTTTCTGCATTTTATATTCAAGATAAGTGGCAAGAGTGGGTATCTCCAAAGCTTTAGGTTTATCAGCATCAGTATACTGAGTGGGGATACACTACTGGCATAAAACATAGGAATAGACAGAATATTAGCAGGGTAAATAAAGATTATAACTCTGTCTTTAAAGATATGCCTTAACATTATCCCCCAGATTTCATGGTGTTGATTCTGGAATGTGAAGTTACTGCTAGCAGATATGAAATTGCTTATACAAAGAACGGCAAGTTTAAAATAACATCATGGTTGCAGTGTGGGCTTCATCAATTTTTAGGACCTCACTAGTATCCCTTGACACAAGAGGCTCTAATAGGCTTTACATGTAGCACAATATTAATAAGCCTAAGGGACCAAGTACAAATCAATTTACCTGCTACTTGTTCATAGAAAGCTGAAATTAAAGTTGCAGGAGATGGGACCTGAGGGAAATATAGCAGAACCTCACCAATTTGCACTAATGATTGGTATAGCCCCTTGTGAATGACTGAAATTAGTGTGTTAGCATGGAAATGAACAAACACAATAAAAATAAAAAGACAGGTTCACTTCGTGAACATAGCTTTGCTCATTAATTCTGACAACTGTATTTAGTTTAAATGCATGAGAGAGCTTTAATGGAACACCAGGAAATATAGTGTGGTGAATTCTGTAACAACAAAGGGTCAGCTGGTGTAAGGTAGCATCACTCAAATCAAAGGTGCTACACCAGCTCTGTACCAAAGGACAAGCCTGACCCAGAGGATACTGAAGGAAATCAGAGACTCAATTTTCTGTTGGACTGTTTGGTATTTTGTCCTAAAATGGGGAATGGATGAGGGTGGTACTGCTCAGTATAAGGTTTATGCTCATTATCTCATCTTGTTATCTTGCCAATAGCCCCTCTGGGAGCAGATTTCCCACTGGCCTAATTAACTCTAATTGTGCTGCTCCTGTTGTGTTGTCAGCAAAGTAGGGGTTTTGCAAAATGCAAGAAATCAACAAACCTGCTGTTTTATTTCTTATGGTGCTGCTTAGTATGGTCTGCTACTCACCTCCTATAACAGCCACATCTGCTCCAGCTGTGGGGCTCTCCACTTCTCCATCTATAAATAGAATAGAACATAAAAAAGTTAATTATAAAAAAGAAATTGGATCATATGGAGGAGCAGTGACTGTACGGGAGATGTTGTATTACTTTAACCTGTGAAACTCAGAACGTGATCAATATGTCTTGTTAGCAAAAGACATTTATGAAACTTCACATTAGAGTTAGCCTTACTGTTAACAGTTTTCTGCCATCATAACGCTGGAAAAGAAATATCTAGCACATTATGCAAACTATCATGGCCCTCAGGGAAACACCTACTGTTTATTATGAGCATTTACCTGTAACATCCTCCAGTGAATGCTTAAATTAAGAGCATTTAGGTACTGTGATTACTCTCAGAAAGGTAGTTTTGGGGAAAAAAGGGTGATGTCTATTTATTTGCCCATTTATGGCTCTTCAGAGTATGGTGTGGGTCTTGATTTGGTGTAAATTAATCTGTGTGCATTGATTTCAATTAATATTTGTTTATCTGCAATGCCCTGTTATTAATCTTTGCATTTGTTTTCTTTTCAGTTTACTTTTGAAATCACAACAAGCCTCTCATGTGTGGTATAAAACACAGTCCTCACAGTCAGAATAAATCTGAATTCAGTGCTGTTAAATCAATAACATTACTTGCATTATGATTTATAAAGATACCCAAATAAACAAAAAAAACTCTACAATATAAATGCAAAAGAGAAGTACCTGACCTCTTTTTTTCAAGAAGTAAGCAACTGGTCTGAAATGTAAGCTGCTAAAAGAGCAGCTAGAATTTTAATTACACTTTTATCTTACTTATAGCACTTAATAAGTATACTCAAATCAAGTAAATAATATCCAAAGCTTTTTGAAGAGGAGATGAAAAAATATCCCCAAACCCAGTGAGAATATTTCTCTCTTAATTGTTTGATATAGACCTTAAGTAGAAGTAAAAACATACTGACAAGCATTTCTTCACCAACTTCCACTTAGTTGATCAGGACAGAGCTCTGAATTGTTTTCTGCTCCTTGTTTCATCCCACTAATATCAGCCCACTTATTATGTGGACAGATAGTACCCCATATGTTATGTGCACAACTGAGAGGGTGATAAACTCCTTGAGTTCTACGCTAGATTAATGACAGGACACTCATTTCTTTGTTTAGTTTTGTATGATGTATATAATTCTAAATTATACTGGCTTTTGAACGAGAAAAAAGCTTTATGTAAGTTATTCTTTTTTAAATTTCCCTTTAGTAAATGCAGTACATAGAAGAGTTCTCCGGAAAAGGTGAAAATGTGACTCTAAATCCTTCTACAAACTCAAGAGTGGCACTATGACTGATACCTGGGATGCCTTTTGCTTATCTCTACATATGATTCAAGGAAAAAAACACTATTAGCAGTCTTTTCCTTGCTCATGTCCAGTTTCTAACACCAGTTTGCAACAAACTGAGGAGAGCTGAGATTCAAAGGATCCACTTCTCAAATATGGGAGGTGCTTTTTCTAGAAAGTAAGAGCTCTTTTTCTTTCCCCCAGAGATCCTTCCCAGATTTTCTTCCATCAATATACTGATGGAAAGATTGAGCACATCTTCTGCAATCTAAAAATTGTTTTTATGACTATGTCTATTCAAAACCCACGTACTCAGAAGAGATTAATTGCCTCAAGGTCAAAATGCTCCGTATTTCTTTACACACCAAATGCATGCTGCATGCCAAAAATGCAGGGTCCTCTACAGCAATCAAATACTTGAAGGTGTGAATTCCAAAGTACTTCCCAAGCCACACAGCCTGCTGCCAAACATTAATTCCAGATCAAATTATTATCCCCTTAATTAAAAAAAGGTTTATGAGTAACTCTCTGCTTGTACCTGGCATTCTCAGGTGCCTTTCAGATTCAGATAACAAGCAGGTGCCTTATCTCTAGCACTTGCCATCACAGTGCTTTCTGATAATGGATTACAGTATAATCACTTTGCAGAAGAGTTTTCATTTTCATCTTTCTAAGTTGGCAACAGAATGCTTGACTCATCTTGAGCTATGGTATGGCTGGCACTGATGTGCTAAGCTGGCAGTGCTGTGTCCTTCAGCAACCAGCTGATGTGGCTTCTCTCACCACAGTTCCCATTTTATTGCAAGAACTGGGGCCTCACTACTCCCGTTGTGTGTCTCCTTTTGACCAGAGAATGGTTTGTTGTCCTCCCAGACAGCCTTTTGCTGCATTACTTGGAGTGCCAGAACATTGCAGCTACCACCAATGACCAGAGAGTCAAGGTCTGATGCCCAGACCAGTTTTGGAACAATGTTGATGGAGAGCACAGAGACACCCTTAACCCCTGTTTCACCATCTCTGAAATTCCACTTTGTCCAAAAATAGCTATGTGATTAATGGCAATGTTACAGTACTGCTAGGCAGGTGTGAAAGTACTGGCGTTGTTGGAGGTTCAAGCAGTGTTGTCCTTCCTGAAACATGACTGAGGAACATGCAAGGAGTGTGTGATGGAATGAGACCATCTTCCCTGAGCAGCAGTGAAACAGCAGCTGCTGTCCAGAAGGGAATCCACGCTTGGCCAGGAGCCTCAGCATGGCCCCTCTAAACTCAGTCTGTGTGAGAAATGCAGTGCATTACTCTAGGACTGAATCTTCACTTTCTGAGGCAAAAAAGACATCAAGCTTACTGAAGGAATTTTTAGCTCAGCAATGGCTTTGCCCTTCTGGCACCTTCTTTATTCAGCTCTTCTTCACATGCAGAGTGCTCAGAGGTCTGTGTTTCAATAGCTGCTGTTGCACCTGCTTGGATTGTTTCCCTTTGCTTCAAGGACATCTTTTGTGTTATCTGTTGCTAAATTGTCCTTGCAAAACTTCCTCTCCCTGTTATACTGGCCCTTGTCCAACTACAATCTGGTTCTGAAAGTGTTTAGAAGTTTTTATTTACTGCCACTGGTTACCATGACACACAGAAATCAAAAGATTGTGGGGAAACATGTTTTTCATAAAATTTCTGGCCATCAGGATGAGTAGAATAAATCAAGAACAGAACACACAAATCAAATTGTCTGTTGTTGGGAAGTATGTTTCTAAAAGCCAGAATGATGGGAAATAAATGTTTTTGTGTCATGACCTCAAATTCATCAAATTCCAGTTTTGCTTATAAACTTACAGATAAGAAACTTTTGCAATAGAATGACAATTGCTACCTGTCTCATTTTCATCAATCACATCCTGCTGAGAAGGCAGCAGCCTGTGCAAGTCCCAGAAATATTTCTGATTTAAATACTGCAAGCAGATCTCTGGCTTTGTGCTTCACAGGTGGCACACCAGTACAACTGACTTGTATGTTAATATGGTGAGTGGTCATTAATTCCTGATGAATTTGTTGGTTAATTTGTTAGAATACCTCTTCCAGGTACAATTTTCCAATAAAACTTGATTTTTATGAATTTTAGTTGTTTCTTCCCCCTATTTTTAACCTATCTTCTTCCATTTTGGCTGAAGAACACTTGTTTGAAACAAGCAGGTCCAGCAGTGAAAATCTTTGCTTAAGGTTCAGCACTCTCCTATTATCATTATGCATTTTTCTGACAGCTGTAATGATTTCTTTTGTTCTATAAATTGAAAATCTGAACCACTAACAGCCATAAATCACTTCCTGCCCCAAAATTCTGACACTGGCTTTAAAATAATTTTCTTTTTTAAATTTACATTTTCTTTTATATCTGAGCTTCATTCAAGTACACCTTTCCAGTTCTTTACAATGCCAAGGACTAAATGTGCTTTGTGAAGTGAGGTTTTGGCATGATTTTGTGACACCAGAAAATAAGTCTTTAAGGAAAATACATAATGTTATGACAGTCCTGATAAAGATGCAAGACTTATCAGTGAGGTACTTTGGAAGCCTAATTGTGTTAAGACATTTCAGCTGACAAACTGTTCAACTTCTGTGGTGGTGGGAAAGGGTATATTCACCCCCCAAATACCTTCTCTCATTCAGCAAAGAAAACTCAAAGCTTCGATCTTGCTCCTTGCAAGAAACAATAGTTTAAGTGTTTCTGTGGCTACTTTAGTTCCAGACTAAAGCTGGTAGTCTTGAGTAGAGAATAAAAATCCCGAGATTATGACTCATATTGTCACGATTCCCATGCAGCTGTGGTTGATCCTGAATTTTGGAGTTTGTCAGGTTGAGTGAGTACAGTAATTTCACACTCATAAGCCACACCTAGTTATAAGCCGCACTTCTGGGTAGCCAGGAAGACCATTGAATTTATCCATAAATAAGCTGCATTGGTTATAAGCCGCACGTTTTTTAAAAAAAAACAAGGATC
>VRYO01002782.1:19342182-19367207 GCA_009812075.1 Sialia sialis
TATAGCTATCTATGTGTGATAAGCAGCTCTGACAACACAGGTTTCAAAGCCACTCGACAGCAGACAGGCAGCATTGCTCCTGCTCCTGTCTTTCAGGATTTTCCTACCCACAAGCTTGTGCTTTTTCTTAATAACCCCATCATCTCTTATCACGATGATCCATTGCTGACTGCTAGGTTACAGTCTCACACAAAGCCTTGGCTGCTAAATTACACTCAAGTAGGTCTTTAAGTGCTTTCTTGGGCAGCCCCTTCTCTCTCCTGATGTGCCTGTTCGTTGCATAACAAGTGCTTGAAATTCATTCAGTCCATGTGAATGATGGGTTGTACTCCTTAAGGCAGGCATTTCCTTCTCAGGGCTTTCCTAGGCATGCATGCAGAATAGGAAACACACAGGAAGATTTCATCTCAAATCAGCTCACCTAACTACTTCATGAAAAACTGCTGCTAATGGGACTTTGCAGGCGAAGAAGAACCCAAACTTTTCTGTGTATCTAGGGGTCTGCTTTGCAGAACATCCAAATACTGAGCGAGTTGTTGCAGGCAGTGGTGTGCAAGCAGTCTCTGTCTGGAGGCAGAAATGTGTCTTTAGAATTTGGCTATTAAATGTTTAATGCCTTAAACATCCATACTACCTATCCATGCATGTCCAGTAAGCAAGGGAGATGTTCAAACTGAATGGTAGTTCATGAATCCAGTTCAGGATTCAGGCCAGACAGAGATAGAATTCAGAGGAGGGTTTTACCTCAGTATTGACTGTTCTTTCCTTCTCCCATACATTGGAAAGAAAACTTTGGTTATAACAAGACAAAAGAAATGCAGTTTACTCAGTAAGACAGATTCTAGTAAAATTTCATCCATTTTTTCTGTCTTGCATCAATTGACCTAGTACAACATACTGTACTAATCTTGCCTTATTTTAAAAAAGTTGCAATTTAAAAAGAAGACTGCCTTTCATAAAAGGAACTCAGGTGAGGTTCTCACCTCAACTCCACTCAAGATGACACTAAGATATTTGACTGGGTTCAGTAAAACACTATAAACTTTTGAAAGCACTGTTGAGTATATGGAGTCTACCAGGCAGCTTTTGCAGTTGTTAAAAAGCTTTTCTACAACTACTGAAATTTTAGATTTAAAAAATATTTTTAATATAAAAATGTATTTATCATAACTGTTCCTTTCACAGGGGCTCTTTTGTTCTTCGTATGCTCTTCTGAAGTCATTGTTCCTCTTGACTGGAAAAGAAGGTCCTAATGTGTCCCTGTTTTCTCCACTGATGCAAGACTTTTCTTATCACACACTTAGTATAGAAAAACTAATGAAATCTTAACACCTCCATTGTTTATGCAACTGTGGTATGTCCTCCTTGCCCTTTGGTTTATATTTGTGCCTTGCCAACATACTGCTTTCATGAGAAAATCATTAATCTATTAACCTTAGCACACTGATTTAATTTACAAGCTATAGTTAGAACTGGTTCACTGCAGCTGTATCTGTAAAAAGGAGTCGAACCAACTTCTGAAAACTTGATGTTAGAAATATGTTAATTGCTCAAGCTGCTCTCTGGCCCGTTACAATAGCAGATGCATCACACTGAGGCCATTCTGAATGAAAAAAAAGTCATTACCTATTTTAATATTTGCCAGTAAGCGTGCAGTGCCCTGCCAGAGCTGGCATCTCTTGTCCCGAAGGGTCATCAGCCTGAACCTATCAATTTGACATATTCGGCTGAAAAAGACATCACCATTTCCCAGCAGACTATGTAACACATTAAGGCTATTCTTTCAAAATGAAGGAACAGTTTCTCATCTGTCAATCTGGAAAAGAGACAGAATAATTTGGCTGCCACTTGTACACTAAATTATTATAAGGAAAATAATGGTGTCACATAACAACAACAATCACATGATCTTTTGGGCAAGTAAATAGACTGTGCTGAAAATGTAAGTTACATTGTGCAGATTAAAAATACCTACAAAATTAAAATGCTCTGGGCCCAATTCTCTTGTTATCCCAGCTAACAAGTACTTCGTCATTAATTCTAAACAAAGTACAGTTTCATTCAAATAAAGATCTGTTCAAGATTTTTGACACTTTGTAATATAGAAAGAACAAAAATAAATTATCAAATTAATTTAATTTGGATTGTCACATAATTTTAATCTCGTTTGATTCCAGCATACAGTGTTAGGAAAATAGTTTTTCCACCATTCTAGAATGTTATGAAGTAAATGCAAGAAAATATGTTTTACAATGTTTGTCGAAGTAATGGCTTCACTCACACAGTTTCTTCTTTTGTGAAGCTGAATGGCCAATCGGTCTTGGGGAAAATCAGAGATGGAGAGATACACTAAAAATCATCTTGCCAAAAACTAATCATATGATATCCCTTAGTAATAAGAGGGAAAATATTAATGAAATTTGAGAAACTATTTTAGGTTAAAAATAATGAGGATCTTTTAAAAGGGAACAGACGCTCTGTATTTTGAACTAAAAAAAACCACATATCAAATGTAAAAAGAGAAAAAAAAATTGTTTTAAAGGATTATATAAACTAAAACATACAGATTCTTTAAAATTAACTTTTCCATTTATCCCCCAGAAGAACTGAAAAATAACAGTGCTCTCAAATTCTCCTTTCAGTTTGAGCAGTCTGAACCACACACCATGTTTTTGGGTTTTTTTGAAGTTACTGGAGACTTTAACTTCATTGCTCAGGGTTGCTGAATACCCACCACCAATTCTGATGGCAGTTAAGTGCATCTGGATAAAGCCTTAAAATGGTAATTCCTCCTTAAAAGTCCTATAAATGTTGCAGTGACCAGTTTTTGCTGTGCTTCTATGGGAAAGCTGCTCAATGTCTGAAGAAGAAATGTTGCCTTCTTATTATACAAAGGTAAAAGGTGCATGAAGTGTAAGAACCTGGAAAAAGGTTAATCTATTATCCATTAAAAATATGCTGAATATATTAAAAAATGCTGCATGTGGCAATTTGGAAGTTGTGTTTGTCTTGTTTCATATGTATAGTTATAACACTGCAAAATGTCCTTACTTTTCCATGGAAATGGGTTAATGTAACCAGGCCATCATTTACATTTTTCCTCTATAGCTGTCAAAGCCAGCTTGTATGCAACATCTTCCTGGGGAAGATAAATTGACCTGGAATTGTTTCATTGAGGAAGGAGTGATAAATGGAGTATGAATCAATCTGGCACCTGCAGTCCATGATCAGAACATTTTGCTGCCTTTGCCTCTCCTCCTCCCACCTCTTCCCTCTTCATCAGAGCACAGTACCCCTTTTGAAGGCTTTATAATTCAGAAGGTTTTGAAAAAAATCCCACTAAATAACCAGTGAATCCAATGATTCTTGCTAATTTCCTCCAAAGTCAACAATTTTTAATTCTATTAATTTTTTTGTTGACTCAAAATGGGAACAAACCAGCCATTTGCTCCTTCACTGATGTCAGAGCTGAATAGACAGGAGTTGCTGCCTTAACTGATCAATCATTGCAAATGCTACAGATGACCACAGGTAGTCAAAGCAGCTGACCATGGATCTAGTGAAAGCCCATCTCATGATATTTCTCTTATAATTCTTAAGAAATAGTTCATGAAAACAGCATACCCCACTGATCTAAACTTTTTGTGTTAAAACCAAAAGAAGAAAATTTTGAGTCAGAACCTTTTAGTGAAAAGTCAGAGGCCAAGAGATCTTGGAGTAGGTGATTCTTCCTTTCCAATCCCTTGAGTAAATGGTTACATGAAGCAGTAAGACAACTTAACCGCTAAACTGCTTGTAATTATTTACCAAGACAAGCTTTTAATTTGTACCTAACAGGTCGACCAGCCTCAGACCTGACTTAAGAGTCATAAGAGGATAAGGTGATCTCTGTTTCTAAATGTTGTTGTGCTTGATTTTATAACCAAAATAAATTCTGAAGATTAGGTTTTGGTTTACACTTGAAACATACCCCTTTTATGGACTTGCCTCTAAGCATTTATGGATTTGGCACTTAGACAAATACTAGTTAAAATTAGTCCCCTTAACTAAGACAGTCAGAACTACTTAGAATTTGAAATAGTTTCATCAAATACATTCAATAGCATTTTTGCACTGATTTTCTCTGTTCCTGCTATATGCATGGCTCTTCTTTTATGCTTCACAAATTTTGACTCCATTATTCAACTCCAACTGTTTTTAAAGGAAAAGCAGGCAAAGATAAGGACTGCTTCAATTTTCATGAAAACTGCAGAGTGGAGAGAAAAGGGAGATCAGAGAAGCCCAGCACTAAAGGAGAGGCAGCGAGTACTCAGCATTTTTAAGCTCTGTTTAGCAGTAGTCAGCTGTCCAGTGACCAGAAGCTTTCCAGCCATCAGGCACACAGATCCAGCTCCCTCTCCCCATGGGGAGCTGCTGGGGGTGGGATTTAGGGGGCAGAGACACTGATCCAAAAGCAAGAATCTTTCAACTGATGCTGTTGCTGGCAGAAAACTCATTTTAATGAACACAGAGATAGAAACACAGCCATTATTCTATTGAGGCTGATGAATGTCTATTTCTCATTGGGATGAAAAAGCTTGACCTTGCGCTTAAACTAGAGATGATATGATCAAACTACACATAATGTCACTTAGAAACCACCTGGAAACTGGTGAAATCCTGATAGTATTGTAAGAGTTCAAAGAATGGAGCACCAGGCTCCTATCCTTATAAAAGTATACTAATTTTCCCAGCATGGGCAGGTTTCTTAATTTATGCTCATTCCCACCATCAATATTTTGTAGTGAAGCAGTCCAACAGGTGATAATTCTTGGAAATGGGAGTTCCCTCTGCTCCATCCCCTGGCTTATTTGATATGAATTGTATTCAGCTCCATCCAGCTCATACACCAGTGCTTGCCTAAGGCACTGTCTGCTGTGCATTGCAAGTGGAAATGTCAGGATGTTTAGCATATGCTCTTCAGGGATGCAGAGATCTTTCCTGGAGCACAGACGAGATTAATATTATTAATGGCGATATCTGTAGTGGAAACAATCTTCCAAATGCTTTGAATATTGAGCATATTAAACAAAGAAAATAAAACATATTGAAACACCTTAGAAACTTGCAAGGCAAATAGTAGCTCAGGGCAAAAACATTTCTTATTTCCCAAGGTTTCTTCAGTGAATATGCAGATTTCTTTTGTGTATTTGTGCTAAAGACAAAGGCCACATTATTATCTGAAAAGGATTTACGTATCAGTTCAAGCTGTCTAAACAGAGTTGAGGAATTCTAGCAAAACTTCTTTACCATCTATCATTCATCTGAGCAATTCTTGACAGATTGTGCAATAATTGTTAAGAAAAAAAGGAAAAGGGATCGTTTGTACACTATTTTTGGACAACTGTCTGGCATTATTTGAAAAATAGCATATTGAACACATTAACAGAGCTAAGCATGAGAAGACCTGCACTGAAGCCATATACTGAATATTTTGCAGCACAGGATATATTGTTGTGAAATTCATCAACAGTTTATTGCTAATGTTGCTCTCTCCTAATGCAGCACGAATGTCAAGGACCACGTAGGTGGGAGGCTAATAACCAGCCTGATGAGATGTTTGATGCTGGAAAGGAGTCTGTGAGCTCAGCTGTCTCCACAGGTGCTGCAGGAGGATACTAATAGGCAGTTGGCTGAGATGATGGCTGTGTGTCTCTTCCAACTAGCCCCATTCTGTTCTGTTCTGTTCTGTTCTGTTCTGACACGCCTTCTTGCAAGGCTCTATTCAGCCTCCACACAGTGTGGTGAATCCTGGAGCATGGTGTGGGAATTTCCTTCCCATCAACCAACAAGCAAACTCAGAATAACTTAGAGAAGCTTAGATTTCCAGAGTCTATAATTAGGGAAAATAAATCCCAAACATTATTGTTAGCACTGCTTAACCATCCCTTTCCAAAACTTGTGCTTAGGGCTTAGCATTGCTATGAGGTAGTGAGACACATTCTTTTTTGCAGAGGTTTCAACATGCCCTGGTCAGAAAGGCTTCATATCTCCTGTAGGTGCTTACATGGGGTCTTACCCTTTGTGTTTTGGCTGTTAAGTTGGAGTCATGTTTATGGAAGGAAACTAATCATGCCAAAACTTGATGCTGCTGCATTCTTAAGTAGAAAACAACTTCATTTAGTTTAATCTCCTAATAAGGAGTCCTTTTTGTGTTACTGTTCACTTGAATGGCTCTCTGTAGACAGTGTTGACTTTCATGCAACCTGGAAAATTATAATAATTTCTGAGGCTCTTGTTTCTCTTTCAAATCTGGTTGAGACTGGTCAGGGGCCCAAAAGTTCTTGATGAGAACTGGCAGATGGATGAACAGATGATTAGGCAGAAAGATAGACAGCAGGAACACATAAGACTCATTTCATTAGGAAACTGGACTGAAAACAGAAGTAGCAGTGGGTACTTGGATATTATTCATATTCTGGTCACCAATTTAAAAAATGCCATGTTTTTGAAACCATTTCAAAGCTTCTGGATGACAAACCTTAGTGGTTTAAACAGCAAAGGAAAGAACAAAGGAACATTACTGAGATTTTTTTCCAGCTTCTCTTTTTGGTCAGAATGCTGCATTTTTATAGTTTGGATTGTATTTTAAACCTTTAAAGCCAGATTCAGCTTGGACAGCCCTGGAACTTTCAATGGAGGATTAATGTGTGTCATTAAGCAAAGAAATATGGTCTAGTAATTTTCAATAGCAACAAATGCTTGCTATGGTACTTCTCTGATCAACATATTTTTCACTACTGTAAAGCCTTTGGGCTGCTCCTAAGTGTATGAAATATCCATGCAGGAAAGCTGACAGCGAATTGTTGTGATTTGAGCTGGCTGCTACATTCTTGCAGCAAAGGGCATTCTTGCTCCTAAACACTTTCCTACCAAGCAGAAAACCAGCTCATCAAAAAGAAAGCCCCTTCCCCATTTAATATTTATTTTTTACTCATAATTACTATTTACTTAGAGGGCTATTTATTTGTTGGCAAATTAATCCATGTCAATCTGTAGTCTCTGTGTGAGTTGATCAATGAACAGCGAGAAGTTTGCTAGGTGCAGACAGACGGCAAAAAGCAGGAATGCTCTTTTGAGTGGTTGACGTACATCATAAATCTACATGCAAGAAAAACAAGTTCTCCAGAAGAAAAGCACGAAAAGAAAAGCAGCTGGTTAAAGAGACTTCTTTTCTAGAGTGCTCAGAGCAGAGCAGAGAACTCCAGACATTGAGAGTGCAGTGACTCCTTTGAAATAGAGTAGCTCTAGAAGGCCATGGAAAAAGTTTGGTTTGGTATTTCCTATGTAAGATTATATTGGAATGCACTAAGGAGTTTAGCCCCTCTCTCAGCTGTCAAATCGACACCCAGGGCTCCAAGCAGGGCATTTTCCCAACACACACAGAGAAACACCAATTGGTCCACATACAAGGTGGGATTTGCAAGAACTCTCACTGCTAAACTGCTTCTGCTGCCTTCGAAATTGGTTCTCTCACACATTCCACCTGCTCAGCCGGGCCGATGGTGAAAGTTTTGAAAACTCCATTTTATGAACATGACAAACATGATGGAATCAAGCCAGAAACAGAATATATAGCCTCTGTCCAGCTTCTCTGCTTTCCAACTTCCCAGTTTAATTCACCTGTTGATGCTGCCTAGCAGGTTTTGAAACTCTGCCTTCTCAAGCAGTCATGAGACAGCCTGCAAATTTCTCAAAGCACTTTCATAATATATCAAAACTATTTATCATTGCCTCCAGAGAAGTATGCTTTGGAACAGTCTCATAAGGTCAAGTTATCCCACTGAAACACCTATTAGTATAAAGAGAAGGGGGCAAAAAAAAGAGAAAGAAAAATGAACAAGCCAACAGCAGTAGTACAGCCCTGGAAAATATGAAGTCATAAGCAGAGTTCAGCCAGAGCAGACTCCCATTAAATTTTGTTTAAGAGCCAAGTTCCACCCTGAGATATGTGAGAGCTGCAGTTTATTTCAGGGGGAGCTGTGCTGTATTTCATGCCATGGCAAGGCTTGGACACAAGTATGTATCTGTTACAGGAGAGGAGCAAAGCCCACTTCCTTTTTGCATTTTTTTGCTTCTGTCCATATAGATGAAATTGAAAACTTAAAGAAGTGGATTAAATAGGCCACAGGCCCCAGCTTCACAAGGCCTCTCTGTGAAATGTAATTCCTGCTTCCACAAGACCTGAATGTCTGTCTCTAAATCCACTAGGCTCCTTTCACAAGACGTGGTAGCCTTTCCCTGTTCCCCTGCTACACCACAAGTATCAAACACACAGGTAGAGCTCTAAGGATTGTCATTCTAGCTTCTTTTCTCTTGAGAGTCCCTTTAGGAGACAGCAAGAAGTGCTCCCTAGGAGATGCACACGCTTTATAAAGAGGGGTCATACATATAAGCAGTCATAAAGCAGTCTGGCTTTAACTCTTTAACACCTTACACTGGATATTTTTGCCTGAGAAGTAGGAGGTTCACTTAATAAGGAGGGAAGAAGGGGTGGCAGAGATGTTCCCTACCCTGCCTGCATTCCAGGACAGGGGCTAGGCTTACCAGCACCTTTGTGCTGTGCTGGGTTGCACAGCTGGCTTCAGACAAAAAACCTTTGTCATTGCTGGGGTGGCATGGTCACACACTCCTGGAGGCACTGGAGTTACCTGGGAGAACTGGACAGAGGAGTTCCCTGCTCCCTGCCACTAGCTGTGCATTCATTCAGTAATGCTGAGCTTCAAAGGTTGAATTATTTCAACTGCAAGTTAAAAGACCTCGTTCAAGAAGAGTGGCAGACAAGGCTCTGTCCTGCCAAGTGCCAAGTCTGGATGTGAGCAGGAGCTTAAAGTATTTCATAAGAGAAACTCTGGTAAATGCAAAAGCTTTTATACCCCAAGGCAACCATTTAAACACTGAATTGCTAATTCTGGCTCAAAACTTTCCCATTCCTCAGATCCCTTGGTGGTTGGCCTGTGCTTTAACTCTCCATTAAGCATCTGCTACTGGCTCTAGTGGGTAAGACAGCCCATCAGCTCCATGCTCAGTGCAGCACTTCCCTGGGCTGAGATGAAAAAGCCTTTACGTCCTAGTTAGTCAAGAAAACCCAGCACCATCAGGATCAAACCCACACTGGCCATCACTTGTCACGGATTCTGTAGCACATGGGAATGGGATGGGATGTAGCATTGTCCCTGGGAAAGGAAGTCTCTTTTCCTTAATGCTGGTGTAACCTAACAGCTGCTGAGAGCTAAGGGGGACACACAGGCAGCTCTGGTAATGCTACGACATCACTTCATGGTGCAATGGCAGTGAAACAAAGGACGGGGAAAATCCGTACCAAATCCCATTAGCTAGAAGATGGACTGGAAATATCCCAGCAAGGCTGGGGAATGGAAAAGATGTGTGTGGCCCTGGGAGGCTGAAGAGACATATGACCCTCAGCCACAGCTGGCATGCCATGGCTTTGTGTCTGTTAAGCGATGGAGCTTGCATTCCTTGCTGCATCTCCTCTCACCAAGGATATTTTCAGTGGAGAGGGGAGTGGGAGGAAATTATCCTATAAGGGATAAGGATGCTCATGTCCACAGACAGCAAGCTGGTGTCCTGAAGATCCAAGTAGTGGGAAACAAAATCAATTGCAAAGGCGAATACCCACATTTATCCATATTTCCCTGGTGACCTTGCCTCAGGCACCCGCAAATCCTGGACCTTGCTCTGTATTGCAGGCAGCAGGGCATGACTGGGGAGGGTTGATCCCCAGCTTCTTTCCTCACCTGTGAGGAAAATCACTTGGGTGGAAAATGGCATGTGCTACCTGTTACAGTTTCCAAGTCTCTTTTTCTCAATGAGGAAAATATACTCCTCTCTTCTGGAATAAATCACAGACACAATCTTCAGTTATAGAACACATGATTTTGCCCTTCCCACATCTCCCCCCAATGACTGCTGCAGTTCCGTATCTGACAAAAATAGCCATCAGACACCCAAAAGAAGGAGCTTCTATTTCTCCCTCTGGCCATCTTCAGCAGCTGCCAGCTCTGCAAGGCCCTGGGGCTGCAGCTGGACTGAGAGGGGGAAGATTCACCCAGAGGTTTGTTACTCAGCTCACATAAAAACAGCACGGTGGGAATCACACTCCTGCCTGCTCTGCCACTGGACTCTGGAGAAAACAGGACACAGGATAACACAGGATATGCTTCCTGTCTGGGGAAGGCTAGTAGCAGCCTGGGAAAGAAAGCATGACCTTAAAGGAAATGCAGTTTGCGGAGAGGAATAGGGAGGAAAAGTCCAGGCTGTATTTTTTTCTTAAAAACAGAAAAATACATGGTGCATGAGGAACATGCAGCTTTACCTCATCTCGTTTTCTCCCCTCTGTTTAAAGCTGATCTCTATTTATTTGGCAATGCCACATTTTAAAGTTTCATACCTCTCTGCCAACCCATTGTTACTCCAGTCAGTCATGAACCTTCTGACACAAGTCAGAGGCTGTTGAAATGAAAGGTTTCATTCATTGCAAGCAAAGGAAGCCAGAGGAGGTGCCTTGAGAGCAGAAGGGCTCAGCTCATGCTCTGTTTCTGGCTCACAAATGGTTATGTCCCCAGGATGCAGAGATTAAGCATCTCTCACAGAACGTGGGAGGAGGAGGAAGAGTCTTTGTCTGAGATTCACAGATTTTAATGGATTCCAGAAGGGGAAATTTTTTACCTAGGAGCAACAGCAAAGTTCAGAGAAATGTAAAAGCATTTATCTCCCCAGTTATATTCCTGCCTGCCAAAAGCAGGAGAGGTGATTTACTCCTCCTTGGTACAAAGAGTCCCTTATGGATCATTAATCCACAGGGGGAATGAGCTCAGGAGCCACAGACATCTTTTCTTAATGTGCAAGAACCTTGAATCAACAGGAAGTTTTCTTTGGGAGCATACAGGATCAGTTTATCTTTATTTGCTCCCCACTACCCCCAGTCTTCAATACTGCTTCCTATGAGAGTTCTTGTTACCACTGATAAATTACTTTGCCTTCATTAAAATCTGTGGTGATGGTAGATGAGGCTGCTGTGAGCTAAATCAAGGCATTTGAAGCAGAGTAGTATTAAAAACTTAAGATCTGAATTCTGCAAATTCTGACAAAAAAGCCAATAAAATAAATATGAACAATCTCATGTTCCATGGTACAAGTATCTCACCAACACTGATTTCAGCACTGCATTGGCAGCTTGCAATAAGTAAGGTATTTCCTGGAAACTCTGCTGAAATGGAAAGGACGCAGAAATAGTTGACTGTTTACAGGTCAGGACCTCAGGTGATCTCAGGTGATGACATTTTCTACTTACAGCTAGAGCTGTACAGAAAACATGCACCAAAACTTATGGTAGGAAAGGGGTTAGATCTGGTGGACATCACTTGTTAGTATTTTCTCATTTCTTTAGGAGTAACAAAAAGAAAAATAGTCTCATTTTGACTCTGTGAAAGCACCTGAAAATATTTCTATAATGTCTCAGTTGCTAAGTGAAGAACATTATAGACTGTGTCTATAATTATTCACAATATGGAGAATTTTACAATATGTCACTGTTCTGTGGTGGATGGCATTTTATATTCTTTACCTCTGCAAAAAAGAAACGCTACAGGGAATTACACTTCTGTATTCAGATCTCCCAAGAAGTACTCCATGCTTAGATTTGCCAGGTTCCACATAAGTCTGCTAAATACACATCCTTGTCACTGTAAATTACTTGCAGGATCAGAAATGTGGCTGAAAGGGAAAACCCAAAGCTGGCTGGTGTCCTTGGGTTTTATGCTCTCGTGTGCATCTGCATGTGCACACAGCATCCTTTATTTTGGGTCTTTGTCACACAGTTAGGCTTTGACAAATTGAAAAGCATCAAGATTAGAACAATCATGTTTACATGTATTACCACCTGCTACTTCATTTCTTGCATGGTGCTTAAATGTTCAGGCATGTGGCTTTGAAAAACAGTACCTTTAATGCACTTAAAAACCCTGCTGGATTTTCAGCTCTCTTTGATCTCCAGTCTAGAGACTATCTCAGAGAATAGAAATAAATGTGTTTAGGGGAAAAATATTTTCAAGGAGAAACTCCTAAAGTCCTTCCAGCTTGATATGCATTACCAGTTGATGTCATACTTAAGGTTGTTTTTTGCATTTTATCTTCATGCTTCAGGAGGCTGAAATCTCTATTCAGAATCAGAAACTTGATGAGGTAACTTGGGAAGACAGATGTGGTCAGTGCCACATGAGCACCAAAGTGTCAAATAATTATTTGGTGATGCTTGTTTAGAGAGGAGATAGAGATCATTCTGTCCTGAGAAATGTACAAACTAAACAAAGTAAAAAGGATACACTTTTGCAATGAAGAAGACTGCGTTTTGTCAAGAGGAAATGGGAAGGATGTGACTGCAAAGCTTGCTATTAATCATGAGTAGGAGAGGAGGAAGGAGACATTAATGAGAGAGCTGGAAACAGAGGAAAGACTCAGATAACCAAGGGTATGAAAAAACCAGTTTCTTTTGGGGGCTGTACAACACCATCTTTTCCATCTCTGTGTCAAGTTCACCATGTGGCACTACCCCTGTGGTAATGACTTGGATTTGTGCTAGTTTCAAATTGTCCTCTGTACAGCAAGTACAAATCAGATCTGGGTTCTTGGGTCAGGGTGTGGGATGATTAATTGGGAAGAGCTGTTTTGAGTAACCAGATCCATTCAGTTATAGAAAAGGTAAGACAGAAGGGTATTTCTCACTTTTTAAAGCATGTTCATGGTCCAGACACTACCTATTGCTTGAGCTGTAGAGGTATGACAAGCAGACAGCTTTTGGTGGAAGATGGTAAAGTGCCAAAGACAATCAGCAAGGTTTCAAAAGAATTCATTTCTTCACATTGCGTTGGGTTGGAAGGGGCCTTAAAGACCATCTGTTTCCAACCACACCCCCAGCAACATCTTCCAGCAGACCACACTGCTCAAAGTCCGAGCCAACCTGGCCTTCTTCTGACCTGGTGGTTTTCTTCTTGGCTTTGGTGATGTTAGCAGAAGTTGTTCACTCTTCTTCATGACGGGAGCAGGGATAGCTTGAGTAACAGGAAAAGAGACAGAGCATTCAGAGCACACTGAATGGTTTTGCAAAAGAGTGAAAAAACCCTTTTTTCCCAAAGCAAAGGGGAAGCTGGAACTTGGTTCCCAAGTGCAGATTTGTTTCCTGGTGTACTCAACACCTTATGCAGGGTTTTCTGTAGAGAGTGATACAGCCTAATTCTGTGTATAGCTCCTCTTTCCACCAGGGCTTAATTACCATTAGTAACTGCTAGCATAGCTTCTTTAAACTAAAAAAAAAAAGTCTCTATGAGTTCAGTGTGGGGAAAACTAGATTTTTATGCAATAGAGTCAAAAAATTGTGCGATTCAGAATGCAAAAAGCATGTCCCAGTTGTAAATAAAAATTTCTATGTGATGACAGGAAAGAACGGGAAAGGGGAGGAATTGTTTCACAGCAAGCTGTGAAGATGAGAGAGCAAAGAGAAATCAATAGAGAAGAGGGAGAGTGGAAGAGAGGGCAGCTCCCAAAGGAAACAAAGCCTCAGCCCAGATGGGGATAGGGAAAGATCTATGTCTTCCTGTCCTGTTCTTTTCTTCCTTGCCACTGGCTGAGCTGTGGAAGGTCCTTGAGAGAAGGGGGAAATGGCATTTAACAGCTGGGACCTGTGTGTGTCTTGTAAATTCAGATACAACCATTTAGCTGTGGGCTAAGAAAGGAACACACAGGTAGGATTAGGAGGTGCAGAGGATATCTGAACTAGACAACATGAGACAGCCGGTGTGAGAGAAGCCACAGATGCATCAAGGATTTAATTTCCTGCTTTCTTTGTTGGATGGGACTGGGACTGTGCTCATTACACTTGCATGAACCATGGATAGAAGAACCTAAGCTAGCTCATGAGTGCTGGTTATAAAGTTTCAGGAAATGAAATACTAGACTGTTTCATAATAAATTCATAAACTTCTAGCCCTAGTGTATGCTAAGAAAATCCTGAAAGCAGAATCCAACAATATATTCTAGGAGATAGGAAAAAAAAAATTTAAATCCAGTGTGTCATTTTAAATATAAGAATTTTGGAAAATGTACACAAGTTTCCTGAACCCTTGGATGACTACATTTTTATGGCAGCTCTTCAAAATCCACTAGAAATATTTTTTTCTGTCTACTCATTCATACACAATCACTTGTGTTTAAGTGATTTGTGGTTTATTTGTCTCAATTGGTTTATCTAAAGTCAGCCATAAAGACCTGCTTTTTCATCCCTTCTTATGTGACTGAAATTTTTGAAACATCCAATTAGCAGACAAGAAGCATCTTGCTTTTGTCTTAGTAAGAACACTTTTCAAAGAAAATGAGATGAACAACAGAGAAGTTTGCCCACCAAAAAAAGTTACATTTCTGTAAAATCTCTCCCAGTATAAATTAATCTTCTCAATTATATGAGGGGGACACAGAATTATGCAATATGATTGAATTGATTCTTGAATAAGTATTTTGTTTCCAAAAGAGGGTAGTTATTTTAAAAGAATAACTTTAACTTCAGTATGAATATACTAATACTATCAATTTCTAGAAAATTGTCCTAAAGATGCAACTAGCAAATTCTCCCAGCACAAATTAGCTAGAAGAGGAATACAAACTTGAACAAATAAAGCCATTTAAGTAGTGGAAAAGGTGGGGTATAAATACATATGTATCTGTGTACATAAGCATACAGATATAGGGTGTATTGTATATCCATACACTCTGCGTGTGTATATATGTGTGTATAGGCAGAATTCAGATCAGTTTTCTAGGTTTGGGATTACTAAAAGAGTCTCTGCTCACAACTCTGAACACCTACACATATGTAAGGATTTGATGTCTGATTGTGCATGGCTGCGACCTTGTCACACATGTCCTGTGTGGTGTGGACTGCCTCACGGAACTAGATATTTTGAACATGCAGTCCCAGTAAAATAGGCATTTATCACTCACAATAACAAAGAACTGTCTCAGGGTGTGTTCAAAGCCCCCCTGCAACTTACTGATAAAATGCTTAACTCTGTTTCAGGGCTTATCTGCAGAAAAAAGAGGTAGAGACCCTCATGAAGTAACTGAATTTTTTTTCCCTCTTAAGATGGAAAACAGAGGCAGAGGAAAGGAAAGAAAAATCGCTTTAAAACTCCAATGCAGCAGAACAAGTTTAACCCATTGAGATTTTTACGTGATGTTTTCTGCTTCATCAGGAAGAACCCTGTGGTGAAACATATGTCAGAAGAGAAGAAGATATGAGAAACTGGCCTCCTTTGCATATGAGATGATTAATTAAGAGGAAAATCACTTAGCCAGCTGTCTCATTGGTGAAACTACATGTGCAAGGTACATCTGCAATAGGGGAGCAGTATAGCACAGGCAGAGCATTTGATTTCCATGCTAACATAGCAGAGATGGGAATCTGGTGTGAATTAGATTGTGCTGACTCTTCGAGAAACAGAGGAGTCCAGGTCTTCAGCCTCAAATTATGAGCTGCATGTCTCTTATAGCATTGCAGTGTTGGTACTTGATGCAGTTGAGTTATCAGTTACAAATAAATTATCCAGAGAAGAGAGGCCTTTCCTCCATTCATGTTTATGAACTGTTGGCAAACAAAGCCTGATTTCTCCTTTTCTCCATTCTCCAAGTAGTTTTTCAGAATGCTTAGCAGCTGGTGAATTTTTCATTTACTCACTACTGGAGTAATGCTGTCAAATTTATCTGACTTAGAAAATTAAGTAAGTAAAACATAATTGTCTGCTGCCTGAATACTTGCCCTGCTAAGGTGTTCCTGTATTCTTGCCACTATGGCATCTGGGTTTTTCATGCATTTTCTATCACAACTCGTATGTGAAACAAAAAATTGCAAAAAAAGTTCCTACTTATGCCAAACACTGTTTTCAAATGTTTTCTGATCTTTCTGGGGGAAACAAGAAGGCCAGTTGCTAAATAACTTCTGAGCTACGATTTTTTCCTGAGCATGCATTACAAAATTAGGGAGTGAGAAGCAAAGAGTTGTTGTCCCAGTGAATCTACTGGAATCAAACCAACTCCTACCTCCCCAGCTTTTCCCAGCTAAAAGCTGCCTCACCAGCAGTGTCTATGGAGAGCAGTCATTTCTCTCCCACCTGTAATCTCTCCTCTTTAACAGCCTTTTGAAGAGGTGACTATACAGCACCTAGCACAATCAGATCCCTCTGTTGGCTTGAATTTCTCGGCACTATAGGAATACTAATCCCTCCCCAACAATAGAGGCAGGCACTGCACAGAGCACACACACAAACAGACTTTCATTAGAGAATGCAGTCCTGAAAGCCTGTTTTACAAAAGACTTTGCTGATTGGACTCAGTCATTTGAACAGCTATGGATACAGGGTATATTACACAAGAACCTAGAAAGAAAGGTGCAGCAGGATCAGCAATGCTATGCAGACACTGCATAATTCTGTAATATTAACAGGCTTAAGCACACAACTAGCCATAACCTGAATCTTTAACATCTACTGTGTAATTTATTTTTTTTTTCATGATACCCAGCAATGCTGAAAATCGCATATTTTAAAACAGCAGACTCCTATTTGGGTTGACATCCTCCCTATTCTCTCCAGCTCAGCGGTTTGCCAACATTTCTGCTGTTAATTACTGAAATTTCAGGTGCATTCTGAGCCTTTCAATTCCCAGACTTTCCCATAAATATGTCAGACAATGAGGGTGTCAGGAGAGCCCTGGGGTATAAAGCCAAATTTTCCAATTCATATGCACAGTGGTGGGAAACAACCATACAAGCAGAGACATTCAATTTACATAAATGCTTGTAGGATATGTTTTGAGACTTCTGTGCTAAAAAATGAGGGGTTATTATATTCTGCAGGTTTCCTTGCGCATAAATGCTCACAGGTTTACCAGAGAAGACCAGATTTTCATAATCAATAGCCTCTGCTTTTGTTTATCACTTACTGTCACAGGCAAGCACTTCTGTTGATTAAGGGCAATGAAATCACATATATTGCCAAGGTGTGAAAAACACACGAAAAACCTGAAGGGTTCATTCAAGGCTTTTCACAAGCCCTGTGAAAGGCAAATAGTATTGCTCCAGGAACATACAAAAGAACCAGTCTGCAGCCCCCAAATCATTAAAGAGTGGCAAGGCTGTTCTCAGAACCACACTCCCCATTCGCAGCCAGAAGTCACTCTGGCTTTGTCTGAGGCCACCTTTGCAAGCTCTCAGCTTCTCGGAGGGACAGCCCACACATAAGCGACTCATTTTGCCGGAAGCTCTGAGTGTCACTGGGGCAGGGGGAGAAGCTTGGGCTGATGGAGCCATGACTTTGTAAAGCAGAGTCAGCACAGACTCTGCCGCCCTGAGCAGCAGTGCCTGGGTTCCTGCTGGAGGACAGCTGGCAGTGCAGAGGGGGTGCATACAGCTCAAGAAGGCTGGCTTTGCTTCACACTCTTCCTCATCCTTTTCCTCCCTCAGCAGCTGGGGCATGGCCTGAGGACCAGCTTTGCTTCTTGGTTTCCTTTTGGGACAATTCTGTGTTGCACACACCACACTGCTTCCCTATCCCCCAGGAAGAAGACCTTATCTGTTGATGGGTGATGAAGAGAAGCCTCCACAAACTGCTCTCCTTAACCACTGAGTCCTTTGACAGCTGGCATTTGGAGCGTAGGAAACCCCAGATAAACATTTCCAGCCTGCCTGGTACAGATGAAATCCTGTAAATTGCACAGCACCTTCTCCAAAGGGGTGAACACCTCTGACCCATGAGGATGGCTTTGCACAGGTCACTGCCTCCCCAGGCTGAACTTGGTGACATTTACTGTCCTAATCCTTCACCTCATTTGAGCCGTCCCACTGCCTCAAAACAGGGTCACTGCAGTCCAAAAGGAAGAGGGCAAAAGCTGCCAGCAGAACTGAGATTGCCAAACCTGGGGAGTTCCTCAGGTTTCATGGTTAAGTCAGGCAGCTACTGCTTGTACATCTGAGCAGGAAGCAAATGCATCACAGAGTCACTGTCTCCCTCGCATCTGCTGTGTGTACAGAGAGCCCACTCAGATATCTGTGGATATCTGAGCTGGGCCTGGGAAGTGCCCAAGGTGAGGCGGTGGGACATCCCCATAGAGAGGCAGGATACATTTACAGCGTTCACTGAGTTGAATATTTAAAATTTGAAACAGTGCATGCACCTTGCCCCAGATTGACAGGATCATACTGCATTTATAGAATGAATAAAAATTCCTTATCAGCCTTGAGTGAATACAAGGAGATAAGCAAAGTACACGAGCAATTAGATAACACTGTTCAGTTTACATCAGTTGGCAGCTGCTCTGTCTCACCTGCAGGTATTCAGAAAAGAATTAATATGTTCAGTATAGTCAAAAGCTTTTGATGATTATTTTAACGCATTTTCACACCCATCTCAAAGCTTTTCACTGTGGCTATGAAGCAAATTTGTTTTCCCAATTATTCTGCCTCTCTAGCAAACATCTGCTGTCCATGCTGCGCAGTGCCTGTCAATACACTGAACTTTCAATTGCTTCTTGTCTTGTTCCTTAAAAAAATAGCAGGAATTTTACTAGGAAATAACACCCTTTTCCCAAAGATCTTCCTTCCCTCAAAGCCTCAACCATTATCAATGCATCAAACTTTCATTATACAGAAATATCGTATTATTACACTTCCCTCTAACTTTTGTTCCTAATCTATAAATTTGATCCATCTAATTAAAAAGCCAAACCGAAACAAAAAAAAAAAACCAACCAAAGACAATCTACTGTGACTGTTTTTCAGCCATAATACTTCTAACTGGATTGCAAGCAATCTATTTTCATGACGAGAAACATGTTAAAACAGTTCAAGTTGAGAATTCCTGTCCACATTTTGGAAAAAAAACCCAGGATAACCTGATTCATCTAACTCCTCATCTGGTTTCCCCCCAGGGCCTTGTGTGGGGTCTGCCAGAGAGGTTGTTTGCAGTTTATTCAGGACTGTAGAGCTGGTCCTGGATGTGTCCCTTGTCTAAGCCTGTCACTAAATGTACAAGATTGGGTCTGGACCCTTGTTGATATTTCACAATACATGAGAAGAACCTTAGTGAGTCATGACCACTCTCCTGAACATTCTTGGAGAGCACCAATAGCAGTAATTTACAAAAGCTTTGCTAATCCCAAACTCAGAATGCTGAATTAGCCTGCCTCTATCTTTCCTGGCTATAACAGAAAGCAAGCTATACAGAAAAGAAGCTATAATATTCTAAACTGCAGAATGAAGTGTAATAAAATTTAAAGGTAGCATCTAATCTTTCATGTTGGTTAGAATCTGCAGAAAGGACTAAAGGATTACTGGAAATTGCTGGTTGGGATTCCAGAGATTTTGCTTGCTGTGTCTTTTCTGCTGGATCAGCCTGCCTCATTCAAAGCTTGGGAAACATTGTCAGTGTCTACAGCTCTACAGAACAAATATCCTTACAGCAGTATCTGGATCAAACCCTGAATTGCAGGCTGCTCCCAGCAGTGCTCTCTGTACTTTCTGCCTTCATTACTGATACCATGATATGCTAAACAATTCTGCTACTGGCAGTTTGTTTATTAAAAATAGAACAAACGTACTTCCTCGAATTAACAAAGATTACACTAAAGCCATAAGAAAAATAAAGCACAAAGGTATATTGCAGCAGCCAAAACTCAAAAGTTTTTCACAGCTTGTCAAATCATATTCCACTCTCTTTCCTTCACCTTTTTAATACTATCCCAAAATGAACACTACCATACTGCAGCTGAGCCGCTGTGCTCACTTGACTGTTTGGGCCAGATCGTCTCTTTTAAAATATTCTGAAATATGCAGAGTTACACAAATAGAGCAATTGTCCTCCTGTACCCTCTCTTGCTGAAAACCCGATTTGCTTGTCCTTAAGCCCATGTTCCTAAATTTCCAGGAGCAGAAACACATTGTGGCTTTAAATAGAGCCTGTCAGTTTGTGGCTGAGTCTCACGTTACACACAGACAGCTCGGGACTCTAAACCAAGCCGGGCAGCACCATTACCATCTCAGAAAAGCGTCAGGACGCTTTCAAAACCCTCTATAACTTCATTCCTGAAGGCGGGGGGAGGGAAAAACACTCGGATGGAACTTTTCTAAGCCGGGCTTTAGGCGGAAACATTACTAACTTTGCTCGGTCCTGTTCGGGAGGCAGAGTTTGCAGAGCCTGTTTCACTTCTCCCCTCACACACGCGCACACAAACACAAAGAATTAAGAAAGAAAACAGCTTCTTCACAACTTTTTTTCTTCCAGGATTAGTCTCAGGCATTCATTTTTTTTTTTTTCTTTTTTCCCCATATGAAATGCATTAGAAAATCTTTTCCTTAAGCTCCGGAGTGATAAACCCACTCATTGTCAGGGGGGAGGGGGTCAGGGTACTCACGTGGCTGAGATGTCGCATTGTTTTGGGAACTCATAATTTACGCCTTTGGAAAATGCCTTATTTGTGTTGACAGCCTCTCTCCCCTGCTCAGAACTGATGGCGGGATTGAACAGAACAGCTGGAAGAACCCAGGAAAATGCTCTTCTTGTTCGGGCTCTCCTTGCCTGGCTCCTGACCCCTTCACCACTGGAAAAGGAAACAGCACATGTGTCATTCTCTTTTGCCTGTGTAGCTCACATGAGCGGGGAGGGGCACCCATTTGCAGATAGCAGTAACTGTATTCAAGTTTTGCAAGTTGGATGTATTCCACCCCTTTGCTTTTATTAGCCAGCAACCAGTGGAAAGAAAATGCTCTTTTCATTCTTAGCCAAATCTAGACGCACCTATTAAATCCACTTCCCAAACCCCTATCCACTGCTGCTGATGTTATTTCTTTTAAGTGCAAAACTTGCTGCTGACTCCCTTTGCTAAAATGTCTACCATTAGTGGGTAAGATTGAAAGCAGGAATTTCAATTTTCATTGCTCATCATCCCCCTTAACATTCACAGTCTGACTGATTCTGTCCTTTTAATAAGTAAAAATCGAGGATGGCATTTACTGGGTCAAAGTAGTTACATCAGCATATACCATGAATCTACTGTGCTCAAAACAAGGAGGAACCTGGCGCTACAGCACGGGCTGAGGCACAAATAACTCCAGTCATGGCTCTGACACAGGCTTCCCATGGCACCTCTGGCAAAATATTTAATCTCTGCCCCAGTTTGGTAGAATAAAGAAAAGATACTCAGTTCTCCCTAGTCTTGATATTTTTATTTTAATGTACAGGCAGGTGTTATTTATAAGTGAGATGTATTTATTGGGCTGCAGAGGTTAATTTGCATACTGCACTGCAAGTTTTCCAGCCTGGACTGGGTTGCCAGCTGCCTTGTTTATATAGCTGCCATTTAAAGCTATCTGTTTGGCTGTCTGCACGCTGTGCTGCAGTCAGTGGCATGTAGTCATTGTAAATGTGAATACACAGCCTGTGGGTAGCTGACATGGACTAGGACTTCTAGGTTGTACCAGAATACGAGATGCATATGCCTTAAACACTAAGAAGAGTGGACAAAGTTTCCATTTTCCTGGTTTTGTTATGGAGTCAGGATGAATTAACAGCCTGCCTATGACAGCAGAAATACACTAACCATAGGCATGGAAGTGGAAAAAAACAGAGTAATGAAATTCAGGCTGGGACCATCCTGTTTTGCAAAATTGTCACAGGATATTTCTGTGAAATCCTCTCAGTGACCTCCTACAAGAAGTCAGTGTTGTGAACTTGGCTCACAGTATTTATTTAATAGCTATAGGATGGAAAGAACAGTGACTTATTTGCATGCCAATGGCAACTAACAGCTTGTTTGTGAACATGGATGTAGTAAACTACTTCTGTCAGCATTTCCACACTCTGGGTTTGTGGCAGAGAGCTCTGGAACATTTAGTGATAGAGCAAAGCAAGGCACAAAACAAAGACAGGGAAATAATAGGAAAAACTCCTGACGTTGCTGCACTGGCTTCAGTTCTATAGTGTGACATTCATTTACTCCTGATAGCTTCTCTGTGAAAATCCTGATGGGCATGTTTTTGACTACTGCTTCTTCTATGTAAAAACACAATGTACACAGGTAAAATTGGGGCTTTCTGTTCTGAGGCGTGAGAATTGTCATGCACAGTTTTTACAATTAAATCTTTCATGATCATGATCAAAGACAAGTTGGGTGGCCTTTGAGCAGCCTGGTCTAGTGTAAGATGTCAGGAGGGCTGTAACTAGATGATCTAACCCACACCATTGTATGATTCTGTGATCCCTAAGAAGTTTCAGAGCTCCTGTTGAGAAGATTCCCCGCCTGCTGCACATGATGTGAAGGATACTGGTAGTGATGGCTTTGTTATGTCAGAGTCAGTGGTCTGGACTACCTCAGGAGTTTTGTGGCAAGCTACTCAAAATGGCATGCATGGTCAGGTCCTGGTGCTTAACCCCTCTGCATCTGTGCAAGTCTTCCTGCATCTGTCTGTGTTCTTACTAAAGCTACTCTCCCCACCTCCAAAATCGCTGGAACAGTTTATGTAGATCCAAACTCACATGGGAAAGTCCTCTTTAATGTGTTGCTGTCTTCATCTTTCTTGGGACTTCTTTCTTTGCTTATTGAATAGACTGGGGTTCCCAGAAATCAGAGAGCCATTTCCCAAGGCTGTTTTCTCTCAAACAGGCCATTAAAGAGACCTGCCTGACCTTTTCCGCTTATCATTAATGGGAAATATGTTGGCAAGGGAAGCACCACGTAGCCCAGAAGAATGCTTCCAGAGAAGCCTGAGACTGGGCACTGAACAAAAAGCACCTCAGTGCTCTCAGACAACTGATTATGAGGGAAAAGAGGCACCAAAGGAACCCAGAGCAAAAGATGGGAGTGCTAGTGGGGAAAATGTGTGATTATTCATCAATTTTTGATTTGATAGAACTCTCTCCTAATCTTTAAATAGTTGTTTCTGGCAAAAAACAAAAGCTCCCCAAAAGGGTTAAAGGGAGAAGATTACAGAAAGGTGTCTGAAAGTAATTTTTATCTAAGGATTGTGGCATTCATACAGAATTCACCAGGTCTGTGGGATAACACAGGTATGGTTATGTTAGGAAATGTGTGTGTCGGCTCTGTGGTTTTCATCAGCCAATAATTTGATCTTGAGGCTCCCATTAACCTACAGAAGAAGTATTACTTTCCTGCCCTGGTGAATACTTTTGCATCTCCAGTCTTTGAAAGAGTCTTTTTCTGAGTAAGGACATGAAAATTCCTTTCTTTCCTCAGTAGTACTTTCAGATGTGACAGTGCTTTCAGGTCCAAGAGTGTTAGCTCAGAAGTGGGACCTTTTTTGCCTCCAATACTGCAATTTATCCTACTCCTCCTAAGCACAGCTATGTAATGAATGTGTGGTCAGGCCCACATAGTTCTCTTTGATGCTATCTTGCTCCAAGATAAATGATATTTCACAGTCATTCAGGCTTGGCAAGCTGATGCCGCATGCTGCAGCTGTTGTTCCCAACAGGAAGGGAGGGTTTAGGCTGCACTCGGAGGAAAATAAATAAATAAAACAAAGGAAGGAGGCTCTCTTCAGGAAGCTATGCTTTACAACAACAGGACATCACACTAGAAATCTCTCTCTCTGATGGATTTTCATGGCAAAACATAATGCAAAATCTGTAATCTGTAAAGGCCATGGCAAGATTGAGAGAGACTGAATGGAAAGCTGTCAATAATGTCCTTCACTGCCCGCCCTGCACAGCCTGCAGGTTTCAGAGAAGGTGTTTGGATCCATCACCTGGACATTTGAGGAGAGGATGTTGCAGCAGTTGTGCCTGGCTGTGAGCTCAGGATGGGCCTTGTGACAGCACTGGTGGGCATGTTAGAAGAGCCAGTGGCTCAGTGTCCAGCTGGGCTGCATGCCATGGTCACCTGGCCAGCTGGCAGGAGAGGTAGTGTTGGCTTTCTCCTCTCCTTTGCTGGCTACATACTTCAGGCTGTCTTAAACATGCCAAGCTGCTGAGCTCTGTGAGGTTGGGTGGAAACCCAAATTTTGAAGACTTTGTGTAGGTCAAGCACAAGCAGAGATTTAACTGCTAGGCAGAATCCTGAAGGAGGGATGGGAAAGCGTTGGGCTCTGGACCTCCCATGAAAGACTATTTTCTACTGATTATCTTCCTCTCCATCTCTGAAAGAAATAATAGTTTATTTATTTGTTACCTAGTGTGGTGGGTTCTCCCCCCCGACTTGTTTCCTTTCTGTTTCCCATTTGTTTTTGTGCTGAAAGGGCAAAGAATATTTGCTGTAGACAGTGTGGACCATCTCAGGTCTGATGTAAAGTCATGGAGAATGAAACCTTTGTGATGCAAAAGGGATTAACATAGACTTATTACCCAGGATGGACTGTGAGGCTGGTGTAACATGTTTTATGTGGTGCCTATGCAGCCTGTGACTTTAAGTGCAGCAAGATTGTGAAATCCTTCGAACACAGAGAAGGAATTTTCTGTCTGCATTATAATACTGAACAAGTTCTTAACCCTCATACAAGGCCAAAAGAGAAGAGTTTACCCTGGAGATAAGAGATCCACTTTCTTTCCTGTTTTGCATCCCAAGCATTTGTCTTTATTTTTACCATTCCTCTGACTTTTGCTTGAACCTGGAACACGTATAACCCCTGCTTTGCCTTATTGCACAATTATTTGCAGTTAAAGGATGTAGTGTGCCTATTTGTGTTTAAGGTCCCCACTTAATCTGTTAGTTTATTTGTGCCAAACTCTTTTGCATTTGTGTCTGTACTCAGGGGAACCTCCAGTGTCATGACAATGCAAATACTTCTCAAAAAGTGCCACCTCTCTGTGAAATGGAAATATAAGGAGGCTCTACATTATCCCTGTGAGGATCCTGGTGCTTGGCTTTCCATGAACTGTGGTTCATTTAATGACACCATGGAGGGAAGACGTGTA
>VRYO01002782.1:19368207-19436877 GCA_009812075.1 Sialia sialis
GCTCACACTCTAGACCAGCCAACAGGATGTTGACATGAGTTTGGTAGTGCATGTTTGGAACAGTGGCAATGTCATCTGGGTAGATGCAGAGAGAGTGTATCATACTGTCAACTCTTGCTGAGCTCAAGAAATCAAAGCAGCCTCAGGCACATGGATTTCTCATAACAAAAGAACAGAATGATAAATAAAGGGGTTCATTCTGCAATTTAAAACAAAAGGGACGACTTACTCACACAAAGCAGAATTAAACACTGGAAGTCATAGTTCCTGGGAGATCTGGCACATTTGGACCTTCAGTTTGACTGAAAATCTTTACTCTTCCTTGCACAGATGGGACTGTGTTTCTGTACCATGATTTTAATGTTGGGGTTTTTTTAGTTGCTGCATATTAGAGAGCATCCAAAGGAGGAGAGCAAAGATGATGAAGGGCCTTGAGGAGAAGCTCAAGTGTGAGGAGTGGCTGAGGTCACTTGGTCTGTCCAGCCTGGAGGGGAGGATACTGAGAGGAGACCTCACTGCAGGTACAGCTTGTTGTGAGTGGAACAGGAGGGGCAGGCAGGCACTGATTACTCTGTAGTGACCAGGGACAGGACTGAGGGAATGGCCTGAAGTTGTGTCGGAGAGCTTTAGGTTGGATATTAGGAAAAAGTTTTTCACCCAGAGGTGGTTGGGCACTGCAATAGGCTCCTCAGGAAAGTGATCACAGCACCAAGCCTGACAGAGCTCAAGAAGCGTTTTGGACAACACTCTCAGACACATGGTGTGACTCTTGGAGGTGGTTCTGTGCAGGGTTGGTCTTGATGATCTTTCTAACTCAGCATACTCTGTGATTCCATGATAACTATGAACTGGCCAGAAAACTGAACATCAAGATTTCTGATGATTGTGGAGCCTGATGTGTTTTGTCACCCAAGTGTTAAATTTTGTGTCTATTCAAGTGCAGGTGGAAGTCCTCTCAAATGTTGCTAGTACAGCATCTGGCCTGTCCTTGTATAGCATGAGGGGCTTGTCTCAGCCTGAGCTCTCTGGGACATCAGCATACTTCAAGGGCTTCAGCCTCTTCTCTACCCTTTTCTAGCCTGGATATATCAGGCACAGAGGTGATACAGCCAAAGCAGAAATCTTTCTAATCGTAGTGTGAATGCTTTGGCCAAAGCAGCAACTGGATTACATCCAACAATGGTGTTGGATAAGTGTGTGTGCTTAAAATCCATCCCTGAGTCTGCTTCCCACCTTGCAGCAGCACTTAGCCAAACAGACAGACAGATTGGCTGATGATATTTCCTAAAATATAATAACACTGAGGCATTTGCTCTTTTAGCTTGCATGTACTGTTGTCTCTGGAGAATTACTTTCTTCTATAAGTGCAAAAGTGCAAAAGTATTGTACTTCCCTTCTGTCCAGATACACTTCAGTGAAGTTTGGTGTTTCAGCCCGCTATCTGAGCACAAAGCTGGCATGTGGTAAAGTCACAGTTGCATTGAATGAAACTAGGGCTCCATAAGTGTGTGATGACCCCAAGACCTTGTTGCTTAGCACTGCTCCTATCACTGCTTTAAAAATAGCTCCTCAAAATTATTAGCCCAAGGGAGACTTGCACTTCATTTTTCTTGTAAGTAATGTGATTTGAATTGGTTCTATTTTAAAAGACCCTTAAACTTCAATAACTTTTACTTTCATTCTGCAACTTTTTAAACTATCATGAGGATGTTTGTGTTTACTGACTTAGGTTGCTTCCTTTGTTAAGTGATTAGTAAAATAACTAGAAGATGCAGTAGGTAATCCTAATGGAGTTCATTAGAATCCTACAAATAACTTGGCACTGTGGGGAGGAAGAAAGGGCTTACAAGAGATTAGAACAGACCTTAGTCGTCTCAAGGTCCCTCAGGCTGTGTTCTCCTCTGATTCCTAACTGAAACACTTGCAAATCCTTAGGCTCCTGGAGATAATTCCCAAAGTGGCAAGTGGTTACCATATCCTGCATGCACATCAATACTTTTATGTTGGTAGTGTCAGTTTGGCTTTTATTATTATTTTTTTTTATTTTTTCTTTTGTGGTGGCAGTTTATAAATTTATTTTGTTTTCTTTCTAATATTATTTTAGACAACTCCTAAAACATCATTTATATAGGATCCAGGGAGCCCTGGGGTAAACTTACAGCTACAATAGATATAATTTTTTGTTTTCTGCTTACCCTTGCTAAATAGGTGGTGGTAGTTTTCTCAAATAATAAAATACTAATCTCACTGAAGTGAGGTTCCTAAGCCACTGGTAAGAAGTTTGTTTTATTGGTTTTATACAGGGTGTGGGAGAGAAAGAGCTCCCCAAATGCAACTAAATGCCCTGGACATGGCTATCCTTCAGGTCCACTCTCCAGCTGAAAATAGGATATGGTTTTAAAGCCAGCTAATCTGCTGTTCCTTTTATTTGTGCTGAGTGACTTTTTATACAAAAATGGATATAGCTGTCTGCTCTGATGGAAGTAAAAATTTGGAATGGTCTATTCTAATAATAAATTGCATGCTGATAATTTTTCTTACTGCAGTAAAGGCAATTCAGCTGTATCTGATTGGCACCAGTTCAAGATTTTTGATGTTCAGCAGGAGAATATACAGCTGCAAGAAACAAAACAAGGCTAAAAAATCTCAGGCTGCACATGCTGGGATGGCAACAAGCCCAACTACAACAGCTCACACAGTGACTTGGGCACTGGGACACACAATGAATGCGTTTGCTGGCAAAATTGCACAATGGGTTTTGTTTTTGTTTAATGCACAGTCCAAATGTTTCCCTCTGGGTACAATGTCATGGACTTCCTTATTTAAATCACGTGCATGAATGTGGCTGAAGATTTCAGCTGTCAATTCAGCAACACTCATGCAGCTCTACTTTTTATTGTCCTTGTGTTCCTGTTAGACATGGTGGCCATTAAACTGCAAGGGAAAGGAGATGCTAAAAGAGAGTGTGTATAATAGAGATTATTCCTTTCTTGAAGCGAGCTACAAGCAAACTCAACTGAGATAGATATATATACTTCACTATGAAATACGCAATGCTTTATTTGGAAATAGTTTTCTTCCTTATTAAATCAAAGTGCTGCCCAGGAAGTTATAATTCAGAACAATAAACGTAACTACAGGGAAAATATCTGAATAATCCAAACATACCTTTTCTCTATGAGGTAGATAAATATGAATTCTCTCTTGTGAAGTCAGGCTGAAAAAACATTACGTGGAGAGTTGAGGAATGGAATTGGTTTATATCAGGAAGTTTTGAGAAAAAACTTAGTTCAGCAATCTTTAGGATCCCTGGATCTTGTCAGCTTTTTAAAAAATTGAAGTAAGAGCTGGATTAATGCTGTGTAATACAGTGCTATGCTGCTGATTCGTCTCTGAGAGCTCAAACTTTTATCGAGGAGGCAATGAAGAATGCTTTTATGGCTTGAAAGACTTAAGAAAGCACAAAGATTCCTCTTAGTTTTAAGCACATGATTAGGTCTTGTTACAAGTTGAAAGCATGCTGAAAGATTTTTCTGATTACTGAAGGCTTCCTATAAATATTCATATACGGACTCTTCCTCGACAACATCACCCAAATTAAATTTACTAATTAAACTCTATGATGAGGCAGTCTATACAAGGAAATTTCTAAAGATAAGGGGGTTGTGTCATTTTATGTAAATTTTTGTGTTTGAATTATTAGTCACATAATCTGTCCTAGTCTTCTGCATACCCACTGGAGTCAAAGGAGGAGATAGAGGTTTCCAGAAGATTATTCATTCTTTGGCTAAAATTAGTGGACTACATGACATTCAAAAATTTTCTCTCCCCCCTAAGAAAAAAACAACACCCTTCTTTTCTGAGATCCAGATATAAAGGATGTTGTAGCATTCCTACGAATATTTTAAATTTGCCATTTCTATTCTGGTGCTGTTTTGTGCTCCTCCCAGAGGCCATTCTGCTTGTACTTAGAAAATACAAATGGACAGAGTCCCTGTCTTTACGATGTGAAAGTGCTGGTATGCTTAGGAATAGTGGGCAATCAAATCCTCATTTACTAAGTGTAACTGATTACATGCACTATGTAGCATGAATAAACACTCTGTGTTAATTAACACTCTCTATCAATATTCCACCATTTGAATTTTCACCTGCCACAATCTTCTGCTTTTTTTAACTTCAAAAATTAATTCTCAAATGTCCTCTGAAATGTCCTGCTGTGGTGGGTTAGCCCTGGATGGACTCTAGGTGCCCAGCAAATCTGATCCAGCCCTCCCCTCCTCAGCTGGTCAGGGAGAGAAAAAATACTGGAAGGTTTGTGCATCAAGATAAAGGCAGGGAGGGATCACTCATCTGTTACTGTCATGGGCAAAAGAGACCTTATGTAGGGAAAAAAAATATTTTTTTTGCCAATCAAATCAGAGTAACATAATAAGAAAGAAACCCAAATTTTAAACCACCTTCTATTCACACCACCCTTCATCCCAGGGCACATCTTCACTTCTTATTTTTCCTCCCTCTTCCCCATCTGGGGCACAGGGGGACAGGGAATGGTGTGAGTCCCTCATATGCTATCACTGCTGCTCCTTTATCCTCACATCCTTCCCTTGCTCTAGTGTGGGGTCAGAGGAGAGGCTGCAGGACCTGGGCCTGTGCAGTCTGGAGAAGAGGAGAGGGAATCTCATCACAGCATGTAAACATCTCAAAATTGGGTGTCAGGAGGATGGTGCCAGACACTTCAGTGGTGGCCAGTGACAGGGTGAGGAGCAGTGACCATGAACTAAAACACAAGCAAGCAAGTTCCACCTCAACATGAGGAAGAACTTCCTTCACTGAGGGTGCAAAAGCACTGGAACAGGCTGCCCTCTCTGGAGACATTCAAAACCCACCTGGATGAGGTCCTGTGTAATCTGCTGTAGGTGACCCTGTCTTGGCAGGGAGCTTGGACTGGATGATCTCCAGAGGTCCCTTCCAACCCCAGCTATTCTGTGATTATGTGTTTCTAACAATTCTTTGTACTCTGCCAGTGAGCTGATATTGCAAAATTGCCATTTTCTGGCAGAGACCTATTATTTGGATTCCTTAGAGGAACAGAACATCGTCTAAAATGCACTGCCAGAAAAGGTCTGAAATGCTGAGTTTTTTGATCACTGGGGAAAAAATGATTTAAAAACATCTTGCACTGCAGATATTATTTATAAAGAGGAATACACCTACTATATTGAGCTGTAAAGGGCTTTTCTTCATTTAGAAGTCACATTAGTCTGACATAAATAAAGTAAAAAAAATTATGTCAGAATAAAAATTGTATCAACATGGTCTGTCTCCTTGTAAATACACACAAGTACAATGAGAATTAAGCTCATGTCCACTTTACTCTTAACTGATGTCTTTACCACAGATAGGTAACTCTCTGCTGGGAAGTTAGCCTTCTGCTGGGGTCATGGCATAGTGCTGTGGTTAGAGCTCATTCTTGGTTGATTTTTCTACTGTCAGCCATCTGTTTTGAATAGTGAATTAATCATTGTGAAAGCAGAATATTTGCTATGGAGGATTTCCTTGGATTAGTTATTTCGAGTTTCCCTGACCCCCACTGTTTCCAGGTTGGGAGGTCCATGTGGGAGCCCACTGAGAGGGTCTGATCACCCCATGGAGAAGCAGAGGTTACCTATTGAAGGAGAGCACAGGAATATCTCTTAGGCTTACTAACTTGCCTTTTGGTGCCATCAAATATGGGGACTTTAGCTCCCTTTCATATAATGGCTGAAATTCCTGAGTAGGCCGTTTGACTCCTCAAAACTGAATGTGTCTTTCCACTTTTACAAAAAGTCTCATCAGCTGTGGTTGTTTGTAAAAAGCCTGTGATGAACAACCCATGGCTGACCTCACCTGTTCTGGAAACTGGTGGCTTGAGCTAACTTCTGTGAACTTGTCTACATTTGAAGAGCAAGAAGCAGCAGCATGGTAGGCCTCTCTCTTTTCCATCTTTAAAGCATGGAAGATAAATATCTTAAAGTACCTTTGGCTCATGATTCATACAAGGCCAAGGCCTTGCTGCAGAAATGCCTCTGTTTAGCCTATTGCTCACAAGGATCTCAATGAGAAGCAAAAATCAGGCACTAAAAGAGGTTTTGAATCTAGTGGAGTAAATTTTAATGAGTGTTAACAATTACAATTACCCTGTAACAACGCAAGTGATAAAAAGGAGGCAATTTTTTAGCAATCAAGATTTGGAAGAAAGCACTGAGAAAAAGGGTGAATTTTTCTATTTCTTGAAGTCTTACAGACACCTTCCTGAAAGATTTATGAGTCAAACCTAAGTTATTAGTTCAATATCATTCTGTGGCCCGAGTGGCCTTGAAGATATTAATCTGTGAATCAGCCAGTGAAAATCTATGGCCTGTAAAGGGCAGAGTGTCCAACAACACAATCCTGATGTCTCTGTCCCCACAGCCCAGGCAGGTGGAACATCTGCACTGGCTCACTCCAGAGCTCTCTGCTGGAGCACTGCTCAGGAATCTCTCTGTGAACCACCCTCTTTGTTCTGCTTCTTCTGTGCATATAAGTAGATTTGGGACCTACATATTCAGTCGTGAGCACAGAGGGTGCAGGGTGTCACCAAGCAAGCTATCATTGTGACATTTTCAAGCTGCTGCCTGACTGCAAAGTGATATGTAAGCATATACATGAAGCATATGGGGAGGCAGGAGACATATATCAGACAGCAGCTGGCATATCAGGTCCAGGGCAGCTTCTACTGGGAAAAGAAGATAGATGGCAATTCCAGGCAGAGTGTCTTAACTCTTCTCTCCTTGCCTCTGAAGATTTAAATTTCTTATATTTGTATAATCCAAATAATTTATGACCAAAGTTAGTAATTTTTCTGTGTTTTTATTCTGTTCTTAATGCACCAAAGCACAGCTTGTTTTCTGTTATCTCCCTGTAAAAGGGGGACAAACCTGTTGGATTTGCACTCTAAGCTCAAAAGAGTAGAGTAACTTCAGATTTATCACTGTGCAACCAAGAGTGATATTAGGTGTTATATTTAATGTCACCCATCTCTGTGTGAAAGAGAGGGCCAAATTCTCTGCTAATGTAAAGCAATAGGGACTCACTTGCAAATAAAAGAGATTCTGACCTGGTGTTCAGGATACTTAGAAACTACCCAGAGAGAACAATTGAGTAGGAAGATATATTGTTTTCTACTTTATTCCATGATTTCAGTACAACTGCTTTTTTCAGCTTGAGCCCAAGCCATCAAAGTCTCTCACTGTGGAGTTGTTCACTGCAGGCTTCCTCTGCCACCCTGCTGTGGATGATGCCATGGGCTCCCTTTGCACCTGCAGCTGCACCTCCTGAACAGATTGGTGTCCCCTGGAAATCATGGAATATTTGTCCTTGCAGTGTAACTTCTTCTACCCTGGTGTGACAAAATGTGCTCTACCAAAAATAACCTGCTTGTTGTTCCTTTCCCAAAACGCTCTCGGAGGGATGTGGTGTTCCCAGAAAAGGTTATGCTGACAAAACATATGGCAAACAAGAGGGTCAGGGGTGGTTTAGTGCCTGAAAGTGAGAAGTAGGAGATTTTGTAGAAGGTTACAAGATAAAAATAGTAGCAGTTGAAGTATTTTAGCGTGTGATATTGTTGTAAACTGGTTCAGAAGATGCAAGGGGGAAGAAAAAGGAGTGGAGAAGAAATTCTCCCTTTAGAAATGGGCAGAGGACAAACAGAGATCATGACTATTCTGTCTGGTGTAAGAGTTCAATAAAGTAAACCAAGCTGCCTCTGGAGGAGATGATCTGTCTGTTCTTCAGTGTTCAGGAAGCAGGGTAGGTGTGTCAGTATTGTGTGGAGCTCTGACTGGTCACCCTCCTGAGCGGAGTTCAAGGACATGAACCACAAAGGCATCCATCCTCTTGTTTAATGTAATCAGAAAGCCAGTTTTGTGTTGGAGCCAAATTTATGGATAGTCGTGCACTGAGCCAACTCCCCACTGCCTCAAATGCTTCTCAGCAGTGAGAACTGGAGTCCTTCCTTTGACTCCAAGGAATGCAAAATATACTTCTTTTTTCCCCTCCTCCTTCTTGCTTATAACTTGTGTAGTTCATATTCTGTGTCTGGTCTGTCTTAAAAATTGTTGTCACCTCAATTTTCAACACTGTCAGAAATGTTTATCTCATTAGAAGGGCTGGAAAAGCAGTGCAATAAAGTAAAATTAAATCACTACAGAAGCTTGGATATTAGTAACAATGGAGGAAAATGAAGTGGCAAGAATGACTGAGGAGGTTTTACAGCTTCCCAATGCTTAACACTATCAACTCTTCAAAACAACTCTTATTTCTTTTTCATGTTTTCTTTTACTATCTGCTCTTTTATTTTGACACCAAATTTCTCTTAACAATGTATTAATGTTATGCTTTATGAAGTCCTCTGGAGTCCCTGGGTTTTCTAACATCTGAATGCTATTCTTGAGGCATCTGTTTTCAAAGCTGAGGGCACCTGTCCCTAAATTTCCTCAGTTTGAATTATATGATGTGCAATTCCACTGAAGTTTCTGGAAGGAACTTGTATCAAAGTGGGTCCATATGGCACAGGATGGGGCTGCAGACTCTGGAAACAAAGGGTACCCCCTTGGAAAACTCCTTGCATTATAGTGCAGTTGATGATTTGCCAGTAGACTTCAAAGGTCTTTGTGCATTTCACCAGAAAGGGAATAAATCCTTGGGAGATGATGAAGAAAAAGATGGTGACCAATGCTGATGAACTGTCACTGGCAGAAAGGAGGGTTCCAAACCAGCAATATCAATGATGGATCTTAGTATTCATTCTCCAGATCAGTGCTCGTAGATGTTTTTACTAGAAAAAGGCTGCCTTGTTGATGTCTGGGTGAGCATTTATTATTCCTTTATGCAGAGGAACTTGCTACAGTTTTTCATATATAGATTTGCCATTGTTTATCTAAGTATAGCAGTAAAAACTGTCTTGACAAAAAGCTTGAATCATAATTTGCCTTTTGAGATGGCTTTTATTACTCCTTTTGGTATGATGCATATTTTTTATAATTTTAAAACTGTTATATCTAGATAATTCTACACCAAACATGGAAATTCCTGTAATTCCTGTCTGTGCAGAAATAGCCGAAGGCAAAGGGAGTAAGTGTCAAGATCCCAAATAACTGAAAACTTTGAGGGAAAGGTTATGGCAGAAATTCATCATTTTATCAATAAGGTTTTCTGGTACACTAATCAATTAGGATATAATGTGAAAACAAGTGAGTGTAATTACACACTTACTGCATGCAGAAAATAGTGGCATTTGCACATCAGCCCACCCAACTATTTCTCCTACTTTTCAGCATGTGTAGGTCCAACACACCACATTCACAGTGGGACCTAGTCCCAGTTGTGGGACACTTTTCTCTCTTGGGGTGTCATAATCCAGAGGCCAGAAGAGAAGCCAGCCTCTCCAGCATGTTTCACTCAGTTCAACCCCTCCAAGTGCTGAAGACTGATGTCTGCCCTCTCATATCTCACGTACCTGGCTGCAAAGTGATCTTGTCTTCAGTCACACATTTGCACTGTGCTGGCTTGGACCATGCTAATAGCTATTAAAGCTTACAGAAACTGAAGTCCATGTCCTTAATGCTGCAGAATATGCAGTCATTTGATACAGAACAATGTAAAATGTCCAGTCAGAAAGCAAACTGTCCCAAAATAAAGGAGTTTCTTTTGTGCCTCTTTGGACTCTCTGATGTGTTATCCACTTGGACAGCAAGATGAGTGCTTGCTGCTTGCTTTTAGGCTGGAAATGAGAGACGATCTCACTGTTTTTTCCTGTTTAAAATCAGCAGATCTTTCCTCCCTGTTCTATTTTTGGAGTTGATCCATGAAAGGCAGCACCAATGTTTAAGAGGATTCTCAGAGGCAAACCAGCAGGGTCAATCTGAAGAGCTGCACTTTCTCTTAAGGTGTCTGAGATGGTAGTGAAATCACCTAGCAGTTTTCTTCTCTATATTCAGTACATTTATTCCCCTGAGCTTTTTGTGGCCTCTCCTCATTTCAGACCCCTGTTCACCCTCTATCCATTCATCTGCCAGGGGCTGTTAGTTATTGAGGCTTGGCTCTGTGTTGGATGCTGTTAATGGTTCTGTATGTATGTAACACAAAAATACTGAGTAATATACATGGCTGTAGTTACTGTATTGCTTGTTCACAGCCCTACCAGTTCCTTTAAAAGAAATTGAGGGGTTTTGCTTAATTGAGGGCTTGTTTTTCAACTTTCTGAAATCTTGGAAATCTGTCATCTCATCGCTTTGCTATTCCCAGCCAGCGAATACTATTTGCCGTTTTCTGATATTTTAATCGTTCCAACTAGTACAATTAAGGTTTGACTGCTCCAAACTGAGGGTCTGACTCTGTGTATCCTGACCAAATCTCACTTTTTCCAGAGCTACCGTTTATTGTACCAATCCAGAACCAAGCCCCAGAAAAGCATGGATAAATAACAACTGACCCTTCCTATCTTTAGATTCTCATGTTGTGCTTACCAGCAATAATTTCTGTGTACTTGCAATGTTTAAATGTTACATTTTTGGACTTCTTCATACCAAGTCCCTGGTTCTTTTCTCTGCCTTCACTGATCTCATTCACCACCTGCCCATGCACAGTGATGTATTAAATCCTTCTGAACTCTGTGTAAGTCACATCCACACTCCTGAATTTCCAAGGATGCTGTATTATGCCTTTAAAGACATGCTTTATGCTATTTTCAAGTGATTTACTCTGGAAGTTCCTTGCCTGAGAAATGTCTTCACCTTCCTGGTAAAACATTGCTCCAACTTAAGTGAGCAACTCAGAAGGGCTGCCTCTCAAAGCAAAGTTAGTCAAATGAATTTATAATTAATGTTTTGTCCTCTGTGACCCAGTTTTGAAAGTCAAAGTTATCTACATTATCCAGCAGAATCTTACCCCTCTGCTGACATTTAGCACAAAGGGAAGGGGCTAGAGCACTTAATACAGCCTCCAGGGAATGGTGATACTTCCAGGGTCTGTGTTTATTCCCATCAGGTCAGCAAAGAAAAGTAGGACAATATGTGACTTGGACTGAGTTCATTTTTGGGCCCCTCACTACAAGGAGGACACTCAGGTGTTGGAGCAGCTCCAAAGAAGGACAATGAAGCTGGGGAAGGGTTGGATATTGATGGATATACCAATGTTGATTCATTTTATGACTAAGAGAAATCTAGAGTTGTTTACAAGTCATGATTCATCCAGTCCTTCTGAAGCATGTAATTTAGGCTGCGACACAACACCACAGAGAAGTTCCTATTTCTGTCCACTGTCTCTAACGGGAGTCTAGAAAACCTCAGATATGAATGCTAACCCAAAAGATTTCACAGGTTGGATGATGTGCATCTCATCTGTGATGAGACTCTTATCATCTGTGTTTATATTCCTTGGTTTTTTTTGGCAATAGATGTAATGATGTAGACTGAATCTGCATTACGTGCTGCAGTAGGTGATCTAAATGTTGTCTGGAAATGTTAGCTAGGATTCACAAGTATATATATACAATATATTAGTCACAATATAACCACAGTGAATAGCACATTACAATAAAAAAGGGATTTTACTGCATTTGAATAGCCTTCAGTTCTTTATTCTCCTCAGTTTTACTAACACATCTGGATTAGATTTTTGGTTTGTTCCCCCCCTCAAGTAGCATCTCCCCATAATCTCTGAATAACGAGACAAAGGGAGTCTGGCATGGCTGGACAAATTATTTTGTACATCCAGGAAGAAGGAAATGACTGGGTTCATCATTGGTGGGACAATACTAGGAAACTATTTATGTTCTTTAATAAGAAAATGGGTTTTGCCAGGCCCCAGGAAAAATGAGATGCTGCTTTGTGCACTTTGTATCAGCTTAGCAGCAAAGCAAAGAAGGAGCAATGGAGTCCAGCAGACTTGCAGGCAGGCAGTGAGAAACACTGAACACTCAAACCTCACAGGGCATTTTCCTGTTCCCATCCTCTGTTGTGAAAAAAAGACATGAGAGACAGAAAGGGATGCACAGGGACTTTGTGAGACAGCAAAAGAAAATTAAGGGAGAGACCGAGGCTTATACGATGAAACTGATATTCAATGGAGAGAAAAAATAGTGATTCAGTGATTCCATCTTCAAAAAGAATATTTTGCCTGTAATTCTGAAGGTGTATCACTCAAACCTTTTAACATTTTCATGAATAACCTTCCTAGTGCAATAGAATCTGTGTTTATTAAAACTGTAGAGGAACTTGAAAAGATATCAAAGATAAGAATTCAAACTAATTCTGGTATGTTGCTGACATGGTTGGGAAAATCTCCAATGGCATAACATAAAAAGAGAAAGAATGAGATGTCAGAATAAGAAAGGAAGAACTAAGAGCATAAAGACAAGGTGAAGAATAAGTGATAGTTCTTCAAACAGGTGAAGAGCTACAACAATTGAACAAATCCTGTGGTATTCATGATGTCATGGCTGAAGCAAACATATAAGGAAAAGTATCACTCATAAAATACAGAAAGTTATCTGAGCATTGACAAGACTTCATATGAGCTGCATTGCAGATCTTTCTACACTACACTGTAGAAAAGATGTGAAACAACTGAAAACTTCAGGGAAGAATGAGAGAATGATCATTACTCTAATAAACATGACATGTCATAAAATATTGGTAGAAAAAATTGGGGGTTTAGGCCCTTGGCTTAAAGGAAAGACACCCGAGTGCAGGAATGATCACAAATATACAAATATATAGGAAGATGCTGATTTTCATGATTGCAGAGCCAAGACAAGAAGTAACAGAAGCAAAATGCTGTAAAGGTATACTTATATCAGTCAGTGTTAATGAAGAAGAAAAGAGCTCCTTAGTTCACTGCTTCCATATCTAGGTTCAGTTCTAAACATTTTATTGCCTTAGTTTGCTTTGGGCCAAGGCAATAAAATAATATTTATATTCTACCCCAGCATCTAGAATGGTAGAGAGGGGAAGAGACAATATTAGGAAAAATTACAACATGAGGAGGAAACTGAAGTAGTCTTGGATCAATATTAAAAAAAATTATTTTAAGCATGCGTATTTTTTCAATTGCATGTTTGTTTAAAATAAATTATTTCTCTCAGCTGCCCATTTGAAGGTTTACAAACAACTCCAAACACTTATTCCCAAACTTGGTAGTACCAAAAGGAATTAATTAATTCCCCTTGGTTAATTAATTTGCTTTAATGGACTTCAGCATTGCAAGGCAGGGTGGCGTATTAGATTAGATTCTCCAGCTATGTTTCAAGTCATAAAACAACAATAACACAAATCCTCTGTTTCTTTTTGAGTACTCCTGGAGAGTATTTTAAAGCTTTAATTTAAAGTGGGCGTTTGTCTTTCCAGACTGTAGCTTCAATCAGTTTCTTCTGGAGTTTGAGGGAGTGAAACCGGGAACACTCACAAACTGTGTTCAGAATTAAAGCCTGTCTCTGGGAGGTGAGGAACATCATATTAGCATTTGTTTTGAAGAATCTCTTGATGTCAGCAGGAGCTCTGGGGTTTTTTATTTGCATGGAGAAGGAAACACAATGCAACTGAAGTAGAAAGTTTTTTTTCCCTGGGAAAAACTTTGATTATCTTAGGCCTTGGTATTTAAAAGCACACCAGAATATTTTCCTGCCCTTTTCCCCATCACCAGCTGTCTTATCTCTGAATAGTTCTGCAATGTAGCATATTCCAAGTTATTGTTATTGCTGTTGTTATTATTATTGTTGTTGTTGTTGTTGTTGTTGTTGCTGTTGTTGTTAGTATTGCTAGTATTGCTATCTTCTCCTTCTCTCTATACTTGAAGACCTAATTTTTGTCATAGTGAGGCCCAAATGCAAAGACTCTGAAGCTAAGACATCAAAACAGCAGCTGGAACTATTTTCATGGGAAAGAAAAGGAAGGGGTCAGGATGATGTCCTGGGATCCCTAACACTTGCACTGGCTTCTTCCTCTCCTCTTAGATTCCACTGAGAGGAGCTTTGCAGTCACTGAGGCAGGAAGGAGAGTTTGGCAGCCACTTCTTTGCTCCTGATTTCCAGAAGAGCAAGAGGAAGGATAGAGCAATGCCTGGATTACCAGCAAGACAGGCAGCCAAAAATGTCCTTTCCATTTTGCCATCCCAATGTCTCCCCTATGCAGCTCTGGTTCCCCAGGAGGGCCAAAATCCCAGGGTGAGAGGATGAGAAGTCATCCTCCTTTCCTTGGGATTCCCTGGGCATCCTGTACAGAAAGATCCCTGTCCACATGGGACAACAGTGCACTGCTGGTGGAGCCCCATACAGTTACCTGTTGGGGACATCCTGAGGGAGATGTCACAGTATCTTTGTTTTTTGTTTAAATATTTGCCTTCAGATAGAGATAGTGGCTTGAAGAATGTGAGCTGTGTTTCCATTTTGGAAAACTATTATTTTTTTTCCTTTTTTTAATGTCCAGCTTTGGTCTTGTTCATTACTTCTCTCCATTGCTCATCATACCTGTTTACTCTTTTCACTCTGCTCCACTTCTTTCAGTTCCTGATTTCTTATTTTCAAGAAAAATGTAAGAACTCCTTGCATTTACTCAAGCCTCGTTACTTCTTATTTAAAGTCTCTCAACCACCCCCCCCCCCAGAGCTTTTTTTTTTTTTTCACATGAGAAAACAAACAAAAGGTTTAGCATCCTTCTCCTATCTTTGAGCTAAGGCATCCTGAAAGAGGAAGACTCAGATAAACATCTATTCATCTCCACAACTCCCAGATGCAGCTCAAACTGTCTCCTTTATGGATTAAAGATAAGACATTATCTGTAAGCAGCATTAAGAACAAGAGCTCTGGTCACCACTGAGGGAAAAGAGATTGCTCCAGCTCTGAGTTTCTGTCACAAAGACTGGCTCTCCTGAGTCAGAGGTGTGCTGGGAGAAGCACATCAGTGTGCTGAGGCGTAGGACAGACCCTTCCCAGCCCAAAGGCCAGAAACAGAAAATAAACTTGTCTCTGTACTGCATGACAGACTTTCAGGCAGCCTGGGATGCACATCTGAGTAGGTGGGTGATCTCACCACAAAGTCTTGTGAGGGGAGATTTCAGCTCTTGTGTCCAGTTTCAGTTCTTATGAGCTGAGTCAACCCTGCAGAAACACAATGGAGGAGGATGAGAAACATTGAACACCACAAGCCCTGGTCTCAAGGAGTTGTTTTACAGGAAGGAAAACACACTCCAACAAAAACCTGCTTCTGACACCCTCCTTTTTCTCTTTGCCTTGCTTGGGAGAATTTTCTGTCACAAGTATTCGGTGGCCCAGCACTCTGCTCTTGCAGCCCTGACTGGATACCCCGAGTGCCAGATGTTAGTGCTGCTTCACCAAAGCGCTGCAAATCCCTGCATGGGGACACAAAGTGTTTACTGGGGCTAAACCAACCTGCAAAGATGCAGAAAAAGGAAGTCCAGGGAGGAATGTTGGTATACATGTCCTGCTGAGAGACTAGAGGGATGTCCTGGAGTCTGAATGCCGTTCAGCTGATCTGCGTTTTCTTTGCTTTCTTCTGAAACAGAAAATGAAGAAAAAGGGGAAAGAAAGAAAAGGAGAAAGTGATTCTTGAAGAGGAAACCCTACCAAATGACCAGGACATCTGGGTAGGATGAGAAAAATGTTCTTCTGAGAGCAGAGGGAGGTACATGAACGGTTTTGCCAGGATATTTTTTTTGTTTTGTGTGGGGTTTTTTTTGGTTTTTTTTTTTGGTTTTTTTTTTTTTTTTTTTTGGTAGTATGTAGTATGTAGTATTTCACTTGACAGTGAAATTTCAACATTAAATTCCCTCTTCATAAGGTTCAGGCTGTTTACTTTCATGTAAGGTTGCCTCTCTTATTACTGCCAGAGGTCAAATCCTGAGCAGTTAAAAGAAGCATGTCATTTTAAAGCCTTTTATATTTCTAGCAGGCTTGTAAGGCAGGACTGGCTTGCCCACCGAAGAGTCAGTGAAGTGCAAGCTCTCACATCTGGGAAATGAGATGGGTCAGGAAGGAATCAAGCACTGCTAGAGCCTGGCAGCTGATGGCCAGTCCCCGTGCCATGACCTCCCTGCTCTGTGGGTGAATTAAAGTTGGCATTTTCAGTCAGCAGAGGGAACAGAGGTCAGGTTGGCTGAGTTGTGTTGTCTGTGACTCTGGGTCTCTGACACTCACCTGAGCAATCAGCCCCTGTCCCAGTCTGTGCTGCTGCTCCCTGTTCCAAAGACACAGCACAGGTATCACAAGAGCAAACAGCAGCCACTGCCAAGAATCTTAGCCTCATTTTTGCTTCACTGAACAAGCACAAATCCTCTAACCCCTTTCTGAACATTCTGTGCTTCAGGTCACTGTTCTGGGAGCCACAGGTGGCTTGGTTTTAGCTAACACTTCATAAAACATAAGAAAAATTTCTGATACATGATAGCAAAATGCTTAGATTTTGAAGGCAAGCCTCATGCAGGGAAGGCACTTTACAAAGTTATCACATAATTTCACCCTCTGGGCTCAGCTGGAGTATTAGCTGAGAATGGATTCACCTTAGACTGAGTCAATCTGCAAATTCTCTGAGCAAACAAAGCTGCTGCAGCATTTATATTGTATGTGTGCTTTTCTACAAGATATTCAGGACTTTCAGATACAAGAAGGAAAGACGAGGACCTAATGTTTCTCCTTTAAACTGTGAAGGTCCTTTTGTTCTCAGTTCATTTTTGGTGTCTATTAAAGGCAATTTACTTCACCAGCTCACTTGTGGAACCATTTATTCAGGACAAAACAATAACACAAAGCACTGAGTAAAAGGCAACTGAAATAATTGTCCCACTCCCTCCCTACTAGTGAGGATATTGGCTTCTGATCCACATTCCAAACTTGGATACCTAGCAGACAGTACTAACATTCTGGTTTTTGTGGTGCAGAGTGATTTTAAGAAAAGATTTTTATTAAATTTCTCTGAGTTTTTCTGTTTTAAAAGCATGGTGATCAGACTACTTCAGAACGTTTTTTAAACGTGTGTTTTTTAATCAGTGTTGACCCTTAGATTTGAATACACAAGTCATAATTTGTTTGATCTTTTTAACCAATATGCTACTTTGTTCATCATTGCCCTCTTTTCCAAAATAACAGCCAAGTCATCCTGTGAACTCGTTACTTGACCATGTGTTTGTTCATTTAGCGATGAAGGAAGTGGCAAAAGTGAAAACAGTCTCAGTCTTCCCTGCTGGCATCAACTCTCAAATATTTGTTTTGCTATAAAGTAAACCAAGCATGAAAGGACCAAATTGTTTAAAATTAGTAGCAAAACCCTCAAAAGTCTTAAAAAAATATTTTAAACCCAGATACTTTCCGCTGGAAACTGCAAAAACAGGAAAGCGTCCAGCAGTGTGTCACACTCTAGAGCAGTCATTGTGTCCATGAAAAAAACCAAAGCAGCAAGCCAGACTGCAGAACATTCCTGCTCCACAGAGTTCTGTTAGTCTTTCTTTTGGCGCTGTGGATACTCTGAGAATTATTCAATGAATTCATATTTGAGGAAGCAAGAAAAAAGGCAAGAGAGAATAAAACAAGAAAATAACCCGCACGAGCAAACAAAATGTACCTTAATGGGAAAACAATTGCTATTTGAATGACTGAATTTGTCTTCTGTGTGAGGTGGAAACTCTGGGCTCTTGGTGGCTTCACAGCTCAGAAGTTACCTTGTGTAGTGGGAAGCAGACGTTCTGCCTCTGGAACTGTCCAGGGTCTTGTGGCTGCCCCAGAGGGGCACATCCTGACAATTAATGCTGCAGGGCTTCAACTTTTCACAGAAGAGTTGCTGCTGGGCAAAGTCAAGTAAAAAAATTCTTCAGAAGCAAAATCCCAATTTTGACAAATATTTTTTTTTTCAAGGCGTTGCAACACCTTCCACCTTCTCATTCTGAGCACTTTTTAATGAAGATCTGCCCCTATTCATGTCAATGTTGCTACTGACCAGAGTCTCTATAGCACAGGAACCACTGGCAGCAGAGAAATATTTGAGAGATAGGGACTTCAAGAAATAAAAAAGGACTTTGAATCCTTTTTGTCAGCAGTACCCTGTACCTCCATCTGAGGCAGATATACTTGTTCCTGATAACACTTTTCTGACTAGCTTTTCCTCATGTTTGCAGAGGAAGGAAAAACAGACATACAGGAAGCCACCTCCTCTTGAAGAAATACCACTTCAGGGATAATTAAGTCCCCAAATCAAAGATACATATTCCAACTGAGGCCTGTTCAGAGAGTATGCTCCAATGTCTGACAAAATCCAAGGAGGAACAGGATTACTAAATCAGATGTGGTAAAAATTATAATCACCATAAAAACCTACCAACAAGACCCATTTTTATAGACTCTCAGTGGAAATATTCTGATAGATTTTGATAGAACTGGATTGTTAATATTTATGAAGGCAGGCAAGACCTCCAGATGGAAGCTGCTCTATAAGCAGAAAGCTTTGCTATTAATATTTATTAATCTGAAAGTGCTTATTTAGTTTTTAGGCAATTTTTCCTCCATCCTTTTGCTAAGCAAACTAACATTAAATCTGTGGGATCTGTGAGTTCTTAGCTTCCTACTGCTGTCTGTGATGTAAATTGTATTTCAAAGAAAAATGAAAAGAAATACAGAAAAAGTTCCCAAAGTCACAATGTGGAGGCTCAAGAGCTGTTTGCAGAGATCATTCCTGGCAAGTACGAAATGTTTGGACATTGAGCAACATAAACGAAGTTTTCAAACCTGGTCCTGTGGCCTTTATCAAGTACAAAGTCACAGGGAGAGGATTGTGCCCATCTTCCTCACAAGGTGATGGATATTTTGGGCATTTTATGCTGATGGGTACTCCCAGGTGGTGTTTCAGGGTGCCAGAGATGAACATCTGAGTGATGAGGGGATGCTTCAGTGGTGCTGGGACTCAGGGCAGTTCTCTGGGGATCATGACCATGTCTACACTGCAGCTTGGGCAGTCTTTGCATCCTGGTTCTATCTGTGCCCTTGTTGGGGTGTCCTTCCAGAGGAATCTAGGAGTTAGACATAGAATTTTGTCACTGTGTGCAGCTGAGAGATGGCCAAGGGGTGCATCCAGCAGCCAGGACTTCAGAACTGTCACAGCCAGGGGTGCTCAGTTCCCTTATTCAAAGGTCTCAACTAAGACATTAAGTTAAAAAAAAAAAACAAATCAAACTGATTGAAACCTTTTGTGTTCAGCAGAGGGATGACAAGAACCAAAATCTATGTAGGCAAGTTAAAGTTTCCTCTTCACTCATCACACCTAAACCTAATGAATAGAAGTAATCAATGAAATGTGCTGCCCATAAACTCATTGATTTGAAAGAAATCACTTTAAGTGCAACTCACAGAAGGCTCTTTTAAAAATAAAGTTAAACAAAGGGAGACAGAAACTGTACTCATAAAAATACTGTTTTTTAAATTATTTTAGCCAATGGGTTCAGATCAATTTTTCTTGTATATTTTTCTTTTCTTTTGGTGAAAAAGAAACACAGAATATTGTTAGTTCTCTTTTAATCTGTCAATCATATATCTTTTAATAAGATATAAGGCCTGGAAAAAAATTATATGACTGTAGGGAAAAGTATGCTGATAGTTTATTTCCTCATTGGTGTGAATGTGCTTCTTATTTTAGACCAATATTTTCAATATTTCATTCAAGAATCAAGACTCTGAATTTTGGCTAAGACAGTTAAATCATATTCTTCCATGGAAACAAAATAAAACAAAACAAAACAGTATATTCTTCTTTTAAAAATATATTAGTGTTTGCTTTGTGGTATAGTTTCATCACTTTTCAATTTATTTCAAAGCAAAATTTTTTCTAAAATTTTAGTGACAATTTGGTGAAAGGATTTCTAATGTAAAGTTGTATTAGACACGTCACTTCTCTCCTGTTTGTCTTGCATGGAAGCCCAATACCTGTATTCTTTTAATAAGTTAGTCTTTCCAGTTGAGTAATTAATGCTGGAGTTCAATAACTCTTACTAAACTGTACATTTTTCTCTTCATTCAACAATGTGGTGTACTTACTGTCATGCTTAGGAGCTTTTAAAATTATGATAGCCTTCAATGAATAAAATAGTTTTCAAATTATGAATTTCCCAACTTCAGGTATTCAGGGAACTAGAAGTATAATAACTCTTCTTTATTACCTCTGATTCTTAGAGCCTTCTGTTCTTACTAGCTGCTTTTTTACCTCCTCCAAGGGTTTTTCCTCATGAGTGTGTGTGGTATGTGTTCTCTTAGGATGAAACAATCCTTAAAATGGCTCTGTCAAGTGCAGGTGAGTTCTGGTTCAAAATGTAAAGGCATCTCTCATTCTTACATGAGGATAGTGTATGTCCCCCATAGCAAAGATCTTACTCTTCAGCCCCTGCCTATCTCTTTAACCTGCACTTGTATCTTCACCAGGTATTTTCCTCTGAGCCATGATTATCCCCTGAGCAAGTTTCATGCTTCACACTCAATTTTTTATGAAGCACCTCCCAGAGCATACAGTACTCTTACAGAGAATTTGGGCCTGAGGCATCTCTGTCCCCCTTGCATGAGCCTTGGTCCTTGTTATCTAAGCTTTTCAAGGTGGGAGCTGCTCATTCTGGTTTCCAGAAAATGTAGTTCATTGTCTTGATAATACTGTTTAGGGAAAAATATTAAATTAACTCAGTGATGATAACAAATTTATTCCATTATACTCTTTAGATGTTGGGAATAGAGATCTTGGGATCACTAAAAGCAGATCTTCCATCTTTAATATAATTATGGCTAAGGCTTTAGCATATTCTGAAATAGTTTGATTTTCTACTTATTTAAAGAAATTCAAGAGAAAAGGGACCTGAGAGAGCAAAGGGACCCCCAAACTGCTTTCAGCTTATGGTCAACTGGTAGCGTCCATCTGGTAACATAAAATATTTATACTCAGGTAGAAAATCAATGAAGTCAGAAAATGAATCTTCATTCATTATCCTTCACACATGCCAACACTCTTTGCTCTCTGCAAAAAGCCTTTTCAACATGTCTGGATGTTTGATCTATCATACACATGGGTGGGAAACAACCTTCAACTCCTGGTGCTTCTGCAGAGAATGATTTTTCTTAGTGTTGTCTCATTTTGTAGTGGGAAAACAGCTGCTCACTGAAGCTGTGGCCCTGAGAGAGGTGGGCACTTTGGCAGGCAGGTGGCATTGCAGTTAGAGTGTTGCATTCTTAAATGTTTTCTTTTTATTTACCATGAGTTCTGTTACCCTTTCCATGCTCATGTGCATGTTCCCCTTGCCCCCACCCAGTTTCCTTCCTTAATTTCCCCTGCACTTGATTTCAGGGTTTCACGGCTTCTGTGTGTTCTTCTTGTGCTGCTCTAATAATTTTGGGAGGTACTGCCTCAATAAAGCAAAACTCAGAGCCAGTGGAGGGATTGAAGGGAGCTGTGCAGTTACTGGTGTGGAACTCAGAGCACTTCCCAGGATTATTCCCACAGATACCACAGGGCAGCTGTGTGAGCTGTTGCAATGAGACAGCTGTGTCTCGCAGAAAAAGTGGTTCAGGCCCTGACAATAAGGATTGTTTTTCCCCCAGAGACTGCAAAGGGGCTGTATCAAACTTGGAATTATGTGTAAGAGGAGCTGTTTCACAGGGCATATGGCTTTGCTTGTGAATCCTTAGTTACATTTTCTCATACTCCTTGTATTGCATGATGTGGTAAACATGCTTTGACTGTTTCCATTCTTCCCCAGCTTATCTCACACCTACTCTGTGTAGCTGCAAATCTCTTATTCAGATACAGGCTCAAGCATATCTTAGGGTGAGCCAGCATTGAGGTAAGAGTGTGAACACAGGAGTAAAACATCTGTGTTTTCTTTTTGCTCTGTTCCCTCCACCATATATCTCATTTGCTTTTGCAGTGTGTGAATATTGACAATGTCAAGTGGGCTGCTTTCCAGACAGAACTTCCTAGAACATGCCATAAGGAATGGGTTAGCACAGGCCACCTGAAATTTAAACTGCTTTGCATAGACTGGATGCACTGCCCTGTGCATTGTGTGCAGAGGATGTGCCCCAAGGCATGATCTTTGCCTGGGCACTGGTTTTGTTGCATGACAGGGATAAATCAGTTTGCCAAGTGCAAATACTCTTTCCAGCACAGATTTCCCTTTCCCATGTGCTCCGGGTATTCACCTCAAGAGTTAGGGCTCTGGTCTCTCACTGAACTGGAGTCTGCTGGGAGCTCCCTCTGTGTCCAAGGGGAAGTGAGTATTGTTATCACCACTACCCACACCCAATTCTGCAACTTGTATGATCACTTGGTTTGCCTTGTCATACTCTGCCATGTGTGCTACGTGAATCTCTCTGCAAAGTTCTCCAAAGTTTCATAACTTCATAAAAACTTCATTAAAGTTTCATGTAGTTTGACGGCTGCAGAGTATGATGGACAAGCTTGTTGCTTGCTGAATTTATAGAAGTGAATACAATACCATTCCAGGAAACAAATGTTTATATCTTAATTATTCTGAAAAGAAACCTTTACAGAGGTATAAACCTATAGACAGAGCGATACTCTTTTCCCTACTCTTACATCCATTTGCTTTATCCAGAAGCAGAGAAACAGTTCATTAAAAGAAGCTGGTTTAAATTATTGTAGCTTTTATAAAATGGATCTGCTAAACCAGGTTAGTCCCATAGCATAATATCCTGTTCTGTTTTTTTTTAAAAAGGTGTCCCTGTATTCTCAGTGAATATGCAAGGTCTGGCTCTGAAAAAGTCCTGTAGAAGAGATTGTTGTGTAGCAGTACCTCTGCAATAACACAGATCATTGAATTTCCTGGGATTAAGTCATTGTTTAGATGAGCAATGTTTTAGAAAGGTGAGTTACTGCAGCTCTGCCCTAGAAATTGATGGGGTGTTGCAAGAGTCAGCTGCCCTCAGGAATATCTGCAATTTACCAAATAAAGCACATTGTAGTTCCCAACCTAATCTATGTATTGCTAAAATACATGTCACAGTGTCCTGGACTGGTGTCAGTATCTGTGTGACCTTAATTTTTGAATTTAATGATTAGACTGGTTGGCTTCTGAAGGGCACTATTGAAATAAAAGAGGTGTCTCTAAGGAAACAATTCTGGAAATGGTCCTATTTTGAGATAATTTTCAAAGTCTTGTACAGATATCATAACAATGCCATTTTGTTATTTTCTTACAGTCAGTTCTAATCTCATGCTTGATGACTCTTCATTTCCTCCAAAAATCCTGTTAAGAAATGCTGTAGATGCAAAATAATTGCATGAGTTCAGGACTGAATGAGAGTTTGGAAGAGGTAACCTTTGGGGAAGTAGTCATAGGACACGGAGCCAGAATATCCCAAAATAAAATAATTGGAGATGGGGAAAGTATTAGGAAGGAAGGACCACATTTTCTTGCCTTTTCTTACTTTCTTTCTTTTTTTTTTACTCCCCTTGTCCTGAGTTCACACGAGTTCAGTGCTGGATTCTGGATAGAGATACCCTGATGCAGAATCAGTAAGACATTTCTTATATCTTTTCTTGTGGTCGGTGCTGATCCTAGGGATGGAAAATTCCCTGATAGGTGTTTTTGGTTGGTTTTATTTGTTTGGTTTTTTAAATTTTTTATTTTAATTTTTAAATTTATTTATTTGGAGGATGTACTACTCCTTTCACTCAATAGGGTACCCCTTTTGTGTTGCATCTAAATATATGAAACCTTCTGCATCCGTCTGTGGCTCAGCATCTGCCAAACATGAATTTTTAGTAAACTTGTGTGAAAATAGTTATGTAAGTGGAACTGGGAAGACAATGATAGAAATACATTTGTGTTACCTGGTCTGAAACCACTTACCAAAAGACATTGCACAATTGGGATAGAATTCAGATTCTATTCAGTCTAACATCTCTAATTTCAGTCTAACATCTCTGTACAAGCACAGTTTTCTAGCTCCTTATAGGATGACTTTAGTGAGTCACTTAACAGTTGAATGTTTTTACTTCAGCAGATTTGCATTAGACTCTTAAAAGACTGAGTCCCTCTGACAAAGGTTTCACTTAGTGGGACTGTTGTATTGAAAAGCCTCTATAATGTCATCCCTGCAATTTTTTTCATTTCCATTTCTAACAAGGCTGTAGCAGAGCTGTCTTTTCATCTTGCATTCTTGCATGATTTTCTACCATTACCTTAAGTGCTGTCTTGGCATACAAAGTTCTTAGAAAGATGGTGTGAGGCGCGTAGTTAAAACCTGCATTAGGTGCAAAGGCAGATAGAAAATTTGTGTGGCTAAATGGATAGATGGAGTACAAATAAAAGCACATATGATTGTGTGCAGGGTGCAGGTAGGCCATTTATCTTTATGAGTATATAGCAAAAATGACCATCACCAAAAATGCATTGAGAATTGGCCATTTGAAGCTGGTGTCTCTGTTAGAAAATGAGTAGACTGAGCCGAGAAAACAATGAACACTGTGTCTTTGGAGACATAACAAAGTACAAATACTGAGAACTTGGAGGATTGCAGACTTGACTGGAAGCTTATGCAATTTTTTTCTTTTTCTTTTTAACAAACACACACAATAAGGATGAGAACAGAAACATTTAAATATATTTCATGACACCATCAGATCAAAAGAAAAAAGTAGACAAACAATAATTTTGCATTCCTATTCTAAAGAAGAGTAGATTGGTAATAACATGTCTTTAGAATTCATTTCCCGTGGTAAATGGCTAAAAATATTTCATAGAATTATAGAATGTTTTGGGTTGGAAGGAACCTTAAAGGTCATCTATTTCCAACCACCCTGCTGTGGGCAGGTGCCCTAAAGAAGTTTTTGAAAAGTTTTATATTTTAAGAAGTCCCTATTTCAGAACCAAATGAAGGAACTTCAGAAAAATGGTGAACATATCATCTTTATCATTTCAGTACCAGGAAACACCAAACCATGGAATTGGTTTTGTTCTGTGAGTCTTATAAAAGAGATGGTCAAAAACAGCACTAGACTGAAGATAGGTATGCCCTGGATTGCTGCAGCAATGAAAAATACAATTGCCATTGTCTTGTTTTTACATGGGTAGGAGCAGTAGCAGAAAGAGACCTCATCATTTGCTGGGTGAGAGAAGGAAACTGTGACAGAGGCAGGATAGAAATCCAAACTGTTCAGATTGCCTCACTCTTCCCTCCAGTTCATGAAGATCTTGAGCATGCAAACAAAGCCAGGACTGAAGTTTTAATTTTTAAAGTGTCATAGGAACTGGGTTACCTCAGTTAAAATATCTTACAACAGATCTCATATGCCATTCTCCTTCTGTCTGAGGTATTGCTACATTCTTTTTGTAACCAGTTTTTCCCTCCAGGTGTAAAGATTGGTTAATGACTCCTTTGTTGGGAACACAGGCTTATGGTTCAAGCTTTGACACAAACAATTGCCAGGACAATGAGCCAAAAAGTTTTAATCACCAGAGATTTGTCTATAGAAACAGGTCATTTTCAAGGCTAATCAACTAATGACTCAACTTTCTGATTTCTACTTTTCAGAAGTACTTTGACAAGAAATTTTGGCCAACATTAACCTTTTAACTGCTAAACAACAGTTTTTATTATACATCATACCTCTTCAAGTTGTATTTCTTCCCCTCAAGACAGATTGGCAAAACCAGTAGTCAGGAGCACATTAACATTAATGTTGTTAACATTATCTTAAAAAAAATAGACATATAATTTGCCTGAGAAAATAGGAAAGACCTAGGAAATTCATGACTTCATAAAAATGAGATGGGCCTGTAATTTTCAAGCAAAGACACAGGTTTCTTCATAAACTCTGACAGGTAAGGAAAACTTAAAAGTGTGCCTGTATTACATCAGCTATGATGGAAAGTAATTGTGAGTCACCAAAAGTAATGTGATCACTTGTTCATTTATCTGTGAAAAACTTGATGGGAAAAAATTTTCTAAATTGGAATGGGAAATCCAGGACTTTGTGCTTTTGTAGTAGATCAGGAATTTTCCATGAAGATCTGAACTCAAGTACATTGAGTTTTAGTTTTAAGTGGTGCTATTAGGGAACTGGAATTTTAATGTGCAAGAACATTATGTGATTCAGAAATTACATTTTGCTCCAAATAAGGTTCAGATATTGAAGTTTCTTAGGGAGGAAAATGTTAGTTCAGGATCAACTAAATTTTTGCAAATCTATTTTAAAGTTGTCACAACATTTTAAGTATGGTGGGTTTTGGGAGGGGTTTCACATGGTTTTAATTTTGTTTGGTTTGGTACTTGCTTTTCTGGAAGATATTCCTAACAACATGGATACATCCCCACCTAATGTTTTTATCTGTCTGGATGAACTAACATTCCTGAAGGAAAACATATTATGCAAGATTTATTTCTTGAATGTTTGTGTGTTTGGAGCTTGTTTTGTTTCTTCCTTCATCTGTAAAAGATGAACTAATGTAGCCTGAGCATGTGTGTTGAATAAAGGGCAGCAAATAGCTATCCTATCTCAGAGGAAGAAATGGGAAAGGATTAATCTCAGCCAGTCTCTGTACCTGGTTGAGACTGACACCATTTGCTGAAGTTATTTCCAGACATACAGTCCACAGTGTCATGGGATAAGTCAGTCATTCAATTGATCTCACAAGGTAAATCACATTTATAATCCCTGCCTTTAGAAAAGTGCCCACAATATTTTCCTTTAACTCTGGCACAAAAAATGTCTAACATATAAAGCACTGTATTATTAAACAGTGACATGCAGTTTTCAAAAGATATTTGCCAAACACTCTCATTGAATTACTCAATTTATCTCTTCAATGTCAATAACCAAGCAGAGGTTGGAGGTAATAGTGCTGTGGTAATACAGGAGTAATGCACTCCTATTCATTACTGCCTTCACTGGGACACAAGGCATGTGGATTACAAAGACATCTTCTGCCATGGAACCTAGCCTGTGTTATTATAGAGAGCAGTGCCATGCAATTCCCTTAAAAAATTATCAGCATCTGTCTTAAAATTGCTTACCCACTGATTTTCCTGAAAGCCAGTTGTACAGTCTTTCTAACCTAGCAAGCGAGTAGGAAAAGTCAGCTAATTTACAAGGAAAGTTTCTATCAATGTATTAATGGTCCTAAATTATCACTCAGTTTAAAGAGATCCTTTGGCTCTTTCTCTTTGGAGATTTCTCCCCATGAAGTGTTTATAGGGATCAGTTTTTCAATCTCCCAAACTGTCTTATATTAGTGCAAAAAGGACAAAATCTTGTATCCGTGTGTGACAAGATAAGCCTTCCATGCCCCCAGTGAACCCACTGGTGTTCTCTTAGATCTCCTGTTGGATCCTGTACTCCTTGAATGCAGGTGGCCAGAATAGTACCCAACCCTCCAAACTCCCCATATCACGCAGTTCAGGTTTCTCAGTTCATAATGGAAGAATTTTGCCTGATTGCCAGCCAGGATTGTCCTTGAAGTTTTGATGTAGTTTGAAATGTTGTCTACGACACCCAGTGTCTTTCTTGTTCTCTGTGATTTCCCATTCCTGACCTCATGGCCTATGGCCTGTTATCAGTGTCCAGGAAAGTGAGCTTGTGTTCTAATTAATTTTTATCCCAGTTCTTCCAGCAGTTTTAAGGTCATCCAGCTCTTCCTGTTCAGTGTTCTGATCATCCTCTATTAATGATGCTTTTCAGTTTAGCTGGATCACTCCCACTTTTGTGCCACGATTCTTAATGAAAATAAGTAACGCTGGAGGAATTCCACTACTAATGTTTCTAGAACAATAGTTGTCATTTTAAGACAATCTGTTGTATCACTTTTGGTGAGCTAGTTGCTCACATCAACGAGCTGGAATATGTACAATTTTTTTCTGTGCAAGGAATGCTTATTGACAGAAACATCTTTTGGGGATAACAACAGAATGTGAGGGGAAGAAGTAGAGGAATTATTTCTTCCAATATTTAATGCTAAGTTTGAAAGACACAGCCCACAGTCAAAGTACAATAGAGAGGAGTCATGCAGTGTTAGGGAGTTGTACCAAGCAAATAAAAATGTCTACATTTTGTGGCAATCAAAAGAAGAGCAAAAGAATTTGTGATTCTACCTAAAATAAATGTCAGCAGCTTCTGCAACACAAAGCATCAGTTGAAATCAGTGTAGCTACCAGAGAAAATAATATTCTACTGTGTCTTGTTAGCCTGTCGAGCTAATCCATGCAAATAGTCTTTATGCATAACTGTCTTACTCAGATACTTGGATGCAATCCATCAAACACTTCTCATCCATTAAATATAATTATATGCTTTGTTGGAATAACCAGATGTTTAGTGCTAAGCTGAACAGATGTCTGTGCTTCATAACGGAAGGTTATAAGCCTATTTACATCAGCAATAAAATGCAAGTATTAAAATGATGGAGGAACTGAGTAGTTCTCACTTCATTTTGGCTAATTGCCAGCAATTCACTTTCCTTGGATCAACTTAATAAAGGTGCTAAATTTGCTACAGGGTAAATTTGACGTAGAAGTTGGTAAAAGTAGGCTGACCTTTTGTAACGTGTGCAGTGATGACCACTTTGGGTCCCTTAAAAATACTTTATTCATCTTGCAGTGGTTTTGTTTTCAGAGATGCGGGTCCAGATTTTTTATAGGATTAAGTAAAAGGCACGTTTTTAGAATGGACTCCTTTCACTCCCCAGCTACCTTCGGGTTAGGGAAAGCTGTCTATTTTCTGAGAACAATCTTTTGAAATGTAGCGCTGAGCTTATGGAAACCATTCCTATTGTTCAATGCACCTTCTTCCACAAAACTGAGATCCAGATTCAAAGCTTTTAAGCAATAATCGAAGTGATTTTCATTCTGAGACAAAAAAAGGTGATAGCCTGGAATTTGTTGTCTTTCACACAAATATATATAACTTACCCTACTTGCCTGTACTTTATTTTATTTTCAGTGTTTTACCTCCAAGTAGAGCGCTGGTGAAAACAAAGTTTCCATGTAGGACTCTTCTGGAAACCTGAGTCTGAGAGTTTTTTAAAGGTGGTAACTAGAGCTTTAGGACTAATTTCCACAAGAGTTCATCTACTATGGCATGCCTAGAGTCCAGTGAGCCACTTAAATGCTTATGTACATAAATACTTTAACAGGATCCAAATTATAGAAATTTATCACACACATATGATGAACATTTTTGTTTAAAATAACTTTGATGATCTCGAGAATTATCTTCTTCTTCGGTCTATGGAATTCCTTTAATTTCTAAACATTTCAGGAGTATGAATGCTGAAATATATCTATTGGTTCAACAGAAAAAATGGTGACTGGGACAAGTAAATAATTAATGCATCTGGTTTCTTGAATCAAAGCAATTCAGGGTAAATAGTGTCACGAAGAATGTTTAATAAATGGAGTATCTTAGAGCAGAACAAAAGTCTAGGAACCCAAAGAGGAAGAAAGGTGGCAAGGACAACTTTTTCTACAGAAGCGTGAGAAGAAATCCTCAAGCAGTACCAAGACAGAGGAGACATGAGGGACATAACCCTACTGACTTGCAGAAGAAAATTCTGTGCTAACACTTTGAGCAAGGAATGTATAATTATACATTTCTTGTTCTGCAGCAGAAAGGGAAGTTATCCAACAGAGGGAGCTGGGAATAGCAGTGGAGAGAACACATGCTCATTGACTGGACATCTGTCTGCCCAACTGGGCTTTATCTGTTTTACAAAGTGGGATTTCTATGGGTCAGTAAGGACCAAAATTTTCCAGAGGAAAATAAAGAAGGTAACATAGCATTGGTCAAAACATGGTTACAGCCAAAGAATCAGACAGGAATCTGAAGGAAAAGTCCTGTGAAAAACTTGCACCAGGGACTGAGAGACAGGGAACATGTCGCTCCTTAGAGGGCACAAATAGTGTGCCTCTGGCCTTGGTTCAACAAGAAATAAGTAATTAAGACAGTGAAAAAAATTTCGCCTTCCTCTATTGGTGATGGGAAATTTCTCTGAAATGTCACATGTCATTATTTCTGTTTCCTGACTTGATGAGCTTTGCAAGATTTCTGTAATCAATTTTTTCTTAGTAGACTTTCCTGCAAATTTGAAGAAAAAACCCACTTTTTAATGCTCATAAAATATTATCAGCTATTGCATAATATTGCTGTTATGCACTCTGAAATTGTGGTTACAATAGCACTGGGCAACTAAGCTAAAATTGGGATGCAGGCCTTTTCTTTCCCATAGAACACATCCCATGCTCTGACAGAGACTCAAGAATAAATAAACCCTTTTAAAATGTGAAGGAGACAGCTTGTCACTGCATGTTAGCTGACTCATTAAGATTTCTATTTCAATGATCATCTAGGCTGATGGAGGATCATTGAGCTTTTAAGATAATCTCACTCTAATGTCTGTAAATACAAGTTGTGTTTGAAAAGTTTTCACGTGTCTTGCAATTATTGAGTCATACTTTTTACTTCTTCCAAATGCAGTGATGAAATGTTATTTCTGAAATGGCAAAACAGTTTGAGATTACTGAACAGCTACTGCTACGTCTGTATTTGCCTTCAGTTACTGGCAATCCTCTCTGAGCAGCTCTGGTCTGAGTTTTTGGGTGCTGGATTCCCAGCCTTTTTGACATTCTCATAGCTCCCATTACTCAGCACAGGGTGATGCTGATCTAAAAAGAAAGGCAGTCTTGTGACAAAGAAATTTGGTTTCTTTCTGGTCTTCAACTGGTGCTGTCTAGAATAAAGAAAATATTTTGCTATGAAAAAAACACATATAATATTAAAATCCCAATATCTATTTTATTAATCTGGACCAAATAACACTACTGATGTAAATTAATTGATACATTTCACTGAAATGTGTGAAATAATCCTGAGGTTTATTTCTGCATTTTTAATCATGCAAGACAATCAATTAATAGTCTTGCTTCCCAGGGATCCTCTGCCAGAGGAATGGTATTCACCAGGGGATTCAATTATCACTTCTGTTCAGTTTGATTTCATATGGCACCATGATAAATGGCTCCTACTGCTTGTAATAACAGTACTGTGCACACATTTATTTTCTCTTGTTTACTTAATAATTAATATGCCACCCAGAGTGACAATATGTGGGCTTGTTTATAAAACCTTCAGTAATCAATAATTGTTTCCCATGTGACATTAAGAAGAAATAATTCCAATCATTGCTATGAGAACTCTTTTCTAATGCCTTCACAGTAAAGCCCTGACTGGCTTTTGACACTCATTAGCCCAAAGTCCTGGAATATGAAGGTTGAGTAGTTGGGGTGGTTTCTGCTCTATGTTTAAGAAATGTGCCTCAAGACAGCCAAGCTGGCTTGTTTGGAGCAATTCAGTAGTGATAGCACAGAGTGCCATTGGGAAAATCATCTGGAAAATAAGAGTTTAGGAGTAGTTTGGGCATCTCAACAGTATATCATATTGTATAAGACAGAAGCACCCAACCAAGTTCCCCAAGAGAGGCAGAAATATTCTTACTCACTTTTATAAGAACAAATGTACAGTCCTCTGTGAAATACAGGAAAGGATGAGAAAGAAATAGCAGTGCAAATGTTTTTCATACACTGCTTAAAACCTACACTGCTTCTGTGATCAGATAGTTAATTCTGGCTTCTGTGATCAGATAGTTAATTCTGTGTTAGGTGGCTTATTTCATCTTCTTGTTGTCTTTTCTAAAGGCTCAAAAGACCAGACAACATAATATTAATTTACTGAACTACTTGAACATGAATATAATCAGCCAAATGGGACACCTCTAATGAGGCTGAGTCCTGACTGCCCCACCATGACTAGCCTGAAATCCACAATGATTCCCAGGCTGGGAGGCACTGGACTGCTTACCCAGGTGCTTGCACAGCATGGATCAGCAGCCAGCTCTGACCCTCCTTAATTGCATTCCAGACCGTTGTGCATTTCTAGAAAACAGGCTTTTAGCTTGTTGGTTCTCTGGCATTCCTGGTGCCACTGTCATTTTTGTGGGTTTCAGGTAGAAGAGGGAGAAGCAGTAGCATACATGGCTGAGGATAATGAAATGAAGTTCACCTACATAGAAGGTCACCCAAAAATCTCTGGGAAGTCTGACCAGAAGACTCATGGTCATCTCCAGGTTTGGTCAAGATGGAAATAGTGAATGATGGAGGCTTTGGATTCCAATCCCTGCATTGTTCAACCCAGCCTTGGTCCTTTACAGTCACCTCAGCTTTATTTGTTTGCTCAACCCTGTGCAATACCACTCAGGACTGGGGGGTAATTCTGAACAAAAAATAATGTTGATTTTTGCTTTTATGCATTGTGAGAGGGAGAGGTAAAAGATCAAATCTCCAAGACTCAAAGTTTGTGTGTCTTTGAATCCAGATTTCAGGTAAGCTTGTTTCTTTTAAACCCTGCACATATTCATTGGAAATGCTGTCAAGTATAGCAAGGTGAAATCTTTGGGCTGTCCTCAATTCTTGAGCCAATCCATACTCTGTTAAAAGTGGGGGAAAAAAGCAATATGGTAGCATCATCCTAAACACTCACAGAGCAGACATAAACCTGAGACATAATCTCAGGTTTATTAGAGGTCACTTTTGTACCAGAGGTAGACAGAATAAATTTGATTGCACCATAAAACTACAGATATTTTTGGCTGCATTTCAAGAAGAATCTTGTTTCCCAGTCTCCTTTCATGAAATGGTATTTGCTATAAGAACTCTACCAAAGAGGCATTGTTTGTTCCATTCAGCAGCAGAGATTAAGGCTGGCCAATATCCTAGATGTAGAATAAGTTATTTCATTCATACATTGGTTGCCAAAATAATGTATTATAACATTGCACTAATGTGTTCTCTCTGTATCTCTCTCTCTTCTCCCCAGGCTGGAGTAAGCTTATGGAGACCCAAAGGCAGACGTTATTTCAAGATTGTTATGCTTCATTCTGTTTATCTTCTGTTTTTTCCCCTAACCAAGAAGTTTAGTAAATAGACTAGTATCTATTTAATACTTGAATTGAATTTAGTGAAAGCCCACCATGCTGTAGAAAATGGTGTGTCAGCTTGGTTGTCTGCATTGTTTATTCTCGTTGCTCCTGTGCAGTGTCCAGAGCTGCCATGTTGCCAGCATCCAAGAAAGGTGACACCAGCCTAGGACTGGGTCTAAATCCAGCTAAACCTAGCCTAAGACTAGGTTATAACCTCTCCTGCCTTTGAGCATACTGGTTGCTGTAGCACAAATCCTGCCAATAACCATCTCTGTTCCACTGGTATTGACCATGTGTAAAGGCACTCATCAGTACAAGCAAAACAAGACAGAGTGGAGCAAAAAAGGCACACGGGTCCAGTGTATGGGCTCTAGAGAAACAGTGAATATATAGTGATACAGAACTGTGAATAATTCAAGAGATATCACCGGGGTGTGACATGACAGTAGTGTTTGTTGATGAATTTAGGAGTTCCCTTGTCTGGCTGTTGGGTTCTAGAGCAGAAATTAGAATTGCAATTGTTCCTCTGCAGGTACAGTGGCGAGGGCTGCTCTAGTTCCAGTTCTGGCTGAGCTTGAGGCATAGAATAACTGAATTTTTTGTCACCACAGGTATCCTTCCTGTGACTGGGTCTATCTGCACAATTTGACATAAAGAACAGATGAGGAGAACTTGCAGTTTAAACTGAGGTGTGACACTTCTGCAGTTCAAACCATACTGGTTTGCAATAGCTCTGCTGGTTAAAAAAGTAGTGAGGAGGGAAACTAGTTACCATTAACTTAGAAATACTTTTAGAGAGTGATTTTTATCAAAACAAAATGAGATATGTCATTGTGGGTCTACCAGAAACATTTAGTTAAATCGAGATGAGGTTCTGTACCACTTTTTTGCTTATTTCTAGCCTTTTCATGTTGTTTCCTTATCTGGAAATTTCCTTGTTTGCAATTAAAAATTTTGTTTTGGAAGTTGTGAAGCAGTTTGAACATCCCTTCTTCCCCCTTTTAATATTCAGTGTGAGATCAGATCCTTAAACATTTTATCTGAAACTCTTTTTTTCTTCGCTAAAACTTGCTCTCTATCTTAAAAAAAAAAAAAAAAAAAAAGCAGAAGAGAAAGGAAGTTTGTTCTAGTTTTGTAGAATGGAATTAAATAAAATGAGTGCCATCTACTGGTTGTGAGTTCTATGCTGTAGATTCCTTAACCTCCCATGCACTTTGGCATTGCTCTGCTTGCCTTATATTAGAACTCATCTTTATGCAAGAAAGATAATAAAATACTTCATCTTTCCACTGTCTCATGCTTCTGGATGAGCAAGAGACATTCCGTTGTAGTCTTAAATTATAAGTAAAGACACTTTATAATTAAGAAGGTGCCATTAATCAAAGCAGCCAGCAGTAGCTCAGTGTTTTAATTATACACAAATATTGTATTTAGTCTCTTCCTTTTGGTTATTAATCACTTCCATCCACTAGACTGCTGTCTGTTTATTATTTATTAAATCCTACTGAAGACTTGCTATATTTTTTATGAGTATAAAAAGGATATCTTCAGAATTAATATCAACATTGCTTTTTTAACCATAAAGCAGAAAACCATATTTATATTTATAACTGGATTATGTGTACTATGCTCTTAGCTGTATACCCATTTGCCTGTAAGAGTAATTTCCATTTATTTTATAGAGTGACTTTTGATAATTCTACTTTTTCTTCCACACTTACAGTGCACCCACACTAAATGGGATTTCAAATGGATTATTTACCTTTCCCTTAGGTAACAAAGTTAACTTTCAGAATAAGGCAGCAGACAATAATAGACTTGAAAATTATCAAATCAACAAGATGCAACTTTAGTTTTCATAAACTTGCAATTTTGAATTATATAAGGTTGTCAAATCCATTCAAAATTAGCATGAATCAAGAACTCAATACTGGTTTTCAACAACCAGTAATATTGTTTTTCTTACTAAGAAAGCAAACAGAGATTAAAAATTTCAGGTTTTCAGAAGTTATCAGGTTTCAAACCTATTTTTCATTTTAATTACTGTAAGCCTTTGACCTTTCCAAACAGGTAGTTTTTGGGTAAATAAAGTCACACTCTTCAAATATGTGATTCCTGGAATCAGAGAAGTGCAGGGTTTACTCCTCCTCAGGAAGACTGAGATTTCAACTGGAGTATGCTCAGATAGCAGCTCCACCATGCTGAGGATGGCCATGCAGGCTGCACTTTGAAATGAAATTTCCGTTTTGGGAAACTGCTGAATTCTGGGCTGATTTCTGTTTGTAACATTTCTTTCCAGTAGGACATTCCAAACCCTTCCAATGTACTCAGCTGTTATAAAACAATAATCGTGGAGGTGTCGTGGTCAAAACTGGAGCTATGACCCAGCACTGGAAAATGAAACCTTGGTGTTATGTTTTCTTTCTAACGTTAAAAGTCGTGAGCTTTTCAGGATGCTCACAGGAATTCTGGACACCTCACTGGTCACGGAACAATAATTTGACAAATATATACAAGCATAAAAAGCCAGGAAGGTGCTTTAGTCAGGTAGCAAAAGGCTTGAGGCACCTGCTGGGAAAGAATGAAAGCATTACCTCCTCTCCCCAGCAATGAACCAGTGTGTACCTGTTCTGTACTCATTTGATTGTAAGTTTTTCATGTTCTACGATTCCCAGCTTCACTTATTCATTAATTCATCCTAGTTTCGATGAACCTTAAAAAAAAAAATCACAAAATAAATATAAATAGAATTAAAAAAGATGGATCTAAGAGGGAAAAAAAAATGAGCATTTATTCTCACTGATTATATGAAGGGTTAGGAACAATTAGCGTTTTTTTGTTTGTAGCCCTTAAATATCCAGCTTTCTTTCTGGACTCAGCCTGCCTTCCTCCGTATTTAATTCAGGAAAAGAGAGAAAAAAGAGAGGAAACTTTGGGAAATCTGTTGTCCCTGAAGGTATTGCTCTTGGTAAGGCTTCCTATTCTCTTTTCAGTTGCTGGGTCACAGACACAGATGTCCAGCTGCACTTTTCATGGCCAGAAAAGATGCTTGGCTGGGGACTGACTCTGGGTTTGTGAAAGGAAAAATGACAGAGTGGGACAGGAGAGAATTGAATCTCTTGGGGTCACAGGTGGCACATGTCCTGTCCTAAGTCTTTAGTATCCTTTAAGATAACAATTTCTGCCATAACTGAGTGGAAAGCAAACGATTTGTTTGCAGTAATTCTCTTGTGACCCCATGGACTGATTGACAGCTTTATTTACAAATTGTGCCATTTGGCCTTGGCCTTTTGACAACTTCTTTCACAAAGGGTAGCGCATGTCTGGAGGAAAGTCATTGAAATACTTCTTTTGATGGCAAGATAATGATTCAGTCATTTTTTTGTGTGTGCTTGAAGGGTACTGTTGGACAGATCAATGCAAGAGGAGACCTTAAATGCCATAGACATTGTGGTGCAGCACTATCATAAAGCTCAAGTTTGAAAGTGTAATGAACTGAAATATACACAAAAACATGTTTTAATTAAGTACCATGCCCCTTTCCTCCTCATTTGATCTCATCACTATCAACAGTAATCTGTACTGTCCTAGGGATGCTTTCATAGAAATGTTGATTTAATTTTAGCTAGTTTTAGTTTTCATAAAAAAAAGCATTTAATTATAAGATGGGCATCAGAGAGAATGGATATGTCCCTCCAAAGATGCCTCCCAAACACCTTAGGGCAGGATAAATGATTGCTTGTGTCCATCTCATTCAGAAGGAGTCAGTGCCACTTGCCCTGTTTCTGACAGCTGTCAAGAGTTCTTGGCAGTCACAATTTTCACTATGAAACCTTTTATATTTATCCTGCCAGTGCCAGACTGAACCTACCCTGTTCTATACTGTTTTATTTCTTTGCTCTCTCCGGTACAAAGACAAAGCAACCATGACTAATTTGCAAAACTATTGCTGAGACCTCAGGTTTAATTTCTGTTTTTCAGAACAACTTCTCCAGAGACCATCAGTCTATTGTATTTGCAATATTTATCTGAAGTCGAAATACAGAAATACAAGGTTCTATTAAGGGTTCAGTTTTACAAAATTTTGGAGAGGGGTGTTTGTTTGCTGGGTTTTTTCATTTTTTTTTTAATTAAAAAAATATTTTTTCAGTTTACATAATATTAATCCCATTATTTAAAACCCTTTAGATCTCTAGATCTTTTCTTATCTCCTTATTTAGGCTGATAACTACCAGTAAATATGTATGAAAAACTAACAGAAATACCTTGACTTAGAATGTACTTGGTCTGAGTTTTCTGAGAAAACAAACAGGTAGAAAACACCTCCAGTACACTGTGAAGTGCTTCATGTATACTGTGGCAAATAAAGCTGCTCACATGCACAGAGGCCAGGGCAGTCAGTCAGTCCTGAAATTTCGTTTTAATCCCCAAATTATACTAGAAAATAAATAAGCCCCCAAAATCTCTGTAGTAACATGCCTCATAATAGTTAATAGCTTGCAGCAGACAGGTATGTTATCAAGTTTCATTTGGATTCTGGAAATAACTCTTTGATCTATTTAATGAAATTTATTCTCCCTTTCTGTCTGTCTATCATCCAAAGAGAAATCTAGATTTTCTCAGTGTTGTAGATTATGTAAATGACTTCCAGTCTCAGGATTATGTATGAGATGGAGTCTTTGTCCCTTTCCAACAAATGGTTAAAACCAGCTTTGAATTGGAGAAAGTTTTGTGTCTGCTGTTTATGGGGGAGGGAAAGGTAAGCTGTCATTTCTAAGTGTCTGTGTGAATACCAAATAGGAAATTTGCCTGCTGTGCATGTTCAGAAGTATGTACATATATTTTATCAGTTTCATGAATGGCTTTTCACTACCTTCTGTAAAGTGATTTATAATGATGACTCATTAAATACTAGTTTCATATTCAAGGGCAATACTTCTTCCAAAGCAGGCTATAATATGGCTGCTCTTCATAGGAGAATTGCACTTGATAGTGAAAGCTATATTTAACAGTGACACTAATCCAAATCTGGAAAGATTTGCACTCCTGATTTTTATACTTTTCACCTGAGGGATCGATTATGTTATTTTTATTGAGAAAAAGAGGATGTTCATGAATAACTACTGTGAATAGAATAGATATCACCTTAACTCTGTGAGAGACATCCTGTCTGAAGGTTCTCTTTTTTGTCAAAGTGGAAAGAGAAATAAATCTAGAGGATGATCCATTTGGCTGTTGTGGTATCCAATCCCTCTTTCTCTAGGGTGGTTTAACCACTGTTGTGGTTTAAACTGTAAAAATGATCAACTGAGACAAGGCATTTGGCTTTTCAGAAACAAAAAATGAAAGGATAATTAAGCTATAAATATGCCTTTGGGGTGGATGAAATAGTAGAACAAGTAATAAGTGGAAGAAAAAATTAAACCAAACATATATTTTACCTGTCCTTTTAAGATCTCTATTTAGTAGTATCCTCAGTCTGTCTTCCACTATTCTGTAATTATCTTTTTCATTGAGTCAAAATCTATTATCCTGCTGTGTAACATGTCTCATCCCAAAATCAGCACCTGCCAAGTGTAAACTATTCTCACTGTTATTGCCTTTAATTTTCATGTCTGAAGGTTTCTGAATGTACTGTGGAGTTTTTTAAAGCTAGAACTGAAGCTTGACTGCCAGACTTATATAATTTAATTATCCCTTTTTCTTAAAAGTGTTTAGGAAATATTCCCTGGTCAGAAACCTGACTTTTTCACTGGATCACAGTCATTGATAGAAAGCAGCTGTCAGCATTATGATCTAAGGGTTTAACTCTGAAATATGAAATTGTCTGCTGGGGAAAGAATGGAGCAGTGAATAGTAGATTAAATTAATAAGGGAAAACATCAGAACTCTGACTCATTATCTCAGTAAATCTAGATTGTTGGGGTTTGGGTTTTTTTGCCTCTGCTTCCATTTTAAAATTCAGCCTTTTTGATGCAATAATTCTTCAGGTGAAATTTGTCTACTTGGTGCTAGGCACATGTCTCCTTCAACGACATGCTGCTTTAATAGTCTCCAGCATGGAGAATATTGACCCAAAGAATAAACTCCAAAAGAAATAGGATTGAATGTAAAAAAATTATCGTTTTCTTGATTAAGAGCAAAGATATGGAGGAGATGGTCACATTTTATTGGAAGCAAACTCATCATGACTTAGCTTGGGCACATGATCACTACATTCTCTTTGTATTGTTTTGGCTGTATGTTTGTTTTCTTTGTTTCTCAGTCTTTTATTCTGTACAGTTCTATTCACTTTGGGGAGTGGTGGGATGTTTGTCCTGGTAATGAATTTAGAAAACTGATACCTCAAGATACGATCATCTACACTGAGATTTTCTTGGAATTGTATGTTGTACGGAGGTATTCTCTGGTAAAGGGAAAACATCATCATTGCAAATTATATTCTCGTACTGATAGGCTGTGATGCTCTAGAAGAAAACTGCCCTCTTTAGTAGCTTTAAATTGAAATGCTCTGTGTAAGCTCTCTTTTTTGCAGTGCATTTGAATTGCATGAAATTTTAATTTAAAAAAAAAGAAAGAAAAATAAAGAGAACCAGTAAAACCTCACCAGCCCTTCTTTTCAAACGTCTCACTTAACAGTACGTCCTACCACTCTTCTCCAAAACACAACAATTAGTTGTCCTTATGGAAATAAATGGAAAATTGTCCATATCCTCGCTATGAATAAAAAAAGATAACTACCAAGCAAGTCAGACCAGTGTACTGTGGTCAGCTGAGCTGCTGCTAAATAGAATTCATGTTAGATTTTGATTTCATTGCCAGAGGATGTTTTTGACAGAAGTATGTCAGCACCTCACTTCAGACCCAAGGCAAATGATGACAAATAAAAGGATTATTAATGGTTATGTAATATTATGCACGTCTCTTTTTTTTTCTGAATAGTAGTTAAATATGACTTACAGAATAAATAAAGAATAATAAATAATGAAATCTTAATAAAATGCATTTGTTTTATGCATATATTTATATAACTATAGGTGTGCATATGCATGCACAACTGTAGAAATGAAAATGAAGAAAAATAGAATCACATACTGACATTTTAAGGAAGAGATTGCTGGAGATAGTCTTGTTAATTCTCCAATAACCTCTGCTCAGTCTGGGCCATAATATTAATATGCCACTTTAGGTCTGTGAGAAGGATGACTCAGTAAAAGAATATATATTTTTTAAAAAGTTCTTGAAACTGGGATTTTCTGTTAGATCTGTAGCTTACTAAGGCAATGGGAGATTTTTTTTCTGGATAAAAAGGGCTTAATATAGGAAAACTTTCTTGACATAATTTTAGAACTTTATTTTGCATCCATACTTCTTCATTATCATCTCTCTTAGAAACTCTAAAAAACAGTACCATACATTCTTTTTTTCCAACAATATTCTGAGCTGTATTTCTAAAAAAAAGAAATCAAAGAAGGGAATTGCTATTTATTGAAGTTCGTTAAGATAGAGGCAGAACTACAAGATATAATTTATCTCAGTTCTGTGAGTTAGGTTATTGATGTTCTTCCTCACCAATTCCAATAACATTGATAGAAGCCAATCAATCCATCAGAGACTATAACATGAGTAACATACCTTATACCAGTTCTTTTCATCATTAAACTGGAATATTGTTAGTGAAATCAATGAAACAGAATCAATTGCAGCAGCAGAGTGTCTGGTACATCAATTTTAGGATGTTTGGCAACCTGTTACACAATGTTCCTTTTGAACTGAAAGAAAATTCCAGTTTCATAGGGATATGAATCAGTCCTTGCATTTCAGATTTGTATAACCTGGAAGCAGTTCAGACTTTTGGAGAATGAGGATTAGGACTTGGGGAGTTTGCTAATGAGGTGCACTCTCCTCAGCCCATGAGGTGGTGAGTGTTGATGGATCACCATGTCTTTTTTTTATTTCTTTTGGTGCCTTCTTGGAGAAGTTGGCTGAAACCAATCCAACCCAACCCATAGTATGTTCTGGTACTTCAGTGACGGAAACATTAAAACGTCTTAGTGACACAGAGAAGGAAGGACTGGTGAGAAAGAAACACATCAGGTTGAAAAGAAAGTTTCACTGACTCATCACATTCTCATGACACATTTTTCTTGTTTTTACTTTATCAAGTACAATGATTGTTCCACCTTCAGTGTATTGTGTGGTCTCATAGTATTATATTATTTTTCTCTGAATGTCTTTAAAATTTTAACATATAATTATTGCTACAATATTATCTATCTATTTCAGCAGGAGAATATCCAAATTTGACTCTATAGTTTTGACACACATGAAGTTCTTTCTGCAAAAGCAGGTGATAAGTGCAAGCTTCTTTAGGACCACCAGCAGAAAAAAGAAACCCAAACCAACAAAACAAAACATGCAAACAAACAAAAACAAACAAACAGACAAAAAATCCCTAAAAAACCTGAAGAAAAATAAGTGTGAGTTTTCCTAATGCCATTTCTGAATTCTCAACTTGAAGGTGGAAATATCCCAAGATAATATGCAAGATATGGAGTTGTACAGTTTACTCTTCTTTTTGTAATGATATGAAGTTTTTGGAGTGACAAAAATATTAATGCCTACCTTCAATCAGACATATGCTAATTTCTGGCATAGATACTGATGATTATGATTAATTTCTATTATGAAATCATCCTATCCTGGATGGAAATAAAAGATATAAGATACATAAAAATTTTTGGAGCAAATATTTAATTGTCAAGGTCTATGAAGCTTCCTTGATCATAAATTTGCATGTGACCTTTTTTCTGTTTCCTTAATTTTTTTCCCTTTGATTCAAGTAGTCAGTGCTGTAAGAAACTTAGGGAATTCATCTTTATTAACCAATGAGGCTGTGTGAAAAATATTTATTGTTTCTCATTTCAAACAGTCCTCTTTAGTCATAAATGAGTATAAAGGAAGCATGACAAGCAATTTGCTGCATGGTAGATGATATTAATGACCTGCCATGCTCATGTCTCCTTGTGTGATATGTGGCTATTATTTTTTTGAGTGACAGATTACAACAGAGAATGTTTGGTGTCAGTTGTGTCCTGTTATCTAGTTGTTGTTAATAAGAAATGAGGAAAATAACTTTATTTGCTGTCAAACCCACACATCACCAGCACTAGCAGTGCTGCTCTCACAGGGCCAGTTAGAGAATGCTCAGGGAAAGATCATAAGAGATTGGGAAAACACAATGTCCTCCTATTTCACTGGAGCATCTCTTTTTGCTGATAGTGGTAGATGCTCAACCTTTTAATTACAAACATTCAATTTATTCCATTAACATGCCAATACCAATAACTCAATACATTTATAATGTACTATCACCAATAAATTATACAATCGTCATGCTACCATTTTAATAGAGCTCAATAAACCTTTACTAGACACAGGAAAAGGGAATCTACAGAAGGGGCAATCCATCTGGTAGTCAGCGAGTGCTAACACAAAGCTGCAGCACTTACAGGTTGTCACCTTACACTGGCACCTCACCACCCCTTCATACCCACGATAGAAATGGCCTGCTGTGACCCGTGACATGATGCAATTTGTTCACTCAGCTGGGCTGGTCCACCTTCACCTCCTCACAAGTAAATTGACATTACTCCTTACAGTGGCAGCACTCTGGAGTTGTCAGTTGGAGTTGAAAGAAAACTGTCTCATACCACAGGAAAAAGATATTAAACTGGTCAAAACTGAAAAGAATACAAAAAGTATGGTTTCACTTTACATCAGAATTCATGCCAAACGCTTTTGATTTATAGCATTCTAAGTGATTAACTAAATATTGGTAATTGATAAAAATACTACAAAAATGCTATATACAGTAATTTCACGACTATAAGGCACACCCTTTCGACTAAAATTTTGATCAAAACACGGAAGTGCGCCTTGTAATCCAGTGCACCTTATATATGGACAAAATTCAGAAATTTGCCAACCCAGAAATGCGAGCTGAGCAGTGGCAGCCGCGAGAGTGCTGGGGCCTGTGGCATGGGGAAGGTGCCTGGGGCTGCGTTTAATGGCTATGCCGACCTGTGAAAACTGTTTGCAAATTGAGCACCTGCCAGCAAATCCCGCGATTGAGCGATTCCGTTACTAATTTGTTTATTTTTTGCGCGTGGATTCTTGCTGCAAAAAAAAAAAGTGCGCCTTACAATCTGGTGCACCTTACATAAGGACAAAGTTCGGAAAATTTGCCGACAACCTGGAAGTGCGCCTTATAATCCAGTGCGCCTTACAGTCATGAAATTACTGTAATCATGATTCAGAAAGGGCTGTGTCCACGTGTAGACTGTAACCTGTAACATGAAAAGTTTTTGATACCAGCTATAGGATGTTAGATTTTTTTCTTTTATGATATATTTGTTGAAAAGTTATTTATTCTCTTTGGAGACCAGATTTATTAAAAAAAAAAAAAAAAAGCTGATGTGTACAGATACGCAGCAAATAAAAGCACATCGTTAATCATTATGAATGCACCTACAGGGCTCAACCCATGAGACATCTGTATAAAATTTCCCAGATTCTTTCAGCTGAGAGATAGGCACAAGGCAGAGGTTACATCTATGAAGTATATTAAGTTAGACTGTTATATATGGAGGGGTCTTACAGTTCAGCTAATGTTACACTTGAGGCTGTTCAGCAAATATGCCAGCACAATTAATGTCAACACCAGATAACCAGTCACTGTAAATATCCTTGGAGGGATTTCTTATATCTTTTAGGAGAAATCCCATTTTAGAAACAAAATTTCCAAATGTATCCCTGCAAATCAGAGGTCAATTCAATAACCTACCAACCAGCAGGCAAATTTCATCTCCCGTTAGAGACAAGTGTTATCTCCTTTGGCAGGAGCAGGCTAGTGGGAAATGAATAAATAGATGTCCTTCCTGCCTGGAACAGACTCTGCATTAGGCACTCAGACCATCCTTTGTGTTTGTGTTGTGTTTAGCCGTTGTTGGTCTGGGCTGTACCATAAGCAGCAGAACAAGTCCCTTTTGCTCCTTTTACAGAATATCACCCATCCCTTCCAGGCTTGTGAACCAACTCAGGCTTGTGAACTTCTGCCTGTGCAGGACTGAATCTGTGCTGCTCTACATAGGCTTGTTCGCATTATAATGAATCAAATGTTGTACACTAGAATTTAGAGGACTAGATGAAGACAGAATTTTATAGTGTGTGTTGTCATATGGTGTAAAAACAAACCAGAAATCATGTTTGCTGTTTTGAAAGGTGATAAAGAAGGAGAGCAGCAGAAGCAAAGATTTACCTTAGATTGTTGAAGCCCTCCTTATTGGCACTGCTGCCCTGCATAAAACTGAACAGGATGATTTTCTGACCAGGCTGCATTGAATTTCCCAGCAGCTTGAATCCCTACAGGTCCCAGACTGACTTGCATTTCTCAGCAATCCTTTTTTTCTGCAGCTCTTTTAAAGGACAGCTGCTGTGCTACTATCAGAACTTGCTATTGATGTTCTTTGTATTATTACAACCTTTACATTTCTATTTGCTTTGCAGTCTCACTTAAACAAGTTAATAAGAGTTATTCCAGGCACACCCACTTCCCCCAGTCCACAGTAGATGCTGAAGAAAGATATCCACTGTGGAAAGGCAAAAATTGGAGCCCAATATAAACCCATGAAAGTTATCAAAATTTTTCTTTTCCCTGTCTACTTCTATTCAAACTCCAAGATTCTCATTCAAGCAGCTGTGATTGAACCAAGTTCTGCCTGCCATGTAATAATTGCAATATAATGGTGATTACAACCCACCTCCCATAACAATTAAGTGACTGGAAACACAGAGAGTGTCTGCATTTTCTTTTTCTTTTGCTGTTTGCTTCTATAAGTCAAATTTTAGTGCAAGAGAGAGGCAATTTGGTTTTCATCAACAACTGCAACCTGATTGAATTCTAAGAAAATCAAACAGATATGTATGGATTGTAAAATTGTTTTTCACTCTTGGTTCTTGAAAAAGGTAGTTGAGAATTCAGGAAATTTTGGATTTCCAGTAATTGCTAAAATTTTGCAGAAATGTGTTTGTGGGTTTTTGGGGTTTTATTTGCTATTTTTTTTTTCAATTAGAGTAGTACTTAAATGAAAAAGAATTGCAGTTTAGAGAAAGTGAGGTTTCTTTCAGATCTTTCACTCCACAATATAAATCTGTGTGAGAAACTGAGACAATGGCCTTTGATGTGACTAAGAAGTAAAAATATGTCTAAACTATGCAGGAAGATAAGCTGAAGGTGTGAATTTTTAAATTGTTTTATGAAGCATTTTCATGTTAATGATTTAAAAAAATAATTTTGGAACTAACTTTTGTGCATAATTAATTAAATGCTTCATTAATACTTAAGTCTCGAATGCATTGTGTCTCCTGACCTCTGACAGATACTCAGGATTTTATCTTGGAAAGAATATCTTAAAAGCTGTGCTACACACTTTTCAAGATTCAGGAATTCTCTAAACAGCAATTTTATTTTATACCAAGAGTGAGAGATTAGTAAATTAAAGTAACTGAAAAAAAAAAAGAACTGTAAACATGCAAGTGGCTCTTTTCAAAATTCTAATCTTTTGAGATGGTATAGCCATAATCTAAAGTAGCTTTGACAGATTCAGCAATATCCCCCTTTTCACTGAGGAATCACTTCAGCTGCCATCAGCAGGAGCTGTGAGCAGCAGAAATGGCACAGACGTAACCGGGTCCATTTTGTCCATAAACTTTCAAATTTGTTCTTATTCTACCGTGGAACAGAAACAAGCTTCGTTCTGTTGTTTATGAAATTGTGTGAAACAGTCCAAGTCTGAATCAAGCACACTTCAGCCAGCATATCTCCCCACTCACCTGAGCACACATCAGCCCACCTGCCCTCCTGGGAAAAGGTTCCACTCCCAGACATGGCCAATCCTGCAGACAGGCACGGAGATTTCCAGGATCAGCTTTAAGATAAATAATTCTAAAATCTTGAATATGTGTGCAGTTGAGTATAGTGCTATTGTGTGTAAGGAAAAATTGGCCAACTGATGAACTAATCAAAGCTAGTTAATGGCAAAAGGCTCTGCTGGACTGTTTTAGAATTGGATGATCACACAGTGTAAAGTTACACTGAATTGGGAAAAAAATTTTAAGTTATCATTTCTTTAGCCAGTTTCACAAGTTTCAGAAACAAGAGAAAGCAGAAAAAAATCTCCTAAATTTTAAGAAAATACCAAAATTACCTGACAAAACTGATTAACCACGGCATGAAAAGTATGAGCCTATTTCTGAGATTTTGGACTCTTTCACTCATCACATGTCTTGCACACCCATTCTTGTAATTTAGATAAAACTTGATTGGCTCTAGTTTACAAAGTGCTGTTGAACTGTAAGTAAGCCAGGAGAATATTACTCATGGAAAACCTACTGAAAAGAAATGAAAATGTGACAAATAAAAGACCTCTCTTTATACCATTGAAGTGAATATAAAGAATAAATACCTTTTTACCAGCTGATTCCTCAGTGTTATTATCTTGGAACTACATCAAGCGTGTAAACCAACATTTGTTTATTTAGCTTTTATGCAGCAGTTATTTTACTTTATTATATTTTTGCCTTATGAGCCACATCAGGTTTATCCTCATAACTGAATATGTGTTCTAGGTGGTGTCTTTACAGCCCATACTACTCATGATCAGTGAATGATGGAGCGTTTTATCTGGCCCTTCATGAGGTGATGAGAAGGATAATTCCCAGATTTCTGGGCAGTTAAGAAGCAAGCGAGTGATGGAAAACAGCTATTTGCTGCATCACAGCTTGCCATCCTCCTTCCAAAAGGATTTCTGTAAATTTTAACTGACAGACTTGAATATTCCTAATTAACATATTTTTGTATTTAAAACCAAATTATCTTCTTTCCTCTGATTTTCTTTTCCCATATTCTGCCATACATATAATTTGTTGGTACAGTCCTCCCAGCTGTAAATCAAAACAGCTCATTCTACTCTGGCAGAACTTTACTGATTTACATTCACAGTGGACCTGCTGTAAGATCTTAGTTTTCCGTCTATATTTCTCATTTCTAAATTCAAAAAACCCAAGGATTACAGCCAAGACTCAGTCCACTCTGTCATGGACACAGGCCCATGTAAGATTAAATCCATAAAAGGAAACTGCCTGTCATGTTTTCTGTGATGGAAGTGTTCGTGTTCTTCTATAGGTCATCAAGACAAATTCCACAATGATCAATATAATAAGTTTCACAACTCTGATATTTTTGTGAATCTTATATTCACTCTAATTCCAATTACATGCTTTTTCCTGCATTAGGTCACAGTGGAATGGAAAGAGATTTTCATTTGACTACATTAGAGACAATCTTAAATCTCATGTTAGGTTGAATCGTATCTCCTGATCAATTATAATTCTTTTGTTTTATTTTACACAGTTACCTCTAGAGAAAAAAATAATTAAAGCAATTTCAATATTTAAAAGAGTAGTCTATTAATATAAAACCTTCAACAGAAGGCTGTAGCACCGCTGAGAATGTCAAGAACTGTAGGAAAATATTTCAGAGTTTTTATGATTTTTATAATTTTTATATTAAAGAATTCACATCAGAGGCAGAACCAGACTAAGGTGAAAGAAATTAAAAAGCACGAGTTTTAAGCCATTGTATGGACTTTGTGTTCTTATTCTTTTCATCCCTGAAACAGATGGGGGAGGAATAAAGAATAAAGCTGTTCTGAAAGAGCATATGAATCAGATAGATATGGGTTCATATTTATTTTAAACGTACAGATACTTTCATAGATCTTCTCCAAAACTGTAGATAATAAGGGCTGGCAAGAAATGAAGTTAAAACCCCCTTAAACATAGTTCTGAATTTTAAAAATCTTTGTTCCCTCCCACCCCTCTCTGCCCTCTTAGGCTTTTTTTCTTCATATTTTAACTGAAATTTTATGGAAATTACTGAAACAAATATTTGGTATTTTCAAAAAGATATATCTATTTCCAAGTTGTTCAAACACTGTTTCTGAAGTAGATTCATATTTTGGGAAAATATAAATTTACTGTACAAATATACTTATTGGTACAAAATTAGGGACATCACTGAAAAAAGAAAAATAAAATGAGCTATTTTGTTATGTTCCCCACATTCACTTTCTGAATTTTTATAAATAGAATTTTAAAATTCAATATTCTGAGAGGATTTTCCATTTTAAAAATAAGTCAATTTTTTTGTCATCATATCTTTGGTGCTAGACAGGGATTTTAATTGTTCCCTTACCTGAGACTGGGGTGTAAATTTATATTTCAGAGGGAGTATAACAATTTCTGAATTATTGACAGAAATTATTGATGATAAATTTCTTTTTTGTTTTAGGCCTATGGTTATCTGTGGCCTAGTCTGCTCCAGTTGAGCTTTTCTCGCTCTGCTGTGACCATGATCTTAGCCATTGAAAATAAAATGCACCCGACAGAGATTTTTTTAAATATCTGATTTGCTAGTAAAAACCTTGGAGACTGTCCAGCTCTGCATAAATCCCCAAATTCCTACTTGGCACCTGAAAACTTTCCTCTGGTAAAAGAAAGTCCGGCTTTCATTGCCTGCACTCCTGGCCCATAACCCTCGCAGTGATCACGGATTTCTGGGAAGTTACTGGAGTCTGAGATTTGGGAGGAGCAGGAGGGGGAGAAGGGGAAAGCCTCGAGCAGCAGGACACTGGAAAGGCCAAAAGGTTGAAGGGCTGGTGGGAAGGGCTGGTGTTTGGGCGAGCCTCATCCGCATGGATGGTTGCCAGAACTGGAGCGTGTGGAGAGGAAAGGTGGGGCACAGTGAAGGAGAGCACATGCACTTAAAACCAGGTGGTTATTTTTATGGGTGACTTTGAGTCAGAATTATCGGTATGATCGTGGGCTTTGTTCTCAGGGAATAGGTGAGGGATGTGCTGGGATCCAGGAGACTGGAGTGTAGTGAGGACCAGACTGTGACAATGGGAGCCTCCACCAGCAAGGAGAGTTAGTCATACCTAGCCTAGGCAGTGATTTTCTCAGTCCTCAGCTGGTCTTTCCTGTAATCTCCAATTAATACCTGTCTCAACACACTACTCAGGAGGTTGATGGGGCTCTGGCAGGTTGGCAACTGGACTTGGGCTCAGATGCTAATAACTAATATTCAGAGCAGAGCTCTGATGTCTCATGCTTGGAGCAGGAACTTTCCCCTCTAACCTGATCATCCAGGAACCTTGGGATGATATTTGTCTCAGTGCAAGCCTTTAAATAAGCCAGAGAACCACTGGAAAGGCTCATGTACAAAATCAATGCTGTTAATCACAGAACATGTTCACTGGGTTATTTAAATTTTTGCAGTATTCTCAAAGCAACAATTTGGTGGGTTGTTTCTTCTTTTCTTTTTTCTCCAGATGATTCTCCCAATATCATCTCAATCTCAGCACAAACTCTGTTTTTTATAGGTTACAGTGCCTAGGGTTTTATTCATGAGTTTGAATTTAAGTACATGAGCAATTTCAAAAAGTTTGCAGAATGACATTAACCATATGTTTCACTGGTTTATTGATTCTGGGCTCTCACTTCATCACCAGTGAAGAAAGTAATATCTACACAGAATAATAGAATATCTACATAGAATCACCAGATCCACACAACCAGAGTTCTCCTTCAAGGCAGAAGTCAGATTAGAGATATTCCCAAGATCATCCCCAGCTGACACTCCATGGTCCTGTGAAGCAGAAGGTGAGAATACCCATGATGGAACTTGTGATTTTCTTGGGTTAAAATACAGGATGTGATCAGGAGTATCTGTTCTATCACCATGTGTTGAGGGTGGGGGCAGTGATCCTTATCTCAGTGGGAGATATTCTGCTAATGGGCCATCCATTGAAACCAGGTGGGGCATTGTTCTTTATCTTTTCACAACCCATCCTTCCTCCAGAGAGCTGTCTTCTGCTCATGGCCATTGAGTCCCACTGTATGACTGATAAAATTACTTCATCCCATTGGAAGTTGCTCCAGCCAGGGGGAAGAAACCAATGTTTCGTACCAAAATAAAAACAGAGATTTTGGGACATTAAGGTAGCCCTTTCTCCATTGGACTTCCAGAGGAAAACCAGACTTCCCCACATCACCACTGGACCTCCAGAGGGAAACTGCACCCTTCTACAGAACCACTGCTTCAACTGACCCACATCTGTCACTGCAAGGGGACTGCAGCCACCATTTAATGGGACTGCTACCAACACCCTGACTAACGAAGTGTCAGGTTGTATTCTGACTTTGTTAGTGTTAGGAATTTGTTCTTTCTAGTACTGTATTTCTACTTTAATTTTCCTAATAAAAAACTGTTATTCTTAATTCCCCTATCTTTGCCTGAAAGCCCCTTAATTTCAAAATTATAATAATTTAGGGGGAGGGGGTTTAAATTATCCATTTCAAAGAAAGGCTCCCTCCTTTCTTAGCAAACACTTGTCCTCCAAACCAGGACATTGATCTATGGAAGGCAAAAGATGAACAACATCTGAAGACTGAAGGCCTTTGAAGGTCTATTTTCTCCTATTTGGTGGTAATTGCTGTGCAGTATGGAGGATAATATGTACTAGTTAAACTCAAATCCGATGGACTTGTCAGAAGAAAAAGTATTGTTTTTGACAGATAAGCATGAAAATAAATCACATGGCATCTGTCACATTTGAATAACAAATTTGCCCAATATCATTTTCAAAGTTCTTATAGTGTGATGACAGATATATTGGAAGATTATATATAAAAAATAACTGGACAATTGCAAGATTGGGAAAAAGCATGTCAATTCCTGTGGTACTTTTAAATGTAATTTTAACCGTATTGGCAACAGTAAGAAGAATTAAGCAGATTAGAGATCTCTTTATGTTGAGGATTGTAGAAGCAAAATATTAAATTCTGTTTCTTCCTACAACACTTCATTTGCTTTATTCCAGATTTCCAGAGCTATAAATGAGATCAGACTTCATTTCCTGATCCTTTGCCAACACCACACCCAAGTTCAGTTAAATCTTTTTCAAGAGGTTCATGAGGTTCATGAGCACATCAATCCAGGAGCAGGAAATAGCCTCCTAACTTAGTGGTTGACATGGAAGGGGAGATAACTAAATACATGCGATTATTTCTTTGGTCACTCTGGGGTAACTGTCTTACAAGTTTTGAAGTACAAGCCTGCTGTAATCATTAGGACATGGTTAATGAAAACAGCTCATTATTGTCTTGGAGATACTGTCCTCTAGCAATGCCCTTTAGACTGAAATGTATGCAAATGAAGACTATTTCGTTTAGAAGTTTTACTACGTAGACCTTGTAAATATGAAAAGTTAATTACTAAGTGTAATATTTATCATGAGGAGGTCTAGCTCTCCTCTTTATCTTACCAAGAAAATGATGAAATATTCTTTTTGAAGTAAATGATTATTCAACAGATGTTTCTGTCCAGTGTTTCCACAAACCTGAACAGACACACAAAGCCAAATATGCACAGATTTATCCCGTTATCCCGCAGACCATTATACCAGCATGCTGCACACTTTGACAAGAGTCCAGCATTTTTCAGCCTCAGTAAGAGAATTTGCACATCAATCCAAAAGGAAATAAATTGCTGGGAGAAAAAGTAAGATGTAACAAAACTGCTGTCTGACAGCTTGAGAACAATGAAGGGCTTTCATAAGTAAATGCTGCATATCTCATGCTATGTTCTCAGGAGGGGATCATCTGATCTGGCCTGTCCAGAGAAGAAATGTTTCAGACATGAATATTATCCTGCCCTTATGGAAAAGATTTTTATCTCTCAGATAATCAATAATTTATTGTTTCTGCAGTTCTGATAAATAAATGCAGAAATCCACTGCATTTGGGTGGATCAAAAGTTTTTTTGTCTGTAGGAAAATCTTGGATGAACAGAAAAAACAGAATAATAAACCATATTTTTTTAGACACTTGGTTTTGTAAAATTGAACCACTGTGGACAATATGAAGCTCAAATACTGAAAAATCTCCAAGTTTGATTCCTGGAATAATTTAGCCCAGAATTTTTTAACATTTTAGAGCTTCCTCTGCTTTTGCTTTTACCTTGAAAAATTAGAATAAATTAACAAGAAATACTAGCATCACCAGTTTTTCAGCTACTTCACCAGTATGGTCTCCTCTTTCACTCCAGAGTAGAGAATACAGATAGGAAATACATAGGAAGCATTTATATTATTACAAGACTTGTTGACAAAAGTAATATATGTTATTAAATCAGTTGATGTAACAGAGGGAAAAAACCAAAACAGACGAGATTTCAAGCACACGACTGCTTCTTTAGATCTGAAATAGAATTGGTCAATGGAAAATAAAGTATTATTGCTGAGATTTTTATGTTCTATTGATACATATTCCTCTTCCTTGCTTGTATCCTTGGATTTTCACAACTGCAGTGTGACTGCTACTACACAAATAATATTTTCAGTTGCAAGTTATTTGCTAGTGCCCAGGGAGTGGGTGAGACTCATGAGCTGAGAGTCTCAGAATTAACCAGCTCACTACCACTACACCTGGGCTGTCTTTACTGGGCAGGCACACATGACAATGTTGAGGAAAGGCAGATAGCCATCACTCCCTGGAGTGGCATTTTGTCATTTTCTCATTCTTACCTTTTTTGTTTGTTTGTTTGTTTGTTTGTTTGTTTGTTTTCTGTTGGTTTGTTTTTTTGTTTTTTTTCTTTAGGAATTTCAGCTTTCCCACTCAGGAGTTTTCCTCTTTAACCCTCGAGCTCCTGATTATCACAATTACAACGCTGTCTCTATTTGCTTTCTTTATCTTGAAGGATTGCACATCATGGACTCCCTCACACCTTAGCAACAATTTTCTCAGGAAACTTAGGCAAGGTCACAGAGCTGTGCTGAATCAAACCAGGCTTTGGGTTACAGACAGCTGGTCCCCAGGGCTGAGCATTTCAAGGTGACAGCACATCCACATTTGCACAAGAGCAAAGGAATATGTTCCACGGCTGTGTGCATTGCTCTGAACTCAGAAGACAAGAATGTTTTTGTTTGTCTCTTCAGATCCTCTTTGCTTTGAAGTTGAAGCACCAGGAAAAAAACAAGGACTTTTCATAAAAGCTTCCAAACACCATCTCTTTCCCTTATTTCTCAAATCACTGAAAAAACATTAAAAGGGGATAACACAAAGACAACCGTGCAATGACTCACATTCATTTAGTGATTTTAATCTCTCAAGGCACTTTAAGAAATGTCATAACCACACATATCAATGTTGTGTGTTGTCCTTCAATTTATACTACAAATGTCAGACATAATCCAAGTATTAATCAATATAATTACTGCAACGTTTAATTATTCTTCCATACTAAGCCTCACCATTCTTTTAAAACTGGAAAATAATAGATGACATTTAATATGTGGCTATATTTTTTCTGTCTTTCCTTTTTTATCCCTGCTAACTGAGAATAACCTTTCTGGAGAAATCCCATCATAGCACCTGGGTTATATAAGAGGTCTAAGAGTCTTTTCCCTGCAATTTTTGAGTTTTATTTCCAGCAGTAGAAGGAAGATGACCCTCGCACAGATTATTTTGGGTTCATATACTGCTGTTTATTCTGCTTAAATCAGTCAGTCAATATTCTGGCATTTGAGGTAGACAGAGACATCTGGAGCAATCCTATTCATTTTCAGCTCAGTGAGCTGCCTTCAGGAGCAAACATCAGTGTGACCTCCAGGTTGTGAACTGGTGCCTCTGTGAGTGACTCACAGTCTGCAAAAGATAGTGCTGTCCAGACTCTCCACAGCTGGATCTTTCAGGAATTACTTCCAGCTCTCTTAGAATCTATCTCATTGTTTCTGTTTTAGTGACATGTGGCATGAGAGGATGAATCTCATCTCCCCACAGTGCTCCATACAGATGGGAAACGACAGCAATGTTAAACTGTTTTCAAGTGAAAGCATTATGCAGTCCAATTGCCACCTTAGCCCTGTAACAGACCTTTTACATACAATCATCATTCCCCTGAAATCCCTCTGTTTCATTCATAGCCAAAAACTGAACCTCTGTCAGGATTTCCCTGTTGTTATCTCTGGGTGTCAGTGGATGCACCATAATCTCCTGCTATGGGACACCAAATTTTCTGATGCATGTGGATTGAAGGTTTCCTTTCTTTGATTCTGGCTCTGTGCTGATATAAAGATATTACATATAAAATGCATGAATATAAATATTATCATTGATATAAAGATGCTTCATAAGGCCTGTTTCATTACTCTGTCAGGACAGTGATAGCAACTCAAATCACTAAGATTATTTGTACCTGTGCTGATCCCAGCAGCTCTGACCATGCTGATGCACAAGATAGAGCTAACAGGCTCATTAATTAAGGATGAAACATTTTTCTCAGACCTCTGCTGAATGCAACATCTGTGTTTATGGATAAACACTTTGCAACTCAGCTCACACACAAGCAAGTTGTTGCCACATGACTAAGGATACTGGGAAATAACGATGTACTCACTTTGGATAACCAAATTATTTCTCTTTTAGATCTGATGGGAGTTTAAAACTTTATTTCTTTGTTCTAATTTTGGTCTTTACATGTTAAAAACATAGGCTGGTGTATGTGCATGATTGAGGAATAAGAATCGTAATGCAATGGTGGTTCACAAAACAGAAAAATGGGAGCACGTTTGCAAAGACCAAGGCATCTCCTAGATGTGAATGCCTTTAAAATGAAACTTTACACAGGAATGAAAACATTCAATTAAAATTGTTATTATGAGAACTGCATAAAGAGCCTTGCTTTTGAAACAATCAAGAAATAAAATAGTTCATTTTCCAAGAATGTTCTGAGAAGTGAATGACGACCAATAAAAGACCAAATATTCGAGTATCAGCTTGCCTGCTTTCCTTTGAAGAAGTGCTGCTCTTTGTGATCCATTCATTTCACAGAATGGTACTTGGTAATTTGTTCAGAGAACATTTTTGAAGGAGTGTATCTAACATTTCCAATTACATCTCGAAGGCTTGACACAAAGAGGGATGAGAAAGGTCTTGAAAGTGGGGAAATGAATAAATAATTCAGGCAGCTCCTCCTCCTCATCCCCCTCTACCCTCCCTGCATCCCTCCCCTCATTTAACTCATGACCAATCTGATCTGCTGAAGTTATTAGGAGGCTTTGTTTAGTAGCTATGATCATAAGATAACAGGTCCTGAATATAATAAACCTACTCAGGAATGAGAATCCAGTGTTTGGTACCTAATACCTAAATGGGCTCTCAGATGCATGGATATCTCAGCTGAACAGAATAGTTTTAAGAAGTGATAAGAGTGAGCAGGAAAGACATTCACTGCTATCATAATCAAGCTCTTCATAACTAATTAATCACATAAAGCCATAATGCACCGTAGGCAAATACTGGTGTTGAATAAGTATTCACATGCTGTTCATTCAGACACAAAGCTGGATATTGTATTTTGCTATGCTGCCATTCAAGACCCTTGTAATCTATGTAATTGATTCCTGGATTTCATTAGCCAATGCAATGTGCTATGAAAAGCAAATGTATTTATGGGTTATCTAATCTAGGACAGGAGAAGTAGGGTGAAGACATGGGAGAAATCTTAAAATATGCAAGAAACAGCTGCCAGAAAGGAAGTAATAATTTGTTCCCTTCAGTTCCCACTTAGAAAAAGACATACTGAGTTTAAATTTCAACAAGAGAGTTTTGCTTTAGATACTTGGGAAACAACTTTGTCAGAGAAAGGAGACTGGCTTAAGGGTCTTATTGAGTCCATGCAACTCTGGAGTCTTCATCTGTATAACCAGTCCTTGTCAGAAATGGTTCAAGAGTAGCCCATCCTGCCATGGGACAACATGAGGGACTAACAGCTCCTGAAAGGTTCTGCCAATGTAATTCCATCTAAATTTTCTCTAGTACAACATATTACACTTCTCTTTTAATCTCCTTCTCCTCATTACAGCAGGATATTACCAAAATTAAAGAAAATGTGCAATGAAAGCAAAATGTGAATTCTCCCCTAAGCTCACCTCTGGGTGAATAACATTTTCTAGCATTGCATGTATCAATGTGAGGTGAGCCTCAGTTCCCATGTGTGATTTGCACTTACAGCAAACACATGGGGGCTGTGGTGGAGTCAAAGAGTCTCCCAGTCCCAGCTGTCCAGGAGAATTGAATCTTCCACATACCTTTCAGTAGCATGTTGCTCAAATGATAAGCTTTATAAAGTTCTAAAAGAATCTTGCTTTTAACAAGTGCACTAAAAGCTGCTTTTTGAAGCATGCATTAAACAAAGCTCTCAGCAAGAACGTGTGTCTGAATGGGCACTGTGAAACCTGCAATCTGAAGAAGCCTCAACAAAAAAATGAAATCCTTTCTGGCATAGTTTTCTGCACTGGTATGTGTTTATTCTCTCTGGGAGGTCTTCTCTTTAGCACTCTGTATCTGGAATGCAAAAAGAGAAAGAATTTCCTTTTCTAAAGGGAAGGAAGGTTTCCTGGAAAGTTTTCTCTGGAATATCCTTTTAAAGTCCTTAAAAGTTGCTGCCTTTTTTATTTTTTTTTTTTTCTTCCTTTTTTAGAAGTCTCTGCTTTCTTGAAAATCTGTGTCTTAAAGAATTGTGACAGTCCTTTGTGGAAGTTTGAGCATCCTGCATTTCCCTTTCATCACTGTTGCCAAGGCTTCCCACTTGGATCATTTCTTGTGTGTTGCTTGTTATGCCAGGGTTCCCACAGCACAGATGGTGAACTTGCAGCTGAGACATTTGGGGTGAATCCTGTGAAGTGTAAAACCCATGGAAGGTTGGGGGGATGAGAGATCAAAGCAAGAAGATGTTGCTGCACTCTGTGTGCTCTGGGCTGAAGGAGATGTCATGGGCAGGAGGAGATGTCCATGTGTATTCAGAAGTGCTGGGTCCAGATCACTGCAACATTCCTGAACAGTTTAAAACCTGGATGATGCTTCTTCCTGGTGCACAAAGTTAGCAAGAATTTTTCTGTGCAGTTATAACAGCAAATTGAGTTGGTGTTTGCCTAGGGGCACTGTCCAACCTCCAGAGTTGCCCTCAGCATCATGGTATAAAATATAAAAAAACCCTCAAGTTTTGAAATAACATTTTGTGAGTGAAATTATGGAAGCTAAGTATTTGGTTTGTTTAATAGAGAATGTTAACAAAAACGACTCCCAGATTGTTTTCTCATGAGGTACAATTTTGCCAATCTTATTGACTGTCATCAAATCCTGACAAGAACTACAAAGAAATCATTACTATAATACCGTGCCAGCATTGGCTGTGCTCAGGGTTATTTCATACAGGTCTTACAGATGGTGTAATAATTTTGTAATCAGAAAACATTTGCACTTGGCCACATATTTCCTGCAGACAGCTCCTCAGTCTCTGACAATTGAATCAGACATGCAGATTTCACGTAACTGTAAGAAAGTCACTAGTTATCCAAAACCATTTCCAAAAGTAAGAAAAATAAATACATGTACAGTAGCTCTCTCCTGGGACTCTCTGTCATTTCGGGTTTTGCATGCATTCAAAATGTGAATATTAGATGGCTTTCCCTGTTTAGAGCTTCTGCCTTCTATACAAACATTGCTGTAAAAACCTTAGGTCAGCAATTATTGTCTCTTCAATTAAAAGTGCTGTAACATCACCAGGCTGGAGAGTGTCTCTTGCTAAGGCTATTCTGGCTGCTGACTGGTGTACAGTGTGGTTTTCCAGGGCTAATAAGGCTGAACCTCCCTGTGTATCACTTAGGTACATCTACACTCTTGGCAACAATCTTTTGTTCTGTCACATTTCATTTACTCCAGCATTGGTCCAGATGACACTAATGATGTTGAAAGTCAGCAAGATGCTGTTAATAAATGTGGTCCAGAGGCCTGGTATGTATGTGACCTTTATCTTTCAAATGACCTGTGTAAATTCACTCCAGTCAATACACCTAGATAGATTGCTGTGTTGCCAGGGCTATGAAATTAGGTTAGAAAATTCCAGGACAAGAGAAATTGAGGGGATTGCCTGCCTGAAACTGGCCACAGCTGCAGTTTGTCTGTAAGGACTGATGTGAATGGATGAGGATGTAGCTGCCAGCTGAAGGTTATTAAAAATCTTAACTATGCATTATTTCCTGTATCCTGGGCTTTATCTTGATATGGTTACTCAGAGTTTCATTAAAACAGAATAGACACAGGCCTAGGAAGATCTCTGTCCTACTGAACTTGCAGATGGATTCTAGGCATGATGTTTGAAGGCATTTATGGCTGTACTATGAGATTACATGAGTTTTGGCAGAGCTCCACTTGAGACAGCATCCAGTATCTCAAGTCACCCCTGAGAAACATATCTTGCCTTGAAAAAGACATATATATGGTTCCCCTTCAGAAGCAATATTGATTAGCTTCCTTGAATAGCTGTAAGAAAATGAGAAGAGAGGAGTGATTGTTGTCAGACCAAGAGTACTGGTAGCCTGATACAGAATCCCCCAAAGGGTCAATTTTGGATGGTTAGGGAAAAACTTCTACACGCCTGGCAGGATGGATTCTTTCCTGGTTATGTAGCCTCTGTGTTTTATCCTGCTCCCCATCTCCTGGTGAACAGTTCTGGGATATTAATAATTATCTAATAATACTAGTATTAGATAATACTAATACTAAGTAGTAGCTTGATAGCTGCTAATTGTTGGTAACTTGTTTGAAACAATAACTAAATAACAAGACAAAGTAAATACACTTATACATGTTTGAAACGTTAATACAATTGGGTCTTCTGATAAGGTAGGTTGATGATGCCATTTTTAATGTTCATGTTAAAGTGGTGCCACATTTACTTTCTGGAACACTTGGGCAGCAGAGCATAGCTGGAGAAAAATGCTCATGAATAGCAAATATTAAGCTTGAATGCTTGAATATTCCCTGAAGACAGGTTCCAGGTTGTCTATTCCATTTTGTCATTTGCAGCTCCTTCTCTAGCTGTACACAGTATAAATCAGCCAAAAGCAAAGGAGTCAGCAGTAAGAAAATTGAAATAGGCCTACACCAAAATTCACACTGCAGCACATCATTCACTAAATGATAAAAATACAAGGATAGAGTCTGGAGTTAAAATATACAGGAGAGAAGAAACTGATTTGCAAATACGCCTATAAACAACAAAGCAAAAGGCTGTTTTTACTTTTTTATAATAATTTGTCTGTGATCAAAATGTTAGTGTCCATTTTATCACTTTTGTAGAAAGATGACAAAATTAAATATTAGTAATACTTGAACAGTAAGTGCTGGCTTGTCAAAAATCACCCTAAGTGGTGTCCAGATTCCAAATCCTTTCCAAAGGGCATTTAGGTCCCACCATTTCAGCAGGTCCATCCTCACCTGAGCAGTGAGCCTGTACATGCTACTTTGTCTCTTACAATTCATGTGTGCACACCCTCACCCTATTTTTGCAAATGCATCTTTCATGTCCTTCATTGCAAAGTTGGTTTTTAGACTTCCTGAGACAAAAGGCTCATGTAAATAAGTGATCAGAAAACACGTCGTGCTGGATGTATGTACCTCATTAAGGATCTTATGGGGCAGAAATTGATGGAAATGATTGATCCATAGACAGAGATCAATGCAGAAACAGTTCAGAAGTATGATTTAACTTTTCAAGCTTCAAGCTCATCTAAAACATGAGGTCTGCCCTCTCAAGAAAGTCTCTGAAAAGCCTCACATGTGACATCAGGCTCATGACTGTTGTAATCTCTGTGCTAGTAAACTTCATTCCAGTTATGAAAAAATGTTCTATATAACATAAAAATATCAAATAATGTTTGATTAGTTAATCACCAGGATGGTAATGTTAAAAATACATGAGAATTTTAATAGTGTTTGGATTAAAATTTCCTGTCTATGCCATCTCTTTCTATAATGTTGATTTCTGATATTTCAGTGTTACACACTCACTGCAGAAAATGTATGCTCTGTCAGAGGATAAGCCCACTTCTTCATTTTAAATATCCCTTTGAGTCACACAAACAAACAGTTATCAGTTATGTTATTATCTTTCTTCAGATGGAGATTAATAGGTCAAGAGCAAAATCAAGGATCCATAATAATTTTCTCATCTCTCCTCTAATAATGAACTGATCCTGCCAGAAAATATCAGTTAAAGGGAAAGAAGGAGAAAAACAGTGAAAGAGATTACTCAATATTAGGTTAAGCAATTGCAATTGCTGCCAGGGACATGTTAAATGGTATTTTCCTGATAAGTTTAAACAATAAAGTGTATGTTCCCTCAGTGAGGTAACAGGAAATGGTAAACTAGCAGCATTGATCATTTAAAACATGACTCAGGATATAACAATGCAACAAAATGTTTTAAAGAACAAATTACAACAGTGCCCAATGATTAAGAGGATGGTGGTAAAAATAATTAAAAACAATTACAGAGAGAAAGTAATTTAAGGATGTCAGGGGAAATATTTTTTGATTTCTTTAAACAAGTTGACTATATAAATACTTTTTCAATTCCAGAAATGCTATAAATTTTATCATCTTAAGTTCATCCATATTACTGCATTCCACCACTGGAATGAAATATTAACAATAGTATCACTATTCTAGTTAGTCTCCATTCAACCCCAAACTTTAATAGAAATGACCTGTATGATTTGACTGAGTCTGATATTGCCAGAGAAGTCTTGAATTTAAACTGTCTGGATAAGGAAAATTGCATGGTTTGTGAAGGCAGTTTTCAATAAAATGGAAATTTTGCTTCTATCCCATTTAGCTGTCAAAAGGCCACTTCTAATACTTTCATAAAGCTATTGCCTACAGAGCAAAGATAAAGATCTGTAAAAAACACCCCAACACAATTCCAAAGCAAATAACCAAAATATAGCAACTAGAAAAATTATCTTGATTTTCTAATTTCCTTTGGTTCTAGTTTAATTTGTGTGTGTGCGTGTGTTATTTCTTGATGAGACTTAAGAAGTTTAAAAAAAGCTGATGAAGATTTATTCCAATTGATTATTAGATTGCAGCGAAGTTATTAAACACATTCATTTTAGTTTTAAACTGGAAACAGCAGAGAAAAAGCAGAGTGTAAATGTAAATGATAAGCAAATCTTTAAAATCTACTGTTGAAGTTGCAGAGAAACTTACATCAAAATAGATTAAAAATTATAATCAGAAGCTCTGGACAAAGCTGAAATGAAGACTGGAATTTTTACAAGATGAGGGAAAATATAACGTCTCCTTCCTAGCAAAAAGGCTGCTTCTTGGACTCACACTCTCACACTTGCAGAACATAATGATCATATACACTGAGAATAATTTCACATTAAAGACACAGCTGGCATTAACTTAGTGACTAGAATAATTGGCAGAGCCTTTTTTTCTCTCTCTTCTTTTTTTTTTTTTTTCTGCAGCCCTACATGGGATGCAATGCATTATCTGTCTGTACTTCATCTGATCAAAATATAGAAAGAATTAGCATCCAACACACACTTCTGAAGATTTTAAGCCCAGAATACACCGTACTCCTCAAATGACCTCATGTATAATACACATCAGGGTGTTCACACAGGTGTTTGAATGAGCAGGGATATTTTTCTTTGTTGTAGGGCTGCCTTTCACCCATGCTGATCCTACACTATGCATTACAGAAATCATAACACAGACACACAGACCTAGAAAGGTCTGAGAAGGATGTCAATATTCACTCAAAATACAAGAAGTTTCTGGGTGTCAGATACTGACCCAGCTCATTGCCCCTTTACAGTGCTCCCTGAGGAGATTTCCTATTTCTTCCTTCTTGCTGGAGAGTGGGTGTCAGAGGAGATGGCAGTGCTGTCATCTCTCTGTCCCTTCTCAGGATCACAGAACAATTGAATAAAAATGTTCAGTACTCTCACACAAATCATTCTTCAGAACCTGGACTGTGCCCCTTTTGAAAGCAGTTGCTCTGCCCCGTGGATGAACAACAATCATGAATGGCACACCCACTGATTTGGAACACAATACGTGCATATTTTTAGACTTTAGGAATATTTCTGTGGTGTTCTGGCTTTCAAGAAGAACATTTTTCAGGATAAGAAAGAAAAAGGAAAATCTTAGTGAAGGGCAGGAAAGGATTTCCTTACGTAAGGGAAGGGTCCCATTTTTGCAAGAACACAAATAGAAATCTGCATTCTGGAAGGGAGGAATTTCATGTCAAGGAGCAGGAGTTCAGTATTGGAGGTGTGAGGAAAACAAATCAGAGATGAACTAGTTCCCAGTTCTCTAAGCTGCAGAAAGATGAGAGCCACAAAAAGTCAAGGGGAGCTCCCTGCAGCTGCTGGGGAGATTGCTGGGTGGCTGCATAGAAGAATGGAGTGAAGGATCTCTCAGTGCCTTAGCATTCAATCCCTCATTTCTACCTTGGCCTAGCAGAGAGGGATGCTAATTATTCAGCCACTGTTGGTGATGAAATCAGGCATCAGAGCATCTTTTCCTTTTCCTTTTCCTTTTCCTTTTCCTTTTCCTTTTCCTTTTCCTTTTCCTTTTCCTTTTCCTTTTCCTTTTCCTTTTCCTTTTCCTTTCCCTTTCCCTTTCCCTTTCCCTTTCCCTTTCCCTTTCCCCTCTTCCCTTTCCCATTTTCCCTTTCCTCTTTTCCCTTTTCCCTTTTCCCTTTTCCCTTTTCCCTTTTCCCTTCCTGTGCTGGGACAAAGTGCCCCCTGAAGGAATTGCCTCTTAGTCTGGCCTGGATGCAATGCTCACAAGTCTCTGGAAATGGTAGTTTACAGTAGGTTTGCTATTATTATGGGTTGGCAGCATGTCTCCTTCTACAGTGACCATGACATCTCACAGTAACAAGAGAAGTAAAGGGGATGGAATTTCATCTGCCAGCCTGGTGTGGTTATGATTTGTGCATAAATTGTGTAAAAAATATGCTAAACTGAAACAGAATATTTCACTGAGAGAGGGAGACTGATCTACCAACATGGATTATTGCCTCTTTCATCAGGTAAAGACAAGAACATCCAGTGAACGAACTCATTAATTCTATTTCACTACAATGGGTACACTTGCAACTCAGACTTGAAGAACTGTTATCAGAAAATAAACAGCAGAAAATAGTGGGACACATTATAAGCAACCATAAGGAAAAGTTGCCTAGTCCTTTTCCAGCAAAATTCTTTATTGTGTGCATTACTGCAAGCTTGTGAACAGTTCTGTTGACATCAGTGAAGTCAATCCTGCTCCTCATCTCACTGTTTTGTTGAATGGGATCCTAAAGGATAGCAGGCAACAAAGCTTGGTTTGTGATGTTTTGGAGGGAAGATAACAGTGCCTCTAAACCTTACAATAATTATCATTAACAACAGATTTCTCTTTCCATAGCAAAGATTGTTCCTAATCCAGCAAGGGATTAAAAATATCATTATTTTGCTGTCACCTTTCTGCTATGTCCTTTTCCATCTAGTTGACAACTGAGATAACAGACAAGGAGACTATCCACCTGATATACAGTTTTCCTTTCCTTTAGAATGATTTGTGACAGTTTCCACTTGTGACAGGCAGGTTGGGTTAAAGCAGCCTTTGCTTCTCAAGTTCAGTCTCAGAATAGGCATTCTTCTGTTTCCTTGACCTGCATTTTTTTAGAGAAAACACTTGTGAGACTTAGAAGAAAATAAAAACTCAGCTCACCTTCCAGACTATAAAGGACACACAAGCGGAGTTCATACAAGACAGAAACTACTGAGAAGCAGCAGAGAAGCAAACAAACAAACCAAACCTCAAGTCAAAGGAGAAGCAGCCTCAGCAGGTCACGAAGAGGGAACATATTGCCTGCTTGCCTGCTTGAAGTAAAGTCCTAGAGCAGTTCTCAGTGTCCCAGTGAAACTGCAGACAGCTGGTTACATCCCTGAGATGTGAGGTGCAGTAACAGCAGCAGAGAAGCAGAATTTGAAGTGCAAAAGTGGCAATGTGCTCATTCAAGGATCACCTGCGTGGCGGGCAGCAGGCACAGGAAAACTTCCACAAGGGATTTGTTCTATTTTGACAAGGGTGGTCCAACACCAGTGTTTCTGAACACTTGATGGATGTGGAAGAAAATATTCCTGGAGGTGATTGTTGAAGAGGTTGCAGCTTTGCAGGTTCCTAATTCCACTTTAACAAAAACTACGCTTTGTTAGGGCTGCTCATCCCTCCTCTGTGTTGGAAAGGGCTGCAAAGACTCCACATGTATAATAAAACTTGTTTAGAGCCAAGGGGCCACAGGCATAACTAAATGCACCTCTTGCTTCAGTGTGCACTCTGCTGGGCCCTGGCTCCTGTGCTTTGAGTCCTAGGGTGAGTTGATTTTTCGTGGGGAGCTGCTAACAGAAAATATCCAGTATAAATGACCCAGAGTTTCACAATGTTCCTTACGGTTTTATTAGTCTCTGATTTAAGACCAAAGAGTGAGGCTTGATTTCATTCTTCTGCATGGAGTTTTAGTTTATGGCTCAAGTTTTTTTCTGACTGAAGAGTCCCTGTAATGGAAGACTATTACCCTTAACACGTGTAGAGTCAGCAAGGAGAAACCAAAGGCCGTTTCCCCATCTAAAATTTGTACTTCTTTCAAAAGAGCAGTGTCTTTTCCTAAAGGCCTACACTGATTATATTTTCATTCAGTACCTACTCTACTGAGTCCATTATCTTTTTTAAATTTACTGACAGTGCCGATGATGAAAGTGTGTGTACACCAGGTAGCCTACAAAAAAGATTCTCATGGAGGTTAATCCAGTCTTCTGAATTCCAAAAGTTAATCTGTAGAGCTTGCAGCCAAACCTAAAGGACTGCATGGGGTCATCCCAGTGCATTGAAGGGGAAGGTGAAAGTAATAATTACTCTCAGAAGCTTAAATTTTAAAATGTACAAACAGGACTGCATCTCTTAATTATCCACAGACCACTTTGAAAAATGAGTTTGTAATACATATGAGGTTTGAGTTTAGAAGATTTGAAGTGAGTGCCTAAACCTGTGTTGCTCAGCCTGAATAACCTGGCTATCATGCATGCTGTGGGCAAGCTCTCCTCATCTTGCCTCCTGCATATGTTTTAGTTTACATTAGTAATTAAAAATTCATTGGACAAGAAAGAGGTTAGGGGAGTCAAGCATGCAAGAGGAAAACCAGTGGTTATTTAGTTAGTTAAACAAAGTTAGACAGTTTCAAAGGACACAGCTGAGGAGATCTAATAAGCTTGTTGACTCAGATATTCTGCTGGAGTCACAGAAAACTTGTGTTGAAATCTCTTGTCCATATTAAACAGCCTGAGGACAGAGATTGGATCCTTTGCAAATGGATATCCTAAATCACTGTTACTTATGGAGACATAACTTGGGAGAAGCAGATTTCACTGGATTTGCAAAATCAAATCTAACTGGAGAGCTGGTTGGGAAATGAGAAGTGTCCCATGCAATTGTCAGTTGAATCCTCTTGGAAGGCTGAGATCTTCACATGGATGTAAATGGAGACTATCAGCAGCACTGCCCTTCCAGTGCTCATTTGTAAATCATATTGAAATTCAACACAGGTGTTGTTTGAAGTGTACTGATAAAATGCCTTGGGAAGCCTGTACAGGAGTATTCTGATGAGCACTGTATTAGAAAGGGAAGGAAAGGACATCTTGATGCTCTTTATATCACACAATAGTGTGCTTTTTACAGATTTAAAACCTCCTAATAACTTTTTCCTCGAAGGGATTCATCACCTGTTCAATCATTTACACTCTGGTTAACAGTGCTTCAGTATCATCTAAATGCTATAAAAATTGCTCTAGTTTAGTAAAGTATCTCACACTTTGATTTATCTTTACAAGTCTCTTCTCACATATTTTTCCAGCCTACCAAGAAGGCATGCAAGGTTCCCAGAGTTGTTTCAAAGAACTAAATCTCTAGCACTGGATATTCTGAGGGAATGGGTAAAAAATCTGTCACATTTAGATTGTGGGATTTGTGTTTTCATGAAAGAGAATGACATACAGAGTGAGAAATGAGATTTTCTGCTGATGCAAAGATGAGGCATGAGAGCATAAGAGGAAACAGGACTGTTGTTACTGAAGTGGTAGCAACCTCAAGAAAACCTAGTTATATTCTACCCACTGCAAGAGGGAAAATAGTTTAAAGTAGGTGACCCATTGCTACAAAAATGTCTTAGACTCCCATCATTCAGAACATTGTATTTCTTTAGCAATCAGCAGATTTATTATAAGATTTTTTCTGACTTCTCTGCTCTTAAATATCTATCAGACTCTGGAGGATGCTAGAAACTGAATGACCAAAGTAATGAGACAATAAAACAGTGAAGGAGGGCTGAAAAATAGTAATGGCCTTGTGAGTTTTTCCCTTCTAGATCATTGATTTTGTTGTAACTTGGAAGAGACAAAAAATTGTTACTGAACATTTAGTTGCATTGGCAAGATACCTTGAGCATTTTCAGTCTACTTCTATCTATTAGGAATGAAATGCCCCTTTATCAAAACCAACATTTCAGCTTGCACCATCTGTAGAAATTCTGATGCATCAGAACTGGATTCCCTCTCTTGGAGGTAAGGCTTTTACGAGACTGGGAAAACAGGACTAAAAAAGCCTTGAGGCATCTCTTCTATTAAAATGAACAGTCCAGTTCTGTGCTTTATCTGGGAACTGTCATAAGAAAAGTAAAAATAAAATGCGTCTTTAAAAGATGATGTAAATCAAATTATCATTATTTACTTAAAATCATAATGAAGATTTGAGAAGTAGTTAGAATTATTTAGCTGTATTCTTCACACATTTCTGTTTTCTAATGTGTTTGCTTAAGGATAAAATTATTATTATTTTTTTTTAATGAGACCAATGGGGACAAAAGGGGGTTGACACAGGGGAATAGATACCGTGACAGAAAATTCCTCATACGTAATGCAGGGGATGAGTTCTCAAAGTGAAGACCAATGTGATGAATATGAACACTTAGTCTGTGTAGCTCAAATAGGATAAGTTCAGTGATGTTTCTACCAGCCACGTCAGAGCAGAAAGTGCTTTTTGACTAAAGTAACTCTGGACAAGGAGTTTTCATTCCAAGGGGTTTGCATCTCCACCTCCACCACTGCACATTAATGCATAAATATGTATGGCCTGTGGGACTGCTGTTGGATATGTCTGATGCCATGGCATCCTGCTGTTTGACAGCACAAAGCTGTGCCCGGTGCCCTGAGCTGCCTCCAGCCACGGCGAGCTGCTGGCAGCTCCTGGGGCTCTGCTGGAGCTCAGCAAAGCTCAGGAAACGCTGCACAAACTGCTGAGCTTGTCATCTTCACAGAGAGGTCACTAAACACTTCAGTGGGCATCTCCCCAACTCTGCTGCTTCCATCTGCTCATTCATTCATGCCTCTCTACCCTTGGAAATCCATCTACTGTTAAAATTAATTTTTTTTTCCCTACTTCACTCTTCACTGTTATTCTTCATGAAATGGCTATTTGTTTTCTTTTTCCCCAAGTTTCCCATTTCTCATGTTCACATGCGTATTTTGTTGTCAGTCTTTCTTAAAATAATGGCATCCTTATAGATTCATCATCATCATCAGGATCATTATTATTGCTATTATTACTGTTGTAGGTCAGATAATTTTGACCAATTTTGATAAGAAATAACAACAAGGCTTATGCTTTTCCAGTCTCCTTTGTTTTGCTTGAAGGAAAAAATCTATATCTATATTTATTATTTCTCTATATAGCAGACACAACTGTAGAGTATTTTATTTTTCCTCTCACTTTTTTCCTGAGATGAAAACTTAGCAAAGTCAGCATCTGTGAACTGTGTTTCAGTCTTTGAAGGGCCTTCAGGACCAGGAAATAGAAGAAATCCTGCAGTTTAGGTCTGTTTTAAAATGCCTTCATCTCCATGTGATACTCCCTTCCTGAGTCCAGAGAAAGACTGCTATTTATTACTGCACCTTGCTAATAGGAATAAAAATAGACTTTAAAAGGATTTTAAGGCCCACTTTTTTCTTTCATAATTTTATGAAGATGATGGCAGTAATTGTGTCAGAGGTGAAATCCAGTTGGATTTTCTCAGTGCTGAGGAGGAAGGTGGATCCTGGTCAGTATTGGGCTTGAGCATGTCAGCTCACAGGTCTCTCTGAGCCAGCCACACTCTGATAAAATCATGTGTCCCACACAGTTTGGGATAGGGTGTACAGGAGAAACCATGGTACACCACAGAGTAAGGAGCTCTGCTATACTGTGAGGAGTTGTGTTTAAGTATAGTCTATGATTTTGAGCAGATTCTAGAGAATCTGTAGCCCTGGAAGAGTATTAATTACAGATTTACAGATTTTCTCCCATATAAACCTGGGCAATCACATATGAAAACTACTTGATTGAAGGTCTTTGAACCTGGAAAAACACAAGTCTATCCCACACACCTTTCAATGCTTTGGTATGTTAGTCTGCTGCAAACCTTTCAAGTAGAGGAAAACCAAAATTTTCTGCCTGCACAAAGAAGAAAAAAAACCAACCTAAAAACTCTTATTTCAAACTTTAGCTGAATTC
>VRYO01002782.1:19443866-19507615 GCA_009812075.1 Sialia sialis
ATAAATTGACAGGCAATCAATTATTTAAGTTTCAGGTAACTATCTCAAGCCTAGCTTCTTCTAACTTTTAACTAAAATCTTAATTTCTTCAAGATTAGTGTTTCAATATTCTTCATTCGACAGTATCTAGGTAAACAAACACAAATTTCTTGGTGAAAATACCTTCACTTTGAGAAGATAAGTGCATCAAACAATTATGCTTAAGTTCTGATATCTGCTGATAATGATTTTTAAAAAATCTAGTTGTTTAAAATGCATGGATCATCTGCACAAGAACCGTCTTAAACCAACAAAGAGTTATGCAGTCTAAAATGTCCCACCAGTCTTCATGTGCCATTGGTGGAGAGAAGGAAACAGAGTGAGTCCATCCTAAGATATGTCTTTGTCATGAAACCGTCTCCAGAGACTCCTCTCTCTTTTCATTGATTGCGAACTATTAAACTGCTGCACTTTCTCTGAACAGCTGAACTTAACTGAGACAAATCTCCTGGTGATGGAGTACTTCTTGGTAGGGGTGGGAAAAATGAGCATCTCTCTTGTTATTCAAAAGCAAAGTGAGTGGGTTACAAAGAGCCAGTTGCATGAAAACAGTGCATCAGCCTGAAGTGGGAAGCACTTTTGAATGAGGAGTTATTGAACCCAGGATGCCATGTGCCCCAAATTCAGTTCCTACACAGTGCATACCCATGCTGTGCCCACTGAGAGCCCTTGCAGAGTGATTACTGTGTGCATTGTCACTCTGAGTTACTGTCTGGTCATGACTTTGTGCAATAACAGGGAAATGCTGCGTGTAAGCTTGGAAACAGCATAACCACATTAGCAAGTGAGCCAGGGAAGTTCTGCTGTATAAATATTAATGATTCAGTGTCTCTGCACAGGTCTGTACTGCAAAGAGCTCTTCTGTCTACTCTTTTGGGTGATTTGGGATGAAGCATGTTCTGACTTTTCCTTTTTAATTCAAGTAGGATATTAAGGAAAAGAAATCATTTTCTGAAAGAGCTGTTTCAACTGCCTTCTTCACATCAGTGTAGACAAAGCTCCAAGAAGCACACATCCATTCAAGAAGCAAGAAGTACTTCCATTCTCTTTGGAGGCAGTGTGACTTGTGGCAGCATTAATGACACCAAAGGAAAAACTAGGATGCTCAACAAATACAAACATAAAGGAAAAGTTCAGGTAGACGCTTTCCCACCTGAGGAACACAGCAGGCTCATATGAAATGATGGGATGACATGGACCTGCTTAGTGTGCCACTCATTCAACTGGCTCTTGCCCACCTCCTCCACCCTCCCTAAGAAGTACATGAGATTAGAAGTATTTCTGGGAATCTTACAGCAAGCTGAATGAAATTTGGATTGCTTGTTGAGGAGTTTTTCGAGTGATTTTTTTGGTGATGTTTCTTTTTCTTAATTGAGGGGTTTTCTACATAACTTGCTTCCCTTATGATACAGTAAACTACCTGCACAGATTTAACCAACAACCTTGAGTGAAAAAGAGAACAGAAGCCTGAATTTGATGAAGTATAACATCTTTCTGTTCCTTAAGTATATTTCTTCCTCCCCATCTAGCCAGCTTTACGCTTCCCTTGCCAGTGTGCAAGCTCCCTAAATTTATGCTAAGCTCCTGCTTGTACCCATATAAAGTCCAGATACCTCAGAGTATCCTTTTGCTTCTCTGTCATAAACAGACAGTGACTTAGCACAGCTCTCATTTTAAGACTGTTTTGCCATGTGTTCTGCTTCCCAGAGGGCAGGGTGGGCTTTCACACTGACTCAGTTATATGAGTTGTTTCTGAACCTGACACAATATGAAAAAACAGCTGTTTGAGGGCTTACAATACACTTTATTCCAGGGTGAGGTCTTTCTCTTCTTGAGGGTAAATCCAGAGCAACACAACTGGATTTTTCCACTCACATGGTCACAGAGCTGAGCAGGACCTCCTTCTGTAACTTTATTAATTTCATGGCAAACACACTTACCAGAAGTCCTTCCCTTTTCTTTCCTAATGCACTGTTCTGTAATATTTCCACCAAATGAAATCTCTCTTAGCAGTCTGTAGGAATAGATCTCTTCCTTTAAAAAGGTTTGCCCTGGTAGGTACACTGACTACATCATAAAAAGCCAGCAGAGAAAAAGTGAGAGAAGCCCCACTTAGCAGGCAAAACCAGGTGCTGTTTAGGTCATCTCAGTGGAGGTATTTATCCAGTGATCTTTTACTGCAATGATTTACCATTTCCATACCAGTGCTCTCTGAAATAGGATCTAATTGGTAAAAGGCATTTGAGATTGTTTTTCTAGCGTCAGATGATTTTTCTACTCAAAAAGCTTTATACTGATGTTTTCTGCAAACAAAAAAATTTTTGAAAACCCTTTTTTTATTCTAGTCCTTGTTACTTTTATTATACTTATTTTAGGAAATGCTTATAGTAGGATTTTCTGTATGCTTTAGCAAGGCTTGATTTGATTGTTGGTAAGAGTATGACATTATTGCTTATCAGCAGGCTGAGGAATCTCACTAGCAGAACCTCTAGGAAATGGAGTCTCAAATATATATATATATTATATATATGTACATGTATATTATGTATATGTGCATGTCATATAAATATATATATGTATGTCAGTGTGCACACATCAAAAATTTTTGGCTGGAAACCTAGACATTTACAATGTAGAGAATTAGGTCTGTCTATTTCAAATTGTCTTTCTTAAAAAGATCCCTGAAGGCCTTGAAAAACTTTTAGTTTTAAAACAAAATCTTTTAGTTTAAAAAAATTAGTTTAAGAGAGGCATGTTAAGAGGTGATTCTTCTCTTTAGTCTGTGAGCCATGAGAAAGGTTTTTGTTACATCTGTAGGATAACAATGCTCTACTTTTGAATATCCAATAGTCTCTTGTGCCAGTATCAAAAATCGATTTCTTCTGGAGGAACAACCTGGGCAGTCCTGGGAATCAATGCTTTGAATGGTGGTTGGGAGGGAGGTTTGGTCTATTTGCTTCTCAACTTTGTGTTTTGAATGTCATCTGCACTGTTATGCTCCATTCCTAGAAAAGGAAGAGCGAGTTTGAAAGAAGGGGTGATGTTTTTTATATGAATATAGTAATTTAAAGTTAGAAATTACTTCCGTAAGTGTTCAACAATGTCCTGTGGGATGAACATGGTTCCTACTATCAAACAAAATATATTTTGTGAGCAGGGTGGGCACTAAATTCCTATTTATATACGTTTTAGTTTGAAATGCAATCTGTGGGTTAAGCCAAATAAAGGCTAAAACAGTGTAGGATGTGCTAGATCAGAACTGTGCTGCTAATGTTTAGGCCTTCAGTTTGTATAACACCTCTGCTCCTCTCTTTCTCATAAGAAGCAGCTTTAAACTTGACAATACCTTGTTGAGAATCACCAGGTGGAGTTATTGCACACATTTGAGAGATTATTTTTCTGACTACATAAGCATTGTTAAAGGCATGGTTACATCAGTTTTCATTTTGTGAATTAATTTCTGACTGTAGGGTGCATCATAAATCACAGAGGATGTTATTATCCCTTCTTATGCTCCCTAGTTAGAATCTTTTCTCTTAGTCCTTGGGACGTAAACTGCTATATCTGGTCCTACTGTCTTAAGACAACTGCATGTTGTTTAGCTTCTCTGTTTTGGAACTGTGTATACAAGGTAAGTAAACATTTTACACCGTATATAAACCTGAACTGTGCATCAGACAAGTTTGTAAAGGTGAGGAAATAATAATGTGAGTGAGGGATGAGGTGCATTAGTGTTGGGTAACTCTGAATCATTCCTGCTGAGTGTGGAAAAGGAATCAAAATGAATAGGGATGGGGAAGCTGCTGTTTAGATGCTGTGGGAGAAGAGATGAGCAGAATTGTGCAGGAGTAAGGAAACAGAAAAAAAGTCATGATGGTTGTATCTAATGCAGGTGAGAAACACACTGGTAACCTTGGGGGATAGGGCAGGTCCAAAACACATTTCCAGAGAGAGTTCCAGCCTGGCTGCAGGGGCAGCAGTGCAGGTGGGTGAGGATGACAGGTGTCTGTCACCATCAGGCTCCCTGCTGGGGGATGCAGGAGCTGTGTATCTCAATCTAATGAAGGCATATTGATTAATCTGGAATCTGTATGCACAGCTATTCGGTCTTAATGTCAGTGAGATGATGTGAATACTTACCTTAAATGTTAAAATATTCTTTAGATTGTAATCACATGTTTCCTTTGCTCTTTGGAGTCAATCTACTGAGATCTCTGACTCAGAGTGATCTTTCAAAGTCAAGTTGGCATTTGAATGGCACTTAATATCTGCCCCTAAAAATCTAGATGAAATATCCATTAAATGAAGGCACTCAGTATTGCACTCCAAGCTGGGGTAGCAGCTACAAATACTTAAGTAATCATTTAAGAATTAGAGAGCAATTAAGAGGAATTAACTGATTGCTTTCTGAGGTACTGTGGGGTAATTAGGATGTCAGTCCATCTTGCAAATAAGAGCATAACAAATTAATGAAGTCAAATCAAGAAGATCAAAGTATAAGTAGCTTTCACTGAAGAGCTTAGCACTGGATATGCTACCTCTAAATCTCAGTTGTGCTTTGCTTCACACCAGACAGAATGCCCCCTATCTCACTGAAATAAAATAAGAGATGCTCCTTTCCCCTATATCATATTGAGTAGAGACATCCTGGATTTTGCTGTTGCTTAAACACAAGCTCATTACTGAACCTAGAACTGTAGGACCTGAGAGGGAATTCCATATGGTACTTGCCCTACTGGATTGATGGGCACAAAAAAAGAGAAAATGCCCTAAGAAACACTTGAGTACATAGTCCCATCCTACATTTTTTATCATTCATGTTTTTGCATCTTTCTCCCCTTCTCTTTGTGCTTTTTCTCAGATGATGTTTTATTCTCCTTCTGTTATTAAAATGATATTGCAAGAGATTACCTATTGTGAAGCTGGAGAAAGAAATATTGCCACTGGCTCCTGTCACCTTTCTAGGAGTTAAGATTATTGAAATAAAGATTAAGGGCAGGGACAGAAGAGGGTAATGGGGTAGAGGAAAAGATAACTGGAAAAGATGACAGCCCTTTGTCTAGGAAGATTCCCTGAGAATCCAGGGGAGGTGCTAATCAAATAAGTGATTATTGTTCCTTTTTTATCATGAGTGTCTGTATATAATTAGGTGTGCAAGCTGGCAAATCTCTTAGAAGGAATGCCGTGGGATCTGAATCATCACTGATGATTTTTCACATAATTGGTATGAATGCAAGGAATGCTAATACCCCTGCCTGCTTACCTTTCAATAGATGTACATTTTCTGGCTGCAACTTGTTGTAGAAGTATGTGGAAAGGAGAAGAAACTTCTGTTAATTCCACTGAAGAATTGACTGATAGAATTTCACCAGGAAATCTTTTGATTTCTTGATTGGATGTAGAAGTGCAATAGAATGCCTATGGTCTCCCTGCATTTTATTGAAGGTCTTTGCTATAACTATTTTTCACTTCTAAGGGAGAAAAAGGTTGCACTACAACAATTTTAGCTAATCTACATGCCTATATTCTGCTTTTTTCTCTGAAATTCCCTGTGAGTGAAAGCTGCTTTGCTAAATAGCGATGTGATGCATGAAGAGTGCTCAAGAAATGCAAATGTTTGGCACTGATTTCTGCCTGGGACCCAATGGCTTGTTCTAGGGGTTTCTATATGTAAAAAAACAAGCTAAGCCTGTTGCCACTGAAATTAAATTAATAATGTAATAGTCTGCACAGAAGCTGTAAATTAAAACAAAATTGAAAACTACTTCAATCTGCTAAATAACTATTGGTGAGTTCCATACCTGGCTTTTGTGGTCACACAGAGACTACTTCTAGTTTTCCTGAACAGTTTGAAGAGGCTTTCTTTTGTTGTCTTGTTATAATTGTACAGTGAAACAACCTTGAGAAACTGAAGGGGAATATCAAAAGATAATGAAGTGCCTTTACTTCTGTGTTGTACTCTCATGTCTTAAAAAAGTAGGCAGCCTCTGCTGAAAGAAAAGAAAGAAATAGCAGTAGATCATTAAACTCAAGGCTGAAATGAGTAATCAGTGAATTTGGATTGCCATTTCCAAGATGTTAATAGAGAGCAAAGAATGTCAGCCTTGAAACTCGAACTGTATGGAAGGTAATCTTTCCATTTTTCAGAGGGTTGACAGGATGGTACAAAAAGGCAGCAACAGTGAAACTCTCTTTTAGGCTTTCCCTTGTCAGAAGGAAAAAACTTTTATTCTTTGAGGAGGAAAACTTGGTACGTTAAGTAAATGTGAATGACCACAAATGGCCCTAGTGTTAGAGTAGAAATTGCATAAAGAAAGGGAGATGTTTGTGTTATCCAGAAGCAGGTACCTCAGTGTAAAAGTTCACTTGTCCCGTGAAAACCTCCTTTTACAATGCAAGCTGAACAATCTTCAATCAGACAATGGAAACCAAAAATCCCCAGCCTGAAGAGGGACTGCAGCTCATGACAGTAACCTCTGCCCTCATATTGGCAGGTATTGCCCAGAATGACAGTGACATTCAGTCTGTGCTGTTTATGAGGCACTTGTCAATACAAGCAGTGCAGAGTTTATTCTGACATGCCTGTGACTAATGCTATGCAAATAATTATGGGGGTTTACATGCTTCAGTGGTCCATTAGTTCTATGAATCCTCTGTTTACTTAAGAGTCTGCAGGGTCTTGTCTGTGAATTCTGATTTAGGATGTCCTGTGCATCACCTTACATAACCAGACTCTAAACACGTGGTGAGATAGTGCTCCTCTGGACAGGGAAAATGATGCACCATTCATCTGAGCCTCATTCTTATAACATGGATGTATCTGATGTGGGTCCCTTGGCCCCATAAACTCAGTCCTGAATGACTGAAATTGGTCATAGTGGAGGGGAAATACACTAGCAGGAACTATTATGGCAATGAAAATATGCTCAAGAGAAAGCTTAAATGTCTGCCTTCTAAATCAATGTTTTGTCACTAAATAAACAACAAATGCCAAACCAGCTGGACTCATTTAACAACACCCCTCCTCAGCTAGAATCAGTAAAGGCATGTGGTTGACAGACAGCCAAGCTAACTGTCTCTGGTTCTGTTCAGTTTCTGGCGTGTCTTGTCCATGTAGTGCTTGCCTCAAGCTACTTATCCCTGGGCCAAATCACCCTAGACCCACCTGATCAATCTGCTGATGGATTGGACTTAAGGTTCACAGGGGTGGTGTCTGTGTGACACACCATTTCATGATATAGATGGATATCTGCACTGTGGTCCAGTGATTTTCCCCTCTGTTTTGCAGTTCCTGTCTTGCAGCCCTGCTGGTGAGGCTGGGCTCTGGGGACAGTGCTCATGGATGCAGTGGCAATGGCCTCGGTGTGCAAGGTGTATTGCAAAGACATTAGAAATTATGTGACCTCCAAAAGCCACTGCCCAAAACTGATGGGGAATGAGTAAATGCTCCCTGCAGATTTATTCCATTAGTTACTAGGTGAAGACAAAGTTGTCAAAAATGATATCTCCTTCCCAATTAAGCTCACTATTACAGTTCATAAATCACAGCATGCCTTCCCTGTGGGGAAAGAAAACTTGAAGTTTCTGTAAGTGTTCATAAAAACAGTGAGTAGGAAATAGCTATGGTTTTTTTTTATAACCAAGCACATTCCATCATCTTGCCTTAATATTGAATCATGACCAAGGCTATTAAAGAGACCAGGCACTTGTGTTACACCTTAATGCCAGGTGAAGGTCTGCTGAAATGTTTTTCTCTCACAGAAGACTGCTGATCATGTTGATTAGTATTGTCTTCTAGCCCTTTCCCACCAAATCACAGAGAACAGGACTACAGGGACATCTGTTCCCTTGCTCCAGTGCAGAACCAACTCCACTTGTGCCTGTCTTCATAAAGGTATCCAGTGGCAGGTTTCCCAACACCTTTCCTGGGAACTGGTTTCAGTGCTTTGCTACTATAATTCAGGAAGTTTCTATTTTTGTTTCCATGCTACAGTATGAGCTCGCTGCTTCTTATCTTGGGCTCTTTCAGTTAGACACAGAATTCATCATAGAAGAGTGGGATTTTTCAGTATTTGCTTTATTTTTTTCCTTTGGTTTTCTTGTAAGAAAATGTCTTGAGTACTGTGGGCTGCTAGTCCTTTACACATTGGCACATGACAGTTTTAAGGTGAGAGGAAGCACCCCTGGGCTGAGGGTGGGATGGATGGAATCCAGATTTGCTTTGCTGTGTCCCTGAAAAGGTCAATTACCATTACTCCCATGGTAATTAACAGCTGGTGATTGCTTCCCAGACATCCAGGATTAGAAAATAAGCAGCATTTTTGTCTGTAGGAGTGGTTTTATGAGGTCTGCCTCCCTTTCAAACTGTTTAAGCACAAGTGAGAGAGTAGGATCTGTAGTGAGCACTTGAAATCCTGCACCAGAAGAGTGGATAGAGCACATTGGCATTGCTGACAGGGACCTGATATATTAACTGAGTCAAAGAAGAATAAAGATATTCTTATTTGAAGGACAGGTCTGTCTGTAAATGATTCCACAATACTATTTAAAGGAAAGAATCCTTTATGAAGCAGTTATTTAAGGAATCAATGGTCAAAGATCAGAGCTGCCAGCCTCTAGAAATGGCCTCTACAGGATTAAATTGAAGACTGTGAGGGTAGGATTTTATCTTCTGATCTGTGTGTGTGCTAAATTGTTTTGCTTAGGTACCTAAGCTTTAAAAATCCAATTAAATGCTACAGTCATCAAAGACTTGGGACAGGGATGGATGTTGACCCTTCTTAAAAGAGATGTTAAGACAGGGATTGTTTACTACTGGGGAGTTTCAAAGACAATGAATCAACATCTTTTTATTAACCTCACAGTCTGGCATTTTTCATGGAAGCAGGTCTGAAATTTGATGTAAGAGCTGAGATTGCTTTTCAGAAAGTTGTTTTACCTTTTGTGTATAAGTACTGGTTTTCTGACATATTCTATTGTTCTTTATTTTTAAAATATTTTAGTATTTTGAGAATTAGTTTTGAGCTCCAGCTATGCAAATAGCCTGACACATTTGAGAGGGCTGTGAGGAAGAAGAAAATCTGGTTGAAGGCAGGAATGATAAGCTAAATCTGTTGCAATGAAGAGTTATGAAGCTCTGATTAGTGAATGTGAATCTATTCAGGATGTGTTTTGGGAGTCATCAATAAAAATAAAAATAATAATAAAAGTTTGAATGCATTCAATCAGTACCTCCACATTTGAGGTGGATCTGTATTAGAGAGATATTGCTTGTTTTGGTCACATTTTCCAACTCTTTCCTCTTAATTTTCTTACTTTCAGTGATAGATAGGCTTGTGTACTTTTTGTTTGCTAGCTCCAAACTGTGCTGTTTGTAGTCTGGCTCTCCCTCCTTTCCAGTGTTTTGAGATGGTGTTTTCCAGCAGGAGCTCCAGGATTTTCTCTTGACTGTTTTCTGATGTTATTTCTTCTCTTCAGGCGGCATCATTTGCATATCCCAGGCTGGGCTGGGACCCTACTGTGCTGGGCACTATTGCAAGCAGAGCAGGGAGGAGAGGAATCCTGCTGTGGGTAGCTCAAATGAAATAGTAAAGGAAAGCTGGCAAGGAACATAATGGCATAAAGTCACAGTAATTATACTCAGTACAACACTGGTACAACATTGTGACAAATAGTAGTGATAGTTACTGAGAGTGTCAACAGATTGGGAGCTGTCCTGACTGATCATGATTTTCTGATTTCTTCATAAAGTTGGTGAAGTTCCAAGTCTCACTGCCTGTTTACTAGCAGCCCTAATCCAGTTCTGCATCAATCCCAGTCACCTCATGGGTAGCTGGTAGCACCTGATTGCTGCAGTTTGGAGCATCTGAGGATCTTTAAGGAGTTTTGTGTGCTCCTGGAGATGATTTAAAACCAACAAAGTAAAATGTTAAACAAATCAAACTCAACAAAGATAAAAACAGCAATGGAGAGAGAGGCTGCTCAGTAGGGCATCTTGATTTGTATGTGTGTTATTAGTGTGTACCTAATTACTTATGCCCTTAACGTTGTCCTTGAGAAAATAACAATAGCTACTAGAAGATTGCTAACAACAAAAAAAAGTTCACATTTCAGCCTGAGTCACGGCAAAATGTTGCTTTTGAAAGGAGAGTGAAGAGAAAGAAAAACCTCAACGTATTTTAGGCAAAAAGGGTGGAAAGATTCTTTCTGTCCAACTGTAAAATGTGTGTGTGTGTGTGTGTGTGTGTGTATATATATATATATGTGTGTATGTAGCTATAATTTGCAGCTCCTAAATAGTAGCAGAATGCTGGGCACTCTGCTATGGCTTATACAGCAAATCTCTGACTGGTGCTGCACTAAGGATACTGACACAAACCTGCATGTGTGAAAGTTTATTTTTTAAGATGATGTTCATAGCAGATTGCTTATGAAGATAAAATAAATTTTTGCAGGACAAAGTAAGAGAATGCAGGGAAGAGGATGGAGCAGAAGCCAGGGAACTTAGCCCTCTCACTGGAGGATTATTTAGCCACTTGGCTTTACTCTCAGTGGTCAAAAATCGTTCCTTTTCAAATTTTAATGAAAGAAGCATAGTTCAATGTTTTCCTCATTCTGAGACTGCAAATAAATGTGACTGTTACTACGGAAAATACCTTGAGGTGCTGAAATGTGCTCTATCAAATGGTGTTTTACATCTGGTAATACTCACCAGAAGAGGATCTGAATTTCAATGCATTTTCAGAGGACTTGTTGATCAATTTGCTTTAACACTGCCTCCAGAATTTGATGATAGATCAGTACAAACATGGGCTGGAGGATGCTATGGCAGATGCAAGTGGAGATGATTAGATTTGTAATTTTGAATATGGTCTTTAGTAGCATTCATAAGCAAGGACCTAAACTTCTGAAAAGATATTTTAGGTAATATTAAGAAGATTTTCTTCTGTGACCATAAGAAAATAATTGCGGAGCGAGAAAATCTTTTGACATCTTTAATATTGAGTGAAAGGCTTAATTGAATAAATTAAATACGGGCCCTGAGGAAAAAAGCTTCTTTTTGTGTTTTGAAAGATGGGAAGTGTTGGTTGCTTTTCTTTTTTTTTTTTCTGCCTTTTTTTTTTGTTTTGTTTTGTTTTTGTTGTTTTTTTGTGATTTTTTTTTTTTTGAGAAGCATCAAACTGTGTCTAGTTTCCATCACTGAAGGAAATTCACTTGAGTGGTTCTGATCTCCTGAGAAGGAAAAAAGGAGCCTTAAGAACAGGGTAAACAAGCTAAGAACTTTGAATGTAGCCTTGAAAACAAAGTTCAGAACAAAAGAATGAAAGAATGGCATTATTTGCTCTGACAAAAGGTCACAATCTGTAAAGCACTGAAGAATCTTGTATTTTAATGCAAAAATGTGTAGTTTAAGGCGATGCTTTTCTTGAAGCATTTTATAACTGGAAAAGCATGAAACACAGGTGTCTTTCAAAAAAAACACTAGTAGCTGACAAAAAAAATCAGTGTTCGAGCTCCCCAAAATTCAAGCCAGTTTCTCAGAGCATGTTGCATGAAATTCCATCACTCCTGCTAAGCATCATAAATGCACACTCTGCAAATCCTTTGGGTGTCCCTCATATTTCTAGAGTTAGGGGCTGAACAAGGAGAGGAGTTGTATAGTGTCCTAGCAGAATGGGGAGAACCTCATAAAAACAATTTGTATTTGAGGTCTGCCTGCCTTGGAGGAGAACGAATGATGCTGAACCTGAAATGTGTTTATGAAAGCTGTTCAGAAAAAAACTCCTTCAAAGTAACAAATAAATTTTGCAGTGAAAATTGGGACATATTTTCCATAAATACCACAGCCAAATACTCTGATCAGCTCTCTCAGTAGTTAGAAAAACAAGGTCCCATTATGTCTTTTTATTAGGCATTGAAGATGATGTTGTATGTTAAGATCTATGTAATTTCTCCAAGATTTGCAATGAAGGCATTTTATCAGAGATTTGGAGATGGACTCTTGTGGTCTGTGTCTTCCCCAGTTGCCTGAAGCAGTGTATAATTTCTGATGCAGTACATGCCGGCTAATGACCAGCCAGACTCTTAATTGCTCTTGCTTATTGCCAAAGGCTGATGGCTCTGTGCTGTGTTAAGAAGATAAATATGGGGAACCTGTCTGTTGCCTCACTCTTTCAGCAGCCCAGAGAACCCATAAAATGCAACCATTCTAAGGTATAATTGTGTTTTCTGCCACGGAGGGATAAGGGATCTGAAAGAAGACAAATGGTGAAGGAAAGCATAGGGCCCAGTTTAGTGGCCCAAAGTCATGTTGGGTGGAGAACCAGACACTTCTAGGAAGTAAAGAACGGAAAATCGTGTTTCTTTATTCCTAGACTCTGCAGGACTGGCTCTGATTTGGGATTTATGCTTGAAAATAGATGTAGGGATACAGTATACTTTATAAACAAATTAATCCACATGAATTTGGAATGGACCCAATTTCAAGGCTTTCTGACTCCATCCATCAGCTGTCCCAACCTGCTTGCTGAAGGAATTGGGGCACTCTGCAGCAGTGCTGTAGCATGCTGCTGTTTGGCATGAGAAGGAAAAAACCTTGATGGGATCAATTTTGCAAATGGCTGACTTCTAAAAAGCACTGTAAAGTGTAGCTCATAGAAACAAAATAACAATGAAAAGTCAAACCCAAGAAGCAAGTCCTAGAGGCTCTGATGTGTCATTGATGCAAATGAGTAGAAGATCCAAGGCCCAAGGAAATTAAAATGTCATGCTTCAGTTCAGTTGTAGTGCTTAAAGGTACGTTTATTTCCCACTATTTATTCATGCAATCTTTAATATGCTAGCAAATGTCAAGGTAAGTGTTATTCTTGTTCATTAAAACATTTTTTTGGATCAATGCTTTCATGATGTGCAAGGAGAAAACAATCTTCTCCATTATTTTCTATTTTGACAGACAAATTATCTTGCCTATATCTTCAAAGAGATCTGGTGATAACACAAACATCTCTTTTACCATATATTTTAAATATTCATTAGAAGATCTGAGCAGTCAGTGATTGCTCATGAGACAAAACCTTAATAGTGCAATAATTACAGTGGAAAATACAAGATACCCAAGTGCTTCTTGGTTTACTTCATCTGTCTTTTCAAAATGTTCCACTCAGACCCTGGTAGCTTTATGGTAAACCCTCTTAATTATTTTCATTTTCTTTAACAGTTGAATGAAGACCAAGTTCTTTTCCTTGATAAATCACTGCTTTGATATCTTTTATCTGAGTTTAAAAGTCACACCAAAGCAATTCTTTTTTTGTTAGGTCTCAATTTGGCTAGGAAAAAAACATGTATTTTGGCAGAAAACACAAAACAAACCATCCCAGGTTTCCCAAGAAAATAATGAATTTTATTTGCTTACACAAAGCTTTTGATGTCAATTAAAGTGCATGAAGATTTGCTTCATTTATTAATCCTCATTAATACCCTGGTATCAAGTTTTGAAGAATTCTGGGGGAAGTTTTCTTGAAGTAAACTATTTTTATGCAATTAATTTGGACTTTGGCATCATTCTTCTAGTAGTCAACTGAGTCACCTATGAAATATTTATTTATATTTCCCTTTACATCACCATTGCTTGGAAGAATTATCAGAGCTGTTCTGAAAAAGCTTTTTCTTGCATAATAACTACCAATCATGCTCTTACAACAGTTTTGATTTGCCAAAGTCAAAGCAGTTACTGTCATAAAAAGTGAGTGAAGGAATGAGGTCTCTGACTCATTGCTTGATTATTGGTTTCTGGGAGGAAAAAAAGGAAGAAAAGCCTGTGATGGATTGATTCACAGATCAAAGTTGGATAGATGCAAACTTCTTAAATTCTGAACTGCTCCCCCCTCCCACTTTTTTTTCCCCCTAAAAACCAGAAAATGTCAGAAAATGAGAGAAAAAGTAAATAAGAAAAGGAGGATATTTTAATTCTGCTTAATATTTGAGGTCTTTTATAAATGCTGCTAAGGTTCACAGAATTTACTGCTGGACCTCTGTGTGCTGCAGGGGAGCAGCCTGACTCACCCTGTCTGCACCACAAGCTCCAGGGGAATGTCTCACACATTGTCACTCCTCTCTGGCTGCAGGTGCCACCCTGGTGCATTTTGAAATAAATATGGTAGCAACATCTATTTTTAAGCTCCTGGCAAGACAACCATTTGGAGGAAAAGAAGTCTAAGGACAGCAATTTGAGTTCAGCTGCCCTGGAAGCTAGAAATTTTGTTAAATAAATAACAAAGATTTCAAATGGCCAAGCAGCATCATCATCATCTCAAAACACTCATTTCTTGAAGTCAGACTCATTTTTGCATTTTAATTAACAATTTAACATAACATCTATATTCCACTCTCTTTAATAAATCAAACATTTTTCTCTCTAATTTACAAATGGCATCATCTGTGATGTTATTTTTTCCCCCTTTTTTCCAACTCTAATTCACCTCTCTTTTCTCTGGATCAGCTGAGGTATCTCTTTTATTTCAATGCTGGAGTTTTAAAAGTTATTCCATGGATATGGATATTGGGCTCTATCTATTGAGATATCTTAGCTATTCTAAGCAGGTGGTTGTGAAATTTTTTCTCTGATCTATGAGTATTATTGCATTATAATATGGACAAAGTCTTTTTTAGATATATTTGATTTTTTTTGTGTATAATTCATTGTAAACCCCAGTTCAGATCTCAAAAGCTAATGAGTTGTCAGATTAAATATTGTAAGTTATTATTGAAGGATTAGATAGCAAAGCACAGAACATCACTGTGCCATTGTCTAAGGCTGTGTTATGTCTTGAATACTGAACACACTTCTGTCCATCTCATCCCAAAGGATTTAACAGCATGAGTAAAAGTACAGAGAAGGGCAAAAAGGCAGATCAAAAAAATGGAATGGCTTACACAGACGAAATGCTGAGTAGAAAATAGAAAAGGATTTTAGAGTATATGGTAAGAATGCATGAACTATAGTAGGAAAAATGTACACAGAATGTGTATTCACTATCTTGCAACACAATAACCATTGTAATCAAAAGGTAACCAGATTAAGCAAACAAAGATTAACTTTTCACCATTCAGTTGTGATTCAGTTGTGGAGCCTATTGGTGCAGCATGTCTACAGGACAAAGCAAAAAATAGATTTGAAAGGAGAGAAAAGAAAGTAATGAAATAAAACTTATCAGAATGCATTTTCATTTGAGTGTTATGACAAAGGTAAAGTTTTACTCCCAAAAGGTGCTTTGTGTCTGGTAGGGAAATACTTTCTAGAGTATCTGGAGTTTTTTGCCTTTTTCCTAGTGCTGGAATGAAACAAAGGCTAACATGGAACTCAGTTAAGGTCAACAGCAAAGTTAAATTGATAACTTTAAGGGTGCAGTGATGATGGAGACCAAGGGTAAAAAAGTTTTTTTTAAGATGACTTTATTAAGTTTTTAATGCAGATCAATCTTTCTTAAAAAAACCAAAACCAAAGAAACCCCAAAACCAAACCAAAACACCCCTGCCAAACCCCCCTGAAAACAACAAAAACGCCTATCAAGAAACCACCAAGTTTTTGAATCGTCAGCTCACTTAATCTTACAAAATGAAATTTAACACTGATTTTTTTTTTAACATGACTTTGGCTGCTTACTCAGATCACCAAGCTCCCCAGCATTTTTAGAACTGCAATCCTTATTGATTTCTCTCTGGCTTTTATAAGGTCACTAAAAAAGTGAGTATCACAATATCATAGCTGCTATGCATAATTCAGCATTTGTTGACACAGAAGGCAGCTAAATAAAGGCAATTTGACTGCTTTTAGAACAAATTCAGAGTTCTTATTTATAGAGTTGGTGGATAAAACTCCCATTCTATTTGTCTTAGATTAAGAAAAAATAAAGGGAAGGTAATTTTAAAGTAGTTTATCTGCTTAAAATATTTCACTTGCACTGTAGTCTGTTCTCTTGTTTCCCAAATCCTTTCTTGAAGATGATTAGCAATCTGTTAAAATATTTTTATTTTCACTTGAGGAAAGATCCTTCATATTCATCAGTCTAGCACAAAAAGAAGAAAATTATCTGTATTTTTTATGGAGATTTGACTGATGAGCGTATTCCTTCCTTAAACAATCATTATGAGTGACAAAATCCTGAAAAAAAAAAAAATCTCTTTCAAAACAAAGAAACAAACAACCTCAGAACATGTTCATTGACTAGAGCAATTCTTCCATGCTGTAAATCAAATAACAGAATGATTCTGCTCTAAATCCTTGAGTAATTTGGTCCTCTTTCAGCTGCATCTCTTCTGCTAATTAAATTGTTTCAGTTGGACACTGAGGGCCTCTACATCCAGAAAATATTAGTCCCAAAATTGAATCTCCATATAAACTGCCTGTTAAGGACCTCAAAACCTCCAAGCTGTCAGACTGCTCGGAGAAATTGCACGCAGCACGTGCTAATTGCAAAACCCAAACACACAAGGGCATTCTTACCCTTCAGGAGCATGGGCAGGCAGGTTCCAGCAGCCAGGACATTCCCACATTTTCCTGCAGTTATCATTTATTACTGAAACAGCTTATGCTTTGGAATAGAGGAAGGTATGCTAACAGAAACACACTGCAGTTAGAAATGCTTCATTAGAGACTCGTTAACTTTTCTGAATTAACACCACAAATAGTTCTAAAAGGCCCATGATTTGGATGATCATCAAATTTGAGCAGAGGCCCTAATCAAAATCATCTACAGCTTGGTCCTGTTCTAATACTGGAAAGAATCCCTGTAAAAAAGGCAGGAATATTGCAAAGGATGGAGATATGCTGGGAAAGTGCTGATGTTCCATGCTCCCTGCCACAGAAATCTTGAGTCTTATTTTACTTTAGGATACTAAGCCTCTAGTAGAGTAGATCTGTTTTTACCCCTACAAATCCATGTTTTCAGCTCTTATTTTGAACTCTGGCTAAAAAACTTCAAAAATTGACAGTATTCTGCAACCCAGTAACAAGGAAACAGATGCTTTTTATTTTGCTAAAACCTGTGAAATAAGACAATTTTTGGTGCACTTGGAAGGGACGCTGAGAACTGTATCCTTCAATATTTTTTTTATTTATTATTTCTTTCTGACCAATATTAACTAGGTATTACTTGGGCCCCTTGGGAGTTCTGATTAAGGCAAACTCTTATGCAAAAATCAATCTTTCAATGGCAGGCTTTGTTAATCTTCCAAATCCAATTTCCATTTCTCACATTCCAGGTTTATTGATTATATGTCAAAATTCTCAAGTCATCTGTAGGGCTAACTGAATTACTCTGTGCCTAATAATTTAATTGTTTTCAAAAACAGATGTGCCACTTCCATTAAATACTAAAATTTTGCTGGAAATATCTAAGAAATGGCAGCACACACTCACATAATTATTCAAAAGCATTTAATTACCTAAACTTTCAAATGGAGCTGCAGTGGGATGGTGAGATGGTGAGCATAAAGGGGCGAGCAGACTGCATTGTGTAAGTGGGCCAAGTAAGGTCCTATTTCTGCAGCATTGCCACAGGAAACTTTTAGTTCCAGTCAGATTTTGGGGTGAGCAACAGATACTTTCTAATGAAGAAAATTTACCATAGCTCTAAGTGAAGTTAGGCTGTATTTAAACGGGTATGAATGGCAAAAATACCGAGAAAATGGGAAGGGGAAGTGGCTTGTCTGTAATTGTATAAGCAAAAATCAAGGACCTGCAACTCTTTATACACAACCAAAAATATTATTTGAATTAATTGATTTAAATTTATTGAACTGAGGCTTATTGGAATGATTGAAGTCGCTGGCATAGTTCACACATGTGAGTAGAGCTCATTTGGGGAATGAGAAAAATGAGGGAGAGTGTGTACCTGTGTGTGTTGAGCAATGGCACTGAGGATAGTTTGTGGTAATGTTCCTAGCGCAAGGTGCCCAGAAAGTGCAGTTCAGGACTTGCTGCTAGCAAGGGATTTTGACACCTTGGCCCCTGCAGGGAACAGAGCGCATCAACACTCAGATAATTTTGTTACAGAAGGCAGCAAACTCTTAGAGGGAAGCTCTGTAGATTCCATTCTAATCAAGCAGTAATAACCCATTGAGGATATCGGGGAGAAGATAATTTGACTGAGAGTAACCACAGAGAATGCACAGGGTTCACCAAAGAGGAAATAGGAAGGAGGAACAGCAAAGCCCAGTTCTATTATCCTCAGCTACTCATTTGGTTAGACTTCCCTAGTAGCTACTACCTGAATAAAATACCTGTTGTAATTTATTTTGACCATAGGAAACCTTCTGATATTTTCTCACATCATTTTCTCAAAAGCAAGATAAGGAAGGGATTTCTGATGAAACTACCACAAGGTGGATGCAGAGGTGATTGCTAAAAAAGTTACTTTCTCTTTGGACAGCTTTCAAGGACTTTGCTGTTCTTAAAAAAGGACAGGAATTAAATTGCAGGAAAGGAGGCTGAAATTTCAGCCCGGAAAAGTGTGGCAGTAAGGCTTGTGAAGCACTGGAAGAGCTTACGCAGAGAAGAGATGGAGCAGTATTTACTGTTAAAAAACCTTAAGAACTGCGTAGAGAAACAGATCAGAAATTATTTGGGTAAGGGCAATGTCACTGTGGTTCACCAGAAGGGAGACAAGGAGCTCATGAGGTTTTCCAAGCCTATAGTTTCATGATGCACTGATTTTCCAGGGACATGCAATAGGTGTCCCTGCTAGATCTGTTCTTAGGTGCTTTCCCCGTGGCTCCCAACCATCAATTTGGGGTTTTGTACTTGAGAGCATTTTCCCACATTCACAACATAAATTGTTCTACGTGGTAACATTGTGTTCTTGGTTTTAGGTATCTTTTGAATGTATACAGAACAGGAGCACAAAAAAAATAAATACAAAATACCAAATTGTAAACAGAGTATGCAATCAATTCTCCCAGAGAGGGTTCAGCATTCATAACCCTGTTCAATAATTCACAAATCAATTAAAATAACATTATTTTTCTCTCTTTCCACTTAGCAGTAACGATGTGTAAAGGTCACTTGCCATCTAGTTAGGGAAAAGGCAGCAATTAACATCAAAGTGAAACCAGAATATTCATTTTCTGTTACACAATGAAAGCGTGACATGATTTTCTACTTGGATGGAGCCCTCAGCAATAGCAGGGCTGAATTTTCACCTCCCAGAGAAATTAAGGAAGAATTTTTAAAATGCTGCACTGACACTAGAAATGTTGTAGTTTCTTGTACAAACACTGGGAGCCAAAGATGTTAGAGATGATTGGAAGACTGATTCCTTTTATCTTAAATGTCAGCAAGAAGACTTTTAGGAACAGTTCTGAAATATGAAAGGAAATTAGTTTTTCTACTTGGTTCACTTATGCCACTCTAAGTGGGAATTCATGTCAGAACTGTGCTAGGAATTGAAGAATTAGTGCTTTGCTTCTGGAATGGGGCTTCTTAATTTTATTTATGTTATTAAATATTTGATTAAAAAATTAAATTTAATCTATTTTATTATAAGGTTTTTACTTTTATTTTTTCAATTTTTAAAAATTATTCATTTATTATGTATTTATTATCTGCATTTTTTACTTTTAAAGTTTTAAAATTTACTTTATTAGTTTTATTATTTTAATATTTTTATTTTGCCTTGTTTTATTTTAAATTTTATTTTACTTATTAGATTTTTTTGCTTTCTATTTATTTGATTTATTATTTTATTTGTTTTACTTTTTTATTATTATTTCTCTGTACTTATATTTACTTTTTATTTTCCTTTTATTTTCTAATTTATTTTAACTTTGTGTTTTGTGATTAGTTTTATTTAATTTTTTATTTAACCTTATTTTTAGTCACTTTATTTTTAGTCACTTTATTTATTTATTGATTAATTTTCAAAATTTAATTTAATTAATTTATTTTTCTTTTTTGGATATTTTTATAATTTAATTTATTTCATGTATTTTTATTTTTATTTTTTAATTTTTTGTATTTATTTGTTATTAATTTTTCATTAATTTTAAAATTTACTTTTAAAATTATTTCGAACTTATTTTTTGTTTATTTTAATTTAATTTAATTTAAATTAAATTTAATTTTCATTTAAATTATATTATTTATTTATTAATTTATTTATTTTTATTTGTATTTTTCACTTTTTAAATTTCATTTTTAGAATTTTATTAGTTCGATTTTTAAATTCATTTTTAATTTTTAAAGTACTTCTTATTTTTATTTTTAGATCCTATTTGGTTTTACTTTTTACCAATGAGGATTCCCCAGTGCAATTTCTCTTCCCCTTTTCTCTGTGGCTGAGAGCACTTGTCCTTGTCCCAGGCACCTTTATGTTGAGAAATCCCAGGATTTGCTCACACAGACTGTGCAGCATCCCAAGGGATCAGGTGATGGCACAGAGCCCTGACTCTGCATTCTGCTGTCTCTCCTCCTGTGCTTCATTTCCCAAGATTTTCAGCACTTTCTGACAACTTTATGCCAAGTATTCAGTGGCTTTTTGTGGCTCCAGATAAATCTCAAAAAAATAATGAGAAGAATGGCAGAGGTTTTTTTCCCCAGTTATAAATGTTCTTTTCAACAAACCATAATATTAATGTTTATGCTTTGAAATGTCATAAAGTTGCTAATGCTGCATAGGAAGCAAGGGATAAATTTGATCTTTGTCTGCTAAAAATACATCATTTATGTAGTGCCACTTTCAGCCTTCCATCTTTCTGGTTTCAGTTTACTACCACAAAATGTTCTGAAAGCTGTTAACCAATTTGTATTGATACATTTGCCCTCAAAAATACTACGTTCGTTCTCATTTTAAGGAAATAAGAAAGGGGAATGAAGGATCTTATTTATCAGTACTGTCTGCAAGACAAAGAGACATGACCTCAGCTTTATTTACTGGTGCCAAGGAATCCACATGGGCAAATTCATATAAAAGGCCCCTAAAACCTGGGCTTTGTGTTCTGTTATAAAGTCTTAGGAAGATTCCAGTCCCTATGAAATGGCAGAATATTGTGGGTTTTTTTCCAATCCCTACTGTATCCTGGGCATAAAATATAATTTAGGTGTTTTAGCCCCCCTCTCACTGTAAGAAAGCAAACACGAAGAATTAGATGTTGAACAAGAGTTTTCTCATTCATCTTTGATGAGATTTCTTTCAAAAGCAAATCACCCAATCCTTTCTATGTGGACTCCATAATTTCCCAAATACAGAATTTAGAGACACTGAACTCTTCTGAAAATATACTGTCACATTTGTCTTTTTCTTTTCTAGTGACACATTTAACAAACGTTAAGCATTCCTGTCATTCTCATGTTAGCATATGAAGTGTGAACATTAATTTTACTTGCTAATTGTAAAGAAAATTGGTTTGGGGGTAGCAATTGTCACTCCATCAGGCAGAATAAAACCCAAACTCTGTCTTCTGTGAGCCTGCAGGAACAGGTAGCATGGATGTTGTCTGGAAAAATCCATCTGTAAATTAATTGAAAAGGACATACAAGATGGGTCTTATGAACCCATCAGTTGAATTCAATGAAGGAGCAACATTTACTTCTAAAAATATTCATCTTCTAGAAATAGATTAATGACTCTTGTAACGTTCATTGCTATTGCTGAAAACAACCTTAAGAGCTAACTAGGACTCACAGTGGGATCTCCACAGAGAGTGAACAGTGACCAAGATCTGTCCTTCCCTTATCTACTACTGAAATAAATCTGTGCATAAAATGTGAGGAAAAGTGAATGCCTCAAGAATAGAGTGAAGCTTTTCTGCAATCAGGGCCTCGCACATCATACTTGGTGCATTACTGAGATGTCAGTTCTCTTGATTATTTCACAAAATTGGTCTCAGTTGTGGACTCTTAAGTTCCTGGAAAACACAATGGCTTTCTGCCACACAGCTTCACCCACTGAGATGGCAAGAGCTACCCTGTGTTTTGTCTCCAGACAAATTCTCATAGATTTCCTCTTGTAATGATTGCAAAAATATTATCAGCAGGATTATGGGTGGGCTGAAACTATTTTCTACTACAACTCCTTGATCTCTTTTGCTGTTTACTTGCTGCTTCTTCATCTGCATCTTATATTTACACTGTAAACTGTGTGGGTTAAAGATCACCTTTGTATACTGGTATTTTCACGTCACCTAGCAGCAGTCCAGACTGAAAGTAGGAGTAATACAAAATGTTTTAATAAATCATTTACTATATGTTCCCTCTTTTGAGCTGCTGGGAGGTCCATCTCTCAGTAAATTCTATGGGAGAAGATAAGATGACAAAGAGGCAAAGAGGAGGCTCTAGGAAATGAATATAAGAATTTTTTAGGTTATTCTCTTGGAGCTTTAAACAGTGTATAAATGACTAAAATGCACAGGACAGGACAGATGTTCTCTTTTGAGAAATGAACACACAGTGATGGAGAGATCAGACCAAATTGCACTGAAAGCACAGAGTGACTGTTATTTTTGTTTGGCTCTAGGTCTGAAAACTGGCCCAGTGGCTTTTGTCTCCTATTTCTGTCCATAAATGTGAAGTATTTGGCTATGAGTAATAACATGGTACTAAGAATTTTAAGTCATTTTAAGTGCCATCAGTATAAAGGCTTTGCATAGTCACTAAATTCAATTCTATGTTCAAAACAAACAGAAATTAAGATCTTCCAACTGAATTTCAAGAGCATTACTGGAACACAGAACTATTTGGATTTTTTGTTACATCTAATCATGAAAAGCAGAGTATAACAGCAGGAGGAATTAACAAAATTATCACAAAGGAAAATCATATAAATATGTATTAATATCTGTCTATATGTTAAATATTGCATAAAAGATAATGAGCCTTGACATAAAAGTGCTCAAAATAAATTTGTTTTCAGAATAATATGTTGTGCTGATTATGCATTCCTTGGTATCTTTAGATGGGATTTTAGATTAAATACTGGTTGATGTATCTATGTTTTAAAATAATATTCAGAAAATACATTACCTGGAAGGCAGTAATCATCACAATAAAGTCACCATTTCTAACCTTCTTCTTTACATATAAATCCTAGTTGTTTTCTTGATATTTACTAGAGAAAGTACTAAAAGAATTCTTACCCACCCTTATCAATGCAACGAAAACATTACACTGCTTACAGAATAAAAACATAATATATATTTATAAGGTTCGTAAACTTACAGGCAGGCTAATAATTTATTAGCAATCTTCTTGATTTCTTACACAACTGATTAGAAGATTTTATCAGGGATTGACCTGGTGAAATATCCTTTGGACATTTTATAAATGCAAAAACTTTGCCAGGAGAAACTACACCTGAAATAGGCACAGGAAATATAAAGTGAGAGAGAGTTCAGAGCCATGGGGACAAAAATAACTTTGTGAGACAAAAAATCCTGAATTCCTGACTGCTCCCTCCAAAGTACTGTCCATTAAATTGCATTAGTGTAATTGCATAATTCTCAGGTTTTGAACTTTCTGTTATTTTATTTCTCTGTCCAGTATAATAGATGCTGCCTTTTTTAAAGTACTTGTAGCCAAAAAGCTGAATTGGTGGGCTTTTTATAGAATAAGAGATTGTTGATGAAAAGAAAAAAAGAAAAAAAAAAGTGGATATCATTAATAACAGGAGAGATCAGAACCATCAAAAGGGAATTTTTTCCAATCTGATAGAATTATACTCATCTTTTGCAAGCAGGTGAGTTATTTTGAGTAATTATGAAGATGTGATCTCAAAACTAGGTAGTTTTTCTGATGTGTATACAATTGTCGTATAGGAAGCCACTAATGCCACTTGCAAATTTCAAGATAAATTTTGTTTGTTTGATTTAATTTATATTTAAGAAGAGGCTTTTTTACACTTATGCTGTGTCCCTGCCACAGTTACATGCTGGGAGTATTGCACATGACATTAGATTAAGGTCAGTTAGCAGGGTTATAAGGACTCCTTTCCTTCCTCTGTCTCTTATTCTCTTTTAAAATGAGGCGTCACTGCAATTTTGTGGTTAAAACCCTGTGTCTTGGAGCATGATGAGAGAGCCTGGCTGGCTTCCAGCTGTGATTAAGGCTATGATTTTTGGCCCAAAGGTTCATGTGGAATCACAACTTCATTGACCCTTTAATCAGAACTGATTAAGAAGTGATGGCTTGCTCGCTGTTTGGTACTCCATTACCTACCATGTACAGCCTATAATAGGGAGATATTGCTCTGTCAGCAGCCCTAGGAAAATTCAACCTTTGGAAGACTTTGTGCACAAGATCTTTCAGACTGACAGGAAATTTTGAGTACTTTATCTTTCAGTTAAGAAATTTGAGAGGAGACAGAGTTTTAGAAAGACTTTAGAATCATGTTAATGGAAAGATGAGTATTTCCCAGACATCTTTTAGTTGTAAGGATCTGAGATATTGTAAAATTCTTTAGGTGTTTCGTGTGGCTGACACAGCCCTTTCCAAAGTCCTGTACAGGCTGAAGATGAGAGAAGAGAGCAATGACAGCTGTTTATAATTCACTGTTCTATCAGTAGTTTGAAGGGGCAACCCATGAATAGAAACATGGATAAGTAAGTGTTGACAAAGAAATATCCAATTCATCAGTTGGTCTCTCACATATCTGCATACATCTGAAACCTCTTGGGTGAAAAGCTACTAAAATGTTAGCTGGAGAGCCCCCTTATTTATTTGGTGAGTGGATTTATGGAGAACTCTTGATAGTTCAGCCAGGAAATTGGTTATCATGGAGAGTGGAGCTCACAGGAAGGGTTTCTAGTTACGAAAAGGGGAAATTACTACACTGAAATAGGAAAATACCTCTCCATTTTTTTATGCTTGATAATAGAAGCTGTCTTCTAGTTATTCAAAACTTCTGAAAGTCTTCCTCTAATACCTAGCCAGAACAGGAACATGGAGACAGGAACTGTTCTGCCCCTGAAAAGCATTTTTCTCTTCTTCAACTTTGGCTTGAACCCTGGGAGAGATAGGAAGACTTTTGTCCATATTAAGAGAGGGAGAGAGAGTGTGTGTATATTGGTCCCTGTTGTAGGTACATATGTATCTATCTATCTATCTATCTATCTATCTATATATATATATGGGTATATCTTGGTGTTTTAAGTCCGGCTTTGCTCTCTGAATATGACAGCCCAGAAAACCAGATGGGAAAGGGACAGTATCTGCTCCTGCGGCCAAGTTGGTGACCATTGTTAGTCAAATGAACTGAGCAGAAAAATTCCCATCTGCTTTATTAGGAGTAGGCCAATGGTAATCTGATGGTGTGTCAAAAGAAACAAAGAATTATGCCCTTTTAATGGACTCTCTACTCTTCTATTGGACAGTCATTAGAGGACAATTTTCATAATATACATAGTCCAGGGCTATCTCATTTTGCTTTAAATATCATACAGGCCTGGATATGCATTAGTATGCTTAATAAAGTATATTATAACCAAGGAAGTTAATAGCCTTAATGTAGTGGGCAATGCTAGTGAGTCCATGACTTAAGGTCCTACAGTTAAATTAGAATAGACAATGAGCCAGAAAAAGTAAATATTCTATGAAAACATTAGACCTTGTAAGACCACCAAAGAATGACTTGGCTGGCTATTCTGCATAGCAGTGTTATGGCAAAGCCAGGAAGGGCTGGTTACAGCCATAACAACACCCACTTCCAAACTGAAGCGTATTGTCAAAAAAAACCATTTTTAATCATATAAAACTGACTAAGGAGATGAGTAGAAGTCAGCATGGATGTATCATGAACAAATCATGAACACATGATAATATGTGAACACAATGTGATAAACATTGCCTTTCTATATTTTCTATACCTTTTCTATAACATAATAAAGTACAATTTACTTAAGGCAACTTAATCATGACTTGTCACCTACCTACGACAGACGTAAAACTGAAGTCAAAAAAAGCAAACAAGGGAAACCTCATTGTGTTTAAAAGTTGGAAATTAACTACTTAAAATGACTCCACTAGCATAAGGAATGTAGGCCATCTGTAATGATACTAACTTTATTTTCTTAACTAGTCTTGGAAGTAAAGACAAGTATGCAGTGTTTTACAAGTTTTTCAAAATAGTTCCCAGACAATTTAATTAGAGCTACTTTTACCTCAATGTAATCCCACATACTTCATATGATATTAGGTGGTGGTGCATCATGTATTTTCTACCTTTCTCAGGGTGGATATTTTCACAGATATTCTCTTCCTTCTGCATACAGAAGACTGCTGTGATTGATCCTACTTTGGTGCTGAGTGAGGATATTTTACCTGCAAACAAATATTACTTGAACTTATTGTTCTGCAGACTAACTTGAATGAATGGATTCCATAAATTCTAGAGGCTGTGAAATACCTTGAAACATCTTAATCAAATTCCCTTTGTCCACTGGAAGAATAGTGGTCTCAATGCATGCTGCTGCATGCTGTTAATATTCCCCATGTCTTATACTTGTTTCCCATGGTTTCAATACATGGGAATGGAAGGTGCAAATTATTCATATGGGGAAATGTAAGAGGAGTGATAGTACAAGGTCCTCAAAAATTGAGTTTTGTGTGTTTGATTTTTAATCTCTTCTCTCCCCTTCTGGTTTTGTTTGTATGTTTGTTTGTTTTTTGTTTTGTTTTTGTTTGTTTGTTTGTTTGTTTTGTGTTTTAAAAAAATTTCGTTTAATAAGGAAATCTCAAAGAGTCATGCATGCTTAATTTTTTTTTTTTTTTTGCTTCTCTGTGCAGTTTTATGGGTACTTTCTTTATAAACAAACTCACAGTGTAGAGATATGTGACCACTTCCACAGGAGCCATTTTCTGGTTTTTTATGGTATTATCTCCAACATTTGCAGGCACATTTCAAGTTGATAAAATGATATTTAAGTGACCATCCAGTGGTAGGTGCAGAGCTTCCTGACACTTAAGTGCATTCAGGAAATTATTCTATGCTGCCAGGGAATGTGTTCTAACTAAGATATTGTGGATGGATTCCCATACTTCTATAAATTAACGTCAGTGACAGTAGAGTAAAGGATGCTGTTTAAGTGTGACTCAATTGCTTTATAAATGATAAACATTAGCTTAGGTTACAAAAATAGGCCAGAGAATGTTCATTTATTTCTTCCTGCTGACATTCAGCCTGAAAAGTTCATCAACTCTATTGAGGTTAAGATAAAATTAATAACAGATTGACAATAATGTTCAAGAACTTAAAAAACTGTGTGATTTTTAAACCATAGAAGGGATGCAAAAGAACTTTCCAAATGCATAAGGACAGATTTACCACAGGCCAAGAGAATACAGTACATTTTCAAAGGTTAATAGAGTATCAAAAAGTCTGAAGCTCCATCTGAGTAGCTGAAAGATTTCTTTGCATTGCTGTTTTCACAAAATTGTTGGTTAAAAGAGTTACTATTTAAAGTAAAAATCTGGAGGACTTTTATTAAAACTAATTTGTCATCTTAAGAGGTTACACAGTAGTTGGACACTATCAACTGCAAAAATAAGGTTCTTTTCTCTAGTGGGATTTCTGAGCTTGACTATGATTTGTCAGCACTCCCTAAAATGACTAAAAGTAATGAGGAATGAAATTGGTATCTATATTTAAAAACGGCTCCAGGAAATTACCAACAGGTAAATGTGACTCCAATTCTATATTAAGTGTTGTATATGGTAGCAAACAAGAAAATTACTGGAGATGTGGATATTAAAAGTGATAAAGAAGGTATTCAGAACTCCTACATTGGAGAGAGGAATCTGGAAGAAGTGAAGAAGGGAGTTCTCATTAGACCTCAAGAATGGTAGATGCTCAAAAGGCAGGCAGTCAGTCACCCAAAGAAGCTTAGTTAAAACCAGCAAGTAATATTGGTAATAACATTCAGAGAAGCCTCTCGCTCTTTGGGAACATAATGATGAGTACATTTCAAGTCACTTTAGAAAGTGACCTGTCATTATAACTATTTTCAGCAAGAAAAAATGAAACATGAAAAGGGAAAGGTGCCTGACAAGGGTCACATAGGAGGAATATGGGTCCAACACAAAACATGTCTCTTAAGCTCTCTCCCAGGGCTTGCCTTGACACTAATGGGAGTCAGAGCTTTGACTGCAGATAGTGATGGGTGAATCAGGGTTCCCATTCCCCTCCTGTCTGAGAGATATGTTACTGAGGGGCTGGTAATTGCTTGGCTAATACTGAGAGGTTTTACACAAAGCAGAAGACAGGAAAAAGCCTTCATTATTTCAATTAGGAGACTAGGCCATGCATAATGAATTCAGGCAGGAAAGCTGTTCCAGTTATAGTTAGTTTAGGTTCAGAGAAGGGTGAAATGGAACTTTTTCTGAGGGCTAATTGTGAGAAGGGATGAAATATATAACACAGCTTAAGTAAAGGAATGGTGCAGATGGTGAAGACTGTTATTTATTAACTACTTGAATTGTCTTAGTTTCTTGCCAATGTCCTATTTGGAAAGGCTAAGTAGGACTTTTTAAAATAGTGTGAGTAATGATTTAACAATTATCCTGAGAAAACCAGAACAAGATTCCCTAGAACTCACTGGTACTGAAGAGTAGGAGAACTCCATATTCCATGTGCTTTAATTCATAACTGAGGGAAATCTATTCTGACACTCGAGGTCCTTTGAAGTAGCAAATAGTGATGAAGTAACTGAAAGCAGGAGAATAAAAAAGAAATCAAGTAAGATCAAATAAAATGGACCAGTTCTTTTTTCTCCTGGCAGTCCAAGTAGAGTGCCATCAGAGCAGAGGTAAGTCTTGGGGGAGGATCAAAGTAAGCAAGTTATCACAAGCCTTTCTAAAAAACTGTGGCCTAATTTGGTTGTGATTTGGTGGATTTTTATATAGGGTTTCTGACAAAACAGTTTCTGTGGTGGCTTAAGTGTATTTTACTGGGCTCACACAGGAGTTCATGACTTTTCTCATGTAGGCGTCCTTGAAGCAAATGCATTTCTCAGGAATGCTAATAGATTTAGAAGGTTACCCTGTATACTGAGGACCATTTTCTATGCTATTCTTTCCCCCCACAATTTTTGTGCAAATCCAGACACATCTTTGTGCCAAATTTTTCTTCTCACATCCATTATGGAGCTACTGGTCTGTTTGGATTGCATGCAGCTCAGAAGCATTGCCTGAGTATTTCCTTACTGGCAGATGTTGAATAACTTGAATAATTTGGCATCCCTTGGGTGTAACCCAGAAGCCTTCTCAGGGCCACCTGACACATCCAGAGGCTCTGCAAAGGAGCTGCATCGTGTCTGAGCAGCAGGAGAATGTGTACAGTGGTCAGATCAGTCTGTGCCATCGAAGAAACCTGTCCTCTTGTTCTACAAAACTCTATGTAAATACGTTTCTTTATTTTAAAGAAGTGCTGAACTAGTGACAGTCCATCTGGGCACAGCTGTTTTCTCCAGCACACATCAGTCTTCACTGCACTGTATTACCAGTTCCACTAAAAAGTATGGAAATATTCTAGGAAAATATTTTCTTCATAATGCTGGCCTTATCTTTCCATATTTTTAACCTGTTTGGTAGTTTTCAAACCATGCAAAACTTATAGAATAAACATGTTGAAAAACAGGTTCTGAAAACTATTAGACCTATATTTTAAAACTGATATCCATGTAAATTTTCTTCTCGTTATGAAACCTTTCATATTTAGTTAAGACTTCTGGCTTTCCTTTAACACTCTAACATCCAGACTCTCACAAAGATATCTGAAGCTGAAAAGACAACATGCATTAAAAATACTTAAACTCTCTTAAAATATGAGAACACTAGAGGTTTCAAAGCATCTGTCTATGCTGCTGTATGAGTGAATCATGCAAAGGAAAGTCCAGAATTTTACAGACTTGTCACAGCATTCTGTGAGGTGTTTTAAGGAAAGCAAATTTTTAAAAGAGCCAGAATTTAAAAAGAAAAAATAGCTTCAGTAATGTTGGTTAATTAAACAAATAAATAGAGCATAATTTATTACTCTCAGACAAGCTAAAGAGTAGGTTTCCAGGAGGTTTGTTTTTTTTTATTTCTATGTGCTTATCCCTTCTGAGTCAGATATCTAATTAAGTCTGTGTTCAACAAGTAGATATTTTGTTCCTCATTTAGGCACCTTGTAATTTTGCCATTAATGGAAAGAACAACGTGCCAAGTATTGCCTTTTCTACCCTCTGTGCTCTTTCTCCAGCTGTCCCTGTTGTGGCTGGGGTGTCCTGCTAGAAATCCATAAATTCCTCAGCCTCTTGCACTCTCCTCAGCCCTGGAGCTGAGATTTGGATGCTCCTTGCTAACCCAGCCTGGGATTTATCTATTTTCCCTGACTCTGCCAGGCAACCAGGACGAGAGTTTGTCATGCTCCATCCCTCATTAGTAAATAGTTATTTATTTGCCTCGAGTCTTCACGCTAATAGCTGTGGCTGTCCTCTGAAGCTTGCTGTAGTGCTGCTGGAGTTTGCCAGCTCCCAGCTGGTCACGCTCTAGGGACGGGGCTGGCGATCCATCACAGCTTGACTGACACCAGCCGACACCAGCCCACACTTGGCAGCACAGCATGACAGCTCAGAGCACGGCAGTGGACCACAGCAGCCCCCCCAAAACTCCTTACTCATTTCTGCACTCACCTCTTCTCCTCTGTGAGATGTAAACACTCTCACTTCAAAAAGAGGAAAAAGAAACAAAACTCTGTCATGCATTACAGCAGTTCCTGTGCTTTAGCAATGCAGATTTCTGATTTTGGATATTTACATGAGAATTTGGTGTTACTAATCCTTTTAAAAAAATTTTTCTTCTAAGCTAAAAGCTTAAAGGGTTAAGTCAGGTGGAAAATGCACTGAAGACAAAACAGGTGACAGAAACCTGGCTTAAATTTCTGTTCTGCTACAGCCCTCTGATCCAGGCTGATCAGCCCTCTGATCATCACTGAGGCTAGATTTTCAAAGATGTTAGGTTGCCAAGCCCTAATTTAGAAATTCTTAGTACCATTAAATAACTTTAGCCTTTGAGTAAGTTTAGTTTCCCTTTGCTTGAATTGCCTTTTTTAGAAATTCACTGTTTTTTGCCCACTGCATTTAAAACAAACAAAAAACAAAAAACCAAAAAAAACCCCAAAAAACAAACAAACAAAAAAGTTTGTTAGTATTAAAGGAATAACTTAGGAAGATGAGTGGAAAGTATCGCTTTTATTTTTCTCTTTTTCAGTAAAGACTCCAGACTCATAATGTACTATAAACATCCTGGTAAATTGCCTTTAAAGGTCCCATATTTTTCTAAGGGTATAATTTTGTAATTCTGGTACTATTGTTTTGGCATCTAGCATTTATTCTGTGCCTTTCCTCACCGTGTATCATCTAGCTGCCATGCCATCTGTGTTTTATCTTAATTTCAGGCATGGTCTATTCATTAAAACTTGAATTGGATGTCAGTCTGCAGTTGTTTCTTTTTTTAAATGTCTGCTAGGACTGTAACTAGATAGGAAAATCTCATTCTATTACAGATAGTTTTTCTATTCCTCTTCAGTTTGGCCACTATAAACTTCAGGTTTTTAAGTTTCATACTTTCTTTCACAGGACATGAAGGTCATCCAGTCCTTCCTATTTCTAATCCCCCACCACCTCTCAATTTCACTCAATTTTACTACCTCCCATATGCATAGTCATGACTATTTAAGAAAAGAAAAAATATATCCTGGTTGACAGCTGTGACAAATGTTCATTCATTACTTTAATGCATAATTGAATTATTTCCTTAATTATATCCAATTAATTTTTAAACTTTTTAACATTCAAATTAAGACACTTGACTTACAATAAGAGAAGTTTCTCAGAATTATGAAGGACTGAAGCCAGACTTCTTGTGTTTCCCATTGAAACTAAAAGGAAAAGTTCAGATGACATACCTGAAACAAACCCATGGAGAATCTGTGAGGAAAATATCCTTTGGTGTTCAAAGTGCATTTAGAGCCCAAGTCCTAGCATTTCTAAATTTATGCATAGATATCTCAATGCAGTTACTGATAAGAGAGCATAAATTCTACCAAAGTTTGGGGTCACATCTGTCTGCCTTGCTACATCTGGCAGTGTGTAATAATTAGGTTTCCTCACGAAGAAGAGAATTACAAAACAATGCATTTGTAGAGATTATTATCCCTTCAAGAGATTTCAGATCCATTTTTAATTGATGTAAATAACAGCTCTGCTGAAGCCAGTTGAACCCTGCTGTTAGCTGCCTGCAGGGAATCTGTCCTTCCATTCCGAGGTCAGATTTGACAAGAGTTGTGTGACCCATGGTTGTTTTTGCTTTGATATTCTCCAAAACATTTGTTATCATTTTATCTTGGTGAGAAGGTTTCTTCACTCTGTTTTGACTTCAATTCTTTTTTTTTTTTTTATGTAGTTAAAGTAGAAAAAAGTATAAAACACATTTGTGTACATAGTTAATGATTTTTTCACTAAAAATATCAAAATGATTTAATTTTGGCCTCAAACATTTCTCTACAAGTAGCAGTGTATAATTCTGTTCAAAGGTACAAAATGCCTGTCTACATGTAATACATTTATAGACAATGAGACAGTACGTTTTCAACATTTAAAAAGAAAGTTTCTTCACTCTGGGTGAGTAAAATGCTCAAGAAGAAGCAATTAATATATCTTTTTTTATGGCTTTTTTGCACATAGTTGCACTTCATCTTAAACACAATCTTCAATGCAGGTTAGCTGCTGTTTGTCCCTTACCTTTCCACATGCTGTGGGATGGTGACAATGACCTAATGCTGTGTGCACAAAGCAGCTACAGTAGGTAGAACAAGAGAAGGATTTTGCCCTCATTCATTTGCTTTTAAAGAATGGTGTCCTGGGTGAAGGATGAGTGTTTATTAAGGGAAGAAGGTCAAGAAAAGGTTTCTGTTTGTTTACATAGAATCAAGCCCAGAAATTATTTGTACAAATCTGTTGTGCCAAATACAGCTCTATAATGCAGGATTGGTCAGACAAAAGAAAAAAACAAACCCAAACCCAATGGGAAAGGAATTTGCAATGTTATCATAAGGGAAGGAATGCCTTCTTGACCCCAAGTTTGTGTCTTGAAGAATAAAACCTGATACAAGCTGTCAGTTTTATCTTAAGCTGCAGAGCTGTAAGGATTATTTCAGCTGAGGATCTTAATATTGGTCTCTGCCTTCACATAAGAAATGACACTTACGTAAGGAGATAGCAAGAGCTTTAAGAATTAAAATGAACTTAAACCACAGGCTCCGTAGGGTAGGGATGCACTTTCTGTTTGGATTCACACACACACTGATACATTTTCCATTAATTCTTTAACTTTCACCAAAACCCAAGTGAAACCTCATAGGCCAGATGCAGCAGCAAGGTTGTCTTTCCTGTATGCTGTCCCATATCTGGTGGGACAGTGTAACAAGAAGGGGATAATTGTGGCTTCAAAGTAAAATTCCCTATTTCCATTATGAGATTTGTGTCCTGCACCCCTTCAAGAGAAGGAAGTCAGGGCTTTGGAGCCTGCAAAGGACATGGGGAGTAGCAGGTTGCCGCTGGTCCCAAAGAAAGAATCAGAGAAATAATTTTGTCTAAAGTGATGGTAGCATCTTACCTTAAGGTAGATCTTACCTTAAACATGGGTGTTAATTCTGGAGCTTCACAAAACATGCAACTAGAGACAGAAAAATGTGGGTGGCAATGAGGAGCACAGAAATGATGTTGGATGAGAAGGTGAAAACTTCACATCAGTTGTATGACCAGGATGTGTGCTGGCCAAAACTTTTTCTCTGTGCCTCTATCTCATCATGCCTCAGGAAGGACCAGCCAGGAAAGGGAAATCTGGAGCAAACTGCAGGTGGAGATTGATGGGTCAAAGGCAGCTTAGGATAGCATTTCCATGTAGCTCACTGCTGGAGACCCAGGCTTTGGCTCTCAGTTACAGAAAAAACTTCAGGGGACACTGAAAACTATCCCAGATAAACAGGGGAAGTTGAGGATTGTTTAAATGTCTCTCATTTCTTATATATTTTCGACTGGGGACGAGGAAATAAGAGAGATTTCTAAAAGAAAATGGCTGAATGTCCTGAGAAAATTAGAAAAAATAAATTTGAAAAATAGAGAAGAAATCTGCTGGCAATCCTAGATCTCTCCAGGCAATTTTAGGTACCTGCAATAAAATACTTTCCTAATCACCGTCACAGTTGCTTGCTTGACTAGATGGAATTTTTTTTATCAATACAAAAAACTGGCTTTAATAACTTTTGCAGTTTGCTATGACTGTGAAAGTTCTTTCTGATGTACTTTAGGCAGCTTTAGAGATTACTGTCTTTCCAGAACCAGGCTTTTCAAATGAAAGAAAATATTTTTGTTCACTTTTGTGGAGTCATCCATAAGACATCCAGTGTAAGACATCCTCCAGTGGTCTGTTGTTCAGTAATGCTGTTCTCATTTAAAACTTCATAATGAAGGGTCTCAGCAGGCTCTAGAAATTCTCTGTGATTAGCCCAATGTTGGCTTAGAGTACGTGAGCAGTGCTCATAGTTCCTTATTTCAATTATTAAGATCTTTAAAACTCAGTTCAAGGGTCTTGAGGAATCGAGGAATGTTGTCTTGCAATTAGTACATACTCAACATTAAATATTGGTCCAAATTTCTTAATCTTCCCTTTTAATTACAAATCGGTGGTATTTATCCTCACAGTGTCTTCTCAAAGATTTAAATGGTATCTATTGACAAATATATTTTATGATAACAAAATAAGAGCTGAACAATAGAATTACATTTCTAGGGGGTTATAAAATGCAGGGAATATTTAATAATAGTTGTAGTGTAATTAGTTTAAAATTATGTAAGCTGTTCATGTGTAATTTTTTTTTCTTTTAAATGGATTCAGTTTGCATAGAACATTAAAGCAATGAGCTGTCAAGCACTATAAGAAAATAACGTAGCTAGACACACAATGAAGCAGAGTATTTCACAAACACTCACTGGAATATTTTTAAATAGTCCAATATTTAAACAGATTCGTTACAAGAATACTCAGAATTTATGAATTGTAAGACAAATAAAGATATTTTTTGTTGACACCTTAGATATAAAAATTGCTATTGTCTGCAAATCCTAAAATAGCAGCAAAAGTTTGCTGATGCCGTAGTATCTGAGTTGAATCTTAGAAATTGGAAAGATTATAGAAACACTCTGGTGTCATAATAGGAAAATGCAAGGGAGAAATACATATTATAGATTTTAAAAATCACCCTTTTTTGTTTATACATTTTAGGCAAGCCTGTCTATTTGTCATTTATGGATAAATCAGATAAATCAAAAAAATATATTTCATCTTTACTCTTTTTCCCCTCATTGAAAAAAACTCCAGAGCAAACTGCACAAATAGGGGTCCCAAAAAAGCAAAGTTATATATATAAAGGGCTTTGGTTCTTTCTCACCAGTCTAAAATTTGCTCATAGAACCAAGTTAAAATAACAAACTCATGGGAATTACAAATAAATGAAGAAGTGTTTCAAAATCTGTCTTATTACTAATTAATCATATAATATGATAACAAAACCAAATTTTTTCATAATTCCCTGCTCTCTGATGTCAAACAAAATATTTCCTGGGTTCACTGGTTCAAATACCTGCCAATTTATAATTATTTTTTTTTTCCTGCCATCCCCCCATGCCAAATTTTTCCAGCAACTTTGGCCTATCTTTATCAAACTTTCTTGAGAGAATTTGTTGGGTTTTTTTGTTTGTTTTTTTTTTTTTTTTACCAGCTGTGCAGTAGAATTGCTGCACTAATCTGGAGTTTGTGCTTTGGGTTTATAGTCATCCAAACTCTGTCATGTGTTATTTGAAGGAGCCCTGGAGCTGCTGCAGGACAGACACAGGAAAGCAGTTTGGTATCCATGCGTGTGTGAGCAGAGGCTGATAGGAATCCTGCCTCCTTCTGTGAGGCTTGCAGTGAAAATGGACAGGGGTGAAGCAGGGCATGGTCACCAGCTGTGGATCCAGTGGCCTCTCCTTTGTCCTGCTTCACCCTGGGCTCTTGCTGGTGGGGGTCCCAGAGGCTTCTCCTTTACACAGCCCAAATTCTGGGTATCCACAGGGTACTCACAGGTGCCATTCCCAAAGTTTGGGGTGATGTGTATGGGAGTTGCTTCCTTTCCCACAGTTTGCCAGAGTGGAAATTTTTGTCCAGATGCATTAACCAAGATGGTAACCCAATATTACCTTTGCTAGGCCTGGAATTAACGCTTTCCTGTTGCAAATTCCTCCCTTCTGTGCTTCTCTGAATTATCCCTGTGGTGGCTTATCATCCTATGGCAAGTTCCTCTTGAGGCCTTGAGACGGTTTGAGAAAGGCAACTGTGTTCTATAAGTCATTTCAAATAGCCCTTCTTGGAAGTTTTGTTACATGTGGCAAACAAAATTTAAGGAAACTTCTTTCAGATTTCAGGGAGGGCAAATTAAGGTGACTGAAATTATTTCTACACATATTATATACATATACAGCATATTATATACATATATATACACATATACATATATATAGCATATTATATACATGTTAGCTACCACAGCTTGCTTAGCACCAGGATATCAAATCACATCATTCCAGTTCTGGCATTAGAGGTCTTTGTTAACAGACAACAGTCTTTTCAGCTCTTGCAGCACAAGAGTATTTTTATCAAACACTCTGCGAATATTCAGGCATGAGAATGAGACTGGGAATGGAGCAGGATACGTGTTATTAGTGGAACCATATGCACAGAAAAGATTTCTTAACACTGTAGAAGCCAGCTAGAAATTAGGAGCTGGTTAGCAGTCTCTGCTAAACAGGGTATATCATATTTTACATTACGTGCCCTTATTTTATCGACGTGTAATGTACTGTCTGGCATATCACATCAGAGAGCTTCCTCAGCTGATGCAGAAAGTGACTGTGACAGCTGTTTTTATTGCAAATCTCTCCTCCACTGTCCCTTCTGCTATAAAATTGGGAAACAAATGAGGGAACTTGATGAATAGCAGATTCAGTTTATTGGCAGTTACATTTATTTTTCTATCTTTATATAAAACATGAAGTATCAATATATCAATCTTTATGTATGTGACTGTAACCATATTTTTCCAGCCTGTGCACAGTGCTTGCATTCTAGGCTCATAAGGTATGTGGGAAAAGGCCCTCTGAGTGTTTGAATAACTCTTGGCACAATAGAGCTTAAAGGATGATTTGTGCCTTTGGGCACTGCAGCCATGTAAGCACGGAACATCTGAAATATATTCTGGAATATGGAACTGAAAATTAAATGGGAAATGCTCATTATGTTGCATGTATTATGATCAGCCTAATTTGTAAGTACTGAAGTGGTTTGTCCTCAGAGGGACATTAGGTAATATCTGGACGAACCCAGAGCAGCTTTGGCTCACATTTACAGCGTTACTCAGACACTGCCCTCTCACTGATTTCCAAAGGCAATGGGGACAGATTGACTAGGCTCCAATGACCACCACCATTTATTCTTTTCACTGAGGGGATGCTTTGGAGAAGATAGGTTACATATTGTCTACCTGGTGAAATCCTGATCAGTCTTAGACAGGTGGCCAACACTGTGACAATGAGCCTAGGGAAACAGAGATGGCTCTAATCACAAACAGATGCCAAACTGACTATTTTGGCCTATTGAAATCTGTACTTGGACATTGGTTGCAGACTTAAGCATTGGGAAACCATTGAAATGCTTCTTAATTCACCTAAAATCTTAGTATTTAGATTTTAATATAAGATTTACTTATGTTCTTGAGCGGATAGAAGAGGATGGGGGGTAAAGGGGAATGCTGGGTCTAAACCAGTGCCCCAAGTACAGGCAGACCTGGAAAGCAGGCTGTAGCAGGACACTGGTGCTTGCTGGAGACATTTTCAGTAGCCTAGTTTAAACACAGAACTGAACTGCCTCTGTAAACCTAAATACATCATTCATTATATGGGTCTTCTGCATAACTTTTGACTGCTGAAGACATCTTTGCATGCTATAAATAAATATTGATATTTCACATAAGACACACTAACCATACTCCAGGATGGAAGTGTCATTGATTTAGCCATTACTTTTCACATTTCTTCTTTACCCTTAGAAGATCTGCTGCTCACTGCATTTTACAATTATTGCACTCTGGAATTTTAAATGCTTCCAGAAACACCCCTGCCTTTAAGCTAATAAAACAACAGACTAGTGCATTAGACAGGATATTTGCTTTTGGTTTTAATCTCAGGTTTATGTCTTACTTTTATCATATTTGGGTATACAACAAAGTGAATCATAATATATAGATACAATCTCACTGGCCATAATTCTCTAGGGAGGAAGATCCCATCTTGATCAGAACCTTGTGCTAGGTTCTATTTTTCAAGACTGACTTGAGAAGCTGAAAAGAAATAATGTAGCATCAGCTATCATGAAAGAAATCACCCATTTCTCCTGCCATTGTCCCACACACTTTGAATTCAGTCTCTTCAGCAGGGAACGTGCCCTACCTGCAGATGCACACACCACACCACTGAGTATCCAAAAAAGTGAAATTGCAAGCACTTAATATAAACAGCACCTTCAATCATTGAAAAACAACAAGCTTTTAGTAGTGTTTATGAAGAATAGGGAAGAGTTCTTCATTTGTTAAGAGATAAGCAGGTATGTATTTTCACATGTACAATGTAACTATGTATGGGTTTCTCAATATTTGTATAATATACATGTGCTCACTGCAAAGATGAAGAAAGAGTGAATGCTAAATTTTTCATTCTGGTCTACAAATCCATTCTATTATCCTATTTAAACAGTTTATCTCCACACTGACCCCATGTTTTATTTCTACAAAATGGGAATACCAGTATTTACCAGTGTATGGTGTTGGAGATAATGTAGTCAGTACAAAATCGCCTGGAAATAACACAAGTAGGACAGGATATGTGGCATGTGGATATTCATTTGTACCTCTTGGTTGTGCATGGCCAAGAGCAATGCTCAGTGTTTTGAACACTAGTCTGTGCTCACACATGGCAAGGATGTGGAGTGAAAAAACAAATGGTGGAATTGGAGTGCTGTTTGACCTTGTTTTTTTCCTTTTCTATGCTTTAATTCCTCTGCCTTTCACAAGGAATACTGTCATTTTCCTCAAACGTAAAGTGAATTTTGAGGTCTTAGAAGAAAGGAACAGTGCAACAAAAATCCCACAGTGGGTAAAAGGTATAGCTTGGAGCTAATCTGGAAGATGTTTAAAGTCAGCTTTCATGTTCCTTTAATGCATAATAACACTGGTTCATTTTTGGAGCCATAAATTGTCATAAAATTCATGAGTTTGACCATTTGTCCATATTTGTGACTCCGTAAAATACTGTATCTAATATAGTATATATCTTGTGTAACAAGGAATAGTTGATAGGCAGATATTAGAATTGTTCCAATGTTTTATTTTCTCCCAGTTTGCTCTTTTATTCTTTGCTTTTGTGTTTGGTTTTGAGCAATCTGCCTGATTTGACACAGACAGAAAAAATAATTGGACTTTTTTCCCACTAGTCTCCAAGGCAGGGTCCAAGTGCTTCATGGAAACATAAAAATATCAGTTTCATTTAACAATAAGCATTTTTTCCCTTTCTTCCTATCTTCATTGTGGTCCTCCAGAGGATATTGGCATCTGAAAAGTGCTCAGTGCTAAATTAACTGGGTCACCCTGTAACCTGTACTGCACAGATGTTGCTTTTTAAGGGCTTCCATGGCTTCTGGCATTTACTGCCTTAGCAGTCTGGGAGAAGAAGGGTAGGAAAATCATATGCAGTAATTATATAGCTTATTTGCATGCATAGTGTCTTTTTAGCAAACACAAAATTTGGTATCTTTTCCTTTAACAAAATATTAAAATGTACTTGTACTTGCAAGCCTAAAAAAAAAAAAAAAATTAAGTATCTTTCAGTTCCCATACCAGAAAGCTGAACTTCTTTTCCTCTAGGTTTCTGGCAGAAACATTAGAAATTCCTGGGAAAATATCGCTACTACTAGATTTTTAACATTAAACTAATTTACCAAGTGGATCTAATTATTATTAATATCTACTTCTTCATGAGGAAAAGTGGAGGGCCAGGCACCGATCTCTGCTTTTTTGTGATCGCCTGTAGGACACAAGGGAACAGCCTGAAACTGTGTTAGAGGAAGTTTGGGCTGGATATTAGGAAAAGGTTTTTCACCCAGAGGGTGTCTGGGCACAGGAACAGCTCCCCAGGGCAGTGATCACAACCTGATAGAGCTCAGGAAGCTTTAGGACACTGCTCTCAGACACAGGGTGTGACTCTTGGGGTGTCCTGTGCAGGGTCAGGAGCTGGGTTCAATGATCCTTGTGGGTCCCTGCTGACTGAGCAGATTCTATAATTCTACATGTATTTTCACAAGCAGGGTGAATAAGAATGTCCACACTAAAATCAGAGGAACTGTGATGGTTGTCAGTAGCCAAAAACTTGCCATGAAAAATATGAACACAAGGTATTTATGCAAGTTAATTTTTTGACTTATTTTTTTCCTCCAGTGATATAGTCTATTCTAGAGTCCATTTATTCAAGCTGGGATCAGCAGATAATTCCTCCTGAGCTGCTAAAGATAACTTTATGTTATACAACTCACGTTAGTGGTATTATTTTAATAACCTAATGATTAGTTCTTTCCACTCTTAATCTGTTCCATATGCAACAGGTTAGTCTACTTTGACTTTGAGGAACATAATTTGAATTTCAGTCTCCAAATTTTAGTTTCAGTTATTGATAATCAACATCAGTTTTAATAATTCCTGTTTCTAAAGATTATCATAATCATGTTTTCTGTCCCAATTTGATGTCCATCTTCTATGTTTGTAAGTATGTAAATAATTAGATTTTGTATACAATATGTAATATAACCTCAAATTACAATATGTAATATAACCAATACTGGCCCATTAATTTTGATAATTGCCTATATTTCCCAAACTAAGCCATTTAGTTACTCTTATTTGTAATACAGGAGGTCTGAGGAAGAGATGAAATATGAATATGAACTCACATTTTTCAATATAGGTTCTTTACTATGAAAGCATCTTTTTCAAAGGTTTGCATAGGAAATATACTAAGAAATCTTAGCACATCTGCATAAAACTATGAGAAAGAATACTTTTTCACCTTCCAGGAAAAACAGCTTGCAAGAGCTTTCTTAGTGTCCCCTAACCATCACAAATGTATTTTCCTGGTTTGAGAGCAAGAAGCATGAGATAAGACAAATGTGTAATTACTTCTTGACCCACTCTTCTGGGTTATACATTTTCATGAGGTGCCATGATTCATTATTTGCATTGATATGTACAGAAGGATGGGGCTGCTTAGTTGATATTCATTTATTCAACAGTCTGTAATCTATATTTAATGGAGTACCAGACTGTGGCATAATAAACCGTTTAAAAAGATAGCTGCTGCTTACACAGGGGTTATTGCTTGCATAACCTGTACTTACTTTTCATTACAAAACTAAAAGAGCAAAGCATAATTCACACAAGAAAATGAAGTTAACATTTAATGGCTTGAAAAATGATAGTGTACCATAATGCTGTGCAGTATTCTGAACACTTATAAAACAAAACAAGAGAGCAAAAAAAATAAATACAAATAAAAAGGCATTAACAGTGCACTGTGAAATATGAGCACCAAAGCAAAACAATGCATTCTAGTTTGCCACCTGCTTAGCAGACCACTCAAAGATTGCTAATTAATCTGAAGCAAGTTACTGAGCACACAAGAAGACCTACAGCAGCACAAATGCCCAAACATTTTTTGTTACATTTTTTTCTTAATGTTTGTTACATTTCTCTTCCTTATGATTTCCTCCATGGAAATAGAAGTCTTCATATCATATATAAAGTGCAGTTTGCTCTGCATACAGCCATGGAAGCTATTGACAAACATGATTGCCTCTAGAGATACCATCCAGATTTATTAAAATGAAAATCTGATTTTGATACTGATGGCAGAGTGAGGGACGAGTGCTCTGGTAACCACGATCAGTGAGGAAAACATCAAGGCAGTTGTTGGGATGATGATAGCAAGCCCCAAATTTTGGGGCACTTACAAGTCTAACACCTCTGACTATTTTTGTAATAATAGGGGCTTCCAGGTTATCTCTTGCTGGACTTCCCAATTAGCTTAGCTTCCAGAAAAAATTGCTGTTTCAGTCAGCACCTGCATTTTCTGCAGAAGCTCCTGAGACTGGGGAACAAGACTTTTGTTCTTGGTGAAAACTTGACAGGAACATGTTCTTGCATACACAGGTATTTACTGAAGTGACAGCAGCAGCAGCAGAGTGTGGGTTCAGCAATTTCAGCTGCTCCTCCTTTGGGGAGCCATGGAGTCCCCAGCACCACCCTCCACTGAGGCACCATTTGAGGCACCTGAAAACCAAACCAGCAGATGGAAATGTCAGTAGAAAAGCACATCTGCTGGCATATGGAGTTCACCTACAATGATTTCAGGGGAAATTTTCACCTTCCAGGCAGCAGAAAATTTTCTTATTAAGTATAGTGACTCTTGTTTCAGATGAAAAAACCCCACATAGTCTTCTTAGATTAATGTGAAGAAAGAAAAAAACAAACAAAAGCCAGTTAAAATAAATAAATAAAAGAAAACAGTCTCAAGGACATTAGAAATATAATTAAATTGGTGGCTAAGGGATTTCAAGTGCCAATTAAGGGTCATTATAGAGTTGAAGAAACTGGAGAAGCTTTTTTTAGTCCTTACATTTAAGAAGCTTTTTACTGCTTGTAATGCTATCACATTGTATAATTCAGCAAGCAAACGTGATATACATAGAAAATTAATGATCATGCCTTGTTGCCTTTTTAAGCTCCCTTTTTCTCTGTATGTCTGTTGAAGAACTTTTCTATTTTAGTGCCTTTTCTTGCACTCCTCTGGGACTTGCATAAACACCACAGAAAGCTGACACCTGGGAATCCTAGCAGTTGCCTTAAGGGCAATTAGCTATAAAAGATAGGGCTAAAAGCTAATTGCTCTGGTTTAGTTCTCAAAGTGCAGGTGAAGTTTGCTGAGAAATGAAAGTTGAAGGGGAGACAGGCCGGTTAAAAATTTCTCTCTTGAGTTTAACTGGAGCTTTTAGGACTGAAAACTTCTGCCAGTTCAGCAGTAAATCTCATGTTCTAATGTCTGCTGGGATGAGGTCCCGAGTTTTCACTTTGTAGTTTACATTCTTGGGGATATTTTGTGCCTTTCCTTCCCTTGTTGGGAAGCTGGCAGAGAGTGAAAGGCAAAACAGCATCAAAAATGTGATGGGACTGGAAAGAAGAAAAGGTCCAGACTGCCAATGTTTCTAGAGCTTGTGTTGCTGCAAAGTATACTGGGATTTAAGCTGGGTGGATGATGGCAGCTGGAGGAACCAGCAAAAGGAATTTGTGGTATTCCTCATTTGGCTTGGAAACTAAAGACAATACACTGTCTTTCTTGGTAATTTTTACATGAGATATATAGTACAAAATGGGTGTTTAGGAAAGATTTGAAGGTGTTTCTATGTATTTGGGTATGAGTATGGGAGGAACGCAATGGAAAATTATAAAACAGCTGCTGTTTTCTGAACAGTCAACTCACTGGAAATAGGAGAGGAAATGCCTTCCCATCTCAAAATCTCTGAGTCCTCAAATAATTTTCCTGTCATGAGTAAAGCTTTTTAAAATGTTCAGTTTGCAACAAACACACAAAATGTTTGTTTCAGTGTCTCTAAAACATCCTGTTTCTACCACTTTATGGGGTTTTTTTGACTCGACTATTTGAAAACAAAATTGAGACAAAAGTTTTTCTTCTATTCATTTTGAAATGTCAAGAAATGTTGTATGAATAATGGGTAAGGAAGGAAATCACAAAGTCTGGATTCAGAAATCTGCCTAAATTACACTGTTCTACAAATAGCACTGATAATGCAACACATGTCTTCAAAAAGCTCCCAGCTGGCTCTATTTCCATGAATTAGACCTAGATTTACTGACAATCACTTGCTGTCAGTGTTGAACAAACTATAGTTTGCTCCCTCATACTTCAAGGAGATGTCTTGGTGTAAATTGCACATCCCAGCAATGGCAGGGTGCCCATTTGCCGTCTCCCTCTCCACCAACAGGATGGTTGTGTTTTGTTCCCTGGTATTTATCCAGCTGCACAAGATGGGCCCAAAAGAGCCCATTCCATGCACCTTTTCCTGTGCCTTTGTTTCTTACCTTCTGATTAAGACAAGTTATTTGACCTTTTATGCTACCATGTCCTTTGAGATTGATGCAGGATTGTGCTTAGCAGTTTGGACTGGAGGGGAATCATTAGGAAGGGATGAGACCAGCCATGTTCTCATGACCTGACCAGATCTGTTACATATCCTTTGCTAAGACTGAGGCAATCTAGCTTTTGGAGGCCCTATTTTACATTTGCTAAATGTATATCCTTGCTGTAATGAAAGACAAGAAAGAGTTTAGCAGTAAGGTTACATAAGAACAGTTGATAATTTGGGAGGTTTGGACCGAATAGAGCAAATTGACTTGATGAGTGTCTGCAAACTGCCTCCTGCTGAAAAATGGGGAGAGGTCAGGTTTTGACATGCCCTGGAGAAGGAGACAGGTAGATGTGTGACTTGCTAGAGAAAGACGAAATTCATGGATTTGTGATATGTGCTGTGGAAGGATATAGTATTGATTTTGTATGTTCAAGTGCAAATGTGAACAAGTATAATCAAGGCAAGGCTATCACGCTTCTTGAATGGAAATCCAGAAATTGTCCAGATTTCAGAGATCACTGCTGAGACTAGTTAATTGCTGGTTCCATCCTTTCTGGAACAGCCAAGTGGAATTCAAAGGTGAGATATTATTTTATCTTCAGTTTAATGTAAACCAAAACACCTTCTTCTATCCATTACCATTTTCATATTTTCAAGAAAATCAAGATTACTTTGACATGTGTGGACAAGAAAACCCTCAACTGAAATAAGTTTTAGGCTAGTAGTTAGAGCATGCATTGAGGGAGAGGGGTTCAAACCCAGGCAGGGGAAGGCCAAGCTGGAGTGGAGGGCTCCCCTGGTGCACACAGCAGCAGTAGCCCTAAGATAATAGCTGGAAAGCACCACCACTGTCTCCCTTCTTCCACACATAACAGAGAACTGGCTACCTAAGAACTGTGTTGCTTCCCTAAGGCCAGGTTACTGAATAAAAGTGAAGACAACAGCTTATGTTTTAGATATAGGTTTAACTCTGATTCCTCATCTTAAATACTCTGTCAGTTCCTGGCAATGCTAAAATGGGCACAGAAATAATCAGAGACATTTAAAATGTATGAAGATAAACGGCTCAAGTATCAGAAGTGGCAGAATTTTCATAGATCTCCCTTTAAGATTGGCTTGTTTTGCTGGTTTTTCACGGATTTGAGTGTGTTTTCTTGGCAAGTGCACTTTTCTAAGATAAAGCTGAATAAGGCTGGCAAATGCAGCTCCTTGAGTTCAGCACAAAGAAAGACCAGTTGCTGCAGAGGCAGCCAGCTGCAGCAGGGGAAGGACCAAGGTTTCCTGGCTTGCTAGGCTGATCCTGAAGCCTTTGATGACTAGGTCTGTCTGCTGCTCCAGGAGCTGGTGGGGGCTGAAAATGAACCAAAGAAACAATCAGCAAGAGAAAAACATCAGGGCATTAAAAGGAAATGTGTGCTACTTTGAAAACACCATTTCACTAAATAATTGAGTTCCCTCTCCACATGCATGCTTGTTCCATATGCTCAAAGTTTAAGCTAAGTATTTGCTTCTTTTTATTACTTCTCTGTTATCAGTAAAAACATGTAATCTTGGGCTTACTGCTAAGTGTGTATCTGTCTTCAGTTTTTATGCTCTGTAATTCCCAAGGAAATCAGTTCCGGATATCTTGCATTGAAAAACTGTTCTCACTCTGCAGGCTAGAGGAGTTTAAAACTGTAGGCAATGATGGTAATCCTTTGTGTAGTTACACTGGTGTAAAGCCTGAGTAATTTTAATGTAGAAAAGAGAAGCGTTAGGGTTGCTACTCTCAGGAGGATGCTCACTAATTATTTGTAGATAAGGTGGTGGGAATAATCAGTGCTAGATATTTGAATGAAAATTCAGTGTAATTTGTGTCCACATAATAATACCAACACCTACTTGTGTTCAACAGTACATGGATCTTTGTGAGCACTGCAGATGTGTATCAGGCAGTGAGGTTTATGATAGGAATGGATTTGTGTGGCAGTGGGGTCACTGTGCAGTTAAGGTGGTAGAGGGGATGCTGCTGAGTTTGAGCTAAACTGGGTGGCACTGAGTGCTTGGATAGAGGCTGCAGAGAACAGGCTGCCCCACCCACTGCTCTTCAAGAAAAATGGGGAAAGAGACACAGCTTGGGCTGATGGAGAGGTGCTTGGTTTCCACGTTGATCTAAAGCTATATCTTAATTCTGATCAGTTAAGAATTATTTCTAATACACATTAAAAATCAAAGTTCTGCTCCGAACGAAACCACTGTGTTCCCAGGTTGGTTCCCTTTCCGCAGGGAGCCTAGTGAAGTACAGATAATTTAATTTTCTTGGAGCATAGTATACTGAGATAATTTGTGCCTGGAGGTATCAGGGATGTATTTCTCATAACATCTACAGAAGGATATGGAGATTAAAGTTGTCCTAAGTGTAAACATTTTATTCTGAGTAGTCTTCTGAAATTATTAGGATTTTTTTACATTTTTCTTTTAGTTTGAGGAAATTCTTCAAATCCTGTTCTCTTCCTGGAAACTGCCGAGTCCCAGCAGTGCATTGCACACTAACACCTTTTTTTTTTTTTTTTAGAATTATTTTGGCCAATCAGTTGTCAATTGCAGGAGTTTACCCTGGCAGGGTGCCTATTTTGTGCTTTTTCCTTTATAAATCTGGTTTTCAGTACAGGTTTGGGCTTTGTCAACCCAACCCCAATGCACTTTTTCAGCTGGGCTTATTATGCACCTTTAGAGATCGCCAGGTGCTGACACTGAGGAACACTCTGATATTAGAGCTGCTTTGTTGTTACAACAGCTGTGGCATTTCACCCGTAATTTCTTTTACACGATCCCCGGTACCTTCAAGTTCAAGCATTGTGTAATTTTATCAGGCCTTCAGGTGATGCTCCCACTATCCATCAGTGATCATCTGGAGACCTTCCCTTTCATTGCCTGCAGTCTCCATGAGATGGCAGCTGTCACTTGCTGCACTTGTTCCACTCCATTTGAACCACAACGACTCAAAGCTTATTGATCCTTGGAGACACCGAGCTTCCCAGCTCCGCTGCTCGCAGCAGGCAAGTGCGAAACTTTACAAGTGACTTTTAAAGGCAGCCAAGGAATGTGTGAGACAGATTGTTAGGGGAGAAAAAAGCAAACCAAAAACAAAACAACAACTCAACATTATTTAATTTGATGGTGCAGAGCTTTATGCCAAAATAAGGCATGTGTTTGCTGTTAGCAATCAAAGAGCTTTAGCAATGAAAAGTGACATTTTGTTTATGGGATTTTACAAGCAGGGGCTCCCTAGGGAAATTAATTTGGCCCTCTGGAATGCTGCCTCCTCCATGTCACTTTCCCTGCAGCCCCAGCTTTTTTTTTTTACCACCAAGCTTTATATTATTTTTGGGCAGATAGAACCCAGAGGGAGGGATGTGGGTGCAGTAGGTAGCTTCCCTGACTCCACATTGCATTGTAAACCCACGACAGGTCTCCAGAATTTTCATAGTGTTCCCTAATAAATCATCAGGCCCAGATCCTGGACTGCAGCTAATAAGCTACCATCTAGAGAGCTGGGTTTTATTTTGTCCTTTCAATAAAATCCCAGAGCGCAAACCCAAGCTTTTTAAAATAGTGGTCCCCAAACATAGCCTGGAGGCAGTCTAAATAATTTAGATCCTTCTTCATCTCTGTATTCTGTGGGAAAAAAAAGAAGCCTGGAAATTCTCAACTTATTTCTTAATAACAGATTTCTCCAATTTGTGCCTCCATTCTCTCTAGCTATATTCCCACCCTCCATTTTCAGCTGCACAAGTTATTCTCATCTTTTCATGAACTGAATGTCCTATAATTTTTTTCAGTGTGTGTTTTCAAGCAGTTGCTTCCCTCCATCCTGTAGGTTGTAAAATGATATAGACAAATAAGTGCTTTGTTTCTTAGTAATTTTTTTTTCCTTTCTGGAAATCAGTAGTACCTGATATTTATAGCTTGCAAATTTTACCATCTAATTTTCAATGTAGCTTTATTTCTTTATTTCTAAAGCCATGAGAGGGTACTATAGTTATAAAACCTTATCTCCATCAATATTTTTAAAATAATCAATAAATGACACTTTGGTTGATTATATCCTGGGGGATTCAAGAAAAGGAAAGTGATAAAAACGTGTAGAATTACTGTGTTTTCAGCCATTTTCTTGCAATGCCAAGGTCTTGAGCCATGGAAGTGATCTTTATACTGTCAGCCATCCTGATCTACAGGATTGATAATGGAGGATGAAATTGTATTTTCCAATGCTTAGTTTACTCCTCTTTGAAATGAGACCCTAATTTATCTAGGCTAGAAGGGACTGAGATGTATATGTCTGGGCTCTTCTATAACAGGATATTAAATTTCACCCTTGTAACAGACGATTTCAGAGCATAAAGTAAGATTTGGTTGAGGAAAGGCATCAAATCCTGGCTTTGAAGAGGTGATAAAGGCTCTACACTTTCCTCAAGAGTTTCTCAGTCAATCTCTTTGTCAAGCATGTGTGTAGCAAATTTCTCAGTCTTACATGTGTGATTCAGTTTCCAGACTCTGGCTATGCCTTTCACCGAAAGATTAAAGGGTTCTTTATGCACCATGCCTCCTCTCTTTGAACATATATATTTCAACCAAGTTGTCTTTCACTCTTCTTTTCTGATTAGTTAAGCAGATTGAGCTCTCTGAATCCCACAGTCAAGCATTTTTTTGCCAGTCTTAGAAGAAATTTCTGAGACTCACTTTATACCTATCTAGTATAGTGCTTCTCTTCTGATTCATTCTTACTGTTCAGCATCCTAAAATAAAGAAAAAAAAAGTAGGGGTATTTTGCAATGTCTTGTATCTAGAAATCCAATGAACTGTAAAAGTTTGAAGCTCTAAATAAATGTAAGAGGTGTCCAAACATTTTTTAATGTCCAAACTTTTCCAACCAGTGACTGTGACGGAAAATCTCATTCCCTCTTGGAGTCCATAAAGGGAGACAATGGTAAACAAAATTCTCAAACTAGCAAAATCAGTCATCTTAAAAGGGGAGGACTAAATTATTTTTTCCATTTCCATTTAAATTTATGTCATAGACTTCAAATAAAAGAACAATTTTAATGGAAAAAATAGGAATCCATTCCAGAATACCCATGGTCTCTCTCCAGTGAGTTCCACTAGGAATGTTAGAGAAGAACTGTGCGCTGGTCAAAAATTGTTAAGAGTCTGGATAGAAAAAAGGTAGGAAAAAAATAAAAGTAAGTAAAGTTTTGGATGGGAAGGGTATTACCCTGTCTCTCATGAACCTTTCCTTTGCAAGAATCTCTGCCCTGATTGGGAGTTAGAAATTGGAATCATGGGCTGAAAATAAAGATGAATAAAGAACTAGGGAAGAAAAGAAACACAAATACAACAAATCAAAAGATCTTCACTCTGGCAATTTTTCTAGAATATCTTTGTGAATACCTGATGAAAAAACAGCAGCATAATGTGGAATATCAGGATTCATTTTCTGCTAAGAGGAGAATGTGGCTATTTTATAAATAAGGCTTTTTTTTTCCTAAATCTGCCTTTAGCAACCCAAATCTTTGTTACAGCGAAGAGCATTGCATGTTTATATACATATATATTTGTATATATATATGTGTGTACAGGCTTTTGATATAGCTTTAAGGACATTTCAGTCTTCCTCCCTCCCTTCTCTCTTTCCATCTCTTTCTCACCTGTTTGGTTTAGCAGTTCAGTTTCACTTCCAGCAATTATGTATTATGCATGCACGATTCAGCAAAGCTAACAAGAGTTCTGCAGCACACTATCTTTGTACATAAGTACTCCTCTTGAAAGCATAAAATCAGATTGCAATTGTTTAATAACAACTGCTTTTGTAATAACAAAAGAAATTAGACTGTCTCAGACATATTTTTATGGGGATATAAGCCCTGTAGATACTTGGTTGGGTTTTATTAACCTCATGGTTCTTTGGTTGCGCACAGAAAAATATTTAAAATAATAATTTTTTTGCCTAGAAATTTTCCTTTCCCACGTGTTCAATGCTCAGTATAAGTTCCTAGTTTGGTTAACATTGCACTCACTTGATTTATACTACTGGGTTTGCTTATATAGGTAGGCATATTTCTTAACAGCCCACAAAACAAAGTCTTAAAATACTAGAGCTTTGCTAACATTTTTATGCAATAAAAATATATTGGTTTTAGAGAGGATATTTTTCAGAACTTGTAGCACGAATTAGACTGTTTGGATTTTTTCTTTGTAACTCCCAAATCTATAATTTTGGTACTCTACATGTACTGGAAAGACAATTGTTTCCGTTAAACTGAGAATTTCTGGACATGTGTGACTGCTAAATGTGAAATAGATTTCATATGAAAATAATAAAAAGAAAATCTCAACTGTGATGAGCATTTACAGGAGAATGTTGGTGTTAGTGGTTGCTGGCTCAGAAATTCATTGACAGATGGAAAGGAGTATGAATTTTGTCTTTCTTCAAGGTATACAAACCTAACATTTGCCTTCCAGGAGGCATTTCTGACCTAGAGGATGATTCCTGGTTTTGGGGTAAACAGAAAAACAAAAGAGATGAATCCCACTCCAGCAATCTCTTCTTTTATTTCCCTTTTTGCTTTTTACCACTGTTTGAACTTTAAAGGTGGAATAGAAAAGGAAGGAAGGGGAGCACATCTGGAAAGGCAACATCAATAAAGAGTCCAAAAACTCTTATCACATTCCTGTCTAAAATAGAAGCCAACCACTGAAATGTGAGAAAATGAGAAGAATAATTACAGTGAAAATATAATCCTTTATCTGTTGACAGTCAATTGAACAATACAGACACAACATAAAGACATTTACAAAATCTTGTAGTGCAAGTTTTCATTTCTACAGATTTTTTTTCTTTTTTAAACCAGAGCAACTTAGTAAAAAGAAATTAATTCCCTTAATATATCCAAGTTCCAGAATCTGCACTTTAAGGTGAATTTTTTTCCTTCATTTTCTAAGCTATAAGTGTTTTTTACCTGAAGCCCAATTCCTACAACATCAGCAAAGCAAGGGGAAAAGCCCAGAATCCTACTTTGACAGTGTGTCTGTTTCTTCATTTTGTATTTGGAGCAGCTCTGATCTAGGAATAGGCTTTGAGTTTGTGAGGAGGGAAGCTGGGAGCTGGGGTGAGGCTGTGACAGCAGAGCTGGGGAGGTGACAGAGCTGGAGCTGGGAAGGACCGAGCGCACGGCAGCGGCTGCCACGGCTCCTGCTGCCAGTGCATGCAGGGCACTTCAAAAGATGCAGCTCTCCAGGGATTCCTTCAACTTGTCTTTGTTTTCCCTTTTGTTGTCATTGTTGCTCTTTCCCCATTTTTGACTTTCTGCTTGGCTTTTCTGTATTGCTGCATTGTCTTCCCATCCCTTCTAAGACAATTTGGGAAGCTGTGAATGTCTCCTGGTCTGGTGTCTTGCGAGGATATGAATTTTTGGTCGTTATTATCATCCATAATCATTGCTATTTTGTTGTATTTATGTAATGCTGCTGATCTGGCAAATGGTTTTAGAAAACAAGGGAAAGGAAGGTCCTAGCCTAAAGGATTTTACAGTCTATTTGTGAGACGAGCAACTCACAGTCAGCACAGTCTGGGAACTGAGGGGAGCACTGGGATAATGAAGCCAGAGAAAAAGAAAGTGTCATTTAGAGAGTGTTTTCCTCTTAACGTGTCTGTTTATTGACTTGCCTTACCTTGCAACAAAAATCTTCTGTGAGTTTGTCTGGTCAGGGGTGAAATTGGCAGCAGAAATGTATAAAGATAAACAAACACAAAGGCCAAAAAAACCCCAGACAGACTTCATACACAAATTCAACTCAGACTGACACAGTCAGCACCACCAGCCTTTTTTTGAAGGTATTCTCCTTTGGATTTGTAAGTTTAGAAGAGCAGAAGTTACCAGTCAGGTGTGGAAGTGAGCCCATCTCAGCCAGCACCATGTCTTAGACCATGTGGTTTAGAGATGAGGACCTCTCTGTTTTAAAGATTTGTATTTTTCTGTCCTAGGAATGTTTGGTCACCAACAGCTTCAGACACACAGGTCACTGCAAACTTTTAAATTGCAAAACATACTTTTTCAGGGTACCCATCCATACCTTCTCTCTTGTGACACACGTGGCTATAAGAAAGGGAATTAAACCACTTAGAAAGTGATTTAAAATCATTTTCTTGGTTGATAGCCCCAGGATAGTGACAGTAGACATGTTGCTGGCACGTGTAATCCACTTAACGTGAGGGTAAAAAAATTTTTGCATGTGAATGAGTCATTGGAATAAACGCAGGCATCCAGGGGTTGCTTAAATAGATGGAATGGAAACAACCAGTGTACCTGCACTGAACCTCACATGGGAATTTCCTGGGACAATTTACCAAAGGAACAAGCTGGTCTGGACAGAGACAAGAAGTGCAGAAACATAATGCCAACCAGGAGCAAGAAAAAGTGTCTTCTTTCCTAACATGTTGGTCAGAAAATTGAGGAAAGGTGATTTTTGTGGGTTTTCTGAAGATCACTTGCAGCTGAGGAAAGAGATGGTGGCTCTTTCTGCTTAACGGAGCTGGGTGCCATGAACAGATTAAACACGCTTCCATCTGCTTCTGGGTGCAATTCAGCAGAATTTCAGGCAGAGCATGATCTTCTGTGTCCCCTTCCCCACCACACACATGTACACTGAGGTCAATGGAGATTTGCAAAGGTATTGTTTTGTTAGAATTTGTGATGGGACTTGGACATTTCCCCACATAATGAATTATTTGACTCCCATTTCAGGTTAAAATTGTAAATTACTCAGCCTTTTCACAGTGATCATCCTGATGATCTATTTTTTTCTTTGCAGAGAAAGCAGAGCCTGTGTATAGCAAGGCAAAGCAGCTTACAGAGCATTTGTGTAAAATTTATTCTGATTTTTTTCACAAAAGCTTTTAAGAATGCCTCTTTTTAAAGAATTCTAGAAGAAAAAGGTTTATCTCTGGGTTAAAAAAAAATCCTTACGTATTTGCTGAGTTATCAAGATGCCCTCCGTGTTCATGTTCTCATTCTTTAAATTATATTTCTCCTGACAAACTCATTTTCAGTCACAGTAATGAGCAGATAAACAAGGGGTAGCAGTGGATAGCTGCAGAGTGAATAGAATAATTCAGAAAGGGAACTTTTTTTCCCTGAAGAGCATGTCAGCTCCTAAAAATTTATGCATCTAGCCCTGAGATATGCAAGCCATATACATAAATAAATAAGATTTTGAATGCACACCATAAGTTTTGGCAGTGCTGGAGATACCAGGTGGCGGGGGGGAACCTGAAAAAATTCCATTTTTTCTGGCTATTGAATATGTACAATTATTGGGTGTAGTAATTAGACAATGAAGCTGTCCCTAATAAATCTGTTTTATGGCTCTTGGAGCTTTGGTAGCCGTGAACATGAGGTTGTTATTGAACAGCTTTACAGTCTTCTGCTGAGAAAATTATCAGCTTATGAAATTTTGAAGAGGAACCTATCCATCCCATAACTTCGCCATCAGAGGCAGAAAAGACAGGAGTTCATGACATTAAGAGATACATTGCCTTTTCACAAACTAGGTATGATACCCACCCAGCAGTGGTGCCTTAAGTAGAAAAGCTCAGAAGTCTCCAAACCACATGATTCACTGGAAAGAACTATTTTGATGCTTTAATTTAGAGATGTGTTTATCTGCTTTGTTGAACGGGCATCTTGAAGTATTCTGCGATAGTTCTGGGATAAGATGGGAAGGATGTCTTTATGGGGCTTTGAAGGGTGAAATCCTATTGGGCTTTCCAAAATCTGGTAATTTCTGTTTGGATGAATGTGTGGGGCTGGTGGCTGAGCTGTTGTGGTGCTGGTGATATTCTTGCAGTAATATAAGGCATTATCCTGGTTTTGGTACTCTCAGTAGGTTTTTGCATGTTGACAAGTCCTGTAGGATTTACTGGTTGGCTCTCAAAATGAGGCACTGGGTGAGGAGAGCAGTGAAGTCTCCCCCTCTGCCTTCCTTGGGAATTATTATTATTCCTATGGAATAATACTCTTAAGGCTATTCTCAGTTTGCAGGTGCAGGATATCATGGTTTGGCACGTAGCTTTGGGAACCCAGAGAATATGTGTTAAGGGCAGGGATCCTCAGGGTCTCCTGAAGGAGAGTTTTGGAGAAATCCATGGAAGGAGCTCTGTGTATTTCTGAAATACTGCTTTATTAACTATAATACAATATTTTATATTAAAACTAGAAGGAGCAGAAGGCAACCCATCAAAAAAAATGACAATATCTTCAGAGATGGTCTAATAATTATTTACCATTCTACTAGCACAATCAGATCCTTAAAACTGGTTCACACGAACACTAGAAATAAGATTTGCAGTGGGGTTTTTTTGCCTTGAAAATTCAAGCTGTAGGAACAAGGTTTTTAACTGCATTTTACAGTCACTGATGAGACATGAAGCAACATGTTAATTTCATAGAATTCCATGGAATGTTTTCAAGAGTTGAATAGGAAGTCCTTCTTTTCCTGTGAGAATTATGTACTTTTGATTTTCTAGTTCCATTTTTTTTTGAGTTTTCAGTCCAATCTTTGTAAACTGGAAGTATTTTTTCTCCTTATAAATGAGTGGGACAGGCTTTATCATTTAGTACTCTCTTGTCAGCATCAGATTTTAAGGAAAAATGATTTTTAAATTCAAATTTCCATTAAATGAAACAAAATTAACTCCTAAACCCATAATTTCTAATCACTACCTCCTATAAAATATTTCATTCATGGTTTATAGAATGTGTAGCCTGCAAGTTAGATGTCAGAGCTCAGCAAAGCTGTATACTGCCTAAACCTTTACCATGTGCAACTTCATCACAGCCAATAATTTGTACCTTGATGGCCTGGGTCTCAGTTCTTAGCATATCACTCACTTCCCTACTTTGAAATGCATCAAAAAAGCCATTTTCTTTTATAAGAGGTTGCCCAGTAGAGTGCCTGAAACCAATGTTTGTATACAGACATCAGGCTGTCCTTTATAATTGCTAGAACCTGAGGATCTAATATTCCAATTTTCAAGACTTTCCTTTTAGAACAATGAATGATTAATGAATATCATCTTTGGCAAAAATGTTTTTCTATGAAAAATAATTTTTGATATTTAGCACTTGAAAATTTTCTATTGACTGCCTTCCACATGCAACATTACATCTCACTTTGGTTTGAAATACTAAAATAGATTTGACTATTTTCTAAAATAATTATAATTATTGTATTTGCCTTTGTTTTGTTTTCCATTTTAGATATTTAGAAAGAAAATAATAATTTTGGTTTTTTTATTAGACTAATATTTTAATTCCCTCTCTTACTCCTGTTTTGTCCCTTCCTTGTCTGTTTGGGTTTTTCTTCGGTTTTGTTTTTGTTAGGTTTTTGTTTGTTTGTTTGCTTTTGTTTTTGTTTAATTTTTTCTTGTTTAACATGAGAAAAATTTGAATCATCCAGGTATGCTAGGTAATGGATGGTATGTGATGGCTCTTTGATGATGAATTATTCAAATATGCTTTGTGCCTAAATTGCCAGTACTTTTTTGCTGGCCTGAATCCTATCACCTCTTGTTTTGCCTTTTAACTCGGAGCTCTTCAGAACTGTGTGCTTACCTGTTTGATGCTGCAATATATCCATCCCTGAGTTGGCTGAGACTCCTATGACTCTAATACCTGCCTAAAATTTTCTTATTTACTGATGTATTATCCTCTTATTCATCCCTCTCCATGGCATCTGTACAGAATTATGTGATATACTTACCTTTGAAAAAGTAACATCTCTTCAGTCTCTTCTTTCCATGGTGATCCTAATTTGACTGAGTTTGGAGTTCTGAGTTTCACTGAAATCTCCTCTGATGTGGACTTCAGAGTTTGTAGAATTGCTCTCACACATGCTTTATATAAATCAGAATAAGCATTTTCTCATGTTATTCATGATCTTTCCAATGCTTTACCTCCAACCTCTGCACACCTGATATTCACTTTAAGCAAATGTCCATATTTTGATTTATAAGCTGGAAATGATCTCTCAATATCCATGTTATTTTTTCCTTTATCCTGTTATTCACTTCACACACTGACTTCTGAGACAACTGGTCTTTTACTAAGTGTTTCTTTTTAGGTGAACTCTTTAGGATATTTTTACTGCATGAAGAATTGTTCTTTTTTCATATACATTTCCGATTTGTACAAACTTCTTTGCTTATCTTGAAACCTTTAATTTTGCTTCTTGCATCACACCAATAACATCAGTGTGACACTGGGCACTGGCACCAGCAAGGGATTGAAAAGCAATCATAGATTCTCTTACTAAATCTCCTGGTTTTTGTCTTTGGCTTGGACACACCACCAATGCAGTTTTATTCCTGAAGACCTAGGGCATTATGTTGGCCAACAAAGGGTACATGCTGAGGAGTGCAGTCAGAATAAAGCTGAAATTTCTTTTCTACCAACCTGTAGAACCCCCAGCATAACTCAGGTAGTGAGAAGGGAAAAGAAATGGGAAATGGGTAGGTCATGCAGAAAGCCAAACATCACCATTTAAAGCTATGAGGAGTGTGCTGCCTTAAAGAGCTCATCAGAGCAGGGGCTCTTGGTGCCAATTCTGTCACCTCACCATTTGCTCCTGGTGCTTCTGGGTGTTGTAATGGTGCAAAAAGAACCTGGTGTCAGTTTTAATGTAATGGACTTGCTGGTTTAGAACAGCTGAGATCTCATTCAGCAGCACTTGTTTCCACTGTGGGGTGGTGAAGGTATTTGGGCATCTGTTTTGGCAGAGGATTCAACCACCTCCACTGCTTTTATTGGGACAACTTCCATTCCTACAAGCTTGGTGTATAAGCATCTGTATTTGAAAGGAAAACTAAATTCACCCTTAATCTGGACTCAATTTTCTCAGCGGCTTTCTGAAGATTAGGTATAAACATCTAAAGGATTTAGATTGACAGTAAGAGACTCTGGATTGAAATGAAAACAGGGAAAAATATAAAAAGATAAATTTATGATCTTATAATTCTGTTGAGTCTCAGCAAGCTAGAGCACATAAACTTTTAAATGCTAACATAGGGATTTTAAAATCAATGGAGTGTTTAATAGAATTCTGTACAATGCATGCAAAATCAGGGAAATGTGGCAACAGGCAAATTTGGAATGAGTGAAACCTTGAATGTGGCTTGGTTACATAATTAAAACTAGACAAACAAAGGGAAATGTCAATAATCCAGCCAAGAAGTCACACAAGTATAGATTAGTATATCACTATCAGGAAAAAAACCAAAACTAATCAAAACAAACCCACAGCTTGGAAAGCAGGTGGCATTTCAGGAACCACTAAGAATAAAAAGGATTTTAAGTAAGAGTCATATATGAATTGCTCAAATTATGCACTGAACACTCCAGTATAGGATTCAGGGAGCACCTGGGATGGCCATCCTGATACACACATCATCTGTCTGCCCTCAGGAATGTCCAGCACTACATGTAATGTTTTCCCTCCTAAGAGACCTGGAGCAGGGGATTAAAAAAACAAGAGTGACAAATGCAAACACAATGCTGTTACAGCATAGGAATTATTTTTTGGGTGACCTTGTCTATGACATGACTGAGAAGTCTGAGAAGTTGCAAAAATGTCTTAAGTGTAAGATAATTATGTTTTGGCAAAACAAGAAAACATCCAGCAGCAGCCATGCTATAGAAGACCAATCCTTTCCACCACAGAATTTATCATTCCTACAGAAAGAAACATTCTTCACCCTTTGATGTAGCTCATGCCCTGCTGTGCCTTTCCTAGATGCCCAAATGGGTTGGTTTTCCTCTGGAACCTGCCTGGCCCCTATGACAGCAGCAAAGTGGAATTTATCATGGACAATTAGGTCCAGCTGAGGGACTGTCTTGTCATGGAGACACTGCCTCAGTTTCTGATTCAGCTACTCTGGATATAGGATCACAACTAATATTCCTAGTTTTTTCCCGTCTTCCTCTTGTCCTCTTACACAGCAGAGATTGATTCTCACTGCAATTCACAGCACCCTCATCATGGCTGGAGCCTCTCACTGGAACAAAAGTTACATTGCAAGCCTGCTCTGTGATTACAGTGACAGAAATGTGGCTGATCTTAAGAGTTTTAGGAATTAAAATGTACTCTGCAAATAAGAGGTTTGAAGAATAGCTATTTTCACAGATTATGGGATACTTTAAAAAGAAGTACTTGGATTAAAGGAGCCTTGGTTTTATTTTAGAAGTCAAAGACATGTCATACCTTTTTAGCAAAATGTGATTAATACCAAATTTTGCAGTCAATTCCTAATATTAATATGAAAAACCAGAGAGAAGTGGGTAAAAATCCAGTCATCTGGATTTTTCACTTCATCATCCATTAATCCCTCTCTGAATGAGAGGCATCAGATGCAATTTTCAGGTAACGTCACATGAGCTGGTACTTAACAGTTCTCTCTTCTGACTGAACAGGAGTAGGTCTGCTAAGATTTAGTCCAATGATTTTATTTAACCAGAAAGCTCCTGGCTCTGGCAATGGCCCCAGAGGATTCTGGTTTTGTTGGAATTTGGATCTCAAAGCACAGCTTCAGTGTTAATTCTTTGATGCCATAGGCTGTATTTATGGTGACAGTCCCTTCTGTAAGGCCACCACGGGTATCTATGTGGTCCTGCCTGTCTCTGTGGTTCTTTCAGCAAGGTGAGATCTTTAGCTTCTGCCATGTTTGAAGAAAACTGCCCAACAAGTCTCAAAGAGATGGGGAAGGGCTGGTGCCACATCCCTACCCCAGACCACTCCAAACACTTGCTAACACAGTCACACCTCTTCGTGAGAAGTCTCTGCGCTGTCCATGCTGATAAATTTATTTCATACAAGTTTAAACTCCTAAAACAAACCAATTTTCTCTCCTGTCTAAAAATAAAATTGTTATTCATCATGGCCAGCACTTCTTTTTTTCCTCAGACTGAAAAATAATTAAGAGCTTCATCCTTTCCCTCTGTCTCCCTGCCCAGGTCTACAATATCTCAATCAATTTTTGCATTGCTATTACCAATTTTAATTCATCCATATTAATCCTGTAGTTGCCTTCCACAATTTCAGTGCAACCAGTCCATGAGATGAGCCTGTAAGTCTCAGATGATTTGTAGGACAATGTTTTTTTGGTTTTTTTTTCCCATTTGTGATGTTCTTAAAGAAAAATAGTATTTTGCCCAAAGAAGGATGAAAATACATTTTCCTGTCAGGCAGAGGGGGAACATTTTTGTTATGACTGAAAAAGTCTTAGAAGTTGTGGGGATAAAAAATGATGAAATTGGGATGCAAAAATATTGAGAAGAGGCTAGGGGGACTTGCTGCACAAGCAAAGTTCTAATACTCTGGGCCTGTTTCTGCCAGCAGGGATATTTAACAGGGATTTTGCATGGTATATGTTTCTGATCTCACTTGCATACATATTGTAGCATTAACACATCAGAGCTTGTCCTTTAAGGGCCACGAATCACCTGCCATGATTACACTGCACACAAGAACAGGGGTGAATGCTCATGTGGAGGATTTCTGCTCCTAAGGGAGTTCCCTACCAGCAGCTGTGGGTAAAGGTCCGGGTGAGAATCCAAAAGATTAACTAACATGGATTTACAGTGGAAAGGGACCAACACCCACTGTGGTTACTGAGCACTGAGAACACCACAGAATGCCTGTGATGCCTCTAATTGATGGAACATGTCAAAAAGTGTTTTCTCTACATAAACACCCAAAATTACACCTTCATTTGTCTCCCAATCTGGGAATGAATCAGGAATTCTGGGTGCACACAGGGTTGTAGTGTCCTTAAGAAGAAACTCCCTTAGCACTGGTCATATGCACAAATATACATTATACAAGCAGTGTCACTGAATGCAGTCTCGTATGTGAGTACTGTTTAACCAGCAGGGATGCCAAAATCTGTCTGCTTATTGCTGACTCTCAATTCATGTTTGATCAAAGCCCCACTGATACATCTATCAAACTCTCTGCTAACTTAATCCCTACTGCTCTCATTTCAAGTGACTGAGTTATTTCCCCCTGTTATGTTCAGCCTGCTGTAAACACCAGCACTTTCTGTAAGTCTCTCTTTTCACCCTGCTGTTTAATAATCTCCCCAGCTTTTTTTCTATGACAAATGTGTTCATATTTCTGGAAATTTTCATGCTTATTGCTTTTGTCATTTAAGCCCTCCTAGCACTGCTGCCCTCTGTTACCTTCTCTGTTGCACACTTGTGCCCCCATGATGTGAACAAATGCTCATCTTTCTGGATTTTCATGCTTCCTATTCATATATGCTTCTAATTACATCCCACAATTTACAAGTTGTCAGTATGAAAAATTATTAGCTATAATGACTGTCTGTGATGAATTTGTTCCATTCTTGGGTTAAAACCAAATTTCTTCATCGCATGAACATTTATTGCCTTTATTCTCAATTTACTAAACAATAAAATTATTTATTTTTATTTTTAGTTGATGGTTTACTGTATGGATTCAATTAACTATTATGTCTCCAGGCCAATTTTAAGGTAAAACTCGACTAATTCTTTTCAGGCGTGTGAAACATCCTCAGGCAAAAAACTGCTTGTATGTTTTCAAACTCCTGTGCCTTCATGCAAAGTGTGAGCAGTGACTCTTAATCCTCCTCATTTTACATCTTATTTATTTATTGTTGTACAATAGCTGTTACGTCATAAGACTGACTAGGAGTAGGCAAGAGTATTTTGAAGAAGAGTTTATTTGAAGGCAAAAAAAACCTCCATAAACCTGGGGTTCAGTTGGAGAAATGAATCTTTATATATACATATATGTATATATGTGTATATATATATATATATATGCATATATATATAAACACTATGTAGATATCTATGTGTATATATTTAATTATAGTATGTGGTTTTATTACTGTTATATTTTATTGTTATTACTTTAGGGAAGCAAGTAATCAATCAACACATATGGTATTGGAAATATATACAAGCTCCTCATAAAAATGATTAAGATTAAAAACAATTTAAAAATCCAGGAAATATAAATTCATATTATGACAATTGGATTTGAGAGAAAACTTGTGGGTTCTTTTTTTCTTTTGTATTTGCAATGACCAGATTGAAAGCCCTCATGATTGATGTTACCTTTCAATTCTATGACTTGTTCCAGTTTGTGTCACAATATTTGACTGATGTAGGAGTGTATTGTTCTTTGTTTGGATTTTTTTTTACTCAGTGATGCGTGACAGCATCACTTTGAAATCACTGCAAAAGCAGGGCAACATGTCAGCTTGATTTATTTAGCTGTTTTTCTGTTAACACTCCTCATCATGTTGGTAGAATGATCAGGTAGCTGGCACTAATGTCATTATGCAAGGGGCATTTTAATCATTCTACGAATATATATAATATTGCAAAAAAAAGTGTTTTCCCCATATTTGGGAAGACGTGTTTGGATAACATGCAGGAAGTTACCCAAGTTATCCAAGACGTACCAATCAGCAAGAGGGTGGCTAAGACTAGTTGGATGAGCTATTCTGTCTGATTTGATACCAACCAGATATTTTGCAAGCTGCTGAGTCACAAGGAAATGCTGATTTCAATAGTAGTATTTTACACAAAGTGAGTCTTTATTAGATTTCCTCTGCAGACAGACTCCTGTACATGTAGGATAATAATTTGTACTGCATTTATAGTAGTTGCATTCCTCTGGACATCGTGATATCTGGATTACAAATTAGTTATTGGTATTAATCAGTAATTTAAATAGGGCAAATAAAGCATGATTCAAAGATCTTTTCCCTGGTTTGAGTTATTGTTAACAGTTGTCATTGTATCCAGGTCTGGCTTATATTGGCAGTTTAAATTACCACTGGTGGGCCTACTCTTGAGTCCTCTGCACCAGCAATCAGAAAATTAATTATGACAATTTTCAAGACCATTTGATATCTTACGGGTTCTTTTAATCCTTGAATGAAAGATGCCTCCAGTCTTATGAAAGAGTTCATCAAACCTTGCTGAATTCTAACAACTGCAGGTAGGATGATCTGTAAGTTTAGTTTGAAAGAAGGGGCAAACTATCTGCTGATTGCACTGGGAATATCTCACAAGAGTCAAGTCTTCATTGGATGTAAATGAAACATCAGTCTTTATGATTACTTTACATCGGTGTCACCAGCTTGTTCAGGTGTTCAATTAATTCAATTAATTCCTCCCACCCCAATTCCAAATGGCTAGAACTAGAAAATAGAATTTCATTCTGAGCTTGAAATGCCCAAGAGGACAGGTAGAGGTGTCCATTGTAGAGTGTGCATGTAATCAGCTCCACTCACTCAATCAGCCCCACATTTCCAAGGAATGACTTTAGTAATTTTATTTTCCAAACTCTTAAAAGCACAGAAGAAATTGGATGGAGAGCTCTCTTAACTCTTATTATTCTCTCTCATACCTCATTTTCTTTAAGGCTTCTAAGTGTTTATTCGTGTTATACTGGGCTAATTTGAATGGACAATTTTTCTCTATTTGTATAGGGACACCGTCATCTGATATAGCACATTACTACCATGGTATTAAATAGGAATAATACAAAAAGTCTTTTACTATAAACTTTCCTCTTCTTCCAGAAGCATGCTGCTGTTTTCCTTTTATTTATTTTTAAATTCTTGATGGTGAAGAGTCTTTCCTGTGGGATAGAACAGTTTTGAGAAAAACATGAGAGGAATCTGACTTCACCTGTTTATTTTGATCATTTCATCAATCCTGTGGTGCCCTTGAGTAAACATTTTCTTTAAAGTGTTTCATTGCCATCATTCCTCACGTCCTCTGCAGTATGAGTTTTTCAGCTCTCTCATGAAAGCTTCATATATATTCATCTTAAAGAAGCTCACACTGCACCACTGATCCTTGCTTTGCTCTCACCTATAATTCTTTTACACTTAATAGATTTTATCCATGGACAAGTATTGTTTTAGGCTTTTTGCCAATGTTTAGTCCTGTGAACCAATTTTCTACACAAAGCAGTTTGCAGCAGCTCTCTGTGAAGAATGTTCTGGCCTTCACTTTCACTGAGAGATCTAAACTAGCAGACCTGCACAGAGTAATATGTAGTGTTGGGAGACACAAATCATTCTTGGCCACAAATGAAATGTTTTAACTTTTGTAAAGTAGTATTCAAAGTAGAAACCGTTGAGTTTCCACTTTTCTTTGCCTAAGCACTTTGAGAATGAAGGAAATACTCCACATTTCTCAGAGTACAGTAGTTTCACAATTATAAACCGCACCTGAATATAAGCCGCACTTCC
>VRYO01002782.1:19508615-19545888 GCA_009812075.1 Sialia sialis
GCTTATATTCGTGAAACTACTGTACTTTGTCCCTCTGGCTGGTGCAGTGTGGACTGGGACAGGTCTGTGCCACAGCTCCCTGTCAGCTCCTTGTTATAAAAACGAGTTAGAGCTGAGTCACAGCCACAGTTCAGCTAACAATGGGGACAAAGGGGCACTGACATCTTCACTCTGAAAACCTGTAAGAAGCTAGATGGATGTCCTTGTTTTTTTCATGCATTTGTTGTGGGGAAGAATGGGGGGTGGTGGTTATTTTTTGTTTGTTTGTCTCCTCTCTATAGTTCTAAAGTTGATATCCTGAAAAACAGGAACATGATATTCCAAAGTGTTCCTCACCTCCCACATTAGTTTAACAGATCCTGCAAAAAACATGTCGTATAGCAGGAAAAAAAAAAAATCTAATCCTTAGGATAACCTGAACAACATTTCAATAGACAGCATACTAATAAAGCTGACAAATATTTGGAAAAGCAAAGCTGCAAGTCAAAGAGCGTTTATTTCAGAAACAAAGGTGATCAGAGAGCAGTGTCAGTCTGTGTGGAGAGGAAGGTCATCAGTTCAATCCTTGGTGTTACTTCATTAGTTCCCGTTATGGGAGACATGACAAATACGGCAGGATGGGGGGAAAGAGGAGAATTTTTAGACACTGATCAGAATACAAAGGATCTGATATTTTCATTACTGCTCTACTGAGAGAAAGCAGAGATGTCTGCAAAGTTTTTAGACTTGAAGTTGCTCAAGACATAATGGCTAGAGTTGCCTTTTTTTATATATTTGCAGTTTTGAAATTCTTTTTCACATTAAGTACTTTACCAACTCATATGCAAATAATCCATCAGGGAGCTTTATCACCATCAAGCAACTAGCTTGATCTGAAGAACTTAAAAGCCCTAGCAAAGTCAGAGAAGCCACAATGGTGAGACCATAGCCAAACTGAATCTAAGCAGAGTTACTGCTCAGAGATTCTGTGCTGCTTTATGGGATGAGATGGTGTCAGACAGTGCCAATGTCTCTCTTCCTCTTTTTTATCCAGAAAAACGTATTTGGATTACACCGTGCTTAGTGTTTCTAGTCCTCCAGTCTCTGAAGATATCAGATAAAAGTCTACAGACGTGTCTTCTGTTATTTGTAAAGCTTCTTTGACCATCCACTGTCACCTATGGTCTTTGAAAGCAGACTAAGTAATAATTTAGACTAAGAAGAAAAAAAAAAAAGGTGTTGCAAAGAGTTGACTGATATTTCTGTGAGTATGCTGACACATCTAACATGGACCTCAAAAGGGGAAAGTTTCCTCATGGTAAAAGAACAGGAAAATAGAAAAATAAGGCCTGAATTGCACTGAGTTCTATGAGTTTTTACATCTCTAACTATAAAATGTCACAGATGTCCTCTGTTTGGACTCTGGGAGAAAATACATCCATAAATGTAAGCTATTAAAACTTATCTCTGTTTTGCTGAGCTTTAGAAATGTTACATGGTGATTGTTTCACCTGTTTTCAGGCTGGGAATATGAAATCTCAGTAACTGGAGAGGGAATATTAAAAGCATGTGGCAGATATAGAACCAGGAGCCATTTCTCTGAAGTTTTACTCTTTCCTCTCTAAAATAGTATTTTTGAGAGACAGATAGTAGTTCTATATGTTTATATAGATGTTTATGTTTGTGCTTAAGAATACTCTGAATCATATCAATTATGAGAAATATATTAAATGTACTGGTGCCAAATCGATTTATGTCAAGTATTATTGATTTCAGTGAAGTTTCAGCTCAAGATATTTATGTGGTTTATTTGTTCATTATTTTTACTTGTGGCATTTCTAAAATCTAATTTTAAAAAGGATTAATCTTTATGTCAAATAAAATGTTTTTATTTTAAACATTTTTTAGCCTTAAAATATACAAGTGGAAGCTAGTAATTGTGTATTAAAATGCATGTATTATTTTTTCAAGAGGTTTCATTTCAACAAAATTAAATTAAGTATTTCAATTGTACAGAAGTTTTTTAATATATAAGTGTTGAAAACAGCATGATGTTACAAAATGTCATTGCATTTTCTACTTTCATAAGAAAGGAGGCACAGGTGAAAAATAGGTGGAAAATGTTGTTCCCTACTACATTTCAAGAAATCTGATTCCCTAATCAAGCTGTTCAGATTCCCAGAATCATGGTGAAGCAGTTAACTTCAACTCCATGTACAATAGGCTCCGTATGACCCTTTTTGACCCTAAGAAATTTTCAAAAAACCCTGACCAAAATCACAGCAGACCTGGTAGGTGTTTTTTTCTCTTTTAGATTGGAGGTGATAATTGGTAACTAGAGGGGGAAGACTTGTTACTAATAAGCAAGAATCAGCAGGAAGTTAAGAAAAAAGTTTCGAAATTTCAGTCTATTTTGTTTTTTATTGTTCTTTATTTTGCTGCCACCACCCCACACCCCTAAATGGCAAGAATTTTCTTTGCTCTAATTCTAGACCAAAATGAGTGAAGCATTGTAGCTTCAATGGGATATGAGTGAAACTACTCAGATGTGTGCTTTTTCCCCCCTTTTCAATTTCTTCCCCCCTTTATTATGTAGCAGATAGCAGAAGAAATGGGATGAGCATTTTGCTGCTTGCTTCCAACCAGCTGGATTATTTCTAGTTGGCTGGTCACGTCTCCTACACCTAGTGATATAAATGATGGGCTTAGTTAAAATGGTCTGCGCTTTTTAATTTATTTTCCTTTTTTATTAAGACAATCCAGCAGATTGCTTTATTTTTCTTAATGGCAGCAGAAGGAGCATGAGTGAACACGCCTGGACTCCTGGTCCCTGGAGAGCAATCGCACATTTGTGCAGATATGCTTCTTGACCCTGTGTTAAAAGGCTAATCTGAGAAAAACAGGGCAATCAGGTCTCACATTTGTGTGTTTTCTGTGTTGTTGCATTCTCTTTCACCAGGTTTGTGGTGGTGTGTTGCTGGGGGCTTTTTCATACAGCCAGGTTGCTTCCTCATGCATCTCAATCCTTTACACAAAGGTGTATATTAGCTCCCTTGGTGTATACATATATTTCACACTAATATTTGAGAGTAATAGCTCCCTACTGCCTTTTATCAGCAAGCTGGAAAAGGATATGGACCCTGAATTCTGCATCTCTCTCTGTTGCAGAGGAGCTGAGTTTCTGCCATGCTTGGAGCAGCCAGGTCTGAGTTTTGCAGTTTGTGATCTAGTCAAAATTTATCCTATGTTCAAAATTTCTACACGTGTGTGCTAAATAAAGGATACTTCTCCTTTTCTCCTTCCTTTCTTGACTCCCCCTCCTACTTGATTCTATCTCCCAAAACTTGTTTTATACCAGAAACAAAAATAATATGGGCAAAGCAGGGGGAAAGCTCCTGAAAAATGTGTTAGATGGAAGTCATAAAAAGCAGAAAAATTGCTGTAACGTTGTAGTTTAGTGATAAGTATTTTTTGGCTGAGATTAGGAAAGCTAAATTCTAGTTCCTGACCTTCAGGCTTTTATTTTCTTTATTATTATTGTTATTGATAGCAAGTCTAATTGACAAAATGAATGTTTAGTTCATGTGTGTGCATGCAATGTCACTTCTGCCTAATAACTTTTGAACTTGTTGCCCAATTTCAACCTAATTTGGCATTGGTAAAAATGTGATTTGACCATTTGTGTGGGGTTTGTGGTTGGGAGCATTAAGCTTTTTGAGGGGCAGGGTTGTTTGTATGTTTTTGAGTTTAGATGTTCTATTTTGTGGTTTATGTTTGTTTTTCTAATGGAATAAATCACTAAATAAAACAGTGGAAAAGAGGGATGAGTGCGTGCTTCCCAGGAGAGAAAAGCTAGAGGGGTGAGCTCATCTCTGGGTTTGCACACCAAAGAATCCCTGCTTTTCAAATTCAGGCTGTTCTCTGTCCCAGGAGCAATCAAATGCTGGGATAATGGAGCCACCTTGTTTCCCTCTTGGGTTGTGGTGGAACAGAACCGTGCAAATGGCTGTGTTCTCAGTTAACTGGCAATTTAAGAGCAAATTGTCCAAATTCTATGGGGTGATGTAAATTAAGGTTAAACAACCTAAATCTATTTTAAAACCCCTTAACCCTTAATTTTTTTTTTACCAAAGAATGAAACATAAACTTGCAAACAAAAATTAAACCAGAGTGTTCTGAGATAATTCTTGAAAAAGCATCAAAACAATATCTTCAGATAAAAATGTTGCTATATGAAAAGAATTGCCTGTTCCCAATGAAGGTAGTGGTGCCAGTTTTTGAGGTCAGTTTAAGAAAAGTAAAACCACTTCTGATTTATTCATACTCTTCATGCCACCATATATAATTTTTTTCGCATTTGGGAGCCAGTAAACAAAATGTCAGTCTTGTTGCTCAGTAGCCATCTAGACTTGACTCCATTTCTAAGTCAGAATTCTCTCTCCACTCGTGCCCTGCCATGAGAGTTCAAGATTTCTTGGAACACCATTTAAGGGTTGGCAAGCAGTGAGGATTTGGGAATGTTTGAGGGAACAGACTTTGTGCAGGGAATTTACAGGGCTGATCTCTGTGGGTGGAATGCAGCAGGTGATCTGTCCCCACTGATTCCAGCGTGTATCTAGAGGCACTAAGGGGTTATCCTGCCTGGTCAGTGTGGTTTGGGTATTGCTAGATGTGTGTGCACTGCCCTGGGATACACAGTGTGGCAGCTGATTCGCAGTGTAAGGAGCTTCACACAGCTCCTTCTACATTCTCTGGAGAGACCCTAAACAGGGCTTGCTTTGCTGCCTTTCTCTGCCCACTTGGGCTCCCTGGGGCACGCTGGGTGTCCTCGCTGGCCTGGCTGGCAAGCTCTGCTGCTGGCAATGAGTTTTCTCTGTCTGCTCTCTCTGCTGGCGTGCTGCCTGCTTTTGCAACCAGCAAGGCAGGGACATCCTCCCCAGCAGCTCAGATCTAAATCCCAGATAGGGAGATTGATTTCCAGCACAGCCTGTGCTGTGTATAAATCCTGGATCAAACAGGCTAATCATTGTTAATCACTGCTAATCAGCATGATGGTGCCTGCAGACCTTGCAGCCCTGCTTACTGGCTAGGGGGGACAAACTGCCAGTAGATGCTAAATCATTAACAGTTGCTGGTGAATTTAAGTAGCTGGTGGTGTTGAATTTAAGTGACTAGAGCTGCTGTCATACACTGCCAAGAAATGAAATATTCCAGAGCTACGGCATCACTGTGCATTTTTCTCAGCACGACTGGGATTCAGGCTGAGAAGTGTTCATCTGCCTCAGCACAGGAGCAAACTTAGTGGAAGAACTCCTTCCAAATAAACTGCAGAGTGCTGTACTGATGATTATTTTTGAGGGTTTTTTTTCATAACTCCATCATAGATTGTGTTATAGCACTCTGCTACCTGCAGTTTAGCATTTACACTCAGCACTTTGGCTGAAAGGAAAACTAACACTGGATCTCAGACTCCATTATCTAACCTTGTTTTTTTACTGTTTGGTTTATTCTTGTATAGCTATGGAATTTGGGAAACTTTCCTATAGGCGTGATTTTCACCCTTTTATTTGCACTACACAGGTTTGATTGTTTTTTCCTTTTTTTCCCCTATTTTAAAATTTTTTTTATTTCTTTCTTTTAATTTGCAAATTTTATTTCAAAATAGCAAGGAAATGTGGCAGGTTGTATAGTTGGAGAGAATTACGGCCCCTCTCTGGTAGTTAATGTACCCTGAGCTTTTGGCTGAGGTGCCTCATAATGCCACATGAGGCATGTGGAAACTGCTCAGAAACACATTTGTTAGCTGTCATGTCAGTGCTTAATTATATCTTACTTCTGTTTCAGTGCATCATGCATAAGTCTGCTAAATGTTCTGTGTGAATCCAAACCTGATTTATAGGCACAAAAGTACCTTAGAGAATACCAGTGGAATAAAAGAGCTCCCTTTAATGTGATTTGCTATCTGCAGAGCTCAAATTTAGTGTAACTTTGTTAATCTTTGAATCAGTAAACAATATTGCATGCAGTGTGTAGCTTTAATTTAAGCAGATTGCTTACTTATGATCTTGTTCTCAGGTGTGCTGTGAAAATTAAATTTCCTTTCTTTGCTAGATTGTAGGAAGAGTTGAAAATATGGTGCGTGTGTGTTTCTAGATCCTCTGCTGCTGCAATTCAGGGCAGTTCAAATCCCTGACAATACCAGTGATTTATACCATCTAGTGTTCAGATTTTGCTGCTATTGGTGATGGGAAACAAAACACCATTTTGAGGCTGCAGCTTTCTCCCTGTAAGTCCCTGAACTAAGGGAATAGGGAGGGCAGGAGGAAGGAGGTTGTGCTTATGTAAGGAAGTGAGGTCTTGCTGCTGTGTGCTGGGGGTGCTGCTGCATTCTTCTCAATAAATTATTTTTCTCTCTCAGTTGGTTGCAGCAGCTTCAAGATGCCATAAGTGCTTTTGCTCGGAAATGAGATTTACTGAGTGCATGAGCCTGGAGCCTGGGAGCTTTTGGAAGCTGCTGAATGGTTGCTCTCTGCACGAGCAGACTGAGGGCAAAGTAATATCACAACACTTGGAGAGTGACTTCTCATGTGTCCTATGATGCCAAATAAGTTTGTTTGCTGTTTACCAGTGAGGGTAATGCAATATCTCAACGCCTATCCAAACACTTCTAGGGACACTGGATGATGGAATAAGGCTTTTCTGCTTTGAAACTCCTGGTGAAGGATTTCAGAGTGAGTCTGTTGCTTGGACTGTTAATACACAGGGGTTTCTTGTGTTGATAGCTGAAGCCTGTGCCTCCTGACACTCCTTCTTGTCTGATCCAGTACATGTGAAAGGATGCCAGTCGTGGAGTTTGCCAAATACCTGGAAGCCCTAAAAGATACTTCTCAAGGGGCTAGGTGGTGGAACTGAAACAGCCCACCTCAAACTTCTTGGCAAAGGAAGACAATATGCTTGATAAATTTTGGTACCGGTGACAATTGTGGAAGCAGGTTTGTGATTTAGGTTGAAATGTTATCAATTTCCTCGTTACTGTCCTGACAAGAAACGTTTTGGTTTTGCGGATTCCCGTACAGCCCTTTTGGTAACTGTAATTTCTCCATGAAGCTCAAAGCATGTGAGAAGGTGTTTGCAAGGAAGTGATCCAGAATGGGGATTGTCCATCCTGAGAAGCTGGCCAGACATGAAAACCTGTTGGGGCTCCCATGGAGAGCTCAGGAGTTGGTGGCTCCTCTTGGAGAGGCATTAGGGTGAGCCAGGATGTGAGGTGAGGCTCTGCCTGGAATCAGGCACTGGGAATGCGCACCCTTAAATAATAGAACAAGGTTTCTTTCAGACTATGAAAGTGAAGTTTAGAGATGATATCAGGAAGTTATTTCCACAAATTAAACTTTATTTAAACTAATAGACTTTTTGCAATAGCTCAACTGACCTGGAATTTTATCCATATAGCTCATAGCTATAAATGGGCTTAATGGGAGCAAGTGGAATTAAAAAAAACAGGTCAGAAATGGGCTTTTAAATATCAGCTTTGAATTGGAGAAAACTGTGGAGAAGCCAGATATTGAAATTTCTTGAAACTAAGTTTGAAAACTTTATATTACAATTGCATAGGCTCTTTTTGGAGGAGAGATGAAATATCTTTAAAATACTTTTATGCATGTAACATGTAAGGTGATGAAGCTTTTTCCCTTTTTTCTCCTTTCATCATGGTTGCTTACCACGGGCATTTCCCTTTTTATACTTCATATTCTAAACCCTGGTGCAAGCTGCATTGTTGTTCACCTTAGCTGAAGATAAACCAGGGAAGATTTGCATAGCTACAGTTGCTTATCTCTTTGCTGTTTTCTCACCATGCCCAGCAGGCATGGTAGGAATTTATCATTTACCGTGACTTTATTCAATCCGTGAAACCCAGAAATTTCACTAGGAGAAGGAGTAGCTGAAATCAACCAGTCTGTACTGTTTGCAAGACAGTTCTTCAATGGTAATACTTGCAAGGCTAATGAAGATACCTAGGTTTGCTTATATAAATACACACATAAAAACCCAGATAATGCCCTTTATCTTGTTAGATCCCCACATTTGATTTCAGTCTGTGCAGTAAGGAGTGAAACACCTTTTAATAATTGAAGGATGGACTGTCTCTGCAAATTAGCTCCCTTTAAAATTTAGAACAGTTTAGGGCTTACACAGGGGTCTCGGAGTCATAATCTTCAGGGAATTAAAAGCTGCTAGGAGCTGACAAAGGGAGAGAGAATTCAAAATTATTGCTGCAGTATGCCAGCCAAGGAAGTCAGCTGTGCCTGAGGCAGACACAGACACAGCTGCTAAAACCCTTGTGCTTCAATTCTGCATAGGCACCCAGAGTTCCGACTATTTTAGTGCAGCCCCAGTTTGAAAAGCAAGGATTTGTTCCCATGGATTCAGCTTCACAACAGTCTTGATCTGTGTGCTCTGCATGCTCTACTCACAGCACAGTTTTGATGAACTACCATCAACACATCGAACAGGGTAAATAAATTCAGGTTAAAAAGCCTGTCCTAGGGTTTGGACATCTTGGAATGAAGATCTTTGATTCATATGTCTCAGATGAGTTCTACTAAATATTCAGAAGGGCGTTGCTTAGGTAGATTAAACCCTCTTAAAGCAGTAGAGTTATTTTGGTGGCAAAACAGTTTAAAGGATGCAAAAAAACTAATGATGAGAGTAAATGATGTCCATGTAATTAGAGAATGCCAGGACTTGATTTCATGATTAAAATAAATCATAACTTAAAACTATTATTTTAAGATCAGCATGGAAAATGGGGATTTGATTAGTCTTTAAGATTGCATTCAGATTTGTGATTTTTAGGTACCTGAGCCATTAGAACTAAGGTAAAAACAAACAAACAAACAAACAAAAAAAACCCCTAAGAAACAAAACAAAAAAACCCCAAAAAACCCACAAACAAAAAAATCAACAAAAAATAGGTGATCCACCACTGTGCTTTTTGTTTGCCTTTAACAGAAACAATCCTTTTGTTTAAAGTTCAAGTCCAATAGACAACATCAGATGTTTTTCTTAATAGAAATAATAAATCCTAGACTATTAAACATAACTGCCAGTCATCTAAAAGAGAGGATTTTTTCATTGGAGATCTTAAATTTAGACTTCAGTGTGTGTATAAAAGAGGAGATTGTCATTTGCTGCATACAGTATATTGAGTGAAGGAAGATATAAGAATGAAGTTGTACAGGAAGACTTTGGTCCTAAAATCTGCACCCTTTGTCAGACTCTCATCCGTCTTCTCAAAGAGGATCAATTTAGACGATTTCTGTCCCTAAAGGAAAGTTTATAGGAGCTTTGTGTTTCTAACTCACTTTATGTATTTTTGGTGATTGAAGAGAGGTAAAGACTGTCTTTCAGCTTCTTGAAGGACTCTGCCAGGAGATACTCTCTGCATGATTTTCACATAGCCTCTACGAGCATTCACCATTAGATACATAAATCTGAAGTAAAGCTCTCTTGAGTAACGTGATGAATTCAGCCATCTAATGAAAGGGAACACGATATTCTCCAGATGGGATACTCTAATGTCTGATTCTCCTTTGGAAGAGAGAGAAATTGACCTCTAGGGTATGGTTGGTCCTTGCTGTCTGGTGAAGGAAAAAAAAAAAAAAGTAGACTATATAAATATGTTTTTTCCCTTCTTCCCTCACAGGGGCAAGTTGGTCTTTTTTGTTGTTTTTTTGTTGGAATGTGGTAGATGAAAGAGAAGTTGAATGGATAACACTGACAAGAAAACTTGCTTTACTTTGAAGATTTAAAATAGGCTTAGGAGCTCTTTACATCCTCTCTTGAATTAAGATAGTAACCAAATATAGGTATCTCTGGTACTATGCACAGGAACTCACTGAACACTTACTGCTTTTCAAACATACAATTATTTATTGACTGTCTCTTTAAGGGCGTGTTAGATTTTTTAAAATTGTAAAAAGTTTTTGAGGGTATTTTTAGATTTAAGAAGCTTTCTAAGATAATCCCTTATCTACTCAGCATACAGAAAGAGCCAAACCCATCAGCTCAGCATTGTCTCTGAGTTTTAATGGGTGCTTTGTGATGTTAAAGTGTAGTGAAGTTTTCTAGGGAAGGGTTGGATTAATCCAGTCCTGTAGGAGAGCTGTGCAAAAATAAATCTATCCATGTGAGCAAATTTTAAATAAATGGGTACATTTGCCAATCTCTGAATGCAGGATTAATTTTTTTTCCTGACTGATTCATGTGGGATCTAAAAAACCATGAGCCTAAAGTGTTGGAAATGTATAGGAAAATTGTCATTTGGTCATAATTCACCTTGACATGAGTGATGGAGAATTCACATGGGTAAGTGAAGCCTTTGAGGGCATGGGCCATAGTTATTAAATCAAGCTTTTCTATGAATACAAGATTTCATGAGGTTGTGCCTGCAACACACAACTTTTGTATTCAGGCAGACTGTGGGGAAAGAGTAAATAACATATTTGTGAATGTTTGTTTGCACCTGACATGGCTTGTTCATTTAGTCTGAGGTTTTTATGGTTTCTCACTTGCCCTCTGTGAGGTACGCAGGTAAACTGAATTTTGTTGCTTTTCAGAGTGTCTCCTAAACACTGACATACAGCTGTGCTAATATCAGAATAGAAACTTTGTCACTGGTGTCCTTTCTTGATTAAGTTGCTTCCCATCCTCAGTAATAAAAGAATCAAAGCAGAAACTGTGACCTGCTGCATCTTTGATAGACAGAAAATCATTGCAATGTACCTGCCTACAAAAACAAAGGCTGGTTATTATTCATGCGGAGAAAAGTTGAGGATAAAGGAGATGTTTACAAAGATCAGAATGAGTTTGCAAAAGATTGCATGGGAGACTGTTCCTTTTTTGAGTCCAGAATCTTGATTGTGCAGGCGCTTACTCTGTGACCCAATCATCTATTTAATTATATCTTGGATAAATTTGTTTTACAGTCTCATGCCCAAAATATTTAATTAGTTTAAGTTACAGAAATAGGATCAGTTAGCAGCAGCTCAGTTTTTCTAGCTGTTAGCATTTTTACTGTGCCATTTGTTGGTATAGAAATGCTGTCCTATCTATGCTGCACACTTCTACAAATGATTCAAATTCTTGCTGTCCTTTTGACATGTTTGTGGCTATTTCAATATACAGTGTCTCTCTATTTTTTCAATTCTTAATTATATACAAATAATGAGGCTTTCATATTTCTGTCCATACTCAAATTTTCTCAATGTACAGTAAAAAAATTTGCCCTTCAAGTATGTGGCTTTTTTTTCTGTTTGTAATTGATAATATATAAGAGGTGGTGAAAGGTAATCAACTCTATTGCTTGTAGACAATCATATAGAGTTTATCCCTTTAAAAATTAGGCATCTGACCAAAATAAGTGCATGACTTTGCCTTTGAAGAGGAATTAGTCCCTTCTGTGGGCTGAAACGTGTGTCTTGAATCGTGCTACTGGTCTCTAACAGCAAAGAATCTCCAGATGCTTAGTTTAAGTAAACACCTACATTTTAGACTGTTAAATAAGTTCTCATAAGCGAATTTCTTAATTAGATTTGCCCCCCCCCCCACCCCCCATCCTCTAATTCAAACTGTGGTCAATGGCTTTCTACAGTCTGTGTTGAATCAATTTTAATGCTCCATTACACCTGATTCTCTTTCCTTTTCCCTTGGAATGAAACTCTGGCTACCAGCTGGAGTGTTACTAGAGGCTCCCTGTGACTGACACAAATAGTCTTTCAAAGTCCTTTGGAGCTCCAGTGACTGTGTTGATTTATATCAGCTGCAAGTCTGGCCCAGTGGCTGTAACCAAACTATTGACAAAATCCAGAAGTTCAACTAATGCAAAGAAATTGATTTTTTTTAATATACATTTCCATTTGAAGGGTGGTCCTTAGAGTCATTCTTTGACTCTGAGTGGTAATCATATTCGTGTTGTTCAGATGATGTACTGTGCCTGGGGTTGCAATGCGTCAGGAAAACCGCATTGTGTTGGATAAAAATACAATCTGCAGTTGAACAGGACTTTTTTTTCACTGTTGTCTATCAAAACTTCTATTACTAGCTCAGTCATTCATTAGCAAAAATACAAAGCACATGTTCTGAGTTCTGCACAGGACCATCAATTATGCTGCTCTTGTAAAGAAGTACTGGCATTCATTTTGAACTGGACAGCAAATTTTTTTTCTCTTCTTTTCACAAGGCTATTTTTATTCTTTTTTAAGTGGAAATAAACATCCTAGCTCATCTTCCCGGGAATGTCCCTGACACTGGACATGGAATGACTAATTTGTAAAGAAGCAAAGCTGTGCTTGAATTCAGAACTTAAACATTTTCTTTTTTAAACTCGGCTCTTGAATTAATACCGCTTAAGAGAAATGTTAAGACTTTAGTACTGTCTCCAAAGAGCAGGAAATTTTGGATAGATGAATTCTGTCTGTCAGAGAACTGCAACTTCAGTTTTCTTGTCAGTTCCTATCTGTGGCTGTTTTTGGCAGATCAGAATGCTTTAGGATATTATAGAAATTATTTTCGGTGTAGTTGGACCTTATTTCTAGACAGGTCTATTGCCATTGTCAATTATGTTATAAATTACTATTATTGTAATAGACTAAGTAAATCATCATCATTTGTGGGAAACTTAATCAAGACCTTTGATTAAGGCTGGTTAGCACCCAAATTATTAAGTAGATGGAAACATTGCTCCTTTAAAAGCATGGAGGGAGAATGATGCACCCAGCGATAGTGAAGAGGGATGGAAAAAAAAGCAAATATGCCAGATAGCAGAAAATTAAAATGCATGACATGCTAAGTTTTTCTAGACATGTGTCTGCACCAGGTTAATGTTTTATGGTTAGAGATTCATGATAATAACTTCCTTAAAGTTAGAGGGGCTGAATAGAAAAGCACATACTTTTTTGAAATTTAAATCTTTGCCTATCTAAGAGCATAAATTATTATTTCAAGAACTGCACCACAGATCTCTCTGTTTTTTAAAAAATACTTTTCAGTGTGTAAATTGGAGCTTTAACAAAGGAGGTTAAGTTGGGGGCGGGAGGGAAGTAAGAAGCAAACTTTTCCTTTTTGTTAAAATTTAGAGATTTTTTCAGTCTGAAATCATGGCCTTAATGAAGTAACATATTCTGCTGGAGGAAGTTTTCTAACCATCACTTTTAAAACTAGGAAAAATGGGATAGGAATAGCCCATTCATAGGCAAGTAAGTTGAGAGGAAAAGATAGGTTAATATGAAAATATGTTTTCTAGGATTAAGTCTAGTTGCTATTAAAAATGACAGTGCACCATTTTGAACAGAATGGCTCACCACATTAATATTGCATTCCAGGCTTAGCTAGAAGCCTTTTAATGATGCATTAATAGGAATGTGTGGGGATTCCAAATAAGCTATACAATTCTCTGTTTCACATGCTTGACCCTAATGTCACACAACACTACAGGAACACCAAATTTGTATGTTTACCAGCTGTTAGCAGCACCATCGCTTGTATTTGTGTCTGAGCACAGCTTGGTGAGTCTCACTGTTTGTTTATGATCCCTGCTCTGCATTGCTGTCACATAATTCATCCCATCAATAATAATCACAGACGTGTTTACTTTAGAAATATGGGGAATGAATATGCTTTACTTCAACCTAAGGGAAACTTCATAAATAAGCACCTGTGAGGGAAATAATGAACCTGCTGATAAACATATGCATTTTCTACTGGAGACTATTAAAGCATTTACTCATGTGTCTTTTGAAACAGACTGAGGAAACACAACTTCATGGTAATTCTTATTTGACAGTGACTAGGATAACATATGCCCTGCATACTCCTTTTTTTGATTTGTTTGTTTTCCCTTAAATACTTTCCTATAAATAATGAGCCAAAACTGAATTTATTATGTCAAGTATAGATTATTTTGTTTATTGTGTAATATAACTTAGGATTTCCAGCCTAGCATCTTGCTCTCCCATTTTCTTGCTCTTACAATGCAGCTGGGGAGAAACAATCTATTGCGCTTCATTAATCCTTTTAATATCTGTTGTCTGCATTATTTGCTCTTTACTTTGTGGTAAGAATTAATATTTAACTTCCATTATGCAAAGTCCACTTAGCTGCATTAAATTCTATTTGCTAGACTTCTGTGTCAAAGTGCTGCTGGGACAGCGTTTAGAACCCAATATCTCTTCTTATGTTAATTAGCCACATCTGTGAATAGTATTTATTCAATTTCTTGAATTTCCTGAAGGAATTCTTACTTCATCTACATAACTGATAGGGATGGAAAACAAGAAGTATCCTTTCTACCCTGTTTACCTTTTTCATAAACAATTGCCTATTACAACTTGATTTCCAATTTTTTGCCAGTTTTCTACTTGACTAGCTGGTATTTTTGCTTAATTGTTTACAGGCACTTTTTTTCTCATACATGCATGTTTGCAGCTATTTGAAGTAGACTAATTCTAAACCTAACTGTAGTTGTGAAGAACTAGATTAGGAAGTTTTTTGTTTTCCTTGTTTATGTTTAATAATGATGGGTTCTTAATGGGGCATTCTTAATTTTGACTGCAAGCACACTGGGGAGGTGTCTCGACATGATGTAACTTCTCCAGTTGCATGTTGAGTAGCCAGATTACATGAGGACAGTGCAGCTTAGGCAGGGATCTCATCTTAGTTACCAGAAGCTCTGCAGGATGCTAACAATCAAAAAAACCCCGTTCCCTGCGTTGTATGTGCACCAATGAAAATACCCAGTGTCACTAAGACACTTCCTGTTCACTTTGGGGCCAAATGAAATCAATGGTGTTATCAGCTCCATGAGAATTTATATTCAGTTCTCCTAATTACTCACAGACTAGTTGTCAACAGGCTTTATGGATGGGATTAATATAGCTGAGTAAAGACTCTTAAAAGTTGTTTTCACTCTTTTCCCTGGAAATAAAACCCAGACTCTGGATGAATGAAGAACTTCTTTTTAAACTACTCAAGCTTTGCTGAAGTGCTTCAATGTAAAGTCTTTTCTAGTGTTTCCCAAATTAATTACTTTACCTTCTTGTATGTGTCTATAGTACAATCCTGGTCCTGTTCATGTTTTGAAACTAAACAATAAGACTGAGAAGTTTGTACAGGACATAACTCTGTTGGTTTTTATGAAGCACCATCTTAAGGTGGAAACAGTGCTTTCAGCTTTTGAAAATTCTAGGGAAAGGAAAAAACCCACAAGAATCAGGAAAAATGTCCCTTTATTCACTTAACCATTTTCTACTTGTATAATTTTTTTTTCCTAGAAGTGTATAATTTTTAAGAACAATTGCTTTGTGGGTTTTATTTATACCAGGGGAAGTAGGGTTCCAAATGCATCTGGAAATCACCGGATGGGATGGTAATATTAATTCTGACTCAGCATGGAAAAAATATGGAACAAAAGTAAATATTTGTAAATTTGGAATAATTTTTGTAAATATATAAAATAAATATTATATTATAAATATATATTATAAATATTATATAAAATAAATATTTGTAAATAAAGAAATCAAGACCGGAAATCAAGGTAATTTGTAGAAAAAGTATTGGAACTTGAATCTAATGAGCATTAGCAGCTTCAATGATGCAGTGTGAAATTTGAAAGCCTTGTAAGCAAAAGGATAAACACATTTGGGAGTAGACTCTGACTTTTGGGAAGCTGTCTTGGAGCAGAAATTGAAGGTTTGTTGGACAGTAACAGGGAAAAAGTTCCTTGCAGGTGACTACAATGTGATCGTCAAAAAGATACCAATCAATGAACACATGGGGGGGAAAAAACAGAGAACTGAGCAAAATACAGCCCCTGTTCACAGGCAGGAGCCCATTGCTAGGGCTGTCCACAGTTCTGAGACTGTCCCAAAATGCTAACTCCCCAGAGGAAGCTCAAGCCTGTCTTTCAAATAAAAAAGAAGAGGAAATGGTTATCAAAAAGCAAGCTTTGCAAAGTCAGCTCCAGCCTGCTGTCTTCGGTTTCCCTTTTGTCAGCAGAAGCTGTTGAGATGCAGCCTGGCAGCCCACCTGTGTTTGTTTTTCAGGTTATTAAGTGTCAAACCTGAGCCAAAAAGAGTGGAAGTTAGAAAATAAGTCAGAAAAAATTGATGAAATCTTAAAGTCAAAAATGAGAAACATGATCAGTTAACCCTGAGGGATACTGGCAGCTCTTCTGTGCCTGGTCAGGGTGCTATTATGCTTCAGGTTTTCTAATATTGTCTTGGCAGTGCTTTAGTTAGTGGCTTACAGATAGGAATGCTCCTACCATTGGTAGGAAGCCACTTTTACAGGAATATTTTTTTTTTTTTAGATACAATAGACAAAGCTAACTTGGAATTCTCTTCTTCAAGAACTATTTAAACACATCCTTATTTGTGTTTTTTACAGTTTCTTGCCCAAATTGCCAGTCTTTGTCATGTCAATAGATCTTCAGCTGGTGTAAATTGGGGAATTATACTATTCTTCTCATCAACTATTTTTCTTTTTTTCTGGACAGTGAATCTCTGTGCTGAACTCAGTCTTTAATGAGCACTCTCTGACTTGAAAGCGCTAGGTTTGAGAAAGTGCCAGCTCTTCAGTAGGCTCCACAATGTGAAGTTTGGAGCTGAATTCCATCTTTAAGAATTTAGGGTACTCATATTGGCACTATGTGATAAACAAAGACTTAAGGCCCTTCAAAAAGTATGAACTGTCCTGCATTTGATACCACATTTATTGGGTTTGCATGGCCACATTTTGGAACTGGGGCAGCTACAGGGTTGGTTTGTGTGAGAAGCAGAGCCAGTGCCAGGCAGCTCCAAGAGGGACCAGGGCTGCTGGTCAAGGCGGATCCAACCAGAGATGGTGGTAATGCCTCTGGTACGTGATAACATATTCAAGAAGAAGAAGATGAAAAAATGTTTTTGAGCAGATGTAATTGCAGCCAGTGAAAAAACAGATTCTCAAGAATGAGAATCAGAACCTAAGTTCTGAGTAAGGAAAATGACATTCCTCTTCACTCACTCTTCAGCAGTGGAGCCATTTGTTGTACTCTTGTTTGGTTGAGTTTTTTTTTTAATTATTATTATTATTATTTTAATTTTTGAGGATTTTTTTTGGTGATTTCTCTTTTTGGTTTGTGGGTTTCTTTGTTGTTTTTTTTTCCCAGTGTAGAATCCCTAAATAGCTTTAGTGATGCAGAACACATATTGTGAATAACCTTTCAGTGGCAAGCAGCTTTGTTTTAATTCTTGATTTATTTCAAAGGTATTGTAAGTAATTCTGTTTCTTACCTTTTGAAAGCACAGGCTGAAATCCATCACTACAAAGCAAATGTAGGGCCCTGTTTATAACCAGAGCTCAAACAGGCAGGTGAAATCAAGCTGGACTTGAGCTGTTTACTTCTCAGAGGAAGAAGCTGCATTTCTTATGAAAGTGTCAGGTAATAGAAATTTCACAGTATGCTCTTGTATGTTTTGGAAACTGATATTTTAATCAAAGCAGTAGAATTTCTTGGGAATCATTTGCTGTGCCTAGGAGAAAAAAAGGTGTTGCTTCCAGCACTCTCTGCTCCTGCACCTCCTTTGTGTAATGTATCATCAGGGTAAATTGTTACTGTGGAACACGAGAATAGCTTGAGTTGTGCAGCTTGAAGAATTCCTCCTGATCCTTGTTTAAGCTGACAAACAAACAAGATGAGCAGGCTGAATAGGTGTTCCTAGATGATTTGCATAATGGATTTTTGAGCCTTGGCATGCTTGCCTGCAAACTGCTCCCTCCCTTTCTTCTCCAGTGTGGAAATGTAATCTGAACTCTTGTCATGCATTTGGGAAATGGACTCCTACTTGTGATTCAAGGTAATCAGGATGCAAATCGGCTCCTGTGACCTGGTAATCTCAGCTCACCTGTAGGTAAGCAGTGATTCTGACAGAAATAATGATATTAAACCCAAGTCCCGCTCTCTTGTATGCATGTGAAAAATGAAGAAGGCAATAGATTTATTCTCTGAGAGTTTGTCTTGGTCTCATTTCTGTATTTCTGCTTAATTAAGAGTTTCAGGCAGTGCTGTAGAAATGTTTCTTGCAGTCAAAACACAAACTGATGTGGAGTTTGCCATGTTTTCTGATATGCTGGCATTTCCAGTAGGTACTTATAACAAGAATTTTTAACTTATCCCAGCATGTGAGGGTTGCTCTTACATAACTAGTTAATGGTAGATAACCCAAGACAGCACAGTTGATGAATAAAGCATACTGGGGGGAAGGAAATCCTGTAGTTTTCACTTTCCCAATGCTGAAAACATCACTGTGCCAGGGCTGTCAGCATTGTGACTTGGGAAAGAAATAATCAGGTCAAGAATATTTCAAGAGTTGGCCTTTTCCTAGTCGTGCTCCTGCTGCTCTTGCCCCACAGCCTTGCCTTTGCCTGTGCCCCAGCACCGAGCCAGCACTGAAGGAAACACAGCATGCAATGGCCAGCTAGACCCCCTTGAAAAGCAATGTATGCTCACTTCAGGGACTGCAAACAGTTAAGCTGTGTCTGGCTGCCTCAGTGGCAGTCAGGAACCTTTGAAGAATGCTTTCCTTAGGCTTAGTCTGTACCCACTTGCTACTTGCCAGGAGCTGTCAATGATGAGCAGAAAGCCCGGCTGCTACATCTGTTTCTCTGATGCTTCTACTCCTTGAAAAGTCAGAAAGGTGACTTTGCAGAGAACATTCAAAACTGTCCTGAGGGTCCCCTTGCAGCCCTACCTTAATTGCTTCCTTCAGCTCAAAGTGTCTCCTGTCCTTTTGCCTTGCTGAGGCAGAATCTCCTCTTATGCTGCATTATTTAGTATCTCAAGAGTGGGCACTGTGACTTCAAATGCTTTGAAGCCTCCAAGCCAACTTGGATTATTTAAAGAAGTGGGGGATTTCTCTGTGGGTTTCAGCAACCTGGTTATAGGAATGCTTTTTTAAAATTTCCTTTAAATACTGGACTGTAGATAGCAAATACTCTGCCTGGATAAAATGAGGATGCTCAGCTAAATTACAACAGAGGAAAACCTCCTCCTCTCACTTTGGCTTCAGCCCCTCCTAGAGAGTTCCAGTGCACCCATCCATCTCTTTGGCTATGCAGTTCTTGACTTAATCTCTGGGAATTACCACTTAACTTTTGAATTAGTGCCAGGGTTATGTTCCATAGAGGTGGGAAACCACACAAGTCATTAGTGAGTATGGTAACAGTGTGTTAGGGTTTAGGGGTGTTACTTGATTAAATCTTAAGCACAGCACTACAAACCAACAAAATCCTTCTCCCTTCTAGTGGAGTCCTTACCTACTGAGAATCAGATACTTTTGGGTGTAGATTTCAGTTTAGATGTCAAGAGACTTTTCTAGGTCTTTTTCATGAAAATACTTTGCTGACAGTAACTTTTTCCTTTTTTAGTTTTCATTGATTTCTAATTTACAGATGAGCTAGCAATCCATGAGGAGAACATTTGCTATGGTATTTGTGTACCTCATCAACAGGATGATCAGGACAGTGCTGAGACAGAAGTTTAAGTCAACTCAGTTTAACTTCAATTTTAACAGCAAAATCTTCCCTTTCATTCTTGTAGTGAAAGCACTATCTTTTTTTGATACCAAATCATAAGGCATACATTTCTATTATTGATCCCTGAAAGTTATTAGAGTTGTCCTGAGCTGTGTTTGTTTTTTTATTGGTGTGCAAATGACTTCTTCCTGACTTTTGATATGAAGAAATGCTAGTCTGCACTGGGAGCTCTCAGACTTCAGAGTTCACAAATTTGGTAAGCTATAAATGCTATTAATATCCATAGTATCAAAGATTAATGATATAAGTTTTGATTTGTTCTACAGACAAGAGAAACTTCTGATTTAAATTTAACCAAGTAAGATAATCTTTCGGACACTTGATGTGAACATATCACTGAAAAAAAACACAATTCATTTAATTTATTCCTTAAAAGTTGTGAATATTTTAACAATACTTAAAGGAATTTTTGTGGAGATTTATGTCCCAATGACCCAGTAATTAAAAGGATACAAAATTTAAAGCTCAGAATTCCAGATGAGTTCAGGAGGATACAGCTAGCAAAGAATTTTTAGATGCATATCCTAAATAATGTGTTTATCTCTGCAACCTGAAAGAGCTTTCAAAGCCAGTGACTCTTAATGCTGGTCAGAAACACCCCAAATCTCTGCTTTATTACTTTTTCTTTATCTGGAAGAAAATGGGATATGTTTGATGTTTTCTTTTGTATTAAATAGATCTGATTTCCATGGGCAAACTACTGATTAAAAGAAATAAATGAAAAAATAGTCCCAGACATTTCCATCAGATTTCTGGTCTGCACGCCTGTTCATTGGTGTAGAAACTAACTGGTAGAGGCATTTTTCTGGGGATATTTCTGAGATACCTTCCTACATGTCTACAGTTCTTGATGAAAAACTTCACATTTTCCCTTTGTTTGATGGCTTTCAAGGGCTCGCTGCTTTGAAGTTAGAGGCGTTGCAATTTTTTTCCCTCTATCAGTTTTCAGGCTCAAAAGCACTTTCACAATGCATATAGATGAAGGTTTCATGCAGTCTGATTTCTGCAGCAGTGAAAAAGGTGCAAAAGAAATTCGTAAAGTTCCTTGGTTTTTGTCTTCACTGTGAATAATTTGATAGTCTTTAAAAGACTTGAAATGTTGGTAAATCACTACATTTTATATATTGCAAAAACAAAAAATAGAAGAAGAAAAAAACCTATAATTTTAACTCTTTGCTCATTATCTTGGGAAGGACTTGCACTGCAGGCTTATGCCAAGCTGCTGAGATTGTCCTTTAAATGTGACTTTTGTCTGTTTGTGGGCTGAAAGTGCCAAAGACATACAGAAATCCCACTGTTTAGAAATGGGCATAGCCCATTAGCAATGCCAAGACACAAAAACAAAAAAGTATTTAATTCAACAGGACTGCCAAATTTTCAAATATATTGTATGGAAGCAATTACATGAGTGTACTTGAAGCTTGCTGGAGTATGCAGTGTAGCTCCTACTTCACTAGAGGTGATTGCAATTGTAATTAAAGATGCATTACTACATTTAAATGTGAAAATTAACAACCATCAGTCAACAGAGCTGGTAAAATGTCTATCAGAGGTCGTTATCCAAACTTATCTATGAGCTGTGTTTTTATCCTTCAACATGCTTTGAGTATGGATTTTTCATAGCTAAGAAGCTATAAAAAGTAATATTGCCCCAAAAGGTACTCCTGAAGCCATTCACAGCATCTCAAACCTGTCAAGATTGTGTGTTTCAGCAATCTAGAAATTTATCATTCTCATCAGTCTGTTTGATGAAATGAAATCTGCAGGTTGGTTGCTGGATATAAATTACCTGGGAGTCTGAAGAATAAAAGTAGCTCCTGAACAACTGGAATGAGGGGAAAAAAATAAAATTTGAGCCACATTACCCCAACTCACTCGATTTTTTTATGGAAACCTATTCCCAGGCAATTGATTTTACATTATTCATTATTTTTTTGAAATTTGAATGGCAGCTAGACTATTATAAAAAATAATGAAACTCTCCAAAGGCAGTGGAAGTACAAATTCAAGCCTAGTTACAAGTATATGGCTCAAAGAATGCTCTTATCCTTGAAAATGAGCTTCATTTATTTTCAATACACTGAGGAAAAACAACTGCATTTGAAACTCAGTGTTTTGTTCATTAGCACTTTGTCTTACCTGTCTTGTTTTAAGCTCCAAAATCCTCCCACTGTTCTGATTATTTGCCTGATAGGGTGTGATTTCAGCTGTAATTTAGGAGATCAGGAATAGACAACCAGGTAATTCATTCTTGAGGAGTCAGAGGGATTGCTTGGAACTTGTGAAGTTGAGCAGGGGAAGGGAACTCAATTAAATCACATCCATGCAGATAGAAACATCTCAAGCTGGAGTAAGAGGAGTTTGGACAATTGCTGGAATGATCCATTTTGCCTTACAGAGAGGGAAAGGCACATCACTTCCCAGAATTCTGACACTAAAACCAAGGCTGTGGTCTGTGTCAACAGTGCCATGAGCTGTTGCCAGACCACTTCTGCAGAAATAACTATGATGGTGTAAGACTTTATTCTTCTTCCCTCTTCTCCCATCAGTACAGTAGCACTGTTCTGCTCTCAGCTACTGCCTATGCAGCAAAGCTGAGGAAAGACAAGCACAAAGGCTAAAGTTTCTTGAAGGCTCAATGCCAGGTAGTTTTGCATCGCTTCAATAAAACCTTATCTCTTTTCAAATTGTATGTTTGTTCTTGGAAATTACAGAAATATGTTCACTGATACTTTCTCAATAAGTTTTGCCTAAGGTAGGGACAAGTGTTGGGAAAATACAGCTGAAGTGTTTACCTTTAGCAAAGTTAAAAGCAATCAGATTTCCAGTGATCTATTGGGCAAAGCCTGGTATTGGACATTGCTGTCACCCATGAGAACAGGCAAAGTGTTAAAACCCCAAAATGATCAGAAAAATTACATGGGGCTGGCTCCTCTCTGCTTACAAAAGCAGAAGCTTTCACATTGCAAATTATCATTGCATTCAATGTACGTACATCTTTTTTGTTTTATTATGTAGATTCATTCAGAGGAGGCTTTCAAATGTTTTTAACATATAATGACTTTTAAAGTGGTGGTGAAACAGGCTGGCACTGATTTTAAAATGTTATTGAAATGTATTACTTTTGAGGAATTTTGACCACATTGAAATAAGGCATTTAAACAGCTCAGTAATTCTGAAGTCTGCCAGTTGCAGGCAGCTTTATGGGAGAAATTGTTCCCTGTACAGCAGCACAGACCTTGTGTGGCTGAAGCACACAACCCTGGGCAGGCAGTGTCACCAAAATGTGTCCTGGTCACTTGTTCCTCTCACACTTCCTGTGCTGACTCTAACATTGATGTGATTCCATACTAAGCTAGACTGAGGGATTGATTCAGCTGAAAACTTTTTTAAAAAGAAGGTAAAAAATTCTTTCTATTTGAATAATTTCAGTTGGAAGAAACTATTGTTGTCTCAAAAAAAAAAAAAAAAACCAAACAAAACCCAAAAAGTTTAAGAGAAAAAGCCTTCCCCAGCTCTAGCTGTAGTGATGGATTAGTTTTTCTACAGGTTTCTCTCTAGGGCTTTTACAACATTAATTTTCATAGGCAGGAATGTTGCATTAGGACTTAAAATTGCTCAGACCAAAGGCTTTTTCTGTTGTTGTTTTTTTGACTTTCCTCTTCAGAGACATTACTTTGTTCATGATGAATCCATGGTAACTCAGTCTAGATTTGTTTGCTACCCAGGGGTGTAGCTTAACCCTGCACTACACACTGGGTGATATAAATGATGTTTATATGATTCCGAATGAAGCAGAAATTGATGTCAAGTCTTGTGAACAAATTTTGTCATATAATGAGGGAACTGGAATAACCAATGCACCCAGGAATAATATGGGAATGATAGGTGCTTGTCAGATTTGAATATTATTCATTTTCACATCCAAGGCTTATGAGACATCCTGTTTAATCCACACTGAAGTTTTGTGCCTCTTGGGTTTAATTAACCCTGATGTAACTCTGATGACTTCATTAAAGATGGACGAGAGCAGTGATTTACAGGAGCACAAATGTGGTATTTTTAACAGAGATTTAAAAGAAACCCCACCCAAATCTGTGGCAAGAATCTTTGACTGGATTTCCCAAAAGTATTGAACAATTTCTGCATTTATACCTGTGTTAGTGGGTTATATTTCACCAAAGACTAGAATTTGTTACAAATCCGTATTTGTCTTGACCAAAGAACTAAAATGGTTTGGTGTCTTCAAGAGCAAATCCCAAAACTATCAGAAGGGTTAATTAAGTAGGATCATTTTTGACTTGTGTTCAAAGGGGCCATTCATTCCTGCAGATGATTATTTAGGTCAGCTCTCAAAGGTGCACTTAAAAAAGGCATTTCTCACACACACACCATGTGTTCTTTTAACTCCCCTCATCTCCCAAGGCTGTTTCTCTGACAGTTTCCCAACAGAATCACATTGCTCCTGCATTTTCCCAGTTATTGAGAAGGGTTATTGAGAAGAGTGACTGGAGGGAGCTGGAAAAGTAAGTGAAAGCAGGGGCAGAATCATGACATGAGATGTCTATAAACTTCTTCCAGTGAGATTCAGAGAACTCTTCATAGCCAGTTCTGCTCTCACAGTGCAAAACCATGTATGAGAGGAAAATATCCACCAGATAATAACCTTTTCCTCAGAGAGAGTCATCCTGGGCAAATTTTAGTCAAGCATTGGCTAAACTAATCCGGCTTGACACCAATAATAAATTGTGCAAATTCCTGTGACCTTCATCGTTCTTATTTTGTATTAAATGTCATCTTGTTAGATCATGCATGAATGAATGGCACAATATGATAGATGGCATGAATTATTGTTCACTAATAGATTTTGTTAAAACGTCTCCTCTCTGGGTTGGTCCTTGAGAAATATGTTCAAAATTATTTCTTAGCAGGCCTTTGAAATCAGAGTTGAGGCCTTCATAGGAGTCGAAAAAATGGCTTCTGGTTGGTTTTAGTGTGGAGGCTTTTTGTTTAGTTTGGTTTTAGGTTATAGGGTTTTTTGGGTTGTTTTTTGTGGGCTTTTTTTACCATCTTGATTTTTCCCCCTCTGTTTGAGACATGGCTTTTTTCTCTGCTTTTACTACTACATGACTGTGGACACTTGGAGTAATGGACACAAATGCACAAGCTTGGCTCGGCTCTGACTCTGTAGGTCATCAGAAACCTTGAGAAAATAAGACAGACTATTTCTGAAATTCATGAGGAACACCCAGACTAAGCAGGATGGTGATTAAACTGAGAGCAGGTGAAAACAGATATTTGTTTACAACCCTTTAAGGCCAGCACTTCCCACCTAGGCTGTTTTCATCCTCCCTGCAAAGCCCTGCCCCATGGATGCTGTAGCCATGGCATTAAAGGGAGTCCAATAGACTTTTTCCTTTCCCCTGGCAAGCCAAGCTGCTCCTCAGAAGCCCTTAAACTTCCATTAAACAAATTCACTAGAAGAGTGTTTGCCTCTGAAATGGCAGAGTCCAGGTTATTGAATGACAAAGATATTTGCTTAATAGTTTAGAATAATTAGGATCATACCTAGGCTGATCTGATAATTTCATTTCCAAAGCGTTTTTGTCCCTAAACATGTCCATTTTGGCATGTAAGAAAATTTTTAAGTTTACTTTTCACTAGACACTATTGATAAATATTTTTAATATGCTTCCAGAGTTTGTAAAATTGTAAAAATTTTAATTGCTGGTGTTTCTCTTAAATAAAAAAATCCCCAACAACTCTAAAACTATCATTTTTAAGGCTTCAGGATTGTAGATAATTAGATGTGATCCATCTTTAGCCCCTTTAGTCCTTTTTCTGTCCACAGTTCTCTATAGATACAGCCAGATGATGTTTGATATACCAAACCAAATTCCACAAGGCAAAAAGCACTGCTCTCTGGCTCAAATCCCTTCTTTCCAGGATGAAGGATTTTGTAACATGGTTGTGTGTCTCAGGGTCTGGTTTCAGTCTGAGCCATTTTCTTTCACATACATGTGATATCTCTGACATACCTACGGGCTCTCTAAACAGGTATTAGGAAATTGAGACTGACTACAATGTCAAATTTTCTGATGCCTTTCTTTCCCACCTGAGGTAATGTTTTTCTTGTCTACCAGCATAGCTTGAAGCCATCTCTAGGCTGCTTCAAATATGTTGGTGTTCAGAACTGATACGTGTAGTTCAGATGGGAAAAAAACCTAATATTGAACTTTTGATTGGAAGGCAGCAACCTCAACTTCCATAACTGAGTAAAATCCTTACTAAATGTTTCTGCATATCTAGAGTGGATTTCTGTCAATGGACTCAAAAATCCTTGTGCAATTTTGGCCTTGACTAAGCAGCACATTTTTATTCTAACAACTATATTTCTGTAAAAATCTTTTGATGTGTCATTAAGTAGCAACCCATTTTGCACAGGAACTGATGTTTCCCTCTTAACCTGCTGCATAATGAAATTGTCTTGGGCTCTTTCCACTCAACTGCACATTAATTGGGTGGCACAGAAGGTAGGTGGAAGGCATAAGAATGTTCCATCTGAGTAAACTTCAGAAAATTTGGCTAAGAGCAGAAAACAGCAAAGGGAACACAGTGATAGGCTCCACAGTGGCTGCAGCTTGTCTAGGATGGCAATACAAAATCAGAGAAATCTTGGTCCATAATGTTTCACCACCCTGGGGAAGTGACCATATAATTGGATAGATGATTTTCCCTGTTCTTCATCTTAATCTTTTTCCCCAACTCCTTCAGTCGCTCTGTTATAGAAACACTGAAAGTTGTTATTTGAGGAACTTCAAGAAACTGTCAAGAAGATGTTATTTCTGAAGTATATTTCTTCAGTCATGCACCTCTTGCCTGAAACCATGAATATAATCACAAGGAAAGTTATGTAGAACAGAACAAGCAATTATAATGTGACAACTGGAAGGGATGCAGTGCTATGTTGGTATTTTTTGTGCTAAATTTTACTTATCAGACTCTACACATAGTACCTTTTCTGTTTGTGTTTGATAGGTATATAACAGAGTTGTTTGTTTATGGGGTGTTTTTGGTGTTTTTTTTTTAATCTCCAGAAACTTTGTTGTGTTCTGACTTTGATATGTTGCCAGCTTGATTTAGGTGCATCCAATGCAAGAGTGAAATCATGACTAGTAAAAATTACCAGTTATATTGCTCTTTTGGGACTATGCCAACCCTAAATAAGGCCCAAAATCACCTTTGCCTTGAAGGCAATGCCCTCTTGCTCAGATTTTTCCTATGCAGAGCCTAAAAGCTAAACTTCAGAAGGTGGGTACTCAATTTAGTTTGACAGGGATAAGATTTACCAAGACTGTAGCAGGTGTTTCCTAAGAGTGGCTGACCTGAGACTGAGAGCTGACATTCCAGCAGAGCATTCATTTCCCAAAGATTTCAGCAAATCTGATCCAGGTATGTTTAACTTCAGGGTTTCCCTGAACTGAACAAGGTGTGTGATTTCCTGTGAACCTCCTGCTCATGGGACTGGGTTGCTCCCAGATTTTTCGCTTTCCAACATCTCATTCAGTAAATCCTTCTCCCAAAAGGAGATATTTGCACACCTGTACTTTATCCCATCATATAAAGTAAGATCAATCTTGTTGAAATCAGTGTGAGTCTAATTCAAGCGGTGTTTCCAAGGAAAAAAATCCAAAATAAGCGTTTACATGACATTGCAGTCTAGCATTGCTTTGCATCATGTAAACAAGCAGGATTTGGGAAAATTAAGAATGTTGATGTATGAAAAATAAACTTCATCCTGAAATTTTGCAAAATTTAGGACATCTTAGAATTATAAACAGTCTAACCTAGCTTTAATTGAAACACCAAAGATATAAAGAGTATATAAAGAAGCCCAACTAGTCCCAGAATTTTACAGTCTTTCATAATTAAAGCATGTGAGGTCACATGAAGATAATAATGGATAAATTTCAAGCAAATTAAATGAAATATTTCCTGACAATGCACTTAGATTATGCTGGAGGTCAGAATCAAACAGTGGAGCTGCACTTTAAAAAAACACCAGCTAACTTTATGATCATCCATAAAACTTTTAGCTTACCTGCTGGACTGGGGTAGTCTGAGTTCATGACTCAAGGCATTAGCTGGTTACAAAGCGATTTAAAAATATTTTTATTTTCCATGTGTAAAGCATGGTCTTTCAGCACAATCCAAAAAACACCCCAAAAACCAATTCAACCAAAATTGCCTTCATTTTTTAGCAATGCTCTGTGGTAACAATACAGACTAAAAATGTTATACATTGTTAAAAGAATGATGCATGTTGCCAGGTGCAATTTGAATTGTTTCTACATCAAACTGTTCTCAGAGTATATTGAAGTGACATGATGTTTTTTATTAGAGCTGATGTCACATACATCTCTTGTCTTGATAATATGATATCCACGTGTGTGTTGCTCTAGTTTAGCATACAATTTTAACATACTACTTGTGGTGAGTTTTTTTTCTTTTTTCACCCTATTATTTCAGGTTTCATTAGGGTGAATTTCTTCAGGTTTAAAAGATCATCAGCACCATACTCTTTTATCACATATAGAATAATTTAAAGTCATTCCTGTTTCCTGCTGAAACCTTCAATTCTTCTGAAACTACTCCCTTTGAAAACCAGCTTTATGTTATCATCTTATCCTCTTGCAATATGTGATCCTACTATATCTCTAGAACTATGGAGCATTTTAATCAAAGATACTCTGTGTCATTAAGGCAATACCATAATGCAAGTGATGTTCAGAAATTATATATCAAATCTGGTTTTAAAATACATGAAGCTGAAGAATTGGAAATAGACTGTTTCATCCGGAGCACATCACCTGTGGTGTTTTCCCAGGTACACTAAAATCCAGAATGTTTCCCTGCCTGCATGGCTGCTAGGGCTGGGTCAAAGAAGGTCCTAGGAGCAGGAATGCCACGTGGAAACCAGATGTCAGTGGGGTTATGAAACAAGAGATAGGTGCCCAAGCCTTTTGCTCAGTGTAAGATAGGAAAAAATAATTATCAGGATCAGTTCCCAGAAACATTTAAAAAGTATAAAAGTCTTTGCAAACCTCCCCAAAAACCCAACGGATCCCTAAGGTCCTATAAATAGACTATGGAGTCATTGTTGACTCAGAATATTTGTCAACAGGAAAGCAGTGGCAGCTGCTGGTGAAGCTGCAGTTACCTTGAGGGAAAGGCTGCAGTAATATCTGAGACACCTTCACTGTTTTCTGGCTGCAAACACGAAAAGAGGGATTGTTTGCAGTGTTAGGACACTTCAATCAAATATTGGCTGGTTCTGACAATGCTCTGATGTTCAACATCAACCTGAAACAATTCTGGTGGGGTTGTGGTTATTTCCATCAGAGTGCTCTCGGGAAGCTTAGCTTTGGGTCCTTACCTGCTGTCTGTGAAATAAATGCACTCCTGACTGTGAATCCCACTGCCTGCTTGGAGAGGGCTGACCTTCCCCATTGCTGTCTGTTCCTGTCCTGTTCCTGTCCTGTTGATGCTGCAAAGTACAGAAAGGAAAGCAATGAGTGAGGGGCTCCCCCAAGTAAAATGTTGACAAGGGTGCAGAAAGCTGTTTTGTTTCATACTGGAAATTTTCAATCTCCAGGAGTGCTGGGTAAGTGGGAGAAAAGAGACCAATGAGTTTGAGATAAATAGTCTCCTGTTCTGGGATTACCTTTTAAACCCTTGAAGGAAAATTTAAAATTGTGAGCTCCTCAGCTAATTCTGCAGTGAGGAGGAAAACTAGGAAAAGACTATGTATATTAACAACATGAAAAGATCCTGATTTTTTTTTTTTTTTTTGTTTGTTTTTTTTGTTTTTTTGTTTTCCTCCAGGCATATTTGTTTGATCATGCTGGAGCTTTGAGGCCAAATAGCCTGCAAATTGCTTTCTCATTTCAGATGTTTCCATTGCTGCAAAACAAAGTATTTGTTTTGCAGTTTTAAATGATCCTCCCAAACATTTCTCCTTATCCCGTTTCTCTTCCCTGCTTCAGCGTTTTCACTGCTGCTGCCATTCATCTGCATTTCTTTCTTCTTTGATATTTATGAACTCAGCTTCAGCAGCAGAGTTCACAGAAAACATTCCCTCCTTCTCTGCACGACAAGCTGTGTAAAAATAGTTTACTCAGATGAAGGAAGAAGACAAAAAAAACCCCAAAAATACCCCAACTTCTTGTTAAATCAGGCCCTCAGTCCTAATTTCACTGTGATGTGGGGAGTATTACCTAGTTATCTCCCAGGGGAAGGAGTCTGGAATTAACCTACCTTCCTTCTGAGATGTAGGGAGATGTCTCAACCTAATTTAAACTCTTTCCAGGAGGAGCAGTCCTGTGGGAGTCTCACAGGAAGAACAGGACAGACTTCAGCAGAGTGAGGGGTGGCTGAAGGGTTCCAATGTGTGAGACCTCCCTGGTCTCTCATGCTCTCCTCAGCAAGTTCTTCCATCTCTGTCCCACTGTGTTTATTCACCCACTCCTATTTCAACAATATACTTTGACAAAAAACTTGTGAAGAGGTCTGGGTGTGAGTATTCCTGCCTTAGGTCTGCCTTGAAGGCAGCTATTAGTTCTGTTCTAACTACTATTACTTTCATTGCCAAGGTGCTTAAGAGACACCCAGTGCCCACGTTTGTTGATGAGTTTAGAGAACCACTTGATTTTTTACTTCTTGTATTCTTTCTTTTTGACTATGAGATAATTTTCCAGCCCCTAATGAAAACTAACAAAAAATACCCTAGGTTTGCATGAGTAGGTATCCACATTAGAACTAGAATTATGAGAAGGAAAAGTGAGAAGGAAATTTCAGAAATTGGAATAGGACAGTCTTTTCTAGATTTGTTGTCATTTGATGTTGTGCTGTTTAAATTAATCTTCACAGTGAACAGGCTGAGCTCCCAGAAAACATGAGTGTGGCAAACATTCCTATCTATAGGTAAGATCATTTTCTCTGAAACACCCCTCCCCTGGCTGGAGGCACATGATGCATAAAAGGAAATTGGCAGCATTTTCTGGCAATTCTTCATTGACTTTGATTTTATTTTATTTTTTTTCCTTTCTGGATGTTTGAATTATTTTAAATATTCTGGATAGCTAATTTCTGAGTTTGTATATCTGCGTGTGTGTATGTCTGAATATGAAATCTCAGTACACTTTATTTATGCATAAGATTTTTCTCTTTCTTCCACTGCTAAAATTACTGCATGAAATCCAGATGAATGATTCCGTTATATGAGACATCAAAATAAATAGTGTGAACAATCTCTTGCAGCTTTAAACATCTATGAATCAAAATCTATTTGCTCTCTTCATTGTTATGTTCCTACATCTCAATTAATGAGATTTCTGAACAACAGTGTGGGAGTAAGAGATTTTAATAGAGTAGATAAAATGAAAAAGTTGAAAGGAAAAAAGCCTGATGGGAACCAAAAGGGACTTTCTCCATCTCTTGGATTGTTAATATGCCTTTTCTCTCTAACTTCTTCAGACGTTCTTCTGGAGATCAATTAACTTTCATTTTAAAGTTTACATTTCCTCGCATTTTGCTTTTCTTTCTGGTTAACGCTTCACATTGTCAAACTTATTAGCTATGTCCTGAATAATCCTGTGTCCTCCTCTTATTAGTCATACTACCATGACAAGAATGTTTGGGTCTGTTTATCTATATATTTTAACCCTTTCATTTATCTAAGAGTGTATTGCAAGATTAAAGACACGGCAGAAATCAGCCTGGACTTTTACCAAGCCACATACAACTAGAAGGAAAGCAGCATCCCCATCAACCACCAGTAGGCTGTAAAGGAGGATTGTGGGTGATGCTGGGAATCACAAATAAATATACAGGCTGATAAGACAGAGCCAGCATGGATGGCCCATACGGTATTTGATGGCAGACAGTGTTCCACTCTTGTCATTTGAACTTTATAGTTTGTTTTTGTGTGCAAACATCTTGCAGACACTTTGACTTCTCCCTTAGTCTCCATAATGTTAGCAGAAGGATTCCAAGTGCCTGAATGCTTTATCAGTTTGGGTCTCCTCTGCCAGTTGCTGCTCTGTGTAAGGGGAGGTCTCTTCCTGCTCAAAACCACCACCGTAGCTATTGCTGTTCTAGAGTTACTGGTTTGAGCTGACAGCAAGTTAGGATTTAACTCTGTTAATTAACAGCTTTCCTTTCTCTCTTTGGAAATTCCACAAGAGGAATGTATTGAAATATTGTAAGTGCTTTTGCGTGTTTCAATGTGATGGGGATGGGGAAGACTGTTGACTTAGGAAAAGAAGTTCTTTGTGACCAAACTGTAGGGCTGGAAGTTCCCTGAACCCTCTAATAGCTTTTAAATTTATTAGCCAGTTTCAGTAAGATGGAGCAGATCTACAAGACAGTAACTTCCTGCAAGTTTAATGACAATCAGGTGCTAGAAAGACAAGGGACGGCTACAGAGAGAAAGGTACAGGCAAGTCAGCTCTTAGTGATTCTTGCCTAGTTTGCTCAATGGGAATGGCCAATGCATGAGTCAAAATGCAAAAACTCAAGGCAAGCCAGATCAAACTGGGTTTATTTTTCAGCTAAGGAAGTTAGGGAAGGGGTGAGGTCGAGAGATCTTGGCAAAATCTTTGGTGTTGTCAGGGGTGCTTTATTGACAGGAGTCTGAGGAAGGAGATTGCAGTCTGCAGAAGAATTTGCTAATAGGTTAGCAGATATAAACAGAAAAATTTTAGGAAAAAATCTCCAGCTTTTCTGTGACCAGTAAAATAAGTTTTATTTCTGGCTAATCATTGATTCATGTTTATCATTTTCACTTCAAACCATGAGACTCAACTCTTATGGGTAAAGGTGAGTCACGCTGCTTTTATTTCCAGATTGTTTTTCAGCAGACAATTAGAGACAGTAAAAGGAAATAGTAATAAAAAATACAGAAAACTGCAGGCATGGAAGAATCTGGAGGTTTAAATATATAATTCATGTGGATATATTTTTAGGACAATCATTCATTTTAAAAAACATTTTCTGACGTTCAGTGGCTTATAATGGGGTAAGTTTTAAATTAAGATTTCCGTCTATGATATTTTCATTGTAAAATCCCTTCTGTATGTTGTGTTATTAAATTCAGAAACAATGTTGTAAGATGATGCAAACACCATTTCTAGGACTGAAATAATGAGAGGCAGCTTATGAAATCCCATGACGTTTCTGAATCTGCTAGAAATGTGTTAAAAATAAAAACAATCAATGCCAAGGTTTTTTCTTTCCCCTAATACATTTTAAACATCTATAATTTCACATTATTACAGTATATCTGGAAGAAAGGAGAAATGTGACTCCAGATTCCAGCACCACCCAAAACAAGGACAGGATAATTATTATACCTTAGCCAATGATCAAGTCATACACAAAATGTAATGATAAACAGCCTCTCTGAAGTGGTCTGTATTCTTCCCCTAGAACCCATTTGTTTAATTTGCTTCTCCCAAGTCTTGTGTTTTTCTGCCTGTATGACAATTTCTTTATCTAGTTTGCATCTTCCTTAGGTTTTATCTGGCAGTCTTTTCCTTTTTTGGCTTCTTCCATATGATAAAAATTATATTCAGCCAATTTTAAAAGTAGATATAAAGCTCACCCAAAAAAAGGCAAAGAAATAGGCTGAAAAAAGTTGTTAGCTTGAATATGTTTTGTTACAGCATATTCAATGAAATTTTTTTGAAATTTCTGAAGTGTAGGATGGAACATATTAAAAAATAAGAGCAAATGCATGTGCTGTGGGAATTGTTTGACCACTTACTTGTTTTGAGCAGGGAGTGATTCTGTATATAGTCACAGGTAAGTGCATGGCTGATCTCTTGTCATTTGCAGAGATTTCTCTTTTTTTTTTTCCATTAACTAAAAAAAAATAAATTCAGGTTTTTCAAAATCTGGGGAAAATAAGTGTCAAAACACTAGAACTTCATAATAAGGTGGAACTGATTTCCTAGTAAACCTAACTGGAAATAGGTACTGCTTTAACTCAAACGCAAAATCTGTTTTACCCCACAGGTGTATCTTGCTGTTAAATATAATATTGGTAGCTATGAAGGTAATCACAGATTTTCACCCAGGAAATAAATAAAAAGCTTTCTAATCAGCTATTGTGTACTAACTGGCTTCTATGTTTAAGAGGAATACATGCTTTGTGTGTGTTTCCCTGGGGATAGTTATGTCTAGGTTCCTCCTGAAAGGCAGGAAATAAATCCTTCTAATCGGCAGTCTGCAAGCATTTGATTTCTGCATACTCAGCCCAACCCAGCCCATGAAAGGTGAATGCAAAACTATGAGCTAATGAATCAAACAAACATTCAACTTTTGAGAGAATTTGCATGGTGTTAATATTGGAGCAAATGATAAATTCCAAATGAAATTCAATGAGACTGAATCAGCCTTTTTGAGATTTATCTATCTGTCTTTTTCTCCTTGGAAAGTATCAGAGATAAAAATGTTTATTCTTATTTTGTTACATTTGTTTGGATTTAGTGTTGGACTCGGCAGACTGGATCAGACCCAGGTTCCACAGTGGCCAATATTTTGTCTTCATCTTTGACCACTGACATATAAAGTCATGAGAGTCGTGCTCCCTGTTTTATGATATGAGGCTGCAGATCAATGAGGTTGCCCCTAGTTATGTGTTCTTCACATGGAGTTGTTCTCCACAAGCAGAGGAGCTCAGGAAATCTCAACATAAATGAAGACATTTAGACACTGACTTCTAAGCTTGTATAGCCTCTCTTGCTGGTTGATAGAGAAACATGGGCTCTTGTAGGACACAGTTTATCTTGCTGTAAGGCAGACATCCAAGAGATCTGTCTGGTGCCTAGGAGAGACATTCAGAGAATTGTATCTTAGATAAGTCTACTTCCTCCTACTGATTGCAAAAGCAACCTGTAAAACTAGCTCCGAGGTAGACAACTACATCTGTGTGAGATTAGTCTTGTTCTTGCCAGCTTGAAATATGTGGGTAGGACATGGTGTTGATGTTTTCAACTCTAAAACATTTTTATCCTTTCTTATAAAATTCTGTTGGTTTAGGAGTTCAAGAGTTGTTAGAAACAGCAGGAGAAGACTACTGGAGATCTCCAGGGCTGAGAGGACAGTGACAGCAATGAGTTTTGATGTGTAGACAAAAGCCCAGCTATTGATGAGCACAGGAGTGCAGCTGTTCTGTTGGTTGGTTCAGTGTCTGCTGCATGTGATGAGCCACACTAAGTAAAAACAAAAGTGATGGGAGAGGCAGAACACAAGCCATGGAAGGTCATGAAAGTGTGCTGGAAGTCTTTACCCCTCCTCCTTTCTGATTTATGTGAAGACAATGGAGAAAGAAATGGCTAAATGGTTCCTGGAGATCAGCACCAAGGGCCAAAGATCAAACGTAGCAAATGCTTGGGTCTGTGTGGAAAGGCAAGCTGGTTTCTGAGAGGAGAGAGATGTCTCTGTCATTTAGGCAGTATATATATAAATATCTTAGCCTTTTATCAGAGCCTTTTGTCACCATATTTGAGAGGAATTTTTTAAATTGCAAGTTACCATACTGCAGCTGACTCATAGGATTGGAAGAATCACCCTTACCTTGCCCAGAATCAGAGAGAAGGTTTTTCCCTCCCTTTTCCATTTCTTTTGTGTCAAAACTTGCATGTGTCTCTACAGAAGGTATTTATGTGGTTGTTTCAATGCTCTGCTCTTTTCACTTACCAGATTTATTTAAAATCCATGTTTGGGAAAGTTAGAAATCTGCTTGATCCAAGGAGATACTTAAATGTTTAAAGTACTTTTAGTAGTCTTTTCCTTCTCTTTTCTTGCATTGGACAATGCTTTTAACAGGCAAAGGAAAAAGATATTTCAGGCTTTCTATGGAGAAAAACTTGCTGGATACTTTATGTAACACTTCATCACTGCCTGTGTACAAAGAATTCAGCTAACTTTAGGAAGCAGCATTTTGGTATCATTTTTTCTAACGGGGCATGTCCAAATAAGAAAATAATTTATCTTTTCAATCTTACTCTCCTGTGTATTTTCCATTTTGGTTTAGCTTTCCATTCATCATGTGGCACTGGTGCATATTGTATTAGGGTATTAGATCAAACTGTCAAAAAGCTGCCTTTTTTTTTTCCCCTAAGCATTTGCATTTTTGGAATAGTAATTAATTCAACCAACTGGAAGTAAGTAATTAGTGACTTTTTTTCCTTGTGCTTGTTGCAAGTTTTGATATGAGGTATTTTTAGAAGGCTGCAGTTTTAACGTCTAAAAAGCCTTCTTTTGGGTACCTTGGTTATACAAAAATAATGTGCTAAACATGGTTTTTGGAGGGAGAAATGCCTAATGACTCAGGGAAGAGCCTTGTGGATTATCAATGGTTGTCTGCATAGGTGGTTTGAATATTCAAGCCTTCATGTTTTATAATTATAGCCAACTACTGTGACTACATGTAGGATTAGTGTGTTCCATTCTTGAAGTTCTGTGTGCTGTAGATGACAAAAAAGTTACTTGAGATGAAGCTCAGCTATATGGGACCAGTGAGGTTGTGACTGATAAGCAGCAAGATAATAGAATAAAAAGCAGAATATTTGTGCTCTGAAAGGACTGGAAAGCTGTGCACAGGAAGGTAATGCTGACAGGACAATGTGCAAGTGTAGCAAAGAGATCTACACAACATAAACAGAACCCACAAATGATTTAAAAGATGAACTTGAAAGTATGGAAAACTATGCAAAAGTCATTGAGCTATTTTAAAGAATATCTGATGGAATGATGGAGGAAAATGGCTGGCAGGAGAAAGACTAACACTGCAGAAAAGGCCCTGATTCATTGAGCTTAGAAAAGGAGCTGAGGTTTGAGCTCAGGATGCTGGGCATTGAATGCGCACTGTGGGCTTTTCAGCCATACCTGTGCAATGCTGAACTTCCTGCCTGCTGGCCTGAATCTACAAAGTTGTGCATAAATCCACATCCCATTATGTTGAGTGAATGTTGGGCTTGGGAGTGAAGTACAAGGAAAATGTTTGAAATGGTTCCTAGAGACAGCTGGTGTTCTCTCAGCTTAGAGTGCTGAGACTCAGTCAAGTTTCTGGGAATGCCTGGAGGACCAGGAGTCCTGGGACCAGAGGGAGTACAGGATAGCCAGTGTAGGGTATTGTGAAATTGTTCAAGTGACACAGTAAATAAACAGAGGATATAGACCCTCTCATCTTCACTTCCATTCTGATCTGTGACTTTAATAAAGAATCTTTAACCTACAATTTTCTGGGCTGAGATGTGCTCACCTGTCTCTTACACTGTCTCCTTCAACCTGTGGCTTTGGTGTATTCAGACCACAATGTGTAGAAATTCATTTGAGGGTGGTGAAGATGAGTCATTATCTATTAATGAAAAAGGGAAAATTTGGGACCTAGATAAGATCCATGATTCATTTCACATGACTTGAGGTTGTTTAGTTTCGTTTAGTGCAGCAAAGGCAAGAAAGGAAAAGGAAAGCTTTCTTTGGGGCTTTTTACTTCTATTATTCCCAGCCATGTGATATGTTTGTCCATACCACATGATGTGATCCTCAAACTCAAAGCTTTCTTTTCCCTCTACACTATTTATTGAAAAAAAAA
>VRYO01002782.1:19546888-19598301 GCA_009812075.1 Sialia sialis
TTTTTTTGGTCTATTTAGGATCTGAGATAAACTGTTAAAAGAATAAAAGGTCAAATGTGTTGTTTCCTTTTACAAGGAGGTAAACTAAAGGGAATGAGATACTTGGGCTTCAAAGGGCCAGGTCTTCCAGCTGCCTAGCTGGCAGAAAGAAGGTAAACTGTAGTTTGAAAAAACAAAAGAGTGAACCCAAGGCTTTGTCCACCATTGTGTCCCTTCTCTTTTACCCTCTTGTGAGTTGATGCATATCAGTGGGATTGGGATAATCCATGCTTTTATAGATCAATGGATTATTGACTTTTTTTCCCCAGTATGTAGGGAGGCACGTTATAGATGAGGGTAAAGCATTCATGCATGCATGTACAGTAATTTCACGCGTATAAGGCGCAACCTTTTGACTAAAATTTTGATCAAAACCCGGAAGTGCGCCTTATAGGCCGGTGCACCTTATATATTGGGAATTTGCTAACCCGGAAGTACGAGCTGTGAGAGCCACGGAGGGAGCCACCAGTGGATCCTTGCTGCAAAAAAAAAGTGTGCCTTGTACACTGGTGTGCCTTATATATGGACAAAGTATGGAAAATTGCTGACAACCTGGAAGTGCGTCTTATAATCCAGTGCACCTTATAGGCATGAAATTACTGTATATGTGTGTGTCTGTGCAGAAGTGTGTGTATTTGTAAAATAATTGTAATTTCTGTTAATATGTATGTAGTGTTATTCTTCCCATATCCCTTGTTTGACCTTGTTTAGAAAACAACAAATATAACATTAACCTTGCTGCTTCTATGATTTTTATTAACTTTTTCTAGCTGTTTTAATTTTCTTATTGCAAATAGCTCCTGTAATTCAGGCGCAGTACTGCCCAATTGCATGGTAATTTAGTGCAGGGGGGAAGTCAGGCTCTTTAGTGACCTTTTCACTAGAAATTTCTCATGAAAGCAACGGTTAGCAAGTTTGAATGTGTCTTTTTATAACCTTTACAGTTCAGCGTGTGTCCTTCTAATGAGCTATTCAATAACTCTACCTCAGCTCTGCTAATGCTAGTAATATTTAATATGTGGTTGTGTGGTCTTGAAATTCATTCTTTCTTTTTCAAGGCAGAAGTAAGCAATGCTGAGAGTATGGTAAACACCTAAGACGCGTCTAATACAGCTCTTGAAAAATAGACAGTAGAAAATGCCTTGAAGTCATCTTATCATATGAATAAGGCTAACCAATAATGATTCTTATGTTCTCTCCCATCTAATCTTACAGAATTTTTTAGTGATCAATATCTAGCAGAACTTCACCATGTTATTTTTCTCCCATGATTTTATTAAATTAGATTTGAGACAATATGAGCTTTGAAAATTTTCAGAATTATTCTTCTAAATGCATGTCAGCTTGGTTCTTTTGCTCGTTTTGTACTAATAAATAAATATATTGGAGATTTTTAGGTTTTTTCTCTTCCCCCGTGAGTCATCTTTTTAGCCATTAAAATACCTGGTTACAGACCCATACTTTTTATCATTTTGTGTCTGACTGGTTCTGCCCAAGGGTTCTTGCTTAACAGAATACTTAAATTTTTATCCTGATCATCCCAGAAATAGTGTGGCAAAATTTGCTGCTTGCCAGTTTCTTTCTAAATTTAATGATTTTTGGTGTATTACAAAATAGTCAATCTCTGGTGTGATCTGAGCCTGGTTTTTATGTAGGAACACTTATAAAGAAAAAAAAAATGCTTTTGAACTTGCCATTTTATCAGAGGTTAAAATGCTGAGGCATGGCTAAAAAATTTTAGTTTTCATTCTGAATTTTAAAACAGTTTTCTTATTTGATATGAAATTTATTTCTCCACCTGCTTTATTAATTCCAAGAGGGCCAATAGCAGTTCCTTAACCTCCAAGGATATTATAATGAATTTGCTAAAACAAAGGAGCTTGGATAGCAGATTCATGAGCGCTGATGAAGTATCTAAGAAGAAGAATATAAATCAGTTACAGTAATTTCATGGCTATAAGGGCGCACCCTTTTGTCTAAAATTTTGATCGAAACCTGGAAGTGCACCTTATAATCCATTGTGCCTTATATATGGACAAAGTTTGGAAATTTGCCAACCCAGAAGTGTGAGCTGCGAGTGCCAGCAGCTGCGAGAGCCGTGAGAGCTGAGCCAGCCGGTGCCAGGGGCAGGCGGGAGTGCCGGGGCCCACGGCATGAGGAGGGCGCCTGGGGCTGCGTTTAAAGGCTACGCCAATCCGTGAAAAATGTTTGCAAATTGAGCACCTGCCAGTAAACCCCGCGATCGTGTGATTCCATTACTAATTCATTACTTTATTGTGCACAGATCCTCACTGCAAAAAAAAAGTGTGCCTTATAGTCCGGTGCACCTTATATGTGGACAAAGTTCGGAAATTTGCCGACAACCCGGAAGTGCACCTTCTAATGCAGTTGTGAAATGACTGTACTTACACGCTTTTCTCAGCACTGTACTGCAACACTTTCAATAAAGTTTTAAAACAAAAAGAAGTTATTTTACCAAGTTGTCCAACTAAGTTAGTGTTTCTCCATCATCCCTCTCTGCATATCCTGTTGTCTGTAACAATAATTTCAAACATGAAAAGGCCCAGAAAAGTGCAGCTTTTAAGAATTGTAGCTTCAAGTCATGTCAGTTTGATGCTTTGTAGGCTTTTCTATTAGACTGTGTCTGTTCTGAATTGTAAGCAGCATATCAGATTCTCTACATGCTCATTTGGACCTGCTGCTGTCTTTGACACAGCCTCCAGTCCGAGCTGAAGAGTTTTATGGTTGTCTCTTATTTTTAGTTTCTTTTTTGGGGGGACTCCTACAGATGCGAAGGCTTCTTTTTGATGAAAAACTTGTAACACTTTGAGGTAATATGCATCTGCAGGTCTCTTATCAACAATAACAGCCAATTAATAACCAGGAAAAATCATTACTGAAGCTACACTCCAGCTGCTGAAATAAAGCTGTTCCTCTCATTCATTTCATTCAGTAGAAGGCAAAGATTTCTTCCCCCATTGTCTGCTGCTGACTAGAGGTTTCACTTGTCATTCCAGATGCATGACATGGTGAAAAGATGGGACCTTTATTCTGGAGAGTTTAGTGACCTCTTTGAAGAAATAGGAAGGTTTCTGTTTTGTGGAGTAGGGAATCATGAGGGTGCTCAACCAGTAGAAGATGCATAAGACCTATTACCTCCTGATGCTGAATATCTGCTGCTGTAATGAGTTAACATCCTGAACAGAAATGCAGAAGAGAGGAACCAAATGGAGGATTTCCACACAGCAGCCCTGCCCCCTCTTTCTCCTGCACAGAACTGATCAGAGTCACTTCCTTGAGAGGGAACTCTGTGACTCTAAGCTCATTTTATCTGTATTTTTACAGATAAAAATTTTTTTTACAGGAGACTTTTGTCTCCTCTTGCATTATTTATGTGGGCCTTTATTGCAGGAGTGGGCTGCGGATGTTCATGAGTGATGAGAAATAGAAAGTTAACTTCCTAATTGGTTGTTGTCTCTCACTTCTATGGAAATACAAAATGTCTCTCAGCTACTTTTCATTAGAGGAAAGTACAGGTGCTAACTCTGAAAAAGAAAAAATGACTTTTCCCTAATAGTCTTCTGGCCATTTTTGGATTATCAATCCCTCTGGGTGAAAAAGCAATCTGGATTAAGTTATTTTATTCAGAGCAGGTAATGCAAAATAAACAGCTCTATCATCTTTTCCCTCTTTTCCTGGAATCCAGCCAGATTTCCAGCAGTGTTGTCAAATAATATCTACTCTTTCAATTAACATTAGATACAGTGCTTAGGCAAACTAGAACTAAATTGCAAGTCACCTGGTCTCTTCTCTCTAAAATCAGAAAACTGCAATTTAACTACTGACTTCAGGCAGAAATTGTTTTTATCTGTGAAATTTTCTGTGTTTTGCAGACTAGCCACCAAGATAAACCCACATCCTTTCCTTTATTCTGTCTGTGGTTGTCAGGGTGTTATACAAGCTGAAAAACAGGTATGGGGTCTGGTTAATAAAGACAACGCAGCTGGAACACAAGTTGTCTGGAATGCTATTTATTGTAATAGTCTTTCTTCAGTAGATTTGTTATTTGAAGACTATCTGTGAACCCAGGGATGATGAAATTTTAAGAACAAGTTGTGGTTACACCTGTTACTGGTAAAGAAGACCTGTTTGTGTTTTCAGCCTAGGTTCTAATCAAAAATCTACTGTGCATCTGAATTTGCAGGTGCAAAGTTTGCTTGCTAAATGTGAAACTACCTGGAGGCTTGTGTAAAATAAAATGTCTCACTGCCCCTCACAAAGAAAAAAAACAAAACACTAAAGAAACATGGATTTGTTGTTGACTTCTTAGCCAAAAGCAGCAGGGAAATCTGTAGTGATAAGTACATTCACCTAGAAGCTCTGTATGTAAAGGGCAAAGTTGCACAGATGACAAGCTAGATGTTTTGAGATGAGTTTTGCTGCTGAAAAGTGTAGCGAGTGTTAGGACTTGTTATATTTTTTTCTGAAAAACAACTGCTGACACACTCTAAGGTCAACATGTAATATCTTTCCCATGCTCTTCTAAAAAGTCAGATTAGTCCTTTCAGCAGTAACCTTTCTCACATTGAGTATGTTTGCTTTCCTGCCTTTAAAATTCATCTTCTCTATCTGTGATTCTGACAGCTAGTAGGATTATACTGTCCATATATCAATGTAGATGTGCCTTCTTTGTCATATTTTGATTAAAAGAAGTATACTTTTACTTATGCTGGGATAATATAGTGTACAGCAGATATATAACCTTTTAACAAAGCCTTCCTTGTTTTCTTTCCTTTTTTATATTTTTAAAGAACCTTTAGATGCCATTCAACTATTCAAGCTCAATACAGTAATACTGAAAAAGGATTTGGTGGGTTCAAAAAAAGATTGTCTCTTAATTTTTAGACAGATTCAAAGGAAAGCATGGAAATGTGAAATAGAAAAGTCCTTGGGAAAACTTGAGTAAACATATATCAAACGTTTCTCATATCCATTTTAGAAATGATCCATTAAAAATGGGTTCATTGCCCTCCTTGTCACTTCCTTTATAGTAGATAACACTTTTCATTTTGAGGGCTCTCACATCCTGGTACAAAAGCCATGTCTGCACATAAACATGTTATTCTTGGAACATGAATCTGAAAGAGACTTCCTGGGCCACTAAGTCCAGTATATTTACTTTTTAAAGCAACTATACCATTTATATTCTATTTAGCTTTCAAGTGATTATCAAAAAGAAAAAAAGAATAAAAATTTTTTTAGTCGGCTAGCACAATACATTTTAAAAAATAATATATTGCATTTATTTTTATTTAAAAATAAAATTACCAAAGTGGGACATGGTTTAGTTATCATTACTCTGAAGATATTTTTTTGTCTGATTTTGAACACTTATTTATCTTTTTTTTATTTAGTTCTTCCAGCTGAAGGAAAAAAGTGTGAATATATAGTGTGAATGATAAATCATCTTTGTTCTAAGCTAATTTTATAGAATATGTCCTAGTTCCGACATACCACTGATTGTCATCACTTTTACTAGGACTGAATGATAATACTGAGGGTTTTTTTACAAAAAGACGTTAAATACCTGAAAGGAAAGTACTTTGTCTAGTTGTACCAAACAAGGGGATAAAATACCTAACTGGAAGCAGCCACCCTGATAACCAGTTGTGTTCTCTATCCTTTGGGCAAGCTGCTCTCTTTCTATCTGATTTTCTCCTTGTCTTTTATTCAGTCTCTTGAATGGTTTTTATCATGGGGGTTAAACAAGCAAATCTTACTGTGGGTCTGCCCACTGTCCAAATATTTTTGAATCCATCAATCAGCTATCACTAGATTCAGAATTAGGTGGATGTCAGCAGTCTATGAAGCTTTGTAGTAATGTAGGATTGGGCAGGACCTACATTATCCTGATTTTACAGTTTTGTGGGATTCTTCCCACTAAGTGACTGTTTTCTGCCTTACAGAGTGAGCTTGTCCTTGATGCTTTTCCAAGCAGTCTGTTGCAAAACTTTCCAAGCTTATAGACCTTTCCTCTTCATTTTGTCTGTACTTTTCATTAGGTCCCAGATGTGCTGCCTTATTTCCTCACCAGCAGTGACCTTGAGATTTCAAAACTCTTTTACCTTTCAGTTCTTTGTTATACGTGAAGAGAGCTCTGTTATCCCTGCTTTCCTGGCTAATCAAGGTGAGATCTTTTAGTCTCTGCAATGGTTTCTGAGCTCCCTTGGGTATCTTAATGGCCAGTCTCTTCATCTGTTACCATTTGAGCAAATTTCTCTCCAATATAGGTGGCCAGAATTATGTTCAATATTCTGGATGAAGGCTTTTACAACATCATTAGTAACTTGTATCACTACTGGAACTAGCAGTGATCTAAAGATCCTAGCAGTGATTTGGCTTTTTCATGATCACACCAAATTAATTGCTTCTCATCATCCTCTCATTGAAAAATGCACATTTGGTCTGTCCTCTCTATTTTTTCTAACTGATGAGACATCAGCATAGATCAGATAATCTTGATATTAATCTCTATGAGTGTGACCTTGCAGTTTATGGTAGCACAGTCTACATAGAACTTATTAATGCCTCGGTTTCAGATCATAAGGATTATTAATTAGCATATGCAGGCCTGGATTTATAGGGGAAGAGGGAGGGAAAACATCCCTGCTCCCATCTTCAGTAGCACTGTCTCATATAGGGTGTGCTTTCACATCATCGGCCAGGCGGCTTCTGAACAGACTGAGATCATGTTAGCCCTTGCATTCCTACTTACAGGGATGACCTGTATCTCTCCTATCTTCAAGATGACAAGGGGATTTTTGTTATTTCAGTTCCTCTCCTATGTTACAATCAGGATCACAGACCCTGGAGTAAGATTGTTTGTTCCCTTGAGTCCCTTCAGATGGGAGACACCCTCCAAGATGTGAAGATTTTGTCATTCCTGAAGTATAGGAGAGGGCTGTATATTTGGAGAAAAGTCTAGGAAAATTAGAGTAACCTATGCAAAATCCTGTGGTCAAAATGAACTAGTCACTTTTTCCTGATGAAATGCAGGCTTCTAATGGGCACCAAAGTGTTTTCAATTTCACTGGATTTTAACATTTGTTGAGCTTTCCCTGAGTGTTCATTAATCTAATTGTGAGGCAAATGCCAACTTCAGACTAAAGGTGACCTAAATGTCGCACCACTTTTAGCACTAAAATAAAGAGTGTTCAGGAATTAATGAGCGTAGTGGCCACATTCCTTCTGCATAGCAAATGGTGAATCTCAGCTTGTGCCTCTTTGACACAAAATGCTCCTCAGTCAGCTCTCTGTTTCCCAGGTGAGTTGCTTCTCTTGCAGTTGTCAGATAGCTGTTTTTTATCAGTTTATGACAAACCACAGGGGCTGTGGATCATAGGAGTTGGGGCTTTTGATTAGTTCTATGCAATATGAGAAGTTTTCTTTCCTTCAACAAAATCTGTTCAACGTTCCTTTCAGTGTTTTCTCCAAAATTACAGGATATACTTAACTCTCCCCTGAGATATTTGAGAATTGCAACCTGTCTCCTTTCGCTTCTTTTTTCAGATATATTATTTCTATTTTCTTTCCTCCTTCATCTTGCTTTTTACCCTTTGTGAAATGGCAAAGGACAGTGCTATAACTAACAGGGTAGCAAGAAATAAAAGGAGGAAAAGCCATTTTGAAGGGTGATGTGAATTACCCAGTTAACAGGCCACAGATTTAGCCAGGCTTATGTTGGAATAATAGTAGTCCTAACCATTTTTAACATGTCTGTGGTATTTATGAGAATTAGGAATTTGGGCTACACCTGCAATTACAAGAGAAACTTTGTCTGGAAAGGGCAGGGAATTTCTCACTTTAACTGAGTGTCTGAATTGCCATTGCTGGGGGGGTAACTTTAACCGGAGCAGAACTGTAGGGCAGAGGTTAATAGGGACCTGAGCAGTTATTCCAGAGATCTCATTCCTTCATGGTAATGATCAGTTTATCTCAGAGCCTGTTGTTTTATTGGTGAAGCAATCACAAGGCCCTTCAGCACTTCCATGTAGTCTGCCATCATTTTTACTGCAGAATAATTTTTATTAGCAGAAAACTTTGGCATCTCTTGCTGTGAAATCCAAGCCACTACAGTAGCCTTGAGCATGAGCGTAATTTTTAAGTTCTGTGAAATGCAGGAATTTAGTCCTCAGTAGACTCCAGTGGTTTACTAATATTTAAGTTATTGGATTGATCACTTAGGCTCTGTGTAACATTCCCAGTAATAACCAGGAATATGTCCTTCTGGCACTAAACTTTGTGAAGCTCTGCAATAATTGAGACCACAGGTCACAATAGTGAGCATCTGATATGTGAACCCTGGTTTCCTAAGTATTTATTTCATATGTTCTGTCTCTGCACTGCAGTCATTCCAGCTTCCCACATCTTCTGTAATCACCATTGCTAGAGAACATTTTCTGTCCTCCTATGTCTTAGAGGCTGAACCACAACATTTTTTTTGTCTGGTTAAGAGCTACATATGTACAGATTGGCAAGCTGCCATGCATGCCCAGGTGGCCAAGCTAGTTCATGCATTTTAAATGTGCAAGAATTGAGTTTGGTCTGTCTTTTCCTCGACTAAAAGAATAAATTTAGAAAAGTGATGTTAATCAACTGTCTAACCATTGGACACAAGTGTAGAAAATGATCTGGGGTATTTCTATTTCTAATTGCAATGCCTGTTGGAAGAAAAATTAAAGCCAGATGAGTGGATAGCTAGCACAACAGCACAAACTGTGCTGGTTTAGGTTTGTGCATAGGTGGAATCCTATCCCCAGGACCTGTTGAGTTAACAAGTATATGGAGACAGTCTAGAAGATATTACATAGTGAGGGTTTGAGGGTTGGGAAAGAGGGCAAAGACCAAAGGGACTGATGTCCTGCATGAGTAAGGATGCAGTTTCCTCTTGTAGAGAGGAGAGGACTAGGAAAGAATGATTTGGTCCAGAAGTGACAGTGTTTTTGAGCTGGAGGATACCATCAGGTCTTGAACTCTTTCCACTGTATCTCACAGTGTTTGTCGTCTCCTCTTGGCCATCAAGCTGTGTGTGGCTGCAATTAAGCAGCTAATACTGCTGATTACTAACCCTCTCACTCTTCTGTCATTCAGTGCAATCCACATGTGCCAACTTCAACTTTTGTGAACTTTTGGGGTTAGCGAGGATGTTTTGCCACTGAAATTGTGTGCTTCAGAAGAATCTTTGACAGCAGCCATGTTTGACAGCTGTGTGGCTTAATATGTTTAAGTCTCTTAGTAACTAATCTAAGCTTCTAACTCTTTCACTGCCCAGTGATGTCAAATAAGAAAACAGCTTTTAACTTGTCATGCTGCGTAATATTTGACGTTATACTACCATCTTCTTCCACCTTCAGCCTGTCAGCCTGGAGGAAAATCTAGCCATCTCATTTTAACTTTACTATCAATATAATCCATCTATTTTCCATTTATAATCCATTTACTTTCTATCAAATGCATATCTTATCATTTTGCAGTTACTAAGGCAGTTATAGCATCACAATATGTGACATTGCAATTAAAATTTAAAACAGCCTTTGTTTGATCTTTGTTGAGGGAGAAGAATGTTGATGATGGTGAATTGCAATGACACAATGAAAAGTTAATCTAAGAGAGGTTTTTTCTCAATATTTTAATAATGTTTCTTCAAATCTCTGTGATTTCTCTGATAATGTATATGATCACATTATAAAATAAACATTAAAATATGTGATGGAGACCTAATATTATATGGGTTCTATGCTAATCAGTGATGATAAAAAGTAAGAAACTTCAATAAATACATATACTCACAGATATCAGGAAATATAGTCTCATCAGTCCACAGTAATTTCAAGTAGCATGCTCTAACTTCTAAATTTAAGGAAATCTGACAAGGTCTCATGCTTTCATAAAATTTGGATACTACTTCCTCCCTACAAGTGCCTAGCTTAATAATTACCATATCATTACTGAAATGGCTGCCCTTTCAAGGTCTGTCTTTTTATTAATGTGCTTTTCTGGTAGCTGGCCATTTAAATTTGGCCAGGATGAGCTGTCGTGCTGTGCAGTAAGTGGATATTGCAGTTTTCTCCCCCCCATCTATGCAATACTTTCCAGCTAAAGAGCACATGAGATCGAAAGGGATTCCTCAGCAATGAAAAATGAAATAATGGTGTCAGAAGTATTTTCAATTTATCAGAGAAAAGGCATAAAGAAATCCAATAGCTGGAAGAGAAGGCAGAGATAGACTTATTAGAAATAGGCTGTGCAATGAAGGATAGCTGTCTATTGGAAAAGCATATCTAAAAATGCAGTGAGATCTGTGCTACCTGGAATCTTTATATATAAAAATTTATGACTTTTTAAAATATACATTTTAACTTCACGGGAAAATATGAGCCTCTTGTTGATTTTTTTGAAGTGATATCCTCTCTTCTGTTCAGTAGATGAAAAAATAAGTGATAACAATAACTGTTTTCTCATGTCCCAGCTGATGAATATATGTTCCACTGCTTCTCAAAACTTTCATTTTGGAACAAAATGAAGAGGAAGTGGGGGGAAACTGTAGCTGCAGTATGATATGTGTATATATTTTTAATCTTTTTTTTAATCCTATCTCCTTTTGATCCTGTTTGCCTGCTGAGAAAGAGTTAGAGAACACTTCTTTAGCCAGACAAAAAAAGATATATTGAGAAGAAAAAAACAAAAACCTGATGACATTTAAAATAAATTTTCATTTAAAGGTGGGCAAGAAAAACAAAACAGAACACCCAATCTGTAACTGTTTTAACTAGTCTTTTATTATATTATTTTCATAATGAACCAGCACAAGCTAATCCTAAGCATGTGGTGGTTGACTGACTGGGACCTCTTGAGTACCTAGTCCAGCAACTTCAAAGAGAAGTGGAAGATGTTCAATTATATCCAAAGCATGTCAGGAGAAAAGGTGTTCACTAAATATTCACACACCATTTGATGAGGGGTAAAGATGGTCTTTCCTACCACTAGTTCAGGATTTTTGTTGAAACAGCATTTCTGGAAGGAAGGGTTAATGAGTAGACAGGATGGGTTTTGTCACTGGTATTTGGCTGCATTTTTTTGCATCATTTCACATGTCATTCCTCCAGCTGATTGTGGCTTTTTGAAGGATTGCTTTATATGTACAAAATGAGTTATCTGAGTTTGTCTCTCCTTCCTTTGTGTCTAGAGATTTGGCCAAGTCTTTTGCACTTACAGAAATTTCCCATTGATGGTGATCCAACGTCCATGATGGAAGGGAGTGTCATGGGTCTAGTGAAGAATTTCCAGGCCAATAATTCTCATGGTAAATGTAGAGATTGTGTCCTGTAAGAGGTGTAGCTATGTATGAATGAACCTGTGATCTTTACCCTTAATTTTTGATAGGTAAACTCATCCATCAGACAAATAAGAGAGATAATAGGTGATGACATAGGCCACCTAAACATTTTGTTTTCTTTCTTAATGGCTTCATATGCTGGGCAGAAAAGGATTTTTTTTCAGTTCTCTTTGTCCGAGATATACAAAGTATCACCATTAATATGTATATGTACTTTTATAAAAGGAAACTTCAATGTCAAAATGACACATTCATTTATTGATATAAATGCAACAGGCTGATAGATGATATTTTTTTCTTTTAACTGAAGGGCTAATGCAAAATTTACAATATGTTTCTGTAAAAACAAGCATTTTGGAATTTGGAGTGCTGAGTCATGCTCCTCTCTCCCAAAAAGGAACTGCAGATAAAGAGCATATCTTTAATTGCCATTTGAGATTACACTTTTGATGTTTAGGTACAGGGCATCCAGGCGAACGTGGAGCTAATAGCAGGTGGCTGAACCAGCTGGAGTAGAACTGCCACCTGCTGCAACATCCACCATTAATTAACTAACTCATCATTAATTGCATGGCCTTCTAACTAAGATCATGAGGAATATCTGTACACTATCTAATGAAATCTAAGCTTCTGGATAATAAATCTGAGCTCTCAGGGGGACTGATTATGACCTAATGCTGAAGACAATGGATGTGTGTTTAGAGAGAAGCCTGAATCCCAGGAATGTGGAGTTCACAGAGCCAGATCTCAAGCTGTTTCGTTTGGGCGCAGTCCCAAATCAACTGCCCTTTGGGATCAGGGGGGAAAAATCAATTTTGGCTCGCTGACAATCGCAGGCTGGAGGCCTGTGCTGAACGCAGCTTCATCCACTATGGATGATCTACTTTCTCTTGAGGCAGAAGGTGATTATCAATCACAAAAGGACCTCAGTGCTCTGCAGTTCTTTACTGTAAATACTAATCAATAGCAACTCTATTGTTAGCAACCCAGAAACTTCTGGTCTCTTGGCTTCTGTCTGATGGTGAGGTTTTTGCATCTTTCCTGTGCCAGCTGCTTAGGTTACACCTCCTTTTGTAACCAGTGTCAGTCATTTTTGAAGAGCAACACAAGTCAAAGAAGCAGGGCTGGACATACCAGCCACAGGCATGGCTTTGAAGCTGCAAAAGAACAATTTGAAATTAGTTTCGGAGATCTTGCTAATTTCTAATACAGCTCCTTAAGTTCTACCTAAAAAATAGGTTGGTTGTTCCTTAAATACTTGTTGATAGAAGGATGGGGAGGATCTTCAGACACCCAGCTACTGAGGCAGCACTAGTAATGACTGAAGACAGAATGTCTAATACTTTTGTCTTGCCAAAAAGGAAGATTTTTGACACTTTGAGTAGTCCAGTCAGCATTCACCCACTGTATGAGCAGCTGAGATTTCTGCTGTGCAGCACTCATGAAAGAGAGATCCAGAGGAAGGGAATTTTGTCTTCTGTGTCCATTTAGGCACTGAAATCTTAACCAATCTGGTTGGAAACTGGAAACTACTCAAGTAAACTATCAGTGTATGTTTGGATGTTTTAAGAAAATACTCCTTTTTTATATTGGCCCTGCATGATATAAAGTCAGCATTTTTGGGTCCAATTCTATTGCCTATGTAAATCAAGTTCAAGTGCAAGTGAGAAGTTATTGCTAGGGGCACTTAATGCAAGTTTTTTGCTTGGCAATTTCTATGATCTTTTTTGGCTCACAATCAAAAGCAGACATTGCGGTTTCACTGGAATAAATAATTTAACAAGCCTGACCAGCTCGGGGAAATGGCAGGTTTCTGCATTTCAGGTTAATCTCAAGCCAGTAATTCATTCTGATTCTTAGCTGCTGTTCGTGCTATGATGCCAAAATACCAGTTCCTAGGCTGATATATTCAAATTCTAATTTTCCAGTAATTAGTGTCCTCCTGAAAATGTTTTTTTTTTCTTTATTTTCAATCACAATGTTTAATTGAAATTCAGAAGGGAAATGTTGCATCATATTTATGGATTGAAGAGTGTGGTAGACAATTATTATGATTTTAAAATACAGCTTGCTTAGAAATAAAAAATAGGTGTTCTGAGTTTGATATGGAAATTATTATAAATATGTAAACAACTTGAAAATTAAATGAAATTAGTATTATATTTTTGTCATTAAAAACAGGAAAAATGAAGGTCAGATGTTAAATGTTATTATTTAAAAAAAATTAAAAAGGAAGTGCTGAACAATTGCAAAAAGCAAAAATTGCAAAAGAAGTCAATCAGGAAAACCTCACAAATCCAGGTCATAGAGAAATCCTACATGAGAGATAGGAATTTTATTTTTATGTTTATTTAAAAAGACTTTACATCTACACAGCCAAGGGCAGTGCTGCTCACTGCAGAACCGCTTTAAAGAGAAGAGAAAAGCAATTGTCTTGATGCAGAGCATTTTAACGCACATTTCTACACCTTTTATTTCTGATCTCAGTTGAATTGACAAGCAAGATACTGAGACTGTTCAAAGCCCTTAACATGGGGCAAAGGACAAGAAAATTATTCTGGTTTGTAAATGGAATAGGTGTTCAGACAAAACCTGGTGTTTCATGTAAAATAGTCCATTCTTGTTCTCACTAAAAATGGGCTTGTGTCTCTTTCTGTTTCAGGAATGTGCAGCTTTTTTTTGTACAGCAGCAGCAGCAATACTGATAACATGATTTAGGTGAAGGAGCTGACCACTGCTCTAGGTTTGGAGTGGGTTCTTTTGTTTTCAAATCAGTGCTTTTTTCACAAGATAATAAAGTGGAATGTGTGGAATGGCATTAAGCTGTTTTCTCTGCTCAGTACTGGATGACATGATGTGGTCATCAATAGGAGATTAGTGGGGATACTTTCAAGAGAAGTAATTTTTGTTCTTTCACTATGATGCCCTAGTATTTCTGTAGTTAAGTCATAGATTTTTTAAAATTATTTTAAAAATTGATGGAAAAAATAATTCTAACCTCAGTTTGAATTTTTTTTTCTGAATGTCAGAATAATAGCAGAACGGCAATCCCTTTTGGGAACCATTGTGAATCTGAACTCACCAAGATATATTTTTTAATCTCTATAAAACTCCCCAAAAATAATCAAATAACCCATCCCAAATGCAATAAAAGGGTCCTTTGATTATCTTGTTTTGAACTTCACATGGTCCCTGATTAAGTCCACGATTGTCTTTTTATTCTCAGCGTGGCCCTACCTTGCTATTTTGTTTTCAGATTTCCATACATGATGCCATCTTTTGGAACTGTAATTCATAATCCAGCCTTGGATCCTGCCTGTTGCAGCATCTCCCACCTTTCACAGGCAAAGGATTTATTTCCCTGAAAAATAAGTATTTTCAGCTTTCCTGGTGATATAACCTTCACACTGATACTCCTTTAATACTGAGGAGTAAATATTCCAAGACATGATTTGAAGATCTTTATGGCTGAGGTTGCTTCTATCTGAAGGAAATCTCTTTTTCTTTTCCAAGATCTGCATAGCACCTGGGAAGTGTCAGTCTTGGAGCACATTGTGTTTTATTGTAAAAATGCAAAGAGCTTCTTTTTATCAGCATTCAGACTTGTCTGCTGCTCCTCCCTTTAAAACACTTTTAACTCTACTTCTCAGCAATATCATTAGGCATATATTATTATGAGAGAAAATGTTAATAGAAAAATAAAGGTTGTTTAGACAACATAGGACTAATTTATTCCATTAATTAGAGTGAAATCTTATGCAGTTATTCAAAATAAGTAGACATGCAAGTTATTCAATCACTTAATAAATTACCATAAAGTCTACTCTAAATCTAATATCTTTCAATTCCTCTAAGATGAACATTTTGCTATCAATGACTTTAATAAATTCCACACAGGCAACTTCACTTTGGCATAAACACAAACAGTAAGAGTTAATAGGAAGTATGTTTCTATGCCAATTAAATTTGACCTTGAAAACCAGAAAATCAACTGATATGATGTGGTGGATACTCTTTTTAGTATTAAATCCTATGATGATATAAATGGAGTCCACAGAGAAGTAACATTTTTATCTTTCTAAACCCAGGCAATGACTAATTCCACAAACCTTCCTAAAATTAGTTTAAAAGTTTTCATTAGGAGTTTTGTTTTGAGAGAAAAGGACATTGCAAGGTACCTTGGTTTGATACATTTTCTCAAATTATTTTCCATTAAAAAGGAGATCTTTATAATATGTATTTTAAATAATCTCCCTTATCATGACTTTTTAAAAAATAATTTTTGTTTCTGCAAAAATGACTTATTGTGTCTCTAAATTACAAAAAGATATTTCATTCTGTTCTACACAGCACCTTCCTCTAATAGTTTTATGTACAATAATTGAGGGCTTCCAATATTGTAGTCATTAAACTTCTATTGCTGTATCATGTCTTGAAATTGTATGTCAGTAGTATATGTTATGAAATAAATGGAAAAGTAATTCTATGTAGGAAATATTTTTAAATGAGTTCTCCCCATTCATTCTTCTCTCAAAGACCAGCTCCTGTTCAGCACAGAGGAACCCACAGCAGTGGTGAGACTTTGCAGAACCTCCTGAGCTCAGGTTTCCTCAGCTTCTTCTCTTTCCTGCATGGCTACAAGTACAGGCTGATTTCTCCTGAGTCTGAGTTGAGCATCTGTCTCAATATTAGATGGAAAATGTCTTTAATATATAATGTATTGCTAAAATATAAATTATTAAACCTGCAGCATGACACTATTGCCTGCTGTTAAATGTTGGTCCAGCATTTGGTTGAGCTAGCAAGATTGAAAGTGCTTTCATTACCAGTTTCAGCTGATTGCTTTCTGGGTTCAAACCCCACAGTCAGTCAGGAAAGCAAGGACTAAGGCAACAACTAAGGGTTTAAACCTGAGTGCTGCAGACTAGGAATTATTTTTATGCTGCATTCCTTTAGAATGGAAGATAGTCAGCAATAGTGCTAGCTAATATACATCCTTCTCATAGTTTTGAAATATGCTTTAATAATCAATATTATTTCAATATTTTCACATGATATTTTTGTAATAATAATATCATATTTTTTTCTTACTTGTCAAAATGAGTTGTTCTTATATGCTGTATGAACGTGGCATCCTATTTAAGATGAATAATTACTTAGAAATACTCTTATATAGTATCTTCTCTTGTGCTAATTTAATCAGAAAAACTGATTCTGACTAAATCAGAGCTCTTCAGAGAAAATAACATTTCCTGAAAAAATTGGCCTCAGCAACTGGTATCATTTGTGTTGTTATTAATGTTTCACTGGACTAGTATTATCTGTAAAGTAATAAGGGCTTGTCTGTGAATCAATACTGAGGATAGGTCTTTGAGAACAAGTAAGCTGTTCATTTTAAAGTGTATTACTAACCTGAATTAAGATTGTGAAAAAATACTATCAAAAAGAATTAAAGCCATTTAAAATTGGTTTAACATAATTCACTTTGGAAGACAACAGAATTCAATTTTGTTGAATTCAGGCTTCTTTATTTATTTAACCTGGGTGGGCCTGTCCAGAGCAGGTCTCCAGTGACAATGGCTGTCAGAGACCGTGACTTAAATGGGCAAAGAAAAATGCAGAGCTGAGGCAACTGCCCTGTGGGTGCTGGGAGCCAGGATCCTCTTTGTGCTCCCTGTCTGACCTTCCCAGGGAGGAGCTCTCTGCCCACATTGGGGTGCTGGTACCTTCACCTGTGGCTCCAGATGGAAAACTCATGGAGGGAGGTGACCTTCCCAGCAAGTCTGCAAAGCTTTCCTTAGCTGTGTGCTTGGATGGCAGCTGTATGCATAATTCCTCCCATAAATTGCGAGATCAGTGGGTTTAGGTACTCCCTCAAATTCACCTAATAAATCAGAGAAAGCAGCTTTTCAAGACACATGCTCCCTCTAAAAACAGGTTGAATGCTGGCAAAGTAGTTAAGTGTAGATGGTCTGTATGAAAGAAGAGATGGAAATGAAATGTATGTGATGGGAGAGGATGGCAAGTGAGGTCCCAGCCTGCTCTAAGGGTGATGGATACCAGAGAGAGACGGATGAGAAGCAGCAGAGCTGTGAATGTTCTTCCTGGCCAGGATAAATAGCTGGGGAGTTATGTATTGAGGGCAGCCAGGGGACATGCAGTGATACAAGTGAGTGAAGGATAGATGCACCACCAACCCCTCTGAAATGGCAGCAGAAATTTCACAGGGTTTCAGAGCTGAAACCAAAACATTTTTGAAGTTCTTTTTGTAGAAAGAATAATTTTTGAATTTTATATATAAATATATATATATATATATGTGTGTGTGTGTGTGTGTGTGTGCATATAGATCTAAGTATAATCCCCTATATTTTCTTCTGGAATTCTGAAGTTGGTTTCAAACAGTAATACCAGAGCTCAATTTTCTTTTTCTTTTTTTTTCATTTTTTTCATTTCCCTTCAGCTTTCCTCTCCTCAGAGAAAAAAAAAAAATTAAAAAAACAAAAAGGAGAGCAGGAAGATACTAAGATGATGAGTGGTAAAGGGACTCTTTTTCCCAAAGCAATTTTTTAAAGGCTACCAAAAGAATGCTAATGGTGTTGAAGTTTGATATTTATTCTAGGAGAGAAAAGCCTCCAAATAATAAGAACAGCAGGGAGTTAATTCCATTGTAATTCAAATAGATATGGATAAATAAATAACTCAATGACAGCCTTTTAGCTATTGGAGGAAACTACCATAGGAAATTTCAGGGTTTGTAGATTTTGAGTCTGCAGACGAGGTTTATTAGCAGGGTTTTGATGATCTGTTCTATAAGTCCTTATAGTTTTTTATTGTTTTGAAACAATTGAACTTCACGTTGTTCTGAAGTAGAAGGTTTTGGAAAGGGGCATGTCAGGTGCAGTCAAAACCACCTTGGCAGCAGCAAGCAAGTGATCAGGCAGCAAACAAGAATGCTCTTTGTGAATTCTTTAGCAGCCAAGCCCAGCCTCTATGGAAAGAAGATTTTGGGTGGAGGCAGGGAAGGGTAAATGCCAGACAGAAATTGAGAGGGGTGGGGGAGTGGAATGGCAGGCTGGGAAGCTGCAGAGCAGAAGAGTTGCTGCATGAGTACCTCTAGAAACTGGGCAGGAAAACAGCCTGGCTGTCATACAGCAGTGCTGTGTGGCACATGCTGAAACTTAACTGTTCATTATCTGTGTTGGTTTTGTTAACAAAGCTAGCAACTTTCCTTCAAGACTGGGTGTCTGTTGGTAAAAATAAGTTTTAGTTAAATAATAGGGTTCTTTTTCTTTTCTTTTTCAGCTCACTGATGCTAACACAGTAAAACATTTTCTGGCATGTTAGATGGGAAGGAAAACTTGATGAGCTAATGATCTCTTCTAGCCTCAAATCTACGAATCAATTATGAGCTTGACTAATCAAGATTAAATGTTTGTTTGCCCTCCTTTTCTCTTGCACAGCAAGAAGAGCAAGGGGAATATTCATTGTGTTTGGACTGCTGAGGAAAAAGTGTTATAGAATTACAATCTTATCTTTCAATTTGCTTTTTCCCAGATTTTTTTTTAGAGCCGTGTCTAACTATAATTACAATTAATACTGTTCTGAGTAAAAAATGCATAGCTGCAACTAGAATTCAGGAAACTGTAACAGCAAGAGCTTGTCAAGTGATTAATGCATGTGTGGGATTTAGGATGGCACATTTTTATAACCTGTCTAGAAAGCAGTGACACTGGTGGATAGCAAGCTCTCAAAGAGCAGTAGAAGATGATTATAGATAGGGTCGCCATTGGTTACAATGATGGAAGTACCTGATTAATGGCTTGCAACAGTAAAGAAAGACCTGAGATTAAAGTTGGCAAGGCAGTCAGCCTGTGCTGATGGAAGACAGATGGTTTCAGGAGGGGAGATGATTTTTGTAACCCAAAAAATATATGAGTGAATATGTGTGATAGCAAAACTGTATAGAATTAGATTTTTTGTGTTATTGAATGATCTGTGTCACTGCTATGGAGTTAATGAAAGATCAATGAAGGTAACACAAATAAATGTGTCTTATTTAAGAAATTGCACTTCCTGAAAATTAAACTGGCACCCTGCAGCAATCAAATGTTCACATGATGGAAATCACTACAGTTCAGTGGGATAATGTTTGCTCATAGCATTACAGAATCTGTTTGAGACTTCAAGATTCCTTTAGCATTGACCTCCTGTTTTGTTCTCCTCCACCTGAAATCAGCATCCACTCAGGAAGATAAGCTGGCCTCTGAGGGAACTGTAGAGCATTATTAACGTCAGCACCACAACAATTTTTACCTACTTTGTGATTTAATTATCAATGTCTGCAATATTCATCATATTTGCCTAGCACCCATTCTAAGCAAGCAAACTCCCTTCTGCTTGTTGCTCATTCAAGAAGGCTCAAGTTTTGTCTTCATTTCCATAAATATTTATGCTTCCCTGACCAAGGCCCCTGAACAGTTCTAAGAACTTCCCTGTTCTGAGGAGTTTCTGATCTATCATGAATAACAACTTTCTTAGACTAATTGTGTTCATTATTTTCATTATATCTAACTGGAAATATACGCCTATAGAAAAAAAAAAATTGTGCAGTTCCTGCTCTGATTCCAGAGTGCTTATGGCATTCTTTATTTTTGCTGTAAATGTAAGATAGGTGATTGGTAAGCTCCATTCATCCTTGAGAAAGTAGCTTGTGCGTTTCAGTGCCAGAGATGCAAGGGTGTGATAGCTTTGCTAGGAAAGCAATGTGTCAGGGACAATCTTGTCAATTATCCTGCAGTCTTTAGTCTCTCAATATCAATGGAAATTATTGAGGAAGGGGTGAAACTTGAACACCTCAGGAGTCCTTTGCCTTCCCTAGATCTGATTTTAGCTAAGATAAATTATCGACCATGTGCCAGACATGCCTTGTGGTAATGACAGAAGATAAAAGCCATGACAGTGATTTCTGCTTGTGCCTTCAACCCTTCACAGTGGTAACAAAGTTCTCTATGTCAATGGAGATTCCATTTTGTAAAATTTTTAAAACAATTCAATTTTGAGTATGAATCCTGAAATGACTGGAAACTCATTAAGTTGGAAAACAAAGATCTGCATTGCTAAAAGGTTCTCTGGAATGCAGACTGAGCATGGTTTTTGATAATCTGTTTTTTTATTTTCCCTTTTTTAAAAAAACCAAACTATTGCCACTTTTTATGTGGAGTCATTATTACTTTGCTGTGCCTTAGTAGTTTGATATATTAGATCATACTGTCATCTCTGGTCATCTCCTGCTGAATGTGTGCATACTTAATAACTGTTTGTAACCTCTGGTGTTTGAATAAGGGTTGTTTGGTTTTCCATATGACCTAAGAATTCCTTGCATTTCCAAATGCCTTTCATTCATACACACAGAAATATTTAACTAGTAAAACTTACATTGTTGTTTTAATAAGAGGTCTTTAGAGATTAAAAATACCAAACAAACTTAGGCCTAATTGTACAAGCAGTGACAACCCAAAGGTTAAATCCAGGAGAATACATCTGAAGGATGGTGTTGAACCATTTTGGATACAAAACCAGATGTATATTTACCAGTAAATGCACTTTTTCCATTTGCCTGAGCCCATGTACCATCTTGACTACAAGTGTTGGTAAATGGGTTAAAGGGTGGGAGAAGAGCTACAGGTATGTACCTTTCATACCTGCTACAGGTATGAAAAATTTTACTTATTCTAAGTGATAGATCAAAAATTATAGTCGGTACACACCTATGATTTACTTTCTTTTGAGGATCAAAAAAGGAGGTATTGCAGGAGAGAATGGTGAAAGCAGTAAAATTTTCAGTATTAAATTATGTGCATTCAATTGTTGAAGAGAGGTTGGCCCATGTTAAAAGAAATAGTTACATTCTGCTACTGCAAATATATTGATGTACCTGTGCTTTGAAGCAAAACCAGGAATGTGCTTTTAGAAATCTTTGTGATATTGGTTTACATATGTTCCATAATTCCTTAGATCTTTAGCAAATAAATCCCACAAAAAACTGTGTTCCAGTCCAAGGAGTGCAAGAGCTGCAGCCCCCAGGGATGCTGAGATCATGGTGAGCATGGCTTGGGCACACGGGATGAAGAGCACAGTCTCTCCAGCACTCTGTAGTGCAAATTTCAGAGGGTGACAAAACAGGCCAGGAGGATTTTTGTGTAGAGGAAGAAAGTGGCAAGATCAGGATTTGAAGTTTACAGCATGGGTTTGAAGAAGGCATATCTGAGATTCATTATCATAATTCTTTATTTTCTGCTTTGGAAATTCACCCAAGCCTTAGATATTTGTCCACAGCACCTGCACACCTCTCAATGCACCGTCTGCCCCCAGAGCTTCTGTTGGATCTTGACAGTTCTCCAAGCAAAGCAGTTGTGTGGAAGAGTGACAATTCATGAAAGAGTGGGAGATTTGCCTTCATGTGAACTCTTCTATTGATTAATGTAGGTGTAATCAATCTGATCTTTCTGAAGATCACTGAGTTTATTGAAATGTGTAGCTCATATTTCTATCCAGGAAATTCAGAGCAGGCACCACTTCCAAAGAAATATTTCATAGCTTATCTTGTCTTAAGTTTTTTAAGTGTTCAAACTCAAGCAAACATCCTGCACAAAGAAACCCAGCAATTCAAGATTATAGTCTGTCATAAATCACAAATGCAATGAGACCACTAGCTTCTGATGGAAAGGGGCTTACATGATCTGCCAGCTTTCTGTAGGTATCTACACTGAAATATGCTTCAGATGGGAAGGTTTTCTTTGATCTGACTCTGAGCTTCTCCTAGCAGGTGATTTTATAGATCTCCTCTAAACTATATATGAAATAAGTATTTAAATAAGACATTGGAGGAGGTGAATTCATAAAAAAATTAAATCTTGGGGCACCAGTTATTTGAAGTACAGACCATAATGTATGTCAGAACCTGCAGCTTTTTGCTTTTAGAGGCTCGTTGCCTGTCCTAACGTCTGGAGTGAACTATATATACTCTGTTCCAGCTCAGGTCATTAGTAGCTATTTAATCAGCAGGTTTTGTGCTAAAGTTTTTGAGAACATTTCATACTTTTCAGACTCCTTTCTGTCTTGTGTTTCAGGCTCAGGAATGATACCCAGGTTTATTTTGTTGGGTTTGGGGTGGGTTTTGTTGCTGTTTATTTTTGTTTGTTTATTTTGTAAAACAGCCACCTCATTAATCTAGCAGCTAATTTTTATCTAACCTAGAATAATGCCAAAAAATTAGCCAGTAAAATGATATTCAAAACACTTAGCAATATCCTTTGAAGCCTACCTGCATATTTATCTCCATTTAACTCCTCTTTCTCATTTGATCTATTCACAAGCTAGTACTGTATAATATATAACAAAAAGAGCAATATTATTCTGAGCTTCTCTAAGAAAAAAGAGCAAAAAGAGCAATATTATTCTGGTCAGAAAGTGAAAGGTACTATCTGTTCTACCAAGTTACCCAGTTGAAAGAGTCTCTGCAGCTTAACCTGTCTTTTTCTCTTTTCAAGTGATATCAGTTGATGTCTGCAAGATTGTTGTACTCCCTAGCGCTAGTGCCTACCTCTGAAAATTTCACCAACAGAATTTACAGTCTTCCAGAGAGAGATAAGACCAGCCATCACTGCAATCTTTAGATTATGGTTTTAGCTGTTACAAATTCAACGTTGTTGGTCCTTTGCCAACCAACACATTAGCACAAACTTTATGCATTAGGTGTTTGCAGCAAAACAATTCAGACTTGAAATGTATAGATCTTCCAAGAGGAAGTTTCCTTGATATTTATGTTACTAACCTTTGCAATTTTGTTTTGCTCTTTGAGAGAGTGTAGTCTCTATAAATAACAGAGGTAAAGTTCTAGGCTTGTAATCAGTCAGCTATTATTTAAAGGAATTGAAAAGTGCTGGTTTCAACTTCAGCCCAAAATAAGTATCAGTGTCTGACAAAGCTGCAAGATTTCCTGCAAAGCAAGATTTAGTGTCTTTATTTAAGATAGTGATTTCTGGAAAGGTTTAGACACAACTGAGCTTAAAAGAGACCACAATTAATTTTTCAATGAGTTGCAATATTCTCAGGGACCTGTTTCTCTTCTGACTGAGTCTGTTTGGGCATATCAAAAGCACCTTTAATACCATGTCATTGACATTGGGCAATGCTAATTTGACCTTTTATTTTATTGAGAAGACTTTCTGACATATCAGTGAAAAGTGAAAAAGCTTATTCAGTTTAATAAAGGTAGATTCATAAAGCTGGGTGATAGCTGAGGCTGGTGCTTTTGCAGATGCCTCAGGGCTCAAGACACTGTCACTGGAATCACTTCATGAATGAAGCAGAAGAAACTATTAATGCAGTTTATATAGAGGTTTTCCTTTCCTCCTTCCTAAACTAAGTGCTCAAATATGGCCTTAGAATGGGATTTTGTATATATGTGGCAACTGCTGCATTATTTTTATCAGGGGCATTTTTTCCAACTGAACAAAACTCCTTTCTTTTTTTTTTAATGAATCAGAAAGAAATAGTCATAATCAACCACTTGGGTGTCTCTGGTGCCCTGACACTCTGCTTTCATTCCTTTAGTCAGGCCTAAGGATACCTATTAGTCATGAGTTTAACCAGTGGAGGTATGTTGTTCACTGTGCTTCAGCTCAAACACACCCAACAGAGCTTTGTCCATGTATGTTTTGAATGTCTCAAGGAATAGGGTCTTCTATTTCATGGCAGACATTGGGTTTGAGCCTCCTTTGCTTTTTGCCTCCTGCAATTCTCAGTGCCTGAGCAAAAGTGACTATGGAATGCTTCAGGACTGAAAGACATTTTATACATGCACTTTGCAGAGGCCCTAAAATCTGAAGTTAAATCTCAAATCTTCCCCCAGTCTCAAAGTTTAGAGACATCTGTGGCATTTGACCACTGTAAGCTCCTCAGGGGAGGCATGGACTGTGGAGTTCCAGTTTATCTTAAAAAAATGCTTCTCTTTTTCTTCTTTTTTTTTTCTAAAATTCTTTTTTGAGGAGTTGGTAGTGGCCTCTTGACCTGGAAATATCTTCCACTTCCATTTTAAGACCTATAATCTTTCTTCTAAGAAGCCTAGCTGTAAGGCATCTGCTTTCTCTGATAAAGGATCTACCATTTATTTCATTACTCTGCTGCTCTGTCCTGAAGGTTTCTAATCATCCTGGTGATGTCAATGCAAATTCCCTCCGAAAGTCTCAAATTGTAGAGATTTGTGATAAGCAGAGACAAGATGAAATAGTGATCACGCTAAAACAGAGCGTATTGCACCATGGTTCAGGCTTATCAGGAAGCATTTTTGCTGGTTTTAGAGCAATGCTGTAAAACAGTTAATCCATTGGGATGTTAGTTTTCTCTTTCATGCTTGTAAGAATTAAAGGTGCTAAGCACCTCCTAGGATGAGGTCTTTAGAAAATTAACTCTTAATTTACTCTTGTAATGAGTCACCCTTGTTAACTTTTAGATAAAACACGTGGTTTTTTGGTTTTTTTTGCTTTATACATATAAATAGTAATGATTATTGATTTAAGGGATGTCTACATAATAATACAATATTTCCACTTAGATTAAAATTAAGATATATTAAAGTAAAATTTGCCATCTGAAAAAGATACATTGGGAGAATCTAGCCTCACATTTTGAATGAAAAATATTTTACTCATGTTTCCTTCTTTGAAAAAAAATTAACATTTCACACATACCTGGAGATATGGTTCAGCAGCATCAGAATTTCTCCTGTCAGATATATGCATGACTCTTTTCCTTGACTCTTGCTGCTGGCCCATATATAGCGTGTGGGCTAAAGCAGTGAATTGTGAGGATGGGGAATCCTACAGCCTGCTACTGGCAGTCACTTCCCTCATGCTGCTCCTGTCTGCCCCTCCCTCCTCTTCCCAAAGCTGGTTTGTTTATATTTAGGGATGGCATAGGTTTTTGAAGCGTTGCTATAAATCAATATTTCACAATTTCACCTACAGTGCTGATCCTCAAAGCAATGTCAGGGAGGTGGAATGTGCATTTTGGAGCAACTGAAGACGGAGTGGGAGTCCAAACTTGAGGTAGAGGGAGAAAATATTTATTGGTTAGCTTAACTTTGTTTCAATCAATTGCATGGATCCAAGCAGGAGGGGTAATTTGCCACAGTATGGATGAGTCCTGCTGAGAAAACCTTGGAGGATTTAAGATCCAGGCTTCCTCTTTTATCTGTACCTAGAAATCCACACTCTCCAATAGTAGGAGGTTGGCTCAATGTAGTCCTGGAGGGCAGAGCACTCCAGCCTCTCCCCTGAGCAAAACCTGAAGTTCCCAGGCTGCCTCTGCTCCATGTACTCAGACATGCTTGACCTTACTTTGTAAACAGAATACAGCAAAAGTCATGAGGATAATGTTACAGGCTGAAAATGAAATTAATATGTACAGTACTTCATGCTGTCGTTTTTTATTATCTCAAATGTCACGTTAGTCTTCATTACATACAGGACTAAATGTATTCTTTCTTGCCTTGCTTAGTGGCATTTTCTCCCAGCCATCTTTGTTCTATATTTCTCATCTCCTAGCTCTCAGCAGCTTTCAGCATGTTTGGTGCTGTGATACTTACTCCTGTCATTTTACGTAGTGTAGCAAGCCCAATGTATGTCACTGTTCCCATCTTTGTTGTGCTTAAACCTGTGTCAGTATTGCAGTAATGAATCGATAAATTCTGTGATGTTATTTCTAATATGATGAATCAAACCAAAATTTTTTGCAGTCTCCCCAGTTTACCCAGTCTCCAATGATTCAGCCTGAAAAAGTACAAGTGATGCATCTTTGCATCTTCTATTTCAACAGTTTCTCTACACTGATTTTTAAGGTTTTGTATACTATATTTCAGTAATTATCTCTCCTGGTTTGTTCTCTTATATTTTATCGGTATCTCCAGTCTTTTAAGCACTTTGGGATGCATAAAGCAGTTCACAAATGCAATTAGAGATAAAACATGCACAATGAGATAAAGACATCAGAAACATTAAAGTAAATCTCAGTGGTCTCATGACTGGAGCCATGGGACAACATTAGAAGCTTGTTTCTTCTTCAAAACTTAACCTAGGCTACAAATCTATTTCATTGTGGATAAATGCTTCTGTGCTTCTGTGCTGAAGCTCAGGACAGTGGGGTTCCCCTTCCATCTTTACAAAGAGCTTCCTCTTAGGCTCCCGCCCGAGCAGGTCACCAAGTGAAATTCTCTATGTGATGGACTACAACAAGGCTCAGAGAGGATGCCAATTAACTCTTCTGCTGCCTTTTTGGTCACACCATAAATTCTGTGTCTTGAAGCTATACTCTTTTGTAATAAATTGGAGAGTGAGATGTGTTTCTCTTGGCTACATAAGGGTGTCTTGTTTTGCAGTTCTTCTTGAGTGATTCCTGTTTCTAGTGTGTATGCAGAAAACCCCCAGGCTGAGAGAACAATTTATCCATCTGTCCTTCCTGGCACCTGCCTCCTGCAAGCCTCTACATCCCTCTTCTGTCACTTAGGTGGAAACCTGTCCTATTAAATACAGGAGATGACTAGATTCTTGTCACACACTGATTAAACTTCAGTTTCCAATACAAAGGAGTATTCTCCTAGGCTTCTGTGTAAAAGAATCTTGCCATAATAAACAGACGTAGTGAAATTCTTTATTTGAACAGTATTACCAATCTAATCTGATCTCTTTAATTAGTTGTTATTTAATATTTTTCCTGAATGGGCTGAGAATGCAAAGCAATAATTCTCACTATCATAGCATATTGCCAGTTAAGTGTTTGGGTAGAGGAAATTCTTGTGGTTTCCTAGTTGGGAATGTGGACTTCATTTCTTTCACAGAGTTGAATAGGTAGAAAAGTCTTTCATTTAATGTTTGCAATTCAGGTTTCCGAATTGTGAATTATGAAAGAAAGCAAAGTAGTAAGGGAAGAAAAACACAGCCTGATCAATGAAAGACCTTTCTTGTTTAAACCTTTTTGAGGAGGAGGGAGGTTTGTTATCTCCTTATCCCTACCCATTCTTTTGCATTGCAGTTCAGCTAGATAGCATCTTAAAATGGATTATATCCACACTGATAGATGGAGGAATTTGTATTGATTTACCAAAATCACACTATAATGATGTAATTAGTCTACTTATGAATTGTTTCTACTGTGAAGTTAAAAGCAAAAAATAAGTTCCTGCTTGCTCACTGAATACTGGAAAAACAAAACCCAGGCAATGCTTCCACATAAAATTATGATAGACTTAAAAAATGCTCATTTTTACATTCTCCATGGTTACTCATGCAGATTTCCATTGTAGAGTTCTACCTATAGAGTTCTTTGACTCTCATCCAAGAAAGCACTTAAATATTTATTGAGCATTTCTAGTTCTTGCTTATTTTTGACACCCAATTCTCACATTCTGTTGGGTGGTTAGACCACCTCCTTATCACAGCACAGGGCTAATGCATGTACAGGTGTGTTCAGTTGTAGTGGGACAAAACATTCATTCAGATTTTAAAATAAGATTAGCATCTGCTATGGGGTTTAACATCCCTAAGAACACAGCACAGGAATTAACACTGAAATTCTAGAAGCGATGCAACTACTCGCTTTCTTCTCTTGTGCTACACCAGCTTGAATTCATTTGCAAACTGCGTGATAGTAACGAGAATCCTGACTCATGAGCTAATAGTAGGTGACAGCAAGGAAAAGAGGACTGCTTAAAAATAAATTTTAAAACGTAGCAAGAGAAAAGGGAACAAAAGACTGTCTGATCAATTGAGGAAAAGCAGCAAATTGAAATAATGAGGCAAGCTTTTTTGTAAAGTCCTGAAAATGTGTCTTCAGAGTATCCCCTTTGCCTTTTTCCTTTATTAAAATAATGCTTACCTGGGAGGTGATAAAGATAACCCTGAAGTTCTTAAATGAAAAACTGAAGTCTAAGTAAGCCCTTAGGATTCATCTTACTGAAATTCTTGAACCTTATATTCAAGGTGGTAATATTTTAACCCTTGTAATTATAGCCTGATAATACAATTTTCTAGCTAAAAAAACTACAGTGGAAAGTATAGGAGAAAAGGTATAATAAATCTCCATACATTGATACTATCAATTTAATTATTCATTGGTTTTTTGGTTTTTTGTGGGTTTTTTTTTTTGTTGTTTTTTTGTTTTGTTTTATTTTGATTGGTTAGTTGGTTTTTAAAATTAATTAACATATTCAACAGGTCTGAGAATATACAGCTTTTTTTTATGGCATTGACTGTAATTAGCTGATTTGGATGGTCAATCTGAACTCTAAAAACTATGCAAGAACATTCATCCAGTGCAGAATTCAGGTATGCTGACAAATGAAAAATACTCAGTGGTAATTGAATTAGAACACCAGTGTCTACTGATCCCCCAATTACTATCAGATTGTGGCACAAAATATAATTCCACTGGACTCCTCAGTTCTCCTTGAAATTCTATTTCCTTCACAGATCTGAGTGAAGGAGGAGGAGTGTATCAAATACAGAAAGCTAAAAACAATCCATGCACAGACAGAACTATGGGGAAAGGCACATTCCAGAGATGAGAACATCTGGACAATGTGTTCCTCTCCTTTTTTCATGAAAAGACCTTAGCCTTGTATGCCTTTTCTCCTGTCTGCAGTGCTGCCCATTTGTTCATAAAGATAATGAATGTTGCATTCTACACAAACCAAGACAGCCATTGGCTTTTCCTAGAAACATCATTGCAAATATGGAATGGGAGAAGGGTTTGGGTATTTGTGGGTTGTCACTGCCCTGTGTAAAATATTTACCAGCTGTCACTATCAAAAACCACAAAACAGTTAATATGACTCCCTTTTTGCCTCTGCTCAGAGGTGTAAGCCTTAAAACACGCCCCAGTTTGGAAGCAAGAAGCTGGTAAGGATGAGATTCTGAGTCCTGATTTTTATAGGCACATGGCTGGCAACAATGTGTTCAAAGTCCTCATAGGGAGGTGATGTTCCTCAGACACTATTCAGCCCAGTTTGTAATTTCTGGAATTTTCTGCTGATCTTCCAGTTTCTGAGTTGTTGATGTCTCTCTACTGTGAACCTCAAAACCTTCTGAGATTTGCCCATAACAAGGGTCATTTCTTTGCTGTTTTACATGATTTTTAGGCAGCATACTGAGAAGTGTTTTAATGAAGACATCACTTTAAAGTAAGCTACTACCATCTGTTCTACCCTCTAATTACAAATACGGAAAGGGGAGAGAGAGAGAATAATTTGCAATTGCACCATAGACAGCAAGGAAAAGAAGTGACATAAAGGTGTGCAAGTCTCCAAATATTGCCTGCATCACTTATGCTGCTTTCGTGATTTATATACAAATGGAAGATGAAACCGTCCCCTTGTGAAAGGAAAAGTTCACTTTGATAGTAATTTGTTTTCAGAATTTCTGAAATGACATGTCTGTAACAATGTGTGCCAGTATGCTCTGTTTTAGTGTCACTTAGTCCTGGGGAAAGCTATAGATGTGAGTTGTGTGTGTTTGAGGTAAAATAAATGTTAAAAAAGATGATCTGGTAGGTAGTGGATTTAGACTCCAAAGAATTGATTCAAATTCCAATTTCCATTTATTTCAACCGAAATAAACAACCATTGGGTGTCTAATTTTAAATATAACTCTAGATTTGATGTTCTGTGTGCCTTACATAGTACTTGCTCGTAATACAAGAATAACAGCCCCATATTGCATATGAGTGTTGCCAGGATTCAGTCAATTTAATGTTTGTGAGACAGGAAGGCTCTTGCATGTAAGATTCACTGAGATACAAGAGCTTTGATTTGATTCCCTGCAGCCTTTTGTAGCATGCTCATGGCAGCAGTATGTGCTGCTTTTACTCATGCCTTTGCAGAAAAGATGGGCTGGGCTGCCACAGGAATGCTGCTCAATCCCTCAGAGGTGCCAAACCACACATCCTTGCTCCCCAAGGTGCTGCCCAGCATGCTTCATGCTGCTGCAGTGGAAAATCTCTTGTGGTCGTAATGTTAATCAGAATCTTCAGACATGAGAGGGGTGGCAAAGCAAGGAAACATCAGCTGCTTGAAGAGCCTTTCTTCTCCCTGTTTATCATAGAGGTGTGAGGGCTCAGACTCTCTCTCTCTCTCTCTCTCTCTCTCTTTCTCTCAAGGCACCATGCTGCAGCTCCTGATTGGCAATGCTGTGCTACCTTAAGCTGGGGAAACAGTGACCTTCTGAACCAAATTCCTGCAGGTCCTGCAATGCGTTTATGCATTCACTTAATCAAATTTTTAGAGGATTTATCTGAAAGCGTCTGAGCACGCTACACAAACTGAGCAAGAGCAAATTCCCATTTGGTGCAGGAAAACAAATTCCAAAACATGTAGCAAAAAGGAGACTTGGATGATAGTTAATGAATTCTTCTTGTCAGGAAGGATCACTTGGTGTTTTATCAGTGTGGACAACCAAATATTTGTGTATTCATGTACCTTTTCCTAAATATCCATTGGTGATTAAGTGGTAGGAAGCATGGTGTGCAAAAGGAGGAGAATCAGACCTATAGCTCTTCCTTTTTTTCCATGTCTCTAGTTCCAGTCTAAAAATCTGGGAATGTGTATTTTGTCTCCCATCTGTGAAAGGGTCCATTACATCCTTTGTCAAAATACTGACACCAAAAAATGGAGCAGAATTCTCTCTCCATCTTCTTCCCCCCACCAACGCCAGTAGTAAAAGTGAACAAAACAAGTTGTTCAAATACCTGGTCATTTACCAGTGTGCAAGTGCTATCAAGTGTTTGCCACACTGAGGGTTCCACCAATATCACTATATTGTGTTTGAGTAAAAGAAGGCATAAAATCCAGACCTGCACTAACCAGTAATGATTTTCTGCAACCATATGGTGCAAGAGGATTTCAGCCGCGGTGAATGCTCCCACATGCTTGTTTCAGTTAATGTCTCAGGCTCAGAAGGGATTGCAAGCCTGGATTTAATCATGTTTCTAAAACTAGTTGAACTGTTAGGCACTATAGGAATGCAAATCACTATTAAGTTTGAATCCTGAACACAGAGCTCAGAGGGCAATGCCCTCTTGGTGCATTTCTCTATATGAAACTGTGTCAGATAAAAGGTGGTGATAAAAATTCTCAGCCAGCACATAAATTTATATTATTCTGCTTTTCTTTTAATTATGGAAAAAGCAAACTCCAGGCTGATCTTGTGAGAATACAGTTATCAGGAAGCACTGGAAATCTACCTACATTTGTAATTATGATTTTGGCTCTTGACAACTAAAAGGCCATCCTAGGACAGGGCTGCTCAAGAGACAGGCAGGTGCTGTTCTTTGAATTCCTGCAGACAAAAGATATTACAACTCACTTCATATACAGATCATTGCTCATGGAGGAAAATCAGTGGGCATAGGACATTGTTCTGGGGTTAGAGCAAGTCTGAAGTGCCACAGAATGCATGAGGCTGGAAATGATGTCTGGAGCACTTCTGGTCCAAGGTTCAAATGTAGCTACACCAAGCTCTCCAGCTTCATATTCAGCAAAAGTGCCCAAAATTTTGGCATGTATTGGGATGGGGGAAAGGAGAGGAATGGTTTTATAGCACTCCTGACACCCTCGTGCAAAGAGATGTGCTCTAAGTCTGCCCCATAGCTCCTCTGAGAGAATGTGCTGTCTCTCAGAAGAGAATACATAGTCTGAATATTAATGTCATTTTGTAACAAAGGTTCTTGATTGAGCTGTGTGAGCAATATTCCTTTACATAGGCGAGAAACCTTCCTAGTCATCTAATTCCCCAAAATGGAGATTGCAAGGTCAACCTAGTTCAAACATAAAATGAAACTATTATTGAAAATAAATGTAAATGATAAATGATCTTACTATGTCTGTGTTATTTCTCTGCAGTCAGCAGACCATAGTGAAGAAATAACCTTGGATTTACTTTCTGGTTCTGTGCAAATACAGAAATTAGTTTGTGACACAAATACTTCCAGGAGTCTCTAGTGTACAGACAGTATGTCTCTAATCTAAAATATTTCCATTTATCTGCAATGCTCCAATAAAAGAAGGAAGGACATTTGATGTCTTTCTGTGCAACAAAACATTTTGATGGTCAGCAGTGACACTACTAATATAAAACTACTTCAGCACTCTAGGTAGTGATATTAACAGCATTTTCGTTCTAAGTCATGCATTAAATAGGAAAGAAAACTACCTAAAATATTGAATAATCACATTTTTTGGATTAATTGTTTGGATCTGTAAATTATGTCAAGGAATATAGGGTCCACAGTAGAAAAAAAAGCATTTTTACTGTTATTATTACTGCTAATAATTGTCATTATTTCTACTCTTTGCCAACGTGCTTGTAGAATCATAAGAAATATTTCCAATAAATTGAGGTTTCTTTATTTGTTTCTGAGCTTGCTCAGAGCTCAGAAGAAAAAGGAATTCTGAAGCGGTCTGTGGCAATAAAAATATTTCTATTCCTTTGTTAAAGTATGAAATTTCTATTTTGTTTTGTTTGTTTTGTTAAATTTTGATGTCTGTTGGTTGCTAAACATAGCATTGGAGGAACATTACTTCAAGGTCAAATGCTAAGTATTTCTTTTGTTGAATAAGCATAAATGCTAATTAGGTTAACAAGTTTGTGGGTTGAGTATTCAAGCTGAAATAATTAGCTTGAAAATTATTGCAGGAAGGAATGTCATCTTATTATTTAACAGAGCAGATCCATATGTTTGTTCAGTCATAGTATATTTTGTCCAGAAAGAGAAAAATAACAATTCATTTATTATTTATTTTTCTATTTATTTTTTTATTAGCTGTGTGTACTAGCTCATTTTGCACAAACTAAGTTGTCTTCTCTTCTCTCTGCAAAAGCTAAACAATCCCTCAGATACCACCTACATTATTCCTTTGCTTTTTGTGCTGCTTTGAGGCTCTAAGAAAGCACACCGACAGGCTCCATACACGGTTGATATGAAATGTTTCTGTAAATTCAAATTTCTGTGTTTTATGCAGTCACTTTTGATTCTTATGTATGAGGGCTTGAATCATTCACTGTCACAAATCTGTGCTCGCTTTCCTCATTATACAGCAGTCATAAAAGTAAAGAGAAGTTATAATGTTGAGACAGGACAAATGAAAATGGAGAAGGGAAGATAGAAAAATTCAAATGCATGAAAGAGTATGCTCTAGGGAAGGACATATTTGTAAGAATAGGAAAATGGGTTTCTCCTCAAATATTTCTGCAAATACTTAATGGAAAGTAATAGCAGTTGAAAGAATATTACAGTGAGAATAAAGTAAAATTGGAAGCATTTTAAGGAAAAAAACAGCCTGACTTTTTGAAAATAAAACTTCTTTTCCTTCACATTTCTAGAGCTACTTGACAAATAGAAGGTTGCTAATATTTGTGTTTCAGCTTTTCTCAGTATTTTTCTAACCCTCAGATTTTGACACAAATACTGCCTGTCTAAATACGGAAAGGCTGAACTAATGGGTTTAGTTCAGTTCCTTCAGCTGCAATGAAAAAAATATCAGGCTTTGGAAGCAGGGAGAGAGCCACAACTGGTGGGTATTGCCCAGTCTGACCAGCACCGTTTGGCATTTCATCCGTGGCTGGGAAGGAATTTAATGTGACAATCCTCTTCTCAGGTGCTTTGACATTGGTGGTTCCAGTGCTATTCCCAGTACTGTTCTTCCTCCTCTGCTTGTTCAGGTTAGAAAGAAAGGAATAATTTTGTTCTCAGACCCTGTTTGATTTTTAATTAAGGGCTATGTACTCTCAAGAAAGATCCATGATTATTAACTACAGATGGAAGGAGTCACGCAGGCTTTGAACAGTGGGCGAAGCTCAATATTTAGAGAGCTTGCTCTGGGGAAAATCACCCAGGCTCCTCTCCCTGATTCCTAACTCCTCCCTTGCATCTGTGAGCATCACCACAAGTCAGGCCCTGGGGTACTTTGGTAAGCCAATCCCTCTGTTTGACATGGAATTTTTCATGAAGCCCACAAGCCTTTTTCTCAGAGCTCACATCTCGACGTGATAATGAGAACCTTATGTATTTCATCTGAGGAAGTCCAACAAGGAACTGAGACATCAAACAAACAGGAAAAGTTTTCATGATTGGAAAGCTGATTGTTCTTCTAACACACATCTTCACCATATTTTCTTCTTCTATAGAAAAAAGAAGCTTTTGCTCTGCAAGACAGTTAATTATATAAATGAAGTGCTTTCCATGTTAAGATACAGGATTAATGAAATAAAATCTTGGGACCTCTTGAAGTCTGATCCAAGAGTAAATAAAATCAAACACAACATAAGCAAATTCATTGAATGTGTTAAGGTAGAAAAGAGAGAGAAAATTAGACAATACACAGAAGTTTGAATAAATTAAAAAAAAAAGAAAATAAAAGTTGATGGTGACTGAACATTCATATTCCAGGGTGCTCCCAAAGCAGAATGCAGCTATTGTTTTGCATGGAAACCGTTTGTAGAAAGTTGACAGGCTGAGTTAATGTAAGGGGCTCAGAATGAAACAATTAGCAAAAGAGAAGTATAAAGACTGGTGAAGGTTCTCCTAACACTTGAAAGGAAAAATCCAAACCCCAACAGAATCTCTTTTCCTAGGTGTGGTAATGCTTATTCTCAAACTTATTTTCAGTTGCTGGGAAGAAGATACGGAGTTCAGTATCCTGTGTACCAATACTTCCATCATGTCTTTGTACTCATTTGAAGGCTGCAGAGTAGAAATTGCTCTGAGGATGAGTTTGCTTGGATCTTTGCTCCTAGATGAGGAAGTGATGAACAAGAAAAAGCCATTTTATTTTTCTATTAGACATATCTAGGACCATAGCAGCCATTCTGAGGGGGGAAAAACCCAACCCTGCAGATTCATCCTGGGTCAATTGGATCTGCCTTATAAAGAAATCCATATTCAAATTCATGACTGCTTTCCACAGCTTTAGCTGTGAAATTTTACAGGCTCCCGGAACCTCCACTCTCATTTAAGAAAACATTGCTTGTGAGCACTGCATTCTGGAGTTGTGCTGGAAAACACGAGTTCTGAAGGCGCCTAAATCAGGCAGAGGATATAAAAAGAACACTGAATATATTTTATAGCTTTTGAGGTCTAACTGATGCTTTTCAAGCCCTTGTGTTAAATTTCACAAGGGCCTGGTCCTGTTGCTGTGCATTAAACTTGCTGTGATGAGACCTGACCTACATGGGTGAAACCCAAGGCTGAGAAATCTCTTGATCTCTTCAGTGGTTTGAGACTACTCTGCTGTGATCAGTAAAAGCTGCCAGTGCCTTTGGCTGTACCAAGGGAGATTTACCCAAGGACATAACTCTTGTGACCAAGAGAGGTCACAAAACTTCAGGCACGAAAGGACTGAAATCCTCTGGGATCAGGAGTCCTCTGGATTTTAATTTTCAGTAGGAGGGTTTTATGAGCAGATAATGTGCCTTTTGGATCCACCCTAAGCTCCAGTAATGAATCCAGCAAAAGTTGCCTGTCTGGAGAATTTTAGTGCTGACTCTTGAATCAATATTTTTTGTTCCCTCCATTTTTGGAGTGGCCCAATGTGCTAGTTTTGCACATGTGACATTTGGTGAGGAGGGAAGAAGCCACCCACAGATATTATTAAATTAGAGTAAATTAGGGAATTCTTCCATTTCTTTCTCTCTCTTTTTTTTTTTTTTTTTTTTTTTTCACAAGAAAATAATAGAATAATGAAACCAGGCAAGTTGTTTAATGTGCTTAATTGCATGGTCAGTACAGTTCTCAGACTGAGAACACTTTTTAATGCATGATTTTCATTTGGTTGTTTTGTTTTTTGGCTAAGTTTGGCTGGTAACACAACACTTACTAATTTATTTTTTTATAAGAAGCCTTTTCTCACGTTCTGAAGACTATATTTAAGCTTCTTGAAATGACGGGAAAAAAACCAGGAGTCAACACCCTCTCTCTTCTGGCAGGGATGGATTCAGTGCTCGTGTCCTCTGAGAGCAGGTCAGGATAAGCATCTCCAGCTGGCTTAGTGCTGCAGAGGATTTTTTTCCCCTCTGTTATGATTGGCAGCACATTTCAGCCTGGTTTACGCGAACAAAGCCAGCGAGCAAGAAGCAATAGGGCACGGATCATCTGAGGCTTCAAAGCCAAGTTTCTCCCACTTAAATGTCAGTCGACTGCTGTTTGTCAGCAACATGGAAAGCCCTGACAGAAGGAAATTGAGTCTTTTCTGCTGGTTTAATGCCCCGTGGCAGGGCTGTGAGCAGTGGCACACTGGGAAATGGAGCGTGCCTGGCAGCAGCACAGCCAGGAGAGGCTGCAGCATTGGGGAACAGGCTCTGCACCAGCGCAGGGTGCCTGTCCCCTTTCAGAAACACCTCAGGGGCAGGGGGAGGCCTCCAATCTGCTTGGGTTTTGCCTGGAAGAGTGTGTCCTAATTGTTCTTTCCATGCCTGGAAAAGTGTGTCCTAATTGTTCTTCCTATACCTTCCCACGCATCTCTTTGGATGCTTTCCAGAGTGGATAATTATTCACAGAGGTCCAGGAACACGTGAGCTCTTCTAGGACACCTCTGGCCTTGTGCATGAATTTGTTCTCTGGCCCAACAGTGGCAATGTGGAAACAGCAGCAAGGCTCTGTCTGGTCTCTGGGGGATGAGAAGTGAGGTATTCCCATACATGAGGGCAGTAAGGCTAGGGTTTTAAGAACAGGAGGCTTCAGTCCATCATTGACTTTTGAGGAGTTTCTTTGGAAATCAAGGAGGCAGTTTATGTAAGTAAAGCTGTTTGGGAGGAAAAGGATCCTGAATCTCCTTGCCTATAGCTGTGCTGAAATCAGGAATAGTGTCTCTGTCATAAAAATATTAATTGCAGTCAAGAGATTTACCCTGATAAAAATTTATAGTTATGTTTAAAAACCAAGAGCTGCAGATGAGTTACTGTTGAGTGAAGTTCATCCTTGCAGGTATCACTGTCTGAATAAATAATGCTATTAATTGTTTGCATTTACTTCTGTTTGTAAACCCTCTTGGACATGTTATTTGCACTTGTCATCCAGATAAATTTGCACCCTACCAACTGCAAACAAAGACTGTCTTTCCTACCAGTTTATTCATGCCAGTGGTTTCAATTATTTGAAATCTGAAATACATCAGTCTTAGAAAGAGATGTACCATACCTACCAAGTCATATTTTCTGTGTCAAAATAGCAATACCACAATGAAGCTCTGATCCCAGTGACTGGAATAGAACTATGAATAATAGTATCTAATCAAGATATTAATTAAAACTTGTAATATCATCTTAATGGGAACACGTTGCAGAGTTAAATTGGATTTTTTTTTTCCCTTTTAAATTAGCACAGTCAATTAACAGGTGTTCTCCATATGTAATTATTTTCAGTGGAATGAAAAGCTGAGTTAAACATTACAGCTGTATAGGGGTAGATTACAGTCAGGCACTTTGAGAGAATGAAGGCTGAGAGGAGTGAAAATGTGGACCAGGGTGCTCTGGCCAAATTCCAGCTTGCTAATCACATCCTACTTTATCAAAACTGCCTGATAGTTTCAATTAGTTGCCTTGTTGTCCTCATATTTCCTTGGGGGGCCAGGTGCTTTGCAGTATAAAATTGAAAAGCTGCTTCTCCCCATGTGTGTGCCTGCCTTTAACTCTCAAGTGACACAAATTTAAAAAGCAGATCTATTTCTACTTCATTTTTGTGTGCAGGAAAGGCTTCTCAATTTCTCTCTCTATATATATGCGTCTGTATCTATGAACACAGGTATGCTTTTCTTTAAAGGCTACCTACAAACTTACACTTTCTGTGAGTAAAGTAGTGCTTTTGCTCTTCTCTTGGAACGTTCTTGGGTGTAAACTTGGCCCATTTATTTCCTCACTGCATATTTTCCAGCTTTCTGGCTGTACAGCTGATAGCCCCAGAGGCTAAATCAGCTCCTCACCCAGGCGGAGTCTGAATGTTTTGCCAAGAATGGTCAAGCACTGAGCTTCTTGCAACAGGAACACTTTAGATTGAGTGTTTTGATGGGTGTGCGATGACAGGGCATAAAACAGGGATACCAGGTCTGAAGACATGGATAGAGGCCACATTTTTGTTTCCCCAGGTAAACCTAGATATTTTGTTGTCTTGGTATTTGTAAAGTAGGCTACTGAGCATCTATTGCTACCTACATGTGCAGTCATCAGTGTGACTTGTTCATATGATTTATGTCCCAAAAACCTGTAGGGATGGATCTACTCTTCAAATACGACAGAAGAGACCCTTCAGAATTAACTGTATTTTGCCTTATAAAATGTATGTTCAAGAGAACAGAATCCATTTCATGCAAAATCTAAAGCCTGCCAAAATCAGTAGAAGACTTTCCACAATCTTCACAGAATTTTAGTTATAAATGAAAAGAATTAATATTACGAGAATAAACACATCTGAGCAGTGAACAAGTGAAAAGAAAATGACAGAAACCATTTGTATTTACACAGAACTCTTCCCCTAAGGATTTTGTTCTTTGAAAATGGACTCCTTGAACAAGTTTTGACTCTATGTAAATATGCATACATATAGAAAGAGATTATTTTATTTAAAAAGGTTTTTCTTCCCCTCCCCCCACTGTGCATAACTTCTTAATCATGCATTTTCTCCCCTCTTTTTGGTTTCTCAGTATTTTTCACCACCTCTAGCCAGACATTAGATTTCCTAAGACAGCGAGATCCATGTCTTGACAGGTTATTAATTATCACAGCTGGAGGTAGGGTGTTGTGGCTGTTCTTTGCTGTTTGTCATTCGACAGTAAAACCAGATGAAAACTAAAGCTTTGGAAGAAAATAGAAATAACCCCAACATTTGTATACAGTGCACATTGGCTGAACAGCTGCTGAGTTATTTTTCAGACCATCAGTGATATCTCTTATCCTTCTTTCTTGAACCTCTTGTCTCTGAACTCAGAGATATTGAAACAAAGAATAATGTGATAGCAGACCAGTACAGAAGGCAGTAAAATGTTTCTGTAAACATCTTGCCTTGCCTAAAGATATATCCTAGAAATCTGGGGAGCAAGGCTGAAGTGGGGTAACGATGAGACGATTCATTCAATACTAATGGAAGATCTCTTCCAAGAAAAAGGCTATTTACCAGGAATCATTTGGGGATCCTAAATTTCCGACCTCTCACTTTTATCTGTAATCCCTCACTTGTGGGAGGTTGATTTGACATGATTTGATTTGATTTGAGGGGGTCTCCAATTTCCTGAATGCCAGCAGTGGTGCTGGTGTCTGGCTGGGTCAGGTGGGTGTTTGCAGAATGATGTTTGAGTTTCCAAGCAGTTCACCTGTGCCCCTGTCACATTAAGGGGAAGCAAGACTCTCTCAGGAGCACACGTGAACCTCGAGGAAATTCATCCCAGACAAGGAAAATTTCAGCATTGGTGCCAGCAGGTGCAAAGGCAGCCAAGCTACCCCACTAGAGCACTACAGAACCTGTCCTTTCCTGAGTTTTGAGACACCTTTGGGAATGCTGCCAAGCAGGGGCATAGAGAAGGTGTTAGAGGAATTTGTACAGATCATGCCAGGCCATCTCCTGAGAATTCTGAATTTGTGTTTGTGTGAATTTTCCCTTTTTCCCTGACATTACGGGTTTAGCTGCTGCAGGAAAGCTCTGAAGAGCAGCGAGCACCCAGGAGAGGGCAGTGCTGCTCTCAGACATCAGCTGCTGGAAAACCAGCACCCCTGTGGAAATAGTGATGTGGATTGCTCTTCTCGTGTAATCAGTTCAGTTAATTAGAGACAGAGTCTTCTGCCAGATTTACATTCATTTTATTTTTGTATCTGGTCAATCCCTATCAGAGAAGTCATGAGATATTGTCAAGGTAAATTGTAACAGCAGCATTGCCTTCTGGTTTTTTGTAGGTTTTTTTTTTTTCCTAATTAGAATGAGATCTAGGAGTAAGAAAATGGGTGAATTGTCATTTTACACTTTTATTTAATAATAGTGCCATCAAGTAAAGAATTTATTATGTGAGAAAAACTTTTCAATGGTTCCTGAAAGGAAGCAAACTCTGTCTCCTTTCCCCAGAAGTTTCACTGTGCTCAGATCCCTCAGCCTGAGTATCCATCATTTGTAACTCATTCAAACAGTGTACCAGGTTTCCTCATTCATTTCATCTCAAAGGAGCCCAGCAGCCTTGACTACACTCAATGGTAACTAAATCAGTTGAGATCAGATCCTTTTGTGGCTTTGCAGCATGGCACCAAGGCCTTAAATTGTGAAAGGAGATAGGGACTGAGCTGATAGCAAAGCTCCTACAATATGGAAGAGACAAAGCATGTGCTTGAGCTAACTGGAGCCAGACAGTGAAGTGCAGTGACCCACACTGGCATGACAAATGCTCAGCTCACCCTGGCCCCGTCTGTAAGAGAGGGACAATGACAGATGCACCTTGGCTCCCAAGGAAAGATGTATCTGTGATCTGAACTGTCCCAGGAGCCACAAGAAGTGTCTAGCTCTCGGTGCTGGAAAAGAGGGTGTTTTATGCCCAGCAAGCTGAAAGGCTGGGATATCAGCCTGTGTTTGTATAATGGATGCTGGAAGCACCTGCCATTTATCTCTTCTGTACTCGTTCTCCAAAACAGCAACTTCTTTCCTGTCTGTGTTTGTCTTGCCAAGTGTCCAGCTCCTGCACTGAAATGGAGAACTGGACAAATTCTGAAGAAACTATGTCTTTCAACTCTGAAAATATGTAGTTTGGAAATGAAACACAGTTTGGAAAGTGATGCTCTGAGCAGTCTCCATTTGCCAGCCTTCGAAAGACTTCTATTACATAGGCAAAAAAAAGAACAAAACACTGCTAGATAGTTGAGTTTTCATCTTTATGTAACCCAAACCTCATAGTCCTAGTTAGTCATGTTGCATATCAACATCAACATTCAAATAGAACTTGTCTGCAAATTTCTCTTGAGGAGCGCCCAACGAAGTTGCTCTGTAATGACCTCTTTTCCAGTTCCTCCCTGAGGGCTTTTTGGAGTCACAACAAGCCTGTAGACATGCCACTTAAATGATGATGTCAGACTCTGCAAACCCAGCAGGGTAAGGACTGGGACATATTTAACTGGAGAAACCTCTAAGACAAATCCATCTACCCCCAGGAGGTGACATGAGGATTTCAGGGCTGAACCAATGTCACTGGATGATCGGTGTTACTGACCTGGCTGTTTTTTCACAGGCCTTCACCCTTAGGTAATGCACTTTCCTACATATAAGGATATTCAATGATATATTTGTAATTAGAACTCTCTCCACCTAGTGAGAAAGCTTTGAGACATTGGTTATTAGTCAGAAAGCTCCCATCAAGCCCAGTGAAATTTTTTAAATGTTAATGTAGGTAGAGGTGAACATAAAGGAACTTTTCAGAGACAATACATTCTATTTGCTTGACATCTGCTGCAGGGTCTGAAGTGAAATTATACCCAAACATATCTAGATTGCAAATTACTGTGATAGAAAATGGCAAAGTATTTCTTATGTCAGTGACAACCCTTTCAAAGGGAAGGGCTTACTTGGGGCCTTATCATAAGTCTGATCCGTGCTTTCTGAGCATTTGGGGATTGCTGAATTGTTGCTGTTTTGAAAATTTCAGAAGAGGAAAGGCTGAAATCTGAGCATTCATCATCTGATTACACCAGTTCCTCCTGAAATGTTAAGTGTATATAATGCTTTTTCTCATGGAGCTTAAACTGATAACAGCCTTGCTGTTAAAATGCTGTATTGTGTAATGGAAGAAGCTGATACTTTCTGCTGGGTAGTGCACTTTTTTCAGTGAAATTTCTGTAGAGGTAATGGGTTCTTTAATATGTTCTATCCAGGAGGCTCTGTTCCTATCTTGAATATTTGCAAAGTACAGACAGGTGTGTCTGCAGTGGGGAATAAAATTCCCTCCCCCACCTCAGTGTTTTATTGCACTGAATCCTGACAGCAAACTCCTGTTTACTGCACACAAAGGTCAGTCAGTACCCCACCAGCTTCCATTCTCCCTCAATGATTGCTTCTCACATTGAAGAAATACTTTTTATAACTCTCTGCCAGTGTGTGCTTGTGCATAGCTCATGTCATGGATTTATTTTCTTTTTCAGTTTCTGGCATGGTCACTTTTGTTCATTTTCTAATTATTTTTCCAGGAAGGGTTTTCTAAAACCATATGTGTGTGTATAGAAGGGATGGAGGCTTCAGTTTGACAGTCATCCCTTCCCGCTGGCCCCATAAGTTCAGCTACAGTTGGATCAATATTAAAGAAATAAAGCAAATTAACTGGTTTTAGAGACAGTTTATTGAGGGGCAAAATTATTTTAGGCACTTGCATTTACTACTTCGTATTACCTTGCATGAGTAAAGTATGCATGTGAAAATTCCCTCAGAAAATCATAAGCTGGGAAAAGTTGTTTAGTTTTTGTTACTCTGTGTTGCACAGCTGAGAAAGAGGCGGCCTTCAGCCAGAAATCAAAGCTTTGCCATAAAATCTAGATTTTCTATAAGCAAACAGCAAGATGGTTGGGGAGAATAATTTTAAAAAAAGGTATTGCTTGTTTTTTAGTGAAAAATCTAGTAGGATGAGTAAGAATGTGTTTCTATTAAAACTTAGGGACAGTATTCTCAGTGGACATTGCACAATGCATGATCTAAGAGACACCAAATTTTCATGTGGTGCCAGTGTGCTTGCAAACCAGGCCAGGGTAGCTACATATGATAGGTCCAGAGTCAAAATGCAAATATGACTTTGTGTAAAGTTGGACCATCTTGGTCATCAGAAACGTGTTCCTTGCAGCTCTGGTTTCTGTGAATGCAGCACTGACCTTCCTGTGCTCAGAGCCCACCCTGCCCTGCCTCTGCATCTCTGTTGGAGCAGGCAGGATGTGACCAACATGTTTTGAAAGCTTCATTTTCCATGCTGATGTTAGCCCAGCTTCAAGGGTAGCATAAGGATATATGTTTACTCCTGACTTTGGTGTCCATCCTGTAAACACACAGTCCTTTATAGTGTTTGGGTGTGATAATCAGTGAAAAAAACCACTGAGTTGGATTCAAAAAGCTTTTAGTGTCTCATGGCTTGTGTTCTATTTGTAAAAGGAGTTAGGAAGGTGTACTTGCCTAAAGCTCACACGGTTTGCCATATCAAGGATCACAAATGAAGCCAAAGCCAAACTGAATAGATGACTGATATCATTCTCAGCAGTGAAAATTGGCAGGACAATCTGTGTCTATTGTATTTTTCCTGGTTTTCCTTCTATAGCTAGTGTACCAGAATGCAAGTTATTTAAAGGATCAATAATTATTCTGCCATTCTCAGCGTTGAAATCCCTTGCTGATATGTTGATGAAACTGTACTCAGAAGAAGAGTCTAATTAAGAGCACAGCAGTTGACAAAGCTGGCTGAATTCAGACACCATCCACTGCAAAGCAGGTCTGACCAATATAAAAAGGCAGGATTTTTTCTGTGGTTTTTTTTTCTCTGTGTTTTTTTTCTTTTTCTGTAAGACATTAAAAAAAATTTTTAAAGTTCAAAAATGGAAAAAAAATATGTATATATATATATATAAAATATATTTTATGTATAGGTACATATATATACCTGCATATGTAGGTGCATCTATATGTAACAGAAAAAGAATTGGGTTGGTGTGATTGTGAAATTGTGAAAAACAAATCCCTTGGCTTTCCCTGAAGTGATAAAGATTAAATACTGCAGTGGCTTTCCAGAAATTTCTTTTTTATTTGGCAGATTTCTAAACCACAAAATAATAATTTTGAGCCTTAGCCAAACCCTTTTCCCACCAAGTTCACTGAGATCCCTTTTGCTGAATCAGAACATAAGATTACCATGTGTGTTTATGGTAACAGTTCTACAGCCCCTTTTGGCAGGAAAATTAATGAAATTGCCCATGGTTTTGACTAATTGATGAATAATCAAATATCATCTAATACTCAGTCTCTCCAGAGAGTCTACTCATTAGGACTGAATTAGAGAGCTGAGAGATATAATTTTCTTTTCTTATCTATCAGTGAACTGATATTTTACTGTTGGCCAGTTTTCTTTTCCTGCAGCCTTTTTCTGTGTTGTTTGTCTTGTTTATTTGATGGACAGCTACAATAACTGAGATTTCCATGGATTCAACACAGTTTAAATCCAAACTATTCTCAAGATGGATGCTGCTTCTCCTTCCATCCTAGGCCATCAATTTCCTTGTTTGGTTTGCCAGAACTGGTGTAGGTCACTGATGACTCAGGCCAAGGAGCTGCTCTGGCTGAAAATGAACTTAAGATAAAAATCTGGAGAGGTTCATGTCAGTCTTGAGTACATTGTCATAACATAAATGGGAAAGGTAAAATATATCTTGCTGCACAGAGCATAGATTTGAAGAATCCTCAGTTATCCAAAACTCATATCAATCATAAGTTACCCACTTTGGTAGTGTCTGTATAAAAATGTTCAGTGTTAGATGGAACTTCATGAACAGTTTAGGGTGCCCAAGATGGAGATGGCCCTGGTCCTTTCCTGCAAGCCTTGGTTGAGCATAATTATGTCTCACCTGATAGCTTTGCAAATCCTCCAAAGATGAGTGAAATTATTTGCTATTAAATCCTACTAAATTAATAAGGTTATTTTGATGGGTTACATTTGGTTCATTTCAGAAGCAGCACTCCAATTTCTGCAAAGCACATCACCATTCTGAGTGCATAATCTTTGACAACATGTGTTCCTTTCATGCAGATTTTTCTAGCCTAAATCCAGCACTGGGCAAAAAGCAGTTTTTTGTTCAGAAGTGAAGTTTTTTTAATGTTTTTGGGGTTTTTTTGTTTTTTTTTTAAGCATAAACCATTACTAATTCTTGTATTTTGCTTTGTGTAAGGAAACTGGAATGAATGATTCACAACATAATCATTTGGTCATAGTTGTTATAGAACAATAAAGATTTTGCTTTCCTTTTAATGTTCTATCTGCAAAGTGGGGATAAAGTTTCTATCCTAGAGAAGTGTTATAAAGATTTGTTGGTTAATGCTTGGACTGCATTTTATCTGTTCTAAATACCATATAATAATTTAATGTCCCATTAAAGGTTGTTGACAATGTGTTGTACCCTTGGAGTACTGCTCTCTTATTTTATTTTTCAGGACTGAAAGTCTGAATGACAAATTGTAAGCATAAATGAGTGCAATGTTTCAAACATCAAAGAACAAATGGGTTTTTTTGTAATAATGCTAAGAATAATGCTCCAATGCATGAATTTTTGTTTGCTCCTAATACCCAATTTGTTTCTATTTTTTTGTACAAAACTGACAAAAAATTCTTGCTGTTCTTGTTTTTAATCTCAAGAAGGCTCTTAGACATTTTCTTCTTTCTATGACCCAGATTGTGACATGGTTTTATTACAGCACTCACCTTTAGAGGATAGAGCTATTTATATGATCAAATTTCAGGTGTGCTCAAAAACATAAGCGCAATGTTGAGGAAGGAGTCTAATAAAAACTTATCACTCATTAATTGGAAACTAGTTTCAGTATATGCAGCTTAGCACAAAAATAGTGAGACTGAGTCACCAGAAGTGCTGGTAGAAGAAAGTCCCTCTACGTTTTGTAACAGACTGAGGGCTTCAGACCTCAACACCACACACTGTCTGGTTGGCAGCCACTTGGGATTAGCACTGCCATTTTGAGAAGGTTACAGTAATTTCACAATTATAAGCTGCACCTGATTATAAGCCACACCTCCCGGTAGCCAGGTAGACCACGGGATTTGCCCATGTATAAACCGCACCTGAATATAAGCCGCACCTTGGTTTTTTTTTTTTTTTTTTGTTTTTTTGTTTTTTTACGAGGATCCATGTGTAACAAAGTAACAAATTAGTAACAGAATTGCTGTCAGGTGCTCAAGTCGCAACAGTTTTCATAGACCAGTGAAGCCTTTAAATGCAGCCCCAGGCACCCTCCCTGGCTGGCTCTCACTTCTGGGCTGGCATTTCACTGGGATTTGTCCATAGATAAGCCGCACCTGAATATAAGCTGCACTACTGGGGTAGGCTGGATTCTTCAATGAGAAAGGTGCAGCTTATAATCTTGAAATTACTGTACATTTACTTGATCTCACTTGCTGGGTTCTCTAAGTCCAACACCAGACAGCCCAGATGCAAATGGATGGAGAGTAAAGCAAACAAGGGCATTTCTCAGTGGTCTGGAAATTGTGAATCTACTTCCCATTCATATTTATGGATTTATAAAAGATAAATAAATGAACAGAAACAATTTTTAAAATGGCTGTATAACTCAGTTGCCTTTGGTATGCCCTCCTACATGTAGTGCTCTGACTATGGCACTATAGAGTTGTGCTCTTCCTTCAGTACATTGTAGGATCTCATATTGCTGAATTTATCCCTGGGTGTTAGATGAGTTTCTCTCTTCCCTCGCAGTGTGGGACACCCTCCAGGGCTAGGAGCCTGACTTCTCGCTGTGGCAGACGGCTTTGTGGTAAAGATGAGTCTTTGTACATTAGGGGATACCCCAGGCTTTTCTTGAGTGCAGATTAGAAAGCAAACAAACAGCCTCTATGGTCATGGCTTATTAAAACTCTGCCCTAGGAATTTTTGGATTGAAAATACAAATGCCTGATGAGATCAGATGGTGCTAAACTGGATTACTAACTAATGTTATACTGTACTGTAAGACTTAGAAATTGAGATATCCTTCAAGTCCAGTTTTAGATGTAAGAGTTTTTTTCTATTAGACCTGATTTGTGGATTTTTAAGAGATTTGTCTCCTTCAACAGTTCAGATCAAGTTGCATCTGCATTTTTATGGCTTTCTGTAGTCAGTCTTAGGACTTCCTTTTTGCCAAAGCTGAATCACATATGAATTTCAGAAATTCAGCCTGAAGACAATTTGTCACTAAAAGACATCCTTAAAATAAGTCTTCAGGTGTGAGGTATATTTGTCATTCTCTGAGATAAAGAGCCTTATGGAAGGTCAGACTTCACAACTCTTCATTTAAGGACCTGCTTAAGAACTACCTCACACTACCCTTTCAGAACCTGCATCCCAAAAACCAGCACTCCAAACTTTTAAATCCAGCACTGGATATTCACATCTTTCCAAATACGACCCAACACAGCATTTTTCTTTCTCACTTTCTATTATATACCTTCCCTTCTCCAAAACATGCCCACCTATCCTTGGCTCTATCCTTTTTAACCTCTTTGAAGATATGATTGGTTCTAGATGTATTTCAGTCTGCTGTCTGTGATCTCATCCAGCTCCCAGTTCTCTGCTGCCCAGCTTTGCAGTCACAAGTTCAACAGAGATCCTTTGCAAGATGCTACACATTATGCAGCAGGAAACTGCAGGAAACAAGAAGGAAGAAGCTTTAACCTTCAAAAGATCAGCTGCCATCCAGTGTCTTTTCCTGCTTAAGGAAGCAACTCCCCGCTCTTGAACTTTGCAGTTCATTTCCATACATATTTCTGTCCAAAATTAATGCCTTTCACATTTCAGCATGCTAAAATATGCAGTTAGAAAACCAGCACATTTGATCGGCAAGCAGATCATGAGCAGTTTTTGGCCGTCATTATTATAGCTAGATAAATAGAAAGAAACTGCAGAAAAAAATTCCCATACTATCTGAATATGGCAACTTTGAGAAAGAAATTAACATTTTCTTTATCTTTTGACAACAGAAAAGTATGTCTTTGTCTCTCCTGAAATTCCACCAGAGGTACAGCAGGGATGAATCTGCTCCATAAAAACAAAATTACACAAAAGAAAATTAAACTAATAAAAAGAGAGAGAGATTACAATAACAATAAAAAACAATTGGCAAAAGGGAAAACAACTCCCCCTCCTTATTGTTATGCATTCAGAATCAGTGTCTTACTCATTTGTTAAACTTTTATGGCACTGGCAGTCTCAAATACTAATTTTGTTCAGCATGAAAGTGCCCTTTATAATGGGATGAATATGTTGCTTCCAGTGCAAGCAAGAGCAGGCATCTAGGGGATGCTAATGATATATTCTATTCTGCTGGAAGTTTCTAGACAAAACACCTTTGTTTATTTTTTCTTCCACTGTTCTACTCTAACCTGCTGATACTGCAAGAACATCTGATCAAAACTCACCTGTTAAAATAGCTGTAAAATAATTTTGATATCAACATGTTACAATTTTCATTGTCAGGCTGAAAAATCACTTTTTCAGCAAGTATAATCTTTTTCCTCAAAAATGAAATGGTGTCCTGGAAATGACATATGCATTTCCCGTGGGGAGTGCAGCCAGGTGACGTCCTGCCATGGCTGTCCATGAGCCACCAGCCTTCCATGGGACATCATGGTGGGAATGCCCCATGCATTCTCCTAAATGGTGAATCATAGAAGGGGTTATCCTAGGGACAGGGAGAGAAAGAAGCACTGTGAGTGATATTTATTTGCAGTAATGGGAATTCCTGTGAGAAAAAGAATGTCCTTCATCCTTCTCTGAAAAATGAATAATTAAAGCTTTACAAGTGAGAAATTAAAAACCCTGTGGATAGCGATGAAAGATTTTGCTTCAAGTTCTTCATATGAGTAAGCATACAGCTGAGCCCAAACTGACTGGAATTTCAGCATCCATAATTGAAATAATTAGCTATACTGGTTCATTTGCACAAGTTTTCATTATTTCCTGAGCTTTATTTAGTGCCACTGTGTGTATCCTAATAATACACAGGACTTTTGAAAAGGTAGGCCATTTAAACAGGCAAATATCATAGGGTAACCTTAAGTATTGGTAAGAAGATAGACCAGAAATTATGTTCATGGCCATACCTGCAAGACTCTGATGATAATAATAATAATAATAAAAGAAGATATCATGCCATTGACAAATAGAAACAATTTTATATCTAATAGGATTTAAGTAATAAAGGCTGAAGGGCTGCAACAGCTGCAAAGAGATTAGATACGTAATGTTTTCTCAGTGTAATAAAACTTGTCAAATAAAGCTGAATAAAATCTTCTTATCTGTGTCTTTGGTTTATTTTTCCTCCAGCCTCTTTCTTTTCAGCTGATTGCAGGAATCACCATTTCTCTAGAATGGCTACACACATGACAGTTCAATTAGAGTCAAGTTAGTGAAAGTTATTGCTGGATTTGCTTTTGGTCGCACCTTTTTTTAAAGTAAAGGATATCTGCAGCATTTGGAAAGAATGAAGCAGATCAAAAACCAACTTTGCCAATCTCTGCTGATATTTAGTGGACAACTGGACTAAACTCTGAATACCAGTGTAGTACCATTTAATTTAGTGCTTCTTTACACAAGATCTGGTTCTGATTTAAACATAAACCCCCTCAGAATAGCAAGAGATCCTTCCCCAGTCACACTTGATGCTGTCCTGGCTGCCCCAAGGCTGCCCTTGTAATATCTCCTGTTTCCACCTGTCTGCTCCCTCCTCTGGGCACTCTCTGGAGTCCTTCTCCACTCTTGCTGCTCCTCCTCCCTCAGTTTCTCCCCATGCTTTAAGAAAGTGTTGTGGTTTGTCTTTCTATGGCTGGTGTGTCAATCTTTGCTGAAACCTTTAGGATATGCAGATGAAATTTGCATTCAGAAGTGTGAACTGTTATTATTATGGTTAATTGGATGTGACAGACTGACATTCAGCTAACGTTTTCACGAAATCCAAGGCCAAACCTTTGTCTGGGTTACAAACATGCTTGGATTTTCCATGTGATCCATCCAGGTCAGTATTTCTGAGCTTACCTGTGTGCCTGATTTAAATTGCATGAGCATATAAAGCAGGAGTATTGTTTTAAACCAAATAGGAAGAGCAAAGGCCATGTATGTTTGAGCAGTGTTGTTGTTGCCTTTTGCATGTATTTGTACAAAGTATTTATTTGCCAGGGCAAAGCAGTGAACCTAGTAAGGAATGCCAAGGGATCTGTCCAAGCTGATGTAATACGTAAAGACACAAACATCATCCATAAATCAATAGGCATTGATTTAGGTAAATGAGAGCTTTGCCCTTAGGTAAGAAAAAAAATACACTTATTTATATGTATGTGTTTAAAATATTTCATGCAGTATTTCTGGGGACACTTATCCAATATTAATTAAAATTTAAGTGTATCGTGTCAATGCACACAAACCCATTATTTTGGATTTTTGTTTTTCTTCTTTTTTTTCAAATTAAAGCTCTTCTCCTGCATTTTCCCCTCCAGATAGAAAGTTCAGGAAACCAATGCATGATGACAATATGATAACCAATTAGGGAAAATCCCTGAAACCAGTTGCTGGTGCTGAAACTGCTGTCAGAATCTGAAGTATATCTGTGCTGAAACAATATCTGGCCAGCTTTTTTAAAGCTATCTCTTGCTTGGGATAGAGGGGGAAAAGAAATTTCTGTATAAATTTAATCCAATAATTTAATTGTGTCAATCCTAATTGCATAGAACTTGGAAGACATTGAAAAATAAAGGTGAGTGTAAAGCCCATGTCACCCTGCAGAGAAGTTCTCAGTGAGCCAGTGTGAGTTCCCAGGGAGGTGACTGCATTAACCAGAGTGTTCCCAGCCTCCAAGCTGGCATCACAGAGCCTGGATGTGCAGCCTTATTGGAAGGATGGGGGAGATTCAGGAGCTTCTCTTCTTTTAATAGCACAGGAAATCTGATGACTGGAAGGATGCATTGCTTTTAATTTGGAGACCAATCCATCTGCCAGCAGGCTGTATATACACATCACTCTCATCTTGCTTGTCTGATCACCACTGCAGCCCTGGCCTCCAGCATGGAGCAGGCTGAAATGTCAACATGCACCATGTCAGCCCAGTGCTCACAGCTTGGAGGGCTCTCTTCCCCATCTCCCCACTTCTCCAGCTGTTTCTGTTAATGATGCTACTG
>VRYO01002782.1:19599301-19619943 GCA_009812075.1 Sialia sialis
AGGTATTTTCCAACCTAATTGATTCTGTCATTCTGTAAAGCATTCCTTTCCCTCAGCTGATCAAAGGCATTTTCTAAAAATCCCTTCCTGACAAGGTGCAGTTTTTCCAGTTTGATAGGAGATTTTAAAAGGCACCTGTAAGGCTCAACCCACTGCACACAAAACTCTTCATGTAGATACAAAGCCATCTTGTTTTTCTAGGAATATGAACAGGAGTCAAGAGAGCATAGATAGTGGAGAATTACATCCTTTGATTAAATTTCTCCCCCTTCCTCTCTTCCTTCAAGGTTATAAAAGAATCTTGTGTGCAAGTAGAGACTTGCTTCAGCTCTTGTCTGAAGTTCACATTTTAATATTAGTTTCTTTCTGTTTTGCTTGGGTTCTCTCACTTTCTTTTGCTGATATAAACTTAATGAAAGGTAGCCTGACAGAAAATGCTGTGATCCAAGCAGAGGATGGTGTGCTGCCACCAAAGTCCTTTAAGCCTTAGAGTTCATCTTTAGCACTGCTATTGGATATAACAGCATTTTCAGATTACTTTCTGGCATCAGTTTTCACATATGATTGACAGGTGTAATAAACAGGCAAGAAACTCAGCCTGTTGCAGGACAATGGATATGTGCATCAGAAGCCTTCTGAAATGCAGAATGTTACTGAAAGCCATAACCTGATATCAGCAGTGAAGATGACTGCAAACCACTCAGTGCACTTCAGTTTTTAATATTTCTTTTTTTGTTGTTGTTGTTGCTTACCTTTTGTAATAGATCAGTACTCATGTCCTCAAGGCATTTTTTGCATTGCAGGGGCCCACAGGACATGGAAACCAATTAAAGACATTGATATTCTTGCTTCAGCATTAAGCCAGGGAAAAAACTGACAGGAATTTCAAGTTCACTGTGCATGCAGGAGCTGGTTATCATTTCCATATGGCTTTCAGACTGTCTCACACTAAAACCTACACCTGAGGGAGACCCAGAAGAGCCTGGGGCATGATTTTCTCAAAACTGCTTTTGATTCCCACCAGCATAATTTATTGGAAACATTCTGCTTTTTTTGGAAACATTCACAGCCAGTCTGGGAGCTAGTGAAACATATTCCCACAATGTAGATGAGATTTTGGAAGGCATATCTTAAAGTAGCCATGGCAGGGGTTGGATAAAGTACCTTGTGACTGTCCTTGCAGTTCAGTCACTTACTTTTTGGTTTGGGGTAGATTTATTATTATTATTTATTTATTCATTTATTTTTTTTAGATTGGGCATTTAGAATTGGCCACTGCCAGGCCAAGCTGGAGCCCCAGTATCCCAGACTTACACAAGCAGGATTTTACCAACCTGAAAAGCTGCTGCTCATGTTCCCCAGCTGGTGCTGTACGGAATGCTGGTGACGGTGTCCAGGGAGGAGAAAGTGGAGGAAGGAGATCCCTAAGGACCAAAAAGGTGATTATCCATATGATCTCTTAGCTCAATACACTTTGCAGCCTGGCCATGTCCTTGGGCTCTGCTCAGAAGCGTGATGTCAGCTCCAGTGTCTTTATATGAGCAGCTTTTTTCTGCCTGAAAGAGGAAAGAGGCATAGTGTTGCAGATTGTAAGGATTTCTGGGGAGTAGCTTGACATTTCTAATTTTGTCTTGCCTCACCAGCAGCTCCTCAGTTTTAAACACACGAAGCTTGCATAAATACAAGCACTGTATTTCTCAGGAGGAACCCCATAAATTAATGGAACAAAAATATTTTGTAAGAGTGTCAAACTTCATTTGATATGTGTGTAAGGTCCAATAGCTGTATTATAGATGACAACCTTATGTAATTACATTACTGTTTTACCTTTTCTCATCCCAGTGGCAAATCTCATTCCCTAAAAGTTCTGACTAAGTAAAAGGTGTTGCTCAGATGACTTTCAAGGTCAAATTATACTATGATATAATTCTCTTCTTCTTGCATCTTTTCAGTCCCCCATCTATTCCCATTTCAGCTCTAGGCAAGTGAAGACTTGCTCTTTCCCCAGCAGTTTCTATGTGTGGTTACATAGCTGCACTATTCCTCTGCAAAAGTCCTTGTGTTTCAGAGGGAGGTGAAATGGTGCTGGTTAAGCTGCACTTTGTATTTCCAGGTTGCCCAGATAGACGTCTGAGATAAGGGACTGGGGATGTTTCTGATTAATACTGCCAATGTTTGCTGTCTGAGCCGCAGCAGAGATGGACCTGCAGTGCTCCAAGTGCAGGGGGTGCAGCTAATGAGAGTCCATGGTGTAAGGAGTGAGCAGGCAAACATTCATCTCAATGACCTTGGCTGTCTACAAGACAGAGCTCTGATCAGACTGCCCTGTCCAAGCTCCCTCTGCACTTGGTGGAGAGGTTAATAAGTCCCTCCAGTTTCAGATCCCTCTCACAGGCTGAGATTAATCATCTCAGGAGATAATATTCTCTGTTGGCTCTACTGGAAGCCGATGTGACTAACATGGATTAGATAGTTATGTTTCAGATGACTGATTTCCTTATACCATTAGATTTGGTAAACTGAAGTCTTCTGTACAGGAGGGAAAGAAACAGCCAAAGCCATCATTTCATGATGCGTGATGCAAGCTAGCATGACTGCCAAGTACTTACACATCTTCATTTCTTGTACACCCAGCTTGGGAACAGGAATAGGAAATTGGATTGTGATTCTTGCTCTTCCATAATTTCTTCAAACAGCAGATTGATAAGTGAGCACAAAATTGATATTCACAAACATGCAATAAATCCATTTGATAGTGAATGATAATGGATGCATTTTTTTGGTTGGGGTCCTCTTATATTACATAATATATTAAATCTGTTTTTTAATTGTTTAGGCTAAAGAAACACATAACTTCTGATTTACCTCTTAATGGTCGAAAACCTAACAGCACTGTAATATTGTGGAAGAATACCTGTGACTCTATGGAAGAATAATCAAGAATAAAAACAGCAATACTCAGGGCTCAAGGTGAGATAATCTGTTATTCTCAGCAGCAGGAGCTGCTCAGAATGTTAATCTATGCTGTTTCCAAGTTTGGAGCCATTAACTTCCAGAAGAAAGCACCTAAACTCTTCAGTCCTAAATTAAGTTGTCACAATGGCACATCTTATACTCTGCTCCTACAAGCCCACATGGAACTGCCAAAGGCTTAACAGCCTTTACTCACTCATCATTTACATTTTCTATCAGTGAAACAATAGAACAGGTTGCTCAGACAGGTGGGAGATGTCCCATCCCCGGTAACATTCAAAGTCAGATGGAACAGGACTCTGATCTAGTTGAAGATGTCCCTGCACATTGTAGGGGAGTTGAACTAGATGGGCTTTAAGGGTCCTTTGAATCCTAGATGTTCCATGATTCTGTGAGCAGTTATCATGGTCAAAATTAACAAAATTGAAATGAGAAATTAGGAAGGGTCATTTCTGTGCTCTGGCTGGGAAGATGTATCAATGTTGGTTGGATGCCTCCATGCTAAAAGGTCCTTGCACCTGGCATTAAAGATTCTGCCACAGTATAGGTGATGGCATTATCTCATGGGTTTGACTTTGCCTAGTCTCTAAATCAGCTCCTTTCCTTCATGGTTTGTTCAGACACCAGCTGGTGTAAAACCTCCCACACCTCTGAGACATTTTAATGTTCCTGTTACAGGCTCGGTTCCACTCCTGCTCCAAGGAGCAGAGCGTGGCTCCCCTTCCCAAAAGGCTCCCTCCAAACACACAAGAACGTGGCAGGAGAGCAGATCTCTGCGTGCTCCATTCAAGAAGTGAGGGTCTGAAACCAGAAGCAGCTATTTCTGACACATTTATTTATTTTCATAGTAAAGCATTTAAAAGAGTAATTTGTCTTCACTTGAAGGAAAGGACCAATATATAATTTTTTTCCAAATTTTAGAATTAAAGACAAGTTTAAAGAACTTCAGTGAGGATTAAGATTGAAATTAAAGACACTGATATGAAGAAATGGTGCAGCATCTCAGTTTTCATCATCCATGATTGAAACCAAGCAGCAGGACTATGGAAAGCCACCATGAAAAAATCCGACAAATAGAGTATTTTCCAATTTAATTATATATTTTATGAACAGCAAACTGCTTAGTTTTTGGGGAACTGCAATTAGAGTTTACATGTTATGCTTATAAGCAGTTCTTGGTGCAACTTATCTCTGTTTACAAATGACAGTTTCCTTCTAAGTATTTGCTGTGTTTATTGAACACCTGTGGGATAAATACAGGTTAGAGGGCATCAAGACTCTAACACTGCGTTATTTTCCATTTTTCTCCTCCCCTGTGTTTTCTTTGGTTTGGGTTATTTGACCTCTAATGCATTTGCTCCTTCACCTGAAACATCAAGAAACACATCGAGTCTCCATGGGGGAAAGGTACTCCATAAAACTTGTTTTGATTTCCAGTGCTGCAGCAGCAGCAGCACATAGTCAGAGTACTTTTTGACACAAATAACCTCCATCTTTAAACCACAGCCTTGCTTTATGTAAATTCAGTAATTTTATCAACATGTCAAGGAAAAAAAGTATTCCTGGATTTTTCTTCTTTGGGGCACATAAGAAAGCATTTGTCAAGGAAAACCACTTTAGTATCAGAATTACAGCTTCTCTTTTTCTTTTTCTTTTTCATCTCTCCTACTTCAGTCACTTTGGCAAGATGCTTGGTTCTAAGTGTTGGTGTTTGAAAACAGAGTATTTTGAATTTTATTTTTTTGAAAATGGATGTTGTTAGCTGTAAAAGTTCCTGGGAGACATTTTCCATATGTGTGAGTCTTACTGATCTCCCTATTGGAGATGCATTCCTGAACATAAACTTTTGACTAATGAGTCTTTCTGTCAAAAGAGAGAGGAGCTGCTCTTGTGGCACGCTGGGATCAGGGCTGGGAAGCAGCAGCACTGTGCTGTCTCTGGGGGATGCTGGCTGCCTGTCACACATCCCCTGTGTGGCCTTGGGCAAGTCGTTTGAGAATGGTCCAAAGCCAAAGTTTCACAGGTTGTAGATCTGCAGAGAGACCATGCTTGTCAGTGACTGTTTCCTGCTCCTGTAGGATTTCTCTGATTGAATTTATCTTCAAACTTTATCTCTTTGAGTAAAAGTCATGTAAACCTGTCCTAACTTTAACATGCCTGCTATCACTACAGCTCTTGGTTCTCATTCCCCTGGTTAATTACTATTCAATTCAAAGAAACCTTGGTGTTCTTGAGAAAGCACAAAGACTGGAGTTTACGTATTTATTTTCCCTCTATAATATTATACATAGAGAACACAATAGAGGAAACAGGATTTAATTTCTGACTCACAAATGCCTCTACCTCAGCTAGTTGAATGTCAGAGTCCAGATCCCAGTGCAGTTTAATTGAATATGCTGATTATTAGTTCCTGTAGCCTGAGTTGTCAGTCAGAGTGGAACTGCACTGAACAGTGGCACTGACCAGCTTGTGGCTTCTCACCACAGATACCCTGACTCCTCTTCACAATTCCTGTTGGTGCCTGCCATGCTCACAAGGCAGGACTATTTGGACAGAACAAGCTTTTAGGTAGAGCTCTAATTTTGCTTACAGGCATCTGGAAGCCCTGGGGAATTATAATGCAATATTATCACTCAGGCCAGGCTTCCAGAATCTAACCAGGTCCAGCATGTGGCCAGCTTTTAAGTGCTGAGCTCTCATTTAGCCGAGCAAGAAAGAGCATTGGAAAGGCACACTCACATCAGGGATGCTGCACCACGATCAGATAACCAGCATTGTGACAGACTAATTCTCCATGTAGTTTGAGCAGGATTAAGGTGCCTAAACATAAGCATCAAGGGAACCCCACCAGGTCTCTACTGCTATTTTAAATGAGTGTTTCTGTTTGTGAAGAACAAGCAGGAAATGCTGTTTGGAATTGTCTAAGGGCATTGGAAACAGCTGTTGACTCCAATGTATGGATATTTAAATGACAGCAACACTCACTGAAGAAAAACTCCTAAATCTACTTGAGCTTGATCAAGTATGGTTTACAAACTTCAGTGAATTATTAAAACATCTGCTTCACAAAGCTAGGCTGCTTAAACCCAAGCTAATCCACTCTAAATTTAGTCTCTTAGCACAGGGTTAAGAACCTGTGTACCAATGTCTTCCGTCATCAGACAAATTTGAGGTACATCTAAGAGTTTATCTAAAATCTAGCAGATTCTACACGGAATTATTCCAGGTTTTCCCGGTTACAAATTCTTGGTCAGGTACTTTCTTCCTACACGTTTATTTTGATCCACATGGGATGGATTTCTGCTCTGCAGCAGCACTTTCCCTGCAGTAGAAGTTCTGGATGAGTCCAAGCTTGTGAGTGACTGTTCTGCAGCCCATGGAGCTACATCTGCTGTGGAAAATGTTTGAGGTAGAAGCAGGTGCCCCCATTGCTCAGAGAGAGCCAGCGTCTGGCTTCCTGAAAGTCCCTGGTGCACATGATGAAATATAATTCTAGTTAGGTCTTGTTAGCTTTTTGTCATCAAGACCAGAACTAGCCAAATTCAAAACAGCCCTGCTAGTGAAAGGGAGAGGGCAGGGGAGAGGAGGAAACTTAGCAATGCATGAAATGACATTGCAATGAGAAGTTTGCCATTAGGCTGACAGCTGAAATCTAAATTTTACGAAGATGAGGACCATGGAGTTACATGGGCAGACCTTACCTGCTGCAAGGGCTTGAATTTTTGAGGTATGAACTGATTTGGAAATGACAGTTTTACAGGACATCAGACCCAAGTGGTGGGAGGAATGACCCCAGCAAGAGGAATATCCATAGATTGTTCGTTCCCGTGTTTTGTTTTCTGAATCCATTTGTGTAATAAATAAATAAATGAACGAAGTACATCACTGTCACCAAGGGACTTTACTGATATTTATCAGAGAGACGTGCTGTGTTTTTCTTTTGAAGAGCAATGCTTTTTGCTGATGACAGATTCCTGTAGGAGACTCTCAAATTCTTAAAGGAGAAATAAATAGATTTTTCAGCAGAATTAAAACATAGAAAATGACATTTTAGAATATTTTGGCTGACTTAGCAACCCCAATAAACCAAGAAAGTTAGATATAGAAAAATTCAATGTCTGAAAGTCTAATTTCTGAGACATAAGAATCAAGATCTATTACATTGTCATCTCTCTTTTATTTGGAATTGTGTGTTTTATACTATTGAATAAATATTGAAGTTTTTCTAATATTTATAGCCCTTTTTATACCATTTTATTGGGTCTTACTGCTGATAACCTTAAATGGATAGCAGTGGTCATCATATTTTTTCTTGGGGAGCATGAACTGATCTCTAGCTTCAGGTGATATTTTTTTTAAGAATCAAATTCTGTGCTATTCAGATTTCCTCTGACATGTTATGCCAAACTGGCAGTGCCCTGCCCTGCCTATAGATTTGCAAATGGAGAGGCAACCCATGGGTGCTCCAGACAGTGTGGAGCTGTTTAAGGACTCCGCAGGCACAGTGAGTACCTGTTAGTTAATTCACAGAGGTCTTCAGCACAGCTCTATGCCAGCTTCCCATCAGCAATCAGCCTGGATTCCTCAGCTTTGCCTGCAAACTTTCCTGCCCCTTATTAGTGCCAAAAAATTGTTGGGTTTATCCTGCCCAACTTTGCTTTCTGCCAGGATTATACTGAAAACAAACGGGAATATTCAACACTAAAAAATCAGAAGATATCTTTTACCTTCTTCATCACTACTTTGTAAAATTATGCACCAGGCAAATTCCTCGTTTTTTCCTTTGTCTTTCCTTGGTCTTGTTCACACAGGTTTGTGTCTGCATTTTGCATGCTCTTAAGGAGATTTTGTACAGTAGAGTTTTCTGTTGCATGATTGTAAAGACTGTTACATACATTTTCCGATCTGATACAAGCCAAGGATGTGAAAGCCTCAGAGACTCAGATGTAACCTTGTGGCTCTGAATGCCCACCATCTAAAGGTGATAGAATGAAGTGTAGTTCTCCATCAACTGCTTACAAATTGGATAGAAGATGAAGTTAAGTATGTGTTTCTGAATTAGGTTTCAGGAGATGTGGCTTCAATTCCCAGGCTGCCCAGCAAAGTTGTTGAGTTGTCATCCTTGAGGGTACTTAAAAGTGTAAATGTCACAATGTAGTATCATAGTTTAGTGGATGTGATGATTTATAATTATTTTCCAAACTAAAAAATTCTGTGATTACAAGATTAGTCATGGATTTTTTTCAGGAGTGGGAAAGTAGTTTATTGTAATGAAGCCTCAGTTGACCATTGTTAATCTGTGTGATGATGCTCAGGAGAGCATGTTCCAGGAATGTTACTGTGGCTTGAATCTATCACTCTGTATGGGTAGTTTAATAATATGGGTTATATGATAAGGCTCGTCAGATATGAAAACTCAAAACATTTTTTATATTGAAATAATTTAAAAAAATAAAAAAATAATTTACTTTTTTCTTCCTCAGGTTTTCCATAAAAACCATACGCTTATCAAAGAAAAATGTCTTCATCCAGAACGTAAGGTAAGTATTAACCAAAATCATTGCTCATTGTTAAGTAAACTGCTCATTGCTTTGCAGTTTCTGAGCTCCTGACTTCCTGACTTCCCTCTCTTTCCTGTTCTGTATGTGTAGAGATTTCATTGGGTGTGTATGATACATTTAATATTTTCAACTGTCTTTGAGCTTCACTTAGATAATTCTCTTCCACATAAACATTATATTTTCATCAAACTGATCAGTACTATCATAAGATGGGTTCCTTCTCACCCTCCCTTCGAGTATATAAAGGAGAACTTAAATCTGTTGTTTATTTCTGCTTCCCAAAACTAAATCATAGGTTCAAGCAGATGGGAATTTTTTATATTTGGAGAGGCTCAACGTTGGCACACAAAGAGGGAGTAAGGACAGAAAAGGGATGAAAAAGCTGATTTACATCCTTAGAACAGTACTGGTCTGCCGCTTATCCTCACAGTGTCTCAATTTGCAGAACCATAAAATTCAGTAAGAAGCTGTGAACACCTCTTTATTTCCTTCACTCAAAACCTCTTTCCTCCTTGCTCTTGCTTTTTAAATGATCTGGGTTAAAGGAGGTCAGGCAGAACATTTCTGCTTCACACTGCCTTGGGACAGGAGAAGGCTTCAAGCAGTGTCCAAGGGACCCATTTGTGGTGGATTGGTGTACTCCAGTTCACCACTCTCCTGCTCTGATAAACACAGTGGTCATTTACATGCAAGTGCCAGTCCAGTTCTCATTTAAAATTCTTTGGAGAAGTTTCTAAGTTTCATTTGCTGTATAACAGAAACTTTCTTCTCTCTCTGCCCTTCTGCTTCTTGCTGGCTGGTAGATTTCTGATTCCTCATCTTTCACTCTGATGGAACTATACCAGCAAGAATATAAATGCTCATTGTTTAAATACTGTTTGCATTAAACTAACATCAAAATGTTGTGACAACATTAAAGAAAGAGAGAAACAGAGATAGGAAACTTACATCTGAAATCTCCCATCAGAATGCAATTAACCTGCTGCTCACCTTCTCTATGCACTGTCAGAAAGAAACTTTCCATTATTTATGTCATGGCAACATAAGCATTTTTTCTTTCTTCCATGTCATATATCAAGATCCATTCAGATTTCTGGTGATCTTCAGCTGTTGAGTTCACTCTTTTTTAAAAAAAAGACCTTGCCTGAAAGTTCCTGTAAGCTGGAGAGTGTTCCACAGAAATGTCACTATAGCATTGTATTAACTCTGTATTTGGCCCCTGCTGTTTGGCTGGGGCAGGATGCTGTGCTCAATACACAGCTGGGCTGATGTTTACTTGTGGACTAAAGAAGCTTTCAGAGCAATGGCAGCAGCACAGTGATTTTGCTTTACATGAGTGTCTGCATCTCCTGGCAGTGGCTTGCTGCAGCTGTAAGAGTTTTGATTTCGGATACAAGTGACACATTATTGTTGGATGCCAAATGAGCAGCTCTGAAAGATCAAAATCCCATATTTCCTATCCAGAGGTGTGGAAGGACTGCTGAATTTGGACAGATATTCTCTTTTTAGATCCAATGTTGAGACTGAAGAAAAGGAGCAGAAGAGCAAAAGCACATCAAGGCTGGCTTTTATATATGGATATATTAATCCATTTCATTATTCCTCTGTTTTTTGTCCCGTCTGATTTTTTAAAAGTGTAAAGAGTCAAAAGAGTTGAAAAAGGAAATACACCTAAAAAGTAAGATTTTAGTCTTGAATTAACAGTTTTAATTTATTATGATATTACTAGGGTATTATACAATATTATTTCCCGGGTTCAGGTGAATCCAAACACAATACCAGAAAAGTTGTTGTTTTGGTTTTTTTCTGAAGCCCTCCCATGCAAGTATAAGAAGACATTATATGGACAAATTCAGTAATAGGAAAATACAGAGGAAAAGCATGTCAAAATTGAGTAGCAGGTTAAACAATTTATCATTGCAACATCTTCACACACCTATATATTTTGGTTATTTATTATTTTGTTAAGCAATTTTTGCTAAAAAATATATGCATACAGAGGAAAGACAAATTTTCAAGTTCCTTTTATTTTATGATAAAATTACCACAGGTGAGCTCACAAAATCTTAGAAGGTTCTGCTAATTCCACTACTGTTGGACCTATGAGGCTGAGCAACTCTCCTAGCTTCTTTTTGCCATCGTTTCAGCTTGTGGAATTGGTCTGTTGCCGATAGTTCTAGTATTTGCCCTCTTGGTCAAAATGTATCTCATCTACCTCCTGCTATGCTACATGGGCAGCCCAAAAGGTGGCTCTGCCCCAGCCCTTCACTGTCATTGTAGTGCTAAGAAAAATAATAAACCATATTAGGAACAGCTGATGGCAAAGCTAAGGTGAAATTTTTGTTAACCACAATTTTGCTTTGTGGGCTACTCACACTAGACTGGATTTTAACAGACAAAAATCAGAATGATTCTATTAGGTCCAAAAAACTGTTCCAGTTTGCCTTACATACTAGGTAAACTTACTTGCTGAAAAAATCTTAAGCACACAGTTTCTTCAATTCTTAGGTTTTTTCTCATTTTTTTCCCCCTGCCCCCCCAAAGAACTGGAAGAGAATTTACAGCCTACCAAGAGGACGTCTAACATATTAAATTAGATCATGGACCAAATATATTAGATCAACATCTGTGCTCCCAGAAGAGGCTTGCATGCTGTCAATAATACAACCTGACAGCTTTAGGATCAATCATCTTATTAAAACTTTCTTCTCTCTCTTTTTGCTCTCTCTATCACTCCTTGAAGGTGCACGGCAAGGTTTATTTTTTTGGCTGGTAACTTGCTTTTTTCTGCTTCAGAATTTCTCTCACTAATACTTCCATAGGAAATAGATTTGCCTCAAGTAGCTTGCATTAATCTGGGACACAATAATGAATAAATATTTGGAATAAATAATGCATAATGTCTAAGTCTGATAATTATTGTAATGATGACTGACATCCTCCTAGCACCTTCCAATCCCAAATCCCAAGGCACTTAATTGAATGACTGGAGGTTTGGGGGCTGGGAGGGAAGGTGGGGAAAGTTCCTGAGCTGCAGCAGCAAGCTGTCAAAGCTCTGATGTTTCTTGGGCCTCTTTACCTGCATGCAGTCTGCTTTTGTTGGCAGGCCCCTATAAAATAGGATTCTTTTTATAATGCAAATGGCTCCCTACAAATATTTGGTTTTGGTGGTGGCTTACTGAGCAAAGAGATGTAAAAGGCCTCTACTTGGAAGAACTTTCAGCAGGAGGGTGCACCCAAATTCTGGGTACCAGTATCTCTGGGTTCCACCTCTTGATGTAAAAGATGTTCACTGTGGGTTGTTTTTTTCCTCTCAGCTGGCAGCCCTCACAAGTAAGCACATTCTGTTTAAAGCTGGCAGGTGTCACAGTGACTCCTGGTCCAGAGTAACACTGGTCATCCCTTTCTCACTGTAAAGTTTGTGGACCTTCTACGAGTACCATGGAAATGGTAGAATCTTAGGTCTCAGGCATTTGTCAACCATTTTAAAACTCTGCTTTGTTCCCAGCTGAATTCTAATGGAAGAAGAAAATCTTCCAGATAATATAGGGCTGGCTCTGAATCCATATGATCTGGAGCAGATCTATACCAGGGGAGCACAGCGGGGACTTCTTCAGGGAGGTGTACAGATTTATCATCAGGGTCACAGCCTTTGACGAGTGATACACATCCTCCATTTCACAAATGCTTCAGTGGAACTGTCCACAGGAGGAAAGATAATACAATGATTTGCCTATATAAGCATGACAGACAGAAGCACAATGTGCAGCTGGAGAGTGATAAGGGAAATTGATTTCTTTTTCTTATTCCTTTGCACTTTATTTCTCCTGCTTGGCAGCAATAGTTCTGTTCATCAGTACATTTTCTCCTTCTCATATATGGGGGCAAATTTTCCATCGGGCTTGAGCCTTATGCAGATATACATATATACTGAATAATCTGCCTCTTTAACATGGAACAGAATTTTCATGAAGATCTGCTCTGTGCTGTATAAGTTACTGGAACATTTTCCATTTTTCTTTATATTCTTCACCAAGCTGCAGGACTTAGAGCGTGGTTCTGACTGTCATGCAACTGTCCTAACCAGCTGCTGATTTGAGAGACATGTGTCCTCTAATCCATGAGGTTTCTTGCCAGCTCTTCTTGGAGTGCTAGACATGGTATTAAACACTTAACCACCCATAAGATTTCTGTGCAGCCTCTGCTTGTGTTTAGGCTGCAGATGAAGCAATGTCAACACAAGCATGATAAATTGGAGGTTTCTTCCCGGAGCACTTGCACTCACACAAACAAACACTTCATTAGCAAGATGATAAACAAAACAAAATCCACAGCAGTCCCCTCGAATGTGTCAGTAAATTGCTTCAGGGTGAGAAAACACCCTCTGCATCAACTTCAGGATATCAGGGATGTGCTGCCAGGCTGGAAGCATCTCTTGGCACGCTGCCTCAGTCAGAGAGCTGCAGAGTGGAAATTCTCCCCTTGCCCAAAGGGCAGGTCCTGCTGGCACATTTCTGGCTCCTGCAGCTCTCCAGCATTTGGTTCTTGGCCTGTAAACCAATCCTGTCCAAAACTGTGGAATTACTCCAGATGAAGGAGTTGGTGAATTCTGTCACGTGTGCTCACTCTGAGAACCAGTGTCCCCCTCCATTTTAACTTCAAGCTTTGAAATTCAGCTACAGGGACCAGTGCCACTTAGGGAGAAGGGAAAAATTGGGTTCTCTTGGGTGCAAGAAACACAAGAGATTTAGAAAATCTCTAATTAGAAGTTTTAGTGCTGTTTATATTTCTGCAATCACTTTGGAGAGAAGGGCTTAGGAAATACACACAACCAAGTCCCATTAGGAAGTATGCTTTTCCCTATGATTTTTCTTCTTTTAATTTTAACTATAATTTAAAATGTTAACTAATTTAGCAGTCTTTGCTATTGCCCACAACAGGAAAAGTTGTAACTGTGGGATTCAGCTCTTTTCCCCACTTATGTATCTGTTCAGCTGCCTTGACTTGCTAAAAGGTAAGGCAAAGCAATTTTATTTCTTGTTGCCAAAGGGGTCTAAGATGCATCTTGATTTTTTGGAATATGTATTTTTACATTATCTTTGTTTCAGACTGTACAGCTATTAATTTCAAAGATTGTAAATGTAAAGAAAATTTGGCAAGAGAAGAGGAAAAAAACAGGTCTGAGATTCATTCATACAGGAGAATTTGGAGCTGAAAGTGGTAGAAGGAAAAATATTGAGCTTCAGGTATTTGCAACTACAAAAGAAAAGAGAACAAGCAAATTATATGTTAAATTTAATGAAATAAAAATAATTGGTAGTATTGGTAGATTGTAAGTATATTTCCTTTAAGGGGATTTTGAAAGGATTGAGGCTGGATTTTTTGATGAATAATTTTCTGTGTGACTTATCAGATAACTAGTTCATATGCTAACTTTAGACAGTGTGATGCTCATATCCTCTAGAATCAAGGAAGCTTAGGATATCTTCACTCATCCTTTTCACTTGCTGATTCAAAGTATTTCATTAGGAGAATTCAGTGGAACTAAAAAAAGGCACATTTCTTTCAAAGAAATTTTTCTCTTCATAAGAACTTGAACAAATTCTCATCTGCTGACAACTTTACATGTTTTATGTTACATATTATTTCTGAACCAATATAGCAAGGTAGGGACACTGCCTTTTCTGGGTACATAATCCATATCCATTTGTGTTCTTCTGAAACTTTTTTTTTGGTTGGTTTTTTTGTTTTGTTTTTTTTTTTTTCCCTTATCCCCTGCTGAAGCTGCCTTTAAACTGGTAAAGGCTCACAGCTGTGGTTTTTGGTTTTGCAGCTGCATCATGGTGACCTGTTTCTGTTTGCCTGCTTCTAGCTAGTGAGTATTCTATTTCATTGTATGGAGGTTTTTTCAGTTTGATTTTGTTCAAATTAGTTTTGTTTTTTGGTGCTTGTTTGGGGTTTTTGTTTCTTGCTTTTTTAATCCATGGTACTTTGGTGGTTCTGAGCATGTTGTCAGAATATGTGAACATCCAACTGAGTTTGTTAGGGGGTGAAATAAGTACAGTAGTTTCACGAATATAAGCCGCACCTTTTTCATTGAAGAATCCAGCCTACCCCAGTGGTGCGGCTTATATTCAGGTGCGGCTTATCTATGGACAAATCCCAGCGAAACGCCAACCCGGAAGTGAGAGCCGGCCAAGCAGAGTGGCAAGTGGGCGGGCCGGCCCCCGTGCCCCCGGCAGCCGGCAGCAGCGTGGGACCGCCAGGAACGGGACAAATCCCATGGTCTTCCCAGCTACCTGGAAGTGCGGCTTATATTCAGGTGCGGCTTATAATCGTGAAATTACTGTAACTGCTTGAACTTCTTAATGCATAAGAACCCTGAATCTTTCACTGTGAGTGAGACAACCTTTTTGATTTTAGCATTAAAGCAGGCTACTACTTAAACATCTTGTGTAATATAGTTTCTTTAAACAAGGCACTGAAATAAGAGGCATGAATTGAGGAAAATGTATGTTGGACCTGTAAAACAATCCTTCAGACATACAGCTGAATTGTTTGTCTTGACAGGTAGATTTCAGTTTTCTGTGTGGTTGTATATGCTTTCAAAGACTTCCTCTGAATTTTTAAGCTTCAGTTGCTTTGAAGATGTGTTTTATACTATGCAATCCTATATTTATGGTACTGTCCCTTCAGTCTTTACTAAACTAGATATTCCTCTTTTTCCAGTTCTTGTCTCTTTCTTTAGTTCAGATTCACAGAAGTCTATGCTTCTTATTGCTGAAGTCCCTTTTTGTATGTTTTTAAACTTATATATATAATCCTGTGTCAAGGGTGGGACTCAGCAATGAGAAGCCTGAAAATCTGAATCTGTAGTAACAAATGTGCTAATTTTCAGACAGATTTTCTTTCATTCATTTTTCCTTCTCTAAAAAAGATCAAGTATGACTAACAAATGATTTCACTTTTCTTCCCTATAAAAGATATTTGAGAGTGTGACATGGGCTTCTCACAGGTTAATAAATTGTATATCTGTAATGAATTGCAAAAAGTACAGGAGTGATCACATCAAATGTGTCTACAATTGTAGCTCCGTACTGGAGATGTTCAGTACTTTGTCCCACTAAGCTTCTTGATTATTATATCACTTATATCAACTCTAATTATTTTCAGGCATTTAATTAGCCGCTGCACATGAGAAAATAACAGTTCCTTTAATTTTATGTTTTAAAATAAATGTCACCAAGACTCATTGCCTCAGAACTAACTCTGTGTATAGAAGCTTGAGACTGGTGTGTATTTACATAACAAATAAAGTATTATAAAATGAGACTTTAGAACCATCTATGCCAGATGAATTCATTCCTCAGTTTTTTAGTTTCATGTGTGAATAATAGTTCAGCAACATTCTTTCTCGGTTTTTACTAAGCTTTGCCTTCTGTGTTTGCATTTGCTCTGATGTTGGAAGTTCACACCATCACAGTCTTTTTCCCACTCCCCTCCCAACAATATGGTAGGATTTTTACATGGATTCATTTAGCAGTTCACTGGGAATCTGACTCTTCTGCTTTATCACTTACTTTTCTTACAGTTTGTGATACTTATTATTGCCTGAATGCAGACAAGGTCTCTGGCACTTAACATACAGAAATCTGTGCTTGAAATAACACTACTGTTGCGACACACCAATAAATCCTGAAGAATTCAATTGAAAGGCTGAAATTAAATCCTTAATTTACATGCTTTTGCTTTCTCTTGTTAAGAACAGTGGTAATGAAGTGTCATCTTTAACTTTGAATCGCCCAGCATCTGTCGGTTTGTAGCATAGCCCAACCCTAGCATTATTTAAATGGTATTTTGTGCATCTGAATATTAAAGGTGCCCTGAAGATTCAATTGAGCAGTCAGGACTACGGTAGTTACAAGATTACAATTTCTCTGTGTTCATTTTTTGTTCATACATCTACCTAACTAGTTCAGTAAAAAAAAACAAACAAAAAACAGCAGCAACAACAAAACCCAACAAATGAACAAAAAGAAAAAAAGTCAAACAAAAAAACCCCCATCAAATCCAAAAGATACCCCCACCACTAAAATTCAGGGAGAAGGGAATCCAGATTATATTTGTGGAGGTAGGGTTATCAGTCTGTTTTCTTCCTTTAGACTTTCAAGTTAAGTCCCCAGAGCAAGGACACTTTTAATTTTTCACAGCACTCGGTTTCAGGTTTGCAAATCGCAGAGTTCATCTGTTCTTAAATTTGCTTTGGTTTTCCTTACCAAATTAATAGCAAAAAACATATGCATACATATAATAACACACCAGCTGAGAGACCCTTAAAGCTGAAACCTGTTTCAATCAGAAAAAAGAGTGGAATTAATTTGGGAAGAGATCCACCATATTCATCTCAGCCTGCAAATGGTGGCAGCAAACTGCCTCTGTCTAGATTCTGTTTTCATGCACTGCCATGGCTTTGTATGTGTTTACACAGGTTTCAGTGGTGATAAGTTCAGTAACTGTTTCAAATGCACAGATGGATTGCTAAAATTTGGATTAAAAGTAGCATTAAAAATAAGGCTTTTGAGGATGTGGGGTTTGGTTCATTTCTCAGGGTTCACAAAGGTCATTTTTCAGATCAGACAGCTTATGTAGGTGCCTTTTTTATTTGAGAAATGTTTTTACAGTGAAATGAGCTGCTTTGCTAAAATTTGTGTAATACTGTGTAAAAACTTAAATTTTTTATGCTGAGATTTCATCCTTGTGCCATTAACCAAGTTTGGGGTTTTTCTTATTTAAAAAGAGATTTAGAATCACCAATCAGGGAAAAAACTGCTGATCCAGTGTTGTAACTAGTAAATACTTTTTTGCCGAAAGTATTGCTTCTTTTGAATGCTTCTCCCATCTTGCATTCCAGGTAACTTCATCTGGCTTCTTCTCAGGGCTACTGCTTGTTTTTTCAAGGGGAAGAAAACGCCTCGCTGAGGGAAAAAATTAAATTAAGAGCAAACACATTCTTTCTTCACATTCTCTGCATTTATTCATGTCTCTTCCTCTTAATTTTTCATCTTTCTTACGTGGCCTGGAGCAGAATCTCATCTATTTACAATAATGAGAAAAAATATTGAAAAATAGTAGATCCTTTTCAGGGTCCATTAACTAAGCAATATGATGCATGTTGATGAAAGGTGCTGACAGCCTCTCATAATTCAGGTCTGGAGGGTGATTCCATAACCAGTGCTGGCTCCATTGCTCAAAGCTCACCCTCTGTGCTGCTGCTTAAGAAGGGCACATGAGGGATGCCATTCCTTGGCTGTGCTGACATTGGCATGAAGCCTGCCAGGAGCTGCATTCCACACCTTGTGCAGATTTCTTGTTGGTTTCAGGGCAGTGTCTTTGTAGACAGAGAGCCTCAGGATCCCCAAGTGCCGCAATATCTTTGAATTCTTTGAAATTTCTAAGCATCAAGGGCATGTGAGGAAATCATGGGAAATGGTAGAGCTGCCTCAGCACGGCACCTGCAGGCTCTTGAATCATCACTGGTGTGCTCTGGCTTACAACAGGTTCTGGTGGCTCACCCAGCATTGCCTTGTTGGACTCAAATTCATGACAATGATTTCTTTAGCTGCTTTAGGAACCTCTTTGTGAGACCCATCAGAGGCCTGCTGGTTGTCAGTGGCATCCACAACTGAATCAGTGTGTGTGAACATGAAAAATGTAAATCAAATTGGAGATGAAACGAAAGAACTGCAAGTGAGACGTGCCTAGAACTATGAAAGGGCAAAGAAGTGAGGGCTGGTATGCCACACAAGTACGCTAAGCCAAATGGGAAAATTAGCTCTGGTTTCCAACATATTTTCATCCAGAAGAGAGAGAGAAACCAACTCAAAGAAGTATGTTTTTCATCCTACCTATGTGTTGCTTCCCAAGGTGTTATTCTATTACGTGAGAAAGATGTGCACAGCATAGCTGTCAAACAGCGAACAACCTCATCCTGCAGTTGTGAACACCTGCAAATCCCACTGAAGTTGTGGAAGGTGCAGCTGCCAGAGTCCCTTCAGCTCTTTGAAGGGATTGACTAGTGAGTAATAACAAAAGCAATTAGGAGTCACAACCACCTTGCAATGTCTATTTTAGGGAGATTGGTTATGTATTGTAAAAAGTCAAACTACACTTCTGTGCTAGAAATAAAAAGAGACTAATTAAGTGCTGCACACCAGTGACTACTCCAGTTGTTATCCAAAAACCTGTGTAGGCTTTTTCTGCTTTTTTTTTTATTTCATGGAACTTTTGGTGTTTTTGCCTCAATAGCAGTTATGCTAAGTTTGAAAAACTTGACAGAAACTCTAATAAGCACCTTATTTAAATTGTTCAGAAGGATAGTGCATAACTTAAATACAAAGCAGGATCACTAAGAGATGCCATTCCTCATACCAACAGAGGACTGTAGCCAGTGTTGGCTCTGAAAACCTGAGTGCTAAATTTAGATCACAGCATCAGCAGGAGATTAGCAAGCAGTCATCAGACTGAGATAATGAGTTTATGATTAAAGAAGTAGAAATCACCTTTTTTCAAGAAGGAGCCACATGAAGGCCTTGAGGAGCCCAGAGAAAGGCAAGCTGTGTGTGGCTCCTGAAGGTCTCAGTAATGATCTCTACTTGCCTCAGTGCAGTACAGACAGGAAGAGGGTTGCAGTACTTTGCAGTCTGTGTGCAGTGAGCTGATCTTTCTCCAAGACCAAGTGGAGAAAATGGCTTAGAAGGATTTAAATTGTACTTTGTTAGAAATGTTTTGCTTAAAGAGGAAAAGACTGCTTGATTCTTCAGAAATGGCTTTATGTGGCTATAAGAAAACCAGTTGGTAGAATGCATTCACTTCAAATCTAATTCATTTACACTTTGTTAAGTAAATCCCATGTTGTTATATCTATTTTTGTTTTTTGGAAAGATGTAGGTGGTGTTTTTGAAGAAAATATAGATCGTTGTTCTTTTGGACATTTTGCAAGCTTCTCAGTGGGGCTTCTGCCTTTCATTCACACAGAAAGTCATGGTTGTGAAATACTTGTTTGAGATGCCCTTTTAAACTTCCCCTGGGGGACAAAGGAGGACTGCATGAGTCATCTCCTAGCTTCATTCATTAAATTCTCCAAGTAATTTCAATTTTACAATGGCTTTGCATGACTGTGTGTGATTTCTTTTAGTACTTTCTTCTACCTTTTTTAAGGCCACGCTGCACAGAACAAAAAATACTGCATTGGTTATTTTATTGATGGATGCAGGGGAACTGCTGAGAACTTAGAGAATAGAATTGATTTTTTGACTAACTTTCCCTTTGTACGTGTCTTTAAGACCGGCCTCATAAAGTAGGCAACTTCAGTAGCAGTGCATGAGCTTCAAGCAGATAGAATCATCTTTGTGTTATATTTTCTTTGAACTGTCATCATGTCCTTGCCTCCTTTGTTTTTTTTAGGGTTTTTTTTTATTTTTGTTGGATTTTTTTTGTTTTCTTTTTTTTTCTTTCTCTTGATTCTCTTTTCTGTCTCAGGTCTTTCATAGCCTTCAACTTTGAGTCAAAATTATTTGTGTGTAGTTTGCAACGTGAACATAATTTCATTTATATTTGAAAATTAACCAACAGGGAGCAAAGCTCAATGTCAAATTAAAACTACTTTGCTGTACAACTCCCCAGATTTGACTGAGTCTGTATGTGCATGTGTGTTTGCAGGGCAGTTTGCTTTTATTTTGTGGCAAATACACTTCCTTTTTTTTTTTTTTTTTTTTTGAAGAAGTGCCAAGAGCTAGAATGATCACCCTCAAAACAAGTGAAAGAATCAGTGTTTCGTATCAGGTTGTCTTAATTTGGAGGACAGTTGTTTGCTAAGAAAGGCAGGAGCCTTTCTTTGAAATGGAGAATCTAAACCCCCTTTCTCTAAATTATTATAATTTTGAAATTAAGGGGCTCTTAGGCAAAGATATGGGAATTAGGAATAACAGTTCTTTACTAGGGAAATTAAAATGTGGAAAAGTCCGGTTTTCCTCTGGAGTTTAGGGGAACAAGGGCTGCCTTAGTGTCTCTAAACACCTGGTTTTATCCTGGTAAGAAATGTTGGGTTCT
>VRYO01002782.1:19626368-19639814 GCA_009812075.1 Sialia sialis
CTTATAATAGTGAAATTACTGTATTTTGATATCTGTGGTCTATCCAAAGAGTGGTTCAATCACTGGATAACTTTCTATTGTGTATACTGATATATGAAAAACCCCTCAGGTAAAGTAATAATATAAAAGCACTCATCTTCAAGGCATAAAGTTTATAAGATCTTTCTTTTTCTACGTTCTTCTGTTTTCTCTTTTTTTTTTTTAATTTTTTGTTTTTGTTTTTGCCAGCAGTCCTTTCTTTTTAAACTTTGGATTCAGGTAACAACAGTAAATGTGGTCTATAAATGAGACGACTCCAGTCCTGTTCCCACTGATGCAGGTTTGTGTTAAGAACTGTGCAGATTTCTAATGGTTCACATGAGGAATGTAATAGAACTTGGAAACCAGATTAGTGAGATTTTCAGTCATACAAATCCCTAACTGTTCCATAACCATGTTTCATCTAGCTTTAGAAATCAGATTAATAGTTTTAAACTGCCTTAGTTTTCCTTTTAAAACCTCATATCAGGTTTGTGTGTGTTAGGCCACTTTTGCCTTTGCTGTTTTCCAAGCAACCATGATAATTTGGCTCCAATTTAACTGCCAGCAAAATTACAGAGAAAGGGGCATAACCAGGCTCCTCAAGCACTGCAGAAGGGAAAGTTACTCTCTAGATCCTGTGCCTGGTAATCTCCTGAGGTCTGCAGCAGCACTAAATCTGCCAATGTGTAGACAACTGAATTGATATCTTAATGTTTGCTTTTGCTTCCTTTTGAAAATGTGACAGAAGAAATAAAAGATAGTCTGGACTAAAAAAGCCCTGAATTTTCCTTTATTATTAATTTAAAACTGAACAAGTTTTCTCACAAAACTGGAAAAGTTGACTAATAAAATATTTAGACTATGAATAGTAAAGAATAGAAGCTGCCTGATTTTTGCAAGTCCATCTTGCAAAAAGCTATTCTCTAGAAATTGCTTTTGAAAGGCAGTTTCAAGAAATTTGTTTTCCGTAGCAGATACTGAGGATACATACTATTCTGGGATATTTGTCTGTTGGGAACGCTTGTTCTCTGTTGGGTTGCTCAGGTTTGGTGGGGCAATTTTGGAGAGACCCAGAAGGAACATAAAATATTAGAACTGAGACTGGAGCAAGGTGTCAGTGGCATTTCAGACTTTGCTTGACAAGGGATTCATCTTGCCAGGCTGAATTTAGCCAACTTATCCAGGACCCCCGATGGAGAAGAATAATCTCCAGAAAACAACTTCTCCCATCAACCTGAGAAAGGTATTACCAGAAGCAGAGGCCATGTGAAACTGATCCTAACCTACGTCTTTATCTTCCTCTCAAGCACACTTTGTAAACTATCTTAACATCTTTGCCTTCTGTTTTGATAATTTTTTTACCATTTTTCCTTCAAGCAGTCTTGTCAGGAGATGACATATGATCTCTGCTATGTCCTCACACCTTCTGTCTCCTTTTTGCTGTCCTCCTGCATGCTGAAGGATGTGATGTAGCTTTTTCTGTCCAAAAAATATAGAATCACATTTGTAGAACTATCCAGTCCTGTGCATTAGCTGATATCTCTGTCTTCTATCTTTTTCTACACACTCCTTAAAGGCCAGGGCAGAATTCTGTGGATGTAGACAGTCCTTAAGCCTCACTGTAACTCTGGCACCCCAATTTATAATCTAATGCCAGCTGTTTTCCCCCTTCTGATTTGCCCCACAACAGCTACCTGCAGGGAACATTAATGTCTCCAAATTCATCCTGAAATGCCAGGGATTAATTTAAGCATGCAAAGCAAGTTCATAAGGAGCCCTCAGTGTCAGTGTATAAAAATACTACAGCAGATTTGCAGCTTTTGAGGCACGAGTTTAAAAGAAGACAACACAGCAACTGATGGACAGAGAGAGACTGCATGGGGGAGAAAATACATGGTCACCTGTAAACTGCAATCTGCTGAAACCCAGAAGGTTCTTTTAAGTTTATCTTTTCTCTGATCCATGTTTGTTTATTTCAGCAGAACGTTTTTGTCCGGAAGATATTTTGTGCTTTGAATAAAGCAAGCGGCTTTGCACAAAGAACTCTCTATTTTAAACTGGTATCAACCTTTTGTGAAGTTCATTGTGGAAACTGCACAAATAGAAATGTGAGGATTCCAGATTTTAAGGGCAGGCTTTTTCTCTCTGACTGGGTAGGTCATATTATCTATCTCTTTTCCTTGTAAAATTTGTATATTGCAAATAAAAGATTTTGAGGCATCTTTCTAGCAGATAGCAAAGATATTACAGTTTTTACATCCCTAAACTTAAAGCTACTTGTGATCTTGCTCTGTGAACTGTTGTTACTTTTAGATAAAGGACTTGGGCTTAAATTAGAAATATTTTTCTTTGTCCTCTCTAGGTCCTCTCTTTTCGTTTATTCTATTACATTCAAACTGAATATTGCTGCAGAAACTGAACCATACTGTAATACAATGCTGTAAATAATAAGTTATACATTCTATGCTGAAGAAACAGGCCAAAGAGAGGAGAGGCCACAGAGGAGGAGTCAAGAAAAATCACTCACTTTGTAAATAATTGCTGGGAACCTGAAGTTCAGAGCTTGTTCAAGGTCACTTGGGAGCTGAACACAAACGATGAGATTTAACCAGGCTCCCTGAATCTGAGGCCAGCCTTGCAATCATTGAAATATCTCTTCTGCCAGAAGTTTGCAGTCACTTGACATTTGTGTTAATGCCTGACACTTGACTTCAGCATTTCAGCTTTGATAAGGCCACACCAGCATCACTTAAGAAGAAAAGTGTTTAAAAAAAAAAAAAAAGAAAAAAAAGTAGGGAACTGTTTGTTGTGCAGGCTCCTCCATGGAATGTGAGGAGAGCTCACTCACTCAATGAATTTGTATGAGAAACAGTCAGGTAAAACCTTACTGTAAGGATAGAGCCTCAACAGATGAATGTGATCTGGAGAGTGGTTGCTTGCACTGCTGGTTGAGACAAAGAGGCATCTTCTCTTTTCAGCAAGAATAGCTTAGGGATTTATTGTCAAGAAAAATCAGGAGTGTTTCTATGCCTTTTCCACGCACATTTTTAATGTCCTTATGCCTTCTCATGCTCCTTTTCATGCTTTTTTGTGTGCTGCCCAGTCCTTTAGGGGAGGAGAGGGGTTGGGGTGAAAAGCAGGAACAAATCCGAGCCTTCAGGACACAGAGCTTGTGCAGGGGTGTCACTGCAGGGTGGAATGACTGGCAGAGGCCACCTTGTGGAAACCAATAGCACAACTGCACCTGTCTGCAAACCAGGGGGGATTTTCTGCTTTTTTGACTGATTATTACTCACTAGGCAGGAAAAAAAAGAGCTCTTTTCTTGAGACTTCTGTCACTGCAGTTTCATGAGCTGACATACAGAGAGCTTAAATTGTAGCGTTTAACCTAATGTGGCAAAGAGCTTTGCAATTCCAGTATTTTCAAGAATATCTGCTTTTTCTCCCCTTCTCTTTCTCTTGTACCCAACTGCCAATTCCCTAATTAATACTGTGAATCTGTTTATTTCTAGTAGGTTTTAAAGAGGCAGCTTGTCATAATATCGGCAATGACTCTCCAGGTTTCTAATTGGTTACTTGTTTTTCTAACACTGCTTGCCTCTATGTCTGCTCTTTTCAAATGTTCTCATAGCTGTTAATTTTCTGTTGGATTATATTCAGAAAATTGGTTTTTTTAAAAAATATATAGTCAAGGGCACTTCCCAGTTTTTATAGAAGGAAGAAGGGACAAGCAGCTATAAGCAAAAAATAGCTGTTATGTCAAAAATGACATTAAAAGGGTAGTCAATGGCAGGTTCTGTGAACAAACAGCTTCTACCAAAGTACAAAACCACAGCATTGAGGCAGGATGTCAAGTACACTGAAAATTTGGGTACAGTGCTCCCATGTGTTTTCAGGTGGGGGTATTTCTTGTACCTCCTGTTTTCCTGTGGAATTTTCCTTGTGTTATCACTCTGACACATGAGGTTTGTGAGACTGACTGGTGGACAGCGTTTGTCATGCACAAAGCAAAGCCAGAGAAGGCAAATGGTGTATGGGGCATTTTAACAGATGGGATAAAAAAGATTTGCTGTGGTTTTTTTCCTTGTTAAAGTAGAAATGTAAAGTACCTGTGATCATACAATGGGATTTGTGCCAGCCTGGTTTCAGAACCTAAAGAAATAGAAACTTGCACAAAAAAATTAGTAAGACTAGTGTATATTTTTCTGCCTGAAAGGGAAGGCTAAAAAGAGAAGTCTTGTTAGAAATTGCAAAAACAGTTCTATTAAAGACAGTTAAATTATTTTGTTTAAAAATGTTTGAAGTAGTCATAAAGAATAGAAGGGAGGGACCTGTTTTTAACTGAAGAGGAAACATGTCAAATGAACTGTAAATACGCTTTTTGAGTTCTCCATTTGGGAAGGCAGAGACAAGTTGTTTTTAAAGTACCTAAATGAGGGTTGAGTTGTTATATGACATCTCATAAATTAAAGGCGTGACAATTTGTCTCCTGAATGATTCCTTGCAGTCCCCCCTGCTGGGATTCTAGGGGGAAAAAATATTCGATCGAATCTTTCTGCTCCCTGGTATAGCAGTAATGTGTTACAGCAGAATGCAGGAAAACAGACCAGTAGAGTGGTGGAGCCTCCAAAAATAAAGAGAAACCAAAAAAAACAATGTGCTCAGTCAAGGAATCTGATGGGTAATGGCAAGTGATGCCTCATCACTGAGCAGAGGGGAGCAGGAGCTGTTTGTCTGAAGACAAGGTGCATTAGCACAGGCTGTAAATCAGTGTGCTCTCCGTGAGGGGAGTGGTGGGCAAGCTCGTGTTAATGTCAGATTTATGTTAACATGCTCTGAGGAAATCAATACAAGGTAGCACTGTTTGCATAGGGCAAACATATTTCTGGCACGCTTGCTGCTTTTGATTAGCCAAAACTCGTGTGTGCAGAGCTCAGTCTGCACTGCATTGTGCAAACCAGAGGGTACTTCTGTGTGACAAAATAACACATTTCAATAAAACATCACAAAGGGCTTAGAGCCAATTTCCCTGTTGCTTGGCACAAGGGTAGGGGCTGCCCTTTGCAGCAGCATTTCTTTGGTCTGAATTGTATTTGCTTACATGTTGACTTGTTCTTGGGGTACTCTCTTTAACTCTGCCAGGAAAGTGTAAACTGAATTGCTTGTGAGATGAAGAGAGCATGTGGGAAATCTCAGACATAACCAAAATAAAGGACTCAGAGAAACCTGTTCTAAAGGAAAAAAGTGCATGCAATGATGCTCAAAATGTCCCAGCCTTCACCAAGCAATTACATCTGAAAGACTGCATGCAAATCTAGTCAGAAATAGCATTTGATCCCAACTTTTAAAGTGCTTTTTGAAATTGTAATCTGCTTTCTCATTAATGGCAAAATTTTTATGAGCTGCAAGCTAGATTTTTAATAAAAGTTGGGAGAATTTGCATCTCTGCAGCTCTGATTTTTTTTTTTTTTCTCCCATACTGTGGTAATACCTGTTTTATACCTTTAATATCCAGTTGTTGGTTTATTGTAGCTTCTTCCTAAGAGAGCTCTCAGTGAGCCTGGTCTCTCACCCCCTAATGAACCACGGATTGTTTACTGCTAATGAAAGTCACAGTTGCCCGCTTTAATTTGAGGCTAATTTTCCTGGCCCAACCTTGAAGCCATAAAGAGTTTAAGTGGGGCCTGACTGAAGGCCTGAGGTTGTTCAGTCCTCAATTCCCTCTTCTGCTCTCATGCTGCTAGAAGTTATTTCTTTTCATAATGCACTGAGGATGTGACATTCCCAGCAGGGAGAGGCTGTGGGGAAGCAGTGAGCTTTTGCCTGCTTTTAGCTGATGCTACTGCACCAGGTGGGAAGGACTGGGGTTTTGGGCTTCAAATTTTGTACCTCAGAGGCAGGACATGCCAAGCTTCATGTACTGATTCTCACTTTTCAAGAGCACTAGCTTTCTTTTTTCACACTCCCAGATCTGGAGATGCTTCCAGTTTGGGAGCTGGTAGGTTGCATCTGATCCTTTTGACCTGTTTGGGAGCAGTTCCATTAAAGCAAAAGCTTTCTCAGTGAGAGATACAGCACTTCTTAAATCAAGAGCATATTTCCTTCTCTGCCTCTCCTACCTTGACTGAGCAGGTTGGTTTTGTACAGAGAACTGTTAGGATGTGTTTCCTTTTAAAAGGATCCTTCTTGCAGGTCTCAAAAGTGCGCAATGTCTTTTTGTGACCAAAAAAACCCCAAAAGTTACTCTTTGCTACAACTTCAGTCCAGACACAGCAGCATCTGTATCATTTAATTCTAGACTGCGTGATACTTGGTTTCTGCACCACAGGATGGAAGACTGATTTTTCTTCCTGCTTTTCCCCAACCCATCAGTATTAATAATCCAAGTAATAAATCTAAAAAGCACTCCTCAACTCCCTCCCTTACAAGAATAGCCTTAGCGTGTTGTGTTTTGGTTGATATAATATTTCTGCTTTGTTTAATTCAGATGCATTTATTTTTCCTTCCATCATTCATTTTGCTGCATTAAGTTAGTGGTTCTGTGGGGATTCAGTTGATTAATGACTAATTTCCATTCTATGTATGCTCAAGAGGAACCTACTTTCACAGTACTTCCCTCCAAAATAATATAATCTTGAGAGAGGGGGAGCAAAACCTTCAAGTGAAAACAAAAACTTAGTAGAAGTGCAGTGGGAAAAATGGGCTGAAATAAGAACATTTTCATTTCAGCAGTTTCCTGAGTGTGCGAGAACATCTCCTTTATTCATGCATTCCTTTTTGACCGCCCCAGCAGCTGAAGATGTTACTGGCACCAACCAATTGGTGTTGTGACCCACTTGGAGGTTAAACCTCCAGTCAGCTTAACTGACTGTCTGAATTCTTTCCAGCTAATTTCAGTTTCCCTCTAGGAGAGATGGAAAAGGATGGGTAAACACAGAGTCATGATCTTTACTCCTCTGGAAGGGAAATGAAGCAGGGGCAGAAAGTGCCTTGCTTTAGGGTTTGCTACAGATTGGTGGCAGTCAAGAATTGGTCACAAATCCAGTTTTCTGCTTAGCTCTTCATGTTCACGCTTCTGGTACATACATCCCACTCTGGGTCTGAGTTTCTCCAAAACACCCCATAAATATCCCTCAATTGCTAAATGTATCCTCTGAGACATTCAAATCCAGGAAATGAGCAGTCAGCTCTCAGTGATGATGGAAGATCTCCAAAACCTCATCCAATGCTTGGAAGTGTGTGAGTGACACTTCTGAGTGTCTCTGAGCAGAGAGGAAGATGAGATCTTTGTAAATAAAGTGAGCCTGGAAGTTTACAGAAAAATTCAGTCAGGTCCTGCAAAGCCTTCCTTTGCAGGAACATCAATTATTTTTGCTTGCAATGATCTTAATTCCATTGTTTTGCACAAGAGCCATAGTCATCTGTCTGGCAAAGCACACCAACAAACTCACGTCTGGTTGCTTCCTCATGTTTCCTCTGAGAATGCAGTAATCTTTTAATAGGTATTGCAGTGCAATCACAGATTAATCTTTTTTTTTTCCCTTGTTGGAGATGAACCAGAAGCAGAGTTCCATGGCTAAATTAATTAGAAAGAAAACTACAGGTACTCTTGCAATGCTGTTTCAGGAAGGCAGATTTCCTGATAAATCAGTTTGTCTGACACACTGTTAATGAGAAATTAGGAACTGTGTTGTATTCTGTTCCTGAGTTTGACTGACTTAAATTTCTTTGCTTTCCTCTTTGACTATAAAGCATTGTGGGGAGAGAGAAGGTATAGTAATTTCAAATGTAAGGTAAATTTTATTCTCAATATGCACAATTATATATGAGTCTAGACACATACTGTTAATATCCTGATAAAGCTTTCATTTTCCACCTGCCATGGTGCACAAAAATTGTTCTCTGATTACTAGCAACTAAAGCATCTTGTCAAAATGTTCTGAAGTAAACCTATGAAGTAAGATATTAGAAATGATTATGTAGCATCTTACTAAAATCAGAAGACATGAGGGCTGTAATGTAAAATCCATCCCCAAAGAGATCATTCCTGTTTTGAACTGTCATCTTCTCCTGTCTTAGACTTTGACCTCATGCCTATGAGCTATTCTGTGAGTGAAGTTTTGGTCAACTCTGTTGGATAGACTGAGCTATGAGTGTTTAGGTTCTGATCCTGCAAAGCATGAAGTGCCTTATAGGAGCTGTGTAGTATCTGGTGTCAGTGTAATGAGAAGTGACAGTCTTCAAATGCTGTATCTCTGGTTATGAGTGGGAAATGTATGTTTTGGCAATAAAATGTTTCTGTTTTGCTGTTATTGGACCACATCAAGTGCAAAACAAGTACAGTCTCCAAAACAAAGACTCACGCCCTTGTCTTGCCTTTTTTCCTGGGAAGTTACCGTCCATACTAGGATGGGAAAAAGAGAAACAGGATCCCCCATCTGTCACAGTTCACAGCCACAGCACAAACATGACTTCCCCAGGCATTAGACACAAGATGCCAGACTGAAATGTAACAATGGAACCATCAGCACCGATTGTAGCTGGATCTGATAAAGTGTTCAACTACAGCAGTAAAGATATTTAGACCCTCTCTCCATCAGTGTCAGTAAGGACTTTTGCTATGATTTTTTTGTAGTTTTGGTTTTTCTGCATTGTTTTTTGTTTTTTCTTTTGTTTATTTTGTGGGGGATGAGTGTTGAGTTTTTTCTACCACTGAGAGCAGTGAGCAGGTTTTGCTGGCCTAAGTTATCTAGAATCTCTCTCAGTAGAAGAAAAGCTTTATGTTGGGCTAACTTATGATGCTTATATGTCTCAATTTTATAATAGGGTCTGAAATTTGTTAGCTATGCATGGGCAGACTGATCTCACAAGATCATTTTTTCTTCTACAGGTTATTACTCTTCCCCATGAGGCAGTGCATATACAAACACACACACATATTCTATTTAAAAAAAAAAAAAATCTGTTTGCTGTTTCATTAGGATGTGGGTAGATAATCTGCAAGTCTCTAGAGATACATTCCTTGTGTTCAAAGTCTGTAGATTTCATGTTTTACTGGATTAATTGCTTCCTGTCTATCTTTCTTTTCTCGGTATGATTCTTTGAAAAGATCTTTTTTGTGTTTGACACAGAATAGAACCAGAATATTTTTTTAATGTAATACCTGTTAAAGGCATGGTCCCTGACATGGCAGGGTAGGTTAGTAGTTAAAGGTGTGTTCATATTTTGCTAATGTAGATTAGAAGAGCTCTGCTGAAGCCAGCAGAATGGAATCAGTTTTTACATAGAGTTGTGGTAAATATATTTAAGGATGGATCAAGTGATTTTACAAAAGTGAATTAAAATATTTTTTTCTGGTGACTATTTCTGTTGGTCACACCTCATGCGCAGTTAATATTATTTTCATAGTAGACTATACCATACTGTGCTACCACTCAGGTGTACATGGACCTGGGTTCATGGGAATGCCAAGCTTATGAATATTAAGCACTTTTGTTTCTATTTTTTAGGTAAAAATTAGGAGCTGCATTGCTAGATGAATGGGCTGGTATTTAAAATAACAGCCTGTCAACACAAAGTAACTGACCAGTCAACACCAGCTGGCCCCCACTAGAAATTGTGTTCTGTGCTTCAAGATTAATTATATGAATTCAAGACAATCTGTCTGATCTTTACTAATCAGTTATGAGGAAAAATCACAGTGTGGTTCTACTTCTACATCAATTTCTGAAATCTGTTTTTTTTTTGTTTGTGGGTACCTTTTTGGGCAGTGGTAAGGAAGCTCTCATGGTGTCCTTGGTGACTTGAGAGAGGCTGCAAGGTCTTCTCTCCATAGAAAGTGCTATCAAAAAAATGAATAAGAAAATAAGTGTTGAAAAATCCTTCCAGGACAATACATTAACCTGAGAGGATGCATTAATAAAAGGGCTGTGAAAAAATTTATAGATCAGCCCTTCTCACCACTAGATATGTGAGCTGCTAAGCAAGATCAGCCTTTTTGCCTTTTCTCTATGACACCTGATGTGGTATCATACCATTCCTACCTTGCTGGTAATGTCCATTTTATCTTCTACTTCTCTGCCAATACCCCTGAATAACTATAATTTGCAGTCATTAAAGGCCTGGCTATAATTTCATTGACCTGACTGATGAAACCCTCACATCAGTGGTATCAGATAAAACCCCAAATAATTCTATGTCTCACCCAAGCCTTGTTTTCAGGGGCTGCTTAAAGAAGGTGCTCCTAGGGCCAGAACAGCAAGGTCCTGCCAGTCCTCATTTCCCCACCTAAAAGCCCTGGGGCTTTGGAGTCAGGCAGTGACTGCTACCGCCTTCCCTTGCACCCAATGATTGTGAATATTTAGTGTTTTGCAGGAAAACATGCTTCCATTTCCACCATGGGGCAGATTAGATGCTGAACTCTTTTATCTTTTCTCATTTTTTTCAGCTAGCATACATCCTCCCTCACCAAAGAATAACTGCGTACAATAGCAAGGCACTGCTTACAATAATTTACTTGTAAGCCTTGAAAATGGTGTGTGGTCACAAAAAGCAGTGTTATACAAAGCAAATAGCCAGAGAAAAACAAATTCTTATCAAAGAATAGGAAAAGCAAAGAAAATCAGAATGTGTGTTAAAGATAAATCTTATGTCATGACCTTAAAAAACTCCAGCTGGGATCCTGCTATTCAGAATAGCCCCTGGAAATTATTTTCAAAGGTTAGCTGCATGTGAAAAAGGAACAAAATAAAGTTTGAGCACCCAGGGGCTTGCAAACATGTGTGGGAGCTACCAGAATGCCCTGATGAAGACGAAGAAATAGTGCAGCTTTCCAACCAAGCAAGAGGCAGTGAATGTTCATAAAAAATTTGAATATCAAAGGAGACCATTACAACCATAACCTGACTTCACAGAGAGCCAATTTTATGAACACACACCACAAAAAAATGTAAATTGCAGGACTGGAATACTTGGTAAGGTCACACTATTTTGATGTCTGTCATTTTCCAAAGACTTTTCTGTGCACTCTGATCTAAAGCTTGTCATACAACTGGTAGGGCAAGACAAAAAAGCTTAGGTTCAGAAAGGACCTGGATTAATGTGTAACATTTGAGAATGCACCTGGAGCCAGCTGCTACTAGAAAAACAACAGACACTTAGTGTAGAGTAATCCTGTCATCAGGTTTAATGAAACTTGGTCTCACAGATAGTCCCTTCTGGCTTATAATTTGTTATTACTTATTGCTGATGAAAGAGAACTACCTAAAAGATGTGTTGAATTCTGGGCTTGGTTTCTGAAGCATCTTTGCAGGTGGACAAAGGTACAGAGAAGTCTTAAACAGCTGTCTCACGGATGGGCACCTTGAGGGGACCAGTTCCAGTGTGGTGAAGGGGAAATGGCATTCCCATCAGTTTTGTACTACATACCCCTATGCACCAACAACTTTCATTTACTTCCAGGAAATTAAATGCAAAAGCATGAAGAAAAAAACCTATAAAACCCTCATTCGTTTCAACTTCTTTCATTTCCCCTTTCTGGAACTCATTTCAAACTATCAGGGCTGTTTTGAATCTCCTGAAGCTTCACTTTGTAAAAGACTGAAGCAAAGAAACCCAGTGTCCATACCCATCCTGTGCAAGGTTTCTTAACAGCAGAAACAAGAAAAAAATATTTTTTTGAAAAATAATGTCAAAAACACAAACCGGCTCACGGAAGGGTTAGATAAATTAATGAATCTTAATAGTAGCCTGGTTGTTACTTCCAACTCCAGATGTCTCTGTGCCGCTAATTACAATAAATCAGGAAACTACTCTGAGGAAAAAATTGTTCTTAATATGTCCTCATTATTATATTTCTCAATTAGCTCTAGAGCCCTGGTGGAGCTGGAAGGCTGCACTCAATGGGTTCAGCTCCACCTCAGTGTAATGCTTATGTTCACCTTATGTGTAAAACCTTTACAAAAAATAGTCTGGTTTTGATATAGAAAGCCTGACAACAGGCAGCAGCAATGTAACAAAGCAGGAAATACAGGATTAGAAACACAAGCATGATCAGAGATAAGAAGGAAGAAAGAATTCTGTCAATACAGATCCACTGGCAGCAATGAAAATGTGTTGGTTTACACCTCCTGTAGTCTTTACTAGGCTAACAGTATAAAGGATCTCTGGGACTATAATAAATGTTTCTCTCTGGGCCCAGTGGATCACAGCCAGCCATGGCTGCAAGCTGTGTGTGCTTACACCAGGGCTCAATTTGGCACAATAGCTGTGAGCATCATGTGCCTGAGCAACTGATTTATGCTGGCTTTGTAGGCAGCTGACAGCAGACACCTCCCAATAAAATCTTATCAGGGAGTTACAGGATGAGAAATGAATAGAATCTTGGATGGTGTGGCCACCAAAATCTGTAGATATTTGTGTTGTCTCGGTACACCTCTGTGAACAAAAGATGTAGAGGAAATGAATGACTGAGCCACAAAATCGTTGCATCAGGGGTGGGCAGGTGATGTCATATTCCCCTGTGAAGAGAGTCCAAAGGGAAGCTCTCCAGGGGTCATAGGTGGGGATGCTGCCCCATCTATGACACTGAGTTTAGCACAGAGATCAGTGTGTTTCCAGTCTGGCGCTGTTCTACGCTGCAGGTAAAATGTGTCCTTAGTTTAAGAGCTTGAGAAGAGATGGGGGAAAATCCATTGTTCTAAGAAAAGCTGTTTCAAACTGGCAATTGCTATGTTTTCCCCTGGGGTGCTTGGAAATGAATAACCAGAGCTGAGCTATTTGGTCTCTTTTGACATCCTGGGGGCAGTGTGAAAACTTGGGCAAATCAGAGGAGCAGCTCTGTCCCAGCAGAAAGTAATGAAAATGGAGCATGCCATGGATATTGTGAAGGCATGAGCAAACTGTTCATCCCTGAAAAATACTGAGTATGCACAAAATAACAGAAATTCATATAAATAATTTATTTGAAAAAGGACAACCCTTTCTCTATGGTAAAGGATCCATGTGCCAGTTGCATGTTCTGGCTCTTCTACACAGAATTTTATCTGGTTGCAAGCAACAGCACTGCTTTGGAAAATAGCATTTGGAAATACAGTTCTCATTTTTTTAAAGTAACTAGTTATGAAAATATTTTAATGTCAAATATTCAAGAAAAGGTCATATTTTGAAGTTATTGACTCTTTCTGTATTTTACAATAGTTAGTGTCTGGTATGTGGCCACTGGCAGAAACAGGACTAGTTGAGAGCTAAGAGTTTTTGGATTAGAACTCTCAGTGTCTTTGAGTGTATCAGCCGGGCAGGAATATGACTGAACTGTTCTTTAAAGACAAAGTGTTGTGATGTGGAGAACTGAAGCTGTGGTGTGTGCTTTTACAAGCACAAGGAACTTAAAGCAGCTTCCTTTACCAACAAAGCACATATGTAAGG
>VRYO01002782.1:19640814-19713679 GCA_009812075.1 Sialia sialis
TGAGACTATTTGCCATCATTAAACCGTGCACTGGAATACAAAGTAATGTTGTGATTAGCACACTCTGAACTTCCCACGTTTTACCTCCAAAATTATTTGAGATTACCTATCTGTTCTGTTCTGCAGCTGGCTGCTCCTTGCGTATCCCATTAAAACATAGCTTTAAATATTAGCTTGCATTGTTGGCTTTCTCTCCAGCATGGGCCGTATCAGCAGAGGCCACCAAAGGATTCATGCATGGTGTCATGGTCAGGAACGCACCCAAAACACCCAGCTTCTCTGCTGTGAATGTAAGGAAACACATTTGACAGCAGGAGCAGGAGTTAGATATTTTTTTTTGTTTTTATGCTTTCATTTTCTGATGTTTTTACCTTTATTTTGTTAGCTGAAAGAAAGGGAGTAAGAAGAAAAAATGAAACACAGTCTTCAGTAAAAATTCCTTGCTTTTGAGTTAGGTTGCATTTTTGTCTCTACTATAGGTGAGCTTGTCTAAACATCTCAACAGTGCTGTTTGCTAAAAACCTTCTCATATGATTCTGTTCTTCCCATCTGCTCTACAAAACATGACCATTTTGAGGCCAAATGACCTACCTTAGGCAGAATTGTTAAAGCTTTTGGGGGATGAGCAGAGAGAATATAACTCTTATTTTATATAAAGAGGAAAAAGATGGTTGCTTTTTACCCTAGCAATGAGAAACCAGAAGTCTCCTCCCCATGTTGAGGAAGGCAACATGACCAGCATCTTCTGCATAAATTTATCCTCTAGGAATTCTAGAGGATGGCAGCATTGTGTTCCAGTCTGTTCTCGTTTTAGGGAGAAAAATACTAAAACCCCAGCCAAATTATCATAATCTTTAAAGAACTGTTTATACTTTTCTCTTAAGCATTAGCTGCAAATCCTCAGATGTACATGAGGTAGATCAAAACTAAAATGCAAATGCGAAGTCGCTAATGTAAGGGCAGTTACAAAGCACCTGAGGAATTAGCAGGCCAGACATGCTTTGGTGGATGCAGTTTTAAAAAAGTTTTCTCATGTGAAGGATTATTTTGTCATTGTTTGTGTGAGACAAACTATGTGAGTGAAAGATACTGGAGGAGGAGGAGGAATCATGCAATAAGAGGAGTTATTTCCTGAAAAGGAGCTTCCAAATCTCTCTTTAATCTTGGCTTCTCCCCTGTGTCCTCTGTTACTGTAATACCTTCCTTCCTCTGCCTCCTTTCCATTCTCAATCATCTTTGCTGAGAAGTGGGTTCAGCAGAAAAGCCAGGACTCTGCAGAAGAGAGTTTCTCTGTGTGAAGTTTTGAGTTAGTGTGGCTGGACCACAAGCAGGATCTAATAACCAGCTTCCCTGAACTTGAGATTTGCTCCTTTGCCAGAGCACCAGCCCTTCCACATCCTTTGGGATCGTGGTATTGGATTTTGTTTGTGTTCCTGCACTGCAGGTGAGGAAGCAACTATGAACAAATCAGCAAGTCCCTCTAAAATTCAGATCAGAAGCCAGCAAAGAGTGTGAAAACTGTATATAATCCTATAATCCTTGGTCCTTGTTTTCTTCTTTTAGAGAAAAGAAACACTTCCCTACTTTTTTTTTTCCCCTTTCTTTTTAAACACTGCAAGCAAAATTGTTTGCAGTTATTTTTCATGTATGTTGTTGTTCATTCTAATTTGATTGTTATTCCGCTCTGTTTGCTTCAGCAACTTTAATTTCATTTAATTTTTATCTGATTTTTCAAGTCAATATTTTCTTTAAACCAGCATTAGCTGGTAATCTGGGGTACATTTAAAGATCTGAACCAAGTTAATTTTTTCAGAGTGGCAGGATAGTTTAACATTTCATCAGGGAATAGAATGCAGGTTTTCCCAGTCTTAAAAGATACCCTCGCTTCCCTATTCAACACAGAAATTAATGTAGCAACCAGGCTGGACAGCAAGACTCTTCATGATTCTCAGTCCAGTTTTTCAGCTTTTATCTTTTCTTCCCTTTCCTTATCTTTTAGTAGCAGCAAAGACTAGCTGCTTTTTACTTCAGCAATGTAGGACAAATATCTTCCCATCTGAGACCATCACCAGTCTTGTTAGAGCTGAGGGTTTAATTTTGTTGGCTAGTAGGTATAAGCATTGTCTGATGCTTGCTTTCTGCTATATTTTTCATCTTATCAACCTTGTTTATATTCATTCTCTTTCCCACTTAATCAAGATCCTGTCCCATTCTGTTAATGGCATGTTTGTTAATGGTAAAACCTTTAAAAGTACATTTAAAGAAACCCCCAACACTTAAAAATATATTGTTAATATTCTCCAGTTGTCTCAGATTCGGTTTCAGCACCGAATGTAATGCAGAGTGCAAATATCCTTCACTTTGATTTGTGATGTAGCAGCTCCTGGAAGTGCTTGGTGGGAGAGGTGCTGTGCATAGGTTTAATTAAGGCCCTAAATTGCAAACACTCTCGATAAACATGACAGAGTCAGGAGGCAAATGAGGGTCTAAAGATTGCATAAAACCAGATGGTAGCATGCACCAGGTCAGAAAGAGCCCTGCTAAATGGCAATCAAGATTTGGCCTCATCTTGCCTGAGTTCAGAGTGGCCATCCTCTGCCTCATTTGAAAAACCACCATGGAACAAGCTGGAATTAAATAGTACCATAACTCTCATCCCATATCTCCTGCACTAGAAGAGAAAAGTATGTTTATATAAGAGCACTTTTTACTGTTCTTACACTTTCCCACTCTCAGCTAAAGATATTAATGTTATTCTCACGGTATTTATTTATAAAGAAAATTTATTCTGTTGGGGGGGTGGGGGTGACATTTATGCTGATTTTACCACAGCCTTTTCACTGCCTGTGTCTTTTATTAGAGCTGTATTTCCTTCATAGCGTGATGTTCATCCCCTCTTAGAAGTAAAATATTTTACCAAGCTGACCATCTGATGAAACATTTTTTCTGCTAGCTTCAGAATATATTTACGAAGTAGCATGGGAGGTGTAAAGGCATATAACACTTTCAGACAGTGTGCCACAGCATAAGGGTGATAGAGGTTTATGGGAGATAGAAGAGAAAGGAGAGAATCACTTCCTTAGGGTGATTAAGCAGATTTTATTTACAGCACAAACTGGAAACATGAAAATTGTGTCTCTATTAAACACAACACTGCTTTAAAATTTAAGGCAGGTGAAGATGAATGCTTTGGTATTAATTTTCACCTAGCATATAAATGTTAGATCAAGTTAAAGTTTAGGATATGTCAACTATTTTAAGTTTAAAAAAAATAAAAGGCATGAAAAACTCGGATTTTGCAATTATCCCTAGAGAAACCATTGCAAGTACAATAAAAATAAAATGAAAAGTGAAATTTTCAAGGCAAGTAAACCATGTAAGAGAAAGAAGTGCAAAGCTGAATCAAAAAGGCTGTTTAAGGTCTGCTAGCCAGTTCTTTATCATAGTTTATTCACACCATTGTAGGAACTGGTGAGAACTGGTAGAAGTTAAGTTTCTTTTCCTCTCTTACCTCTCCCGTCACTCTCAGTCTTGACTCCCAGCAGAGTAATCTGTGCTTCCCACTGCTGCTGCTCTGCGCAGGAGAAGGGGAAATACTGAGGATCCCTTCCTGGTGTAGGAGGCATTTGGGTGATGTGCAGAGCGCAGCCTAGGAAGGAGGCACACACTCCAGAGGGGTGATGGAGGCACAAGAGATGCAGAGAGGCTGAGACCACCTGGCTCTGGCACAGAAACTGCTGATTAGAGTAAGTGGGAGAAATTAATAAAAGCCAGTCTGGACCAGACCCAGATCAGTGAACAGTCATGGTGCCAGCTGTTCCCCCAGCCATTTTGTGAAACTACATTTTCCCACTTCAAACTAAATTGAGAAAACACAGTATGTGATCGTGACTTTAGAGTGAATTTCCTTGCATGATGATAGAACAGAGCCTAATGAACCTTTTCTCTGGTGGGCCTCAGAGCTGCCCCCAACTCACAGCATATCTTATACAACACGCCAAAGTCATCACCCTGAGCTGCTGCTCTCCCTAAGGTTCAAATCCTGTAAGCAACACCATGGAGATCCTGCTCTTGCTTGTGCATACATATATTGGGTGCACTTCTGGAGAGATGGACCCACGCTTCTGACAGCAAATAGGTAAACATAAAGCAGGCAGTCTTTCTTTCACTCAATGCCATGTGCTTTGCACATATTGCCCCTCAACTTCTTCCCATTTTTTTTCACAGGAACAAAAAAGATGCTAAAATGTAGGAGATAGAAAGTTCACCTACTTTACAGGTCTCACTTAAACACATATATTAATGTCATCCTTATGTGCTTATTTGTAAACACAATTTATACTTTTATGCAAGTCATTCATGGAGTTGCTATGAAAGTGCTTCCCTTGACTGCATAGTTTATTATCAGCATATTTCCTTAGCTGCTTTCCATTCACCCTACCTTAGAAATAAAATATTTCATTGAAATGTCCATCTGATAAAATACTCCCCTTTAGACATATATTTACTCGAAGAGTATTTGAAAAGTAAATTTGTGTAGTATTTAAGGCAGGAAGTGGTGCCAGCAGCAATAAATTAGCAGCAGGCTCACCTGCAGGTTTGTAGGCATTCTCTTCCGGCAATCACACCCACTTTGTCACTGTTAGCAGCAATGCATGCACTCCTATAGATCCCAATTCATGAAAGACTTATGCACAAGATTTGAGCAAGAGCTCCAGTTATCCAGACTGGAAGGGGGTTTAAGTACATATTTGTACTGCAGAGTAAAGCTTCCCTGGGAAGTTTGGGGGTTCATAAGGTCATATTCTTCATGAGTTCCCAAATTAAAAGAACCTTCATTTAAATACTGAAGTGAGTATTTATTACATGTGAGCACAGTGTTCATTGTTAATGTAAGCATGACTTTTAGCTTAGGAGAGGCTGCATTTTTCTTTCAGAGTTCAAACATATTCCAAACCCCTCAAAAGAATTTTCCATCAACCCGTGGATTTTCCACCAGGGGCTGAATGCAATTAGGTGCCAGTGCCCACATTTCAGCTAATGGTGAGTTGTCCTTCCCTTTGGCTGTACTACAAAGCCTGAAGTCTGGTTTGTTCCCCCCTCACTGCCAATGCACGTGTGGACTGAGGCAGGAGTCACCAGCAGTTCACTTTACACAACTCTGCAGTGCACAAATTCCTGGTCTAGTTCATCCACCTCTTCTGAAACATCTTTCTGGAGTCCCAGTTATGTATCCACCTGCTAAAAAATGGTGTCGCTTTTTGGCTCAAGTGCTCCAAGTTCCTCTCCCCGGAAGGCTATAATGAATTTTCAGTGTGAGTGAACTCCTAAACACCTTCATGGGATACATCATGGGTTATACAGGCCAGAAAACAATGCAAGCATTTTCCTCACTGTACACAGGTCCATTTCCACAATCTCCCACTTAATGCATTGCATTTTCTGCCCAAGGAAGCCTTCAAACACAAAGGTTCTGAGTGTGGGGAAGAGCCCCAGACATCAAGTTCATGGAACAGGGAGTTTAAAGGTCATGTTTGTGTAGTACCACTCAGAGTGGACATGGTACCTTAGGTCTGCATTATCACAGAGATGCTGTTTTCCCAAATCACTTCTCTTTTCATCACAGTAACTTCAGTGTGCTTTTAAAACCAAACAATACTGGAACGCATAACATGGTCTCATGCTTTTTTTCTTCACACTGGTTATCTCATCTCTTCCCAGTCAATGACCCGATGGGTTAGACCTGCATGACGGTGGAGCTGCCTTCCCAGGGGTATGCCCTGTTCACCTGTCTGTGCCCCTGCTAAATGTGTAATCCTCTGTTTCTGACAAATTAATCTCTTTTCTTTGCAAGCACTAACCGTGACATTACAAGCAGAGGATTATGCTTGCATGCAGTGAAGAAACAGCAGAAGAACGTGCACTTTAAACACTCCTTGAAGTTCCTGTTTCTTGCGTATCTTAGTAATAAAGATCTATGCAAGGGTGAAAAATGAGAATTTCTAAGATTAATTTAAGCTAGTACATCCAATGTGCATTTTAGAGGCCCCATAAAGTCTTCTTTCTGCCATGCAAAACCCTTAAGTAAATGAATATTGCTTCCTTGGAAATCTGGTTAAGAATATCTTATTGAAACAAATTTTGAATTTTGAAGATAAAACGCACGGGTTTGAGTTTAGAATAAGAAAGTGGATGTACAGTTTTGTGGGGTTTTTCAGTGCTTGTTCATCAGTGGTCAGCTGGAGTGACCTGGACACCCTGTCTGCTGGCAGGGTACTGCCTTTCCTGTCACTGGACTCTGGTGGCATATGACCTGGAGTGGCTGGGGGCATTGGCCAGATTCAGAGCACTTCCTCACATTTTTCTTTCTTTTCCATCACTTTGCCTCCAAATCGTGCCTGCCAGCCGGCACTTAGCACTAAACTGAGCTCAGGAGTGGCTTCCCACAGGGTCAGATCCGTGGCTGGTGATACCAGGGGCAGGTGAGATCTCCACTCCAGCTAGAGCCATGTCACCAGCCTGTCCTTCTCCTCCCATTCTTCTCCCCTCTCCTGTGCTTTTTTGACATAGGAAGATTAGCAGGGTTGTCTGCAAGGTGCTTGCTGATCCTCTGCCCACTTCTGCAGTTTGTATGAACTTCACAAAAAAGCCCTGTTTTGTCTTGCAGCCACAGCAGCAGTTCATGGAGGGTGGAATCAGGTGAATCTCACTGTCATAGACACAAGTTTTATAGCAGTGCTGTGTTCAGGCCACAGATATCTTCAGTTATTTTGTTTATGTGCACTGGTGCTCTACTCATGCCCTTGATGCTGTGGAACCCAGAGTTCAGACTGTAAGGATGACGTAAATATTAGTAATTTTTCATCCTTGGCCTTTTCTTTTTAGCTCTTCTGTTAAAACTCCACTGAATCATCCCAGAATAAAAAAAATAATTTAAAAAACATTGAGTTAGTATCTATCCAATAAGTTACATAGGAAAAAAAAGGAGAATTATACTTCTTTTTGCAGTAAAACATCCCTAGCTTATTTTCCCCTATTGAAATGATAATCAACATTTGTTTTTTGTGAAGTAGAATGAAAAAAAGATTAAATATTGAATGGGTATAGGCAGCATCTAGTTCATAGAAATATTTCTTCTTGAGTATAGCTGGATACATTATAGGGTAAATTTGAGATATTTAGAATGATGGAGAGAATTCCTGCTGGTGATCCCAATGATGCAGATCACAGACCAGCATCTATAATGACTCGTACAGACAGAGAGTAAAGTGGAAAACTAATTTTCAGCAGCCTATTTGAACTAATTTCTAAAATTTTGTAAAACATTTCATATTTGGATGGTATATTTCTACAAAACTTTGGAAAAATTCCTGTACTTTGTTTGAAGAAGCATTTCAATTATTAGCTGTTTTTGTAATAAAAACCTTTGTATTCAAGTGAAAGACAGAAAAGAACAACCACAGGTGATAATATTTTCTGAATTCTATGATGCATTAATAAATTCAGGTTTTTCTAATAGAGTTTACGATTATCAAAAATACAAATTGTTTGATTAATTATAAATTATAACTTGATTTATAAGATGGTGTTACATATTAAATAATGCCAGATGGTGCCATTAAGGCATTAGCTCCCCATAATAGATTCTGGATGACAAGGGAATTAAAAGAGGACAGAGTCCGGGAACCAAATTAAGCAAGCAGTAAAAACTCTGCCAGAATAAAAATAGTTTCCAAAGCATTTCTCTCTGTCTCTCTTCCACTCCCCTCTTAAAAAAAAAAAAAAAAAAAAATGCCCCAAAACTTTATTTTTTTATTTTTTAATGTCTTCAGTGCTTATGATTGCAACAGTACTCCAAAGGCAGTAAACCATGGATTAAATTTTCAATAACTTCATGTGCTTTATAATAGTTTTGCATTGGTTACTAACATTTCTGTTGCTATGTACCACAATTTGAAAAACGGTTCTGGATTTAGAGCAACAAGGTTTGTGACTTGTTCTGCTCCTGGGTAAAACAGATCCTGTCCCCACCTCAGCACTGGTGGCTGAAGTACATCACTATCTGAAAGTTCTTATTCCTCTGCAGATTTTGGCCATACACTCACCACATTGGCTTTTCTTGCAACGTGGACTTCCAGGGAACAAAACACATGTTTATACACAGAAATCTCCAAGTACTGCTAAAGTGAATTAAAAAAATCTTCCTTTCCCAAAGATATGAGGGGGTAAAAGAACAAAGTATGCAAATATATAGGTTAGGATTATAGTTATATATTATAGTTATATAGAGGTGTTAAAAATAATTTTCAGTGTTGAATTTTCAAGAGGAGTCGCCTTTGTCTAAGTCATGTGTGGAAGGAGATTCTATTTCAGCCCTTGCCTTGTCTCTTATCCTGGCCCTCAGTTCTGACTTCTTTTTTGTTCAGTGCACAGTAATTTCACACTATAAGGCGCACCTTTTTGACTGAAATTTTGATCCGAACCCAGAAGTGCGCCTTATACGCCAGTGCACCTTATACACGGAAAAAGTTCGGAAATTTGCCAACCTGGAAGTGCGAGCTGTGAGAGCCGGGGGGGGAGGAGCCAGTGGCGGATCCTAGCCGCAAAAAAAAGGTGTGGCTTATAAACCGGTGCGCCTTATATATGGACAGAGTACAGAAAATTGCCGACAGCCCGGGAGCGCACCTTATACTCTGGTGTGCGTGAAATTGCTATAATTAAACACTGCCTATGCTTTCTTTGACATGGTTAGTTCTGCTGTGTCTTGCTCTTAAAGTCATATTCTGGAGTCAGCTAAAACGTGCACCTTATAGTGGCAAGCTTTATACTGAGAGGTTTTCATTAAAGTTTGTTTGTTTGTTCTTTGACCAGTGCCCTATTAATATGACCAGTGTCTGCTGGTGCAGTAATATCCCCCAGAGCATCACATTTGCAGCTGCTCCATCAGGTGAATTCTCATATGTTTCTAGTTTTAAATTTGGTGTCCTTTTTTTTGGTATAATTTTTTAGTATCTACGGAGACTTTTCCATCCAACAGTATCTTGATGCTTCCGTACCTGGAATGCAGGGTGGGTGTGTCAGACTGAAAGCTCTGTAAAGAGATTCTTGTAATGAGCTGCAAGAAGCACCTACAGAGCCTGAGAAAGTCTTTAGGCTTAGCAAGTGCCACTTTCCTCTATGAGCTGTGCTTCTTTCTATTTGCATCCTTTTTTTTTGGTGAAGAAAACAGTGAAATAGTAAGGCTATCTTTCTTGAACTCAACCTCATGTATTTTATTTTGAAGTGTCTGATTCAAGAGCAGCAATCTTTTTTCTTGTACTCTTGAAGTTCTCGTTTTGATATATCGTCTTTCTATTGAAAAATGACTGATGACTTCAGGCTCTGCCTTGCAGGCAGTGTTTATAAATGAATCAGAAAAGCAACATTGCATGTATTTGCATAAGAAGATAAAGTAATGGGGTTGAACCAATTTCATCTCTGAAATTTCCTATTTAAAGTGTACAGGTCCTCAGTATAACATGGTGCATAGTGTTGAGTCTGGATTTCTTGCCTAAGATTTGAATTTCCACTATAGGTGATTCCAGAATTTCCAGATTTGTTTGGTACTGAATAAATTAAAAAGTTACACTATAATGCAAGTTAGTTATACTATAATGCAAGTTATGAAGGAAGGTAAGAATTTTTTTTTTTTTTTTAATCTACCTGAATGAGCTGTCTCTTCCTGATAAATTTCAAAAATTTTATTTCAGTGTTTTGTTTTGACATTTACTTTACAGTACAGTTTTAATTCAACAAACAGTCCATTTAAAGATGAAATTATGAATTTCAGTCACTGAAAAGTTCCATTACTTCTAGTACAAATATAGAAAAAAGTTATCTTTATTTCAGTTGAAGCATTACACTATTTCTAAAGTATTTACTGATGAAAAGCACATTTTCCCCCCATATATTTTAAAGAAGTATGTGCTTGCAAGTTGATAAATGCTGATTTTATTTATTATCCAAAATGTGTAGAACTCATGTATTTCTACTTTGTCCCCTTTGTCCTGTGTACCACAGACAGTAGCAAGAACTGTCTGAGTCTCTTGAGTTTCACCCAACATAGTGTTTAGAAACTTGGAAAAAAAATTATTTTACAAATTACTTCTGGTTCTGCTAAACTTCAAGTAAAGATAACAAATTTCAATTTTATCACAGGTAGAAGGTGTTTTCTGGAACACTCCAACCTCAGATTATTTTCTGGTCACATCTGTTAAGAATCTTGTGTTATCTGATTTAGAGTGGAAGAGAAGTTGCTCTCAGAGAACCTCCAAAGCATGTCTATGTAGGTTTAGGTATGTTTAAATACATATAATTAAGGTAATTGGTACTTTGAAGCAACCCTTTCACCAAAAAATCCCCACTTTGTTTCAACATCAAAGAATGATGGTATCTATCAATAGGAAGTTGAATCCAGAGTTTCCTTCCTCTTGGAGTCTCACTACTGTGATTTCCTCATGAAATACTCTCTTTCCTTCAGCTTTCTGCCTTTAATTTCATGAGCTGAAGGGTCTCCGTGACTTATTTTTAAATATGCATGTATTTAAAAGATTATAAATCAGCTAAAAAATAAAAAGAAAAGGAAAATAAACCCAATATTGGTGGCCCATCATTTGATTTTCTGGTCCTGAGCTGTATTACTGAATGAGTGTCTCAGCCTGATTGCAGCTGGGCTGCTGAAGCCACAGTAGGAAACAGGTTTAACATCTGTTGTGCAGTTCAGAGGGACTGGAGCCTTTGATTTACCTCCTCCTGGGTGCGTGGTTGTATCTCTGCAGCACAGGGAGCCCCTGTGGCATGGGCCAGCAGGAGAAAATGGCCTGGAAAAGCCCCTGGAAAATGCTTGAACATTCCAGCAGCAGCAGAGGGTGAGAGCAGGGAAATAAGCAGGATATGGAGCATGAGAAGGATTCAGTGCACAAGGAAACTGCAGGCATTGAAGGAGTAAATTGAAAAACCCAAAGAGACAGTAATGGATTTCCAAAGGAAGACTGCCCAGTTGCATGTGTTTCCATCTTCTTCTATTACTTAATAAAGGAATAATTGAAGTCTCCAGAAGGATATTTAAACAGACTAAAGGAAATGTGTGTCTTCTGTTTACTTATTTATTTTTTTTTATTATCATCATATTAGGCATTGTATGACAAACTTATGAAATGCTGTCCTGAAGGGAGGGATGGGAGGGAGGAAGGAAGTTTCTATCTGAATAATTTGAATCAGGTATATTGCAGATAAATCTCGTTTAAAGTGTTCAACTTCTTAGTTGAACCCTTTGAGTCTGTTTGTTTTCCTTGGTCTACAGAGGTACCTCTTATAAAAATGTCTATCAAGTGCTTCAATCTGGCTTCCCATTGAGGAAGACTATTGATCCTATTTGCAGCTGCTGTTCATATATCAAAATGAATAATGTCAACAAATAATTCTCTACCCCACAATTAATTTTAAGACCCACTCCTGAAAGGTTTCTTTTAAAAAGCACAATTTAAAAGAATTTCCTACATAAAACCCCAAAACTAAACCAAAACTGTCAAACAAAAAGAGAAACAAACAAACAAATACAATCCCCAGCCCCCCCCCAACCAAAAAACACCCCCTACACTACTTAAATAAAAGGAAAATCAGTTGAAAATAATCTGGCTTCTTATATTTTGTGGTTTAAAATATTAACAGTTACACTGAAAACAGCCCAGCATTGTTACTCTTACTCTGGTATTTTTGTTGCCAGGAGTATTTTTCTCCAGCTCTTTAAACAGCAAGGACATTTATTGGTGTATATTTCCATGGATGTGCATTTGAGACCCAGGTAAGCTGCAAGCTAGTGTTGGGAAAACAGAGAATTTACTCTGATGTAAAGTTTAATTGCCTTTTTTTTTCGTTACATGAGTATCAACTCTAAAAGTGAAGCACCTCTAAATGGGTTTGCTCAGGTACATGACTCCATTAAAATCATTGTTCTTATAAAAAGATTCATCTAGACTGGGACTTTAAAAACAGAAACTTGACAAAGCATGAAAGATTGTTGAAATATATGTACAATTAATTTAACTTGTGTTTCTAACATACACAATACCGGGCATAATTTTTTTAACCACCCCTGCTTTCCCTCTCTATTCATTGCACATTTAAATTAATTATGGGGGGAAAAAATTGGAAAAAAATCCTGGTAGTTATTTTTATGATCAAATACCTTTTCCAATTAGTCTTGGCACCTTACTATAATCACGATGAATGTTATTAATTCAGCAGTCTACATCCTATTAAGGGTTTCATCATAGCAGTGTGTTCAGGGACTTAATGGCTTTTGCATATTAATGCTGCAGCCTATGGTCTTGTGTCCATTAGTACTGTGTAATATGATGGGTTTGCTCTCATACATATATATACCAACACAGAAACATATGGTTACACACAATTCTCAATCAGGGGAATGCAAGGTTATGAAACAGCATTTGGAATTAATAAAAGCAGCTCCTTGAAGATTATTGCACATTCAGAGGGCTGGCTCTCCACATAACAAAAGAGGTAATCAGATTACAATCAGTTGGATATCAGTACAAAAACATACAAGACAACAGTAGTAGTTGTTGCCAGACATGGTGCACGTAGGTGTGGTGATCTTTGAATCCTGGTAAAACTCAAATTTGGTATATTACTGTTGAGGTTTTTTGAATAAAGGAATGGAGGGACAAGGTGCTTTGTGAGAAACTGGGAAGGTTTGTAATGACTTGTGGGGCAAAAATTTTGGTAACTACTAGGTAATAAATCTGAAGGTCTGTCTTGCTTTCTGTTGACAGAAAAATAATTAAGAGAATATTTGAACTATCCAGCCAGATCCAGATCCTGACATTACACTGCCTTTTGTGCACCTTCTTACTAAAAAAGAAGGCGGCAAAATACCCTGATAATGCCACTGCTGCCACTAGCCCCCTAGTGCTGGGCAGGTGTTAGATTTGGGAGGGAATGGCCCTATTTGCTTGGAACCTGAGCTCTTCCCCTGTCTTCCAGAAGGAGCACTACACAAGATCTATTTAGGTATTATGCCCTCATCAGAAAGTGCATTAAGAGCTGAGCAATGAAATAGTCCTTGTATCACTAATTAAAATTCAGTGATGAGGTTGCTTAATTACTCCCTCCACTGAAAATTCTTACTTTACTTTTCACATTTATTCTGGTAATAATGTGTTGAAAAGCTCATCAGCCTCTGAAGGAAGGCAACAATTTTTCTCATGTACATAATCATTAAACTGACAAATAGGCACAGCACCATACAGTTATCAGTATTAGCACTGCAGACCCTTCACTATTAAAACTCTTTGCAGCAGAGGATTAAGTGCATAAAGGGGGTGTGTGGGGAGGGAGGAAATGGTAGGAAACAAGCAAGTTTGAAATCCTTCCCTTCCTTCCTTTTTCTGTCAAATCTGTCACCTCAAATCAATTCATACTGAAATTCCTTCTTCCTGTACAAAAACAAGGTAATTGAATGTATTTGATTCTGTAAAAAAATAATGATCTTATTTGCTTTTTTTTTATGGTTTAGACTAAAATGCTCTTCTCTTTTTTTTCTTTATTTTTTTTTTCATTCATGTTAATAAGATCTTAAAGCTGATGGATGAGTATAACTGCCTGCTGCAGGCTGCTTTCAAAATCAGCCACCAGCTCTACCAGTGAAATAAGTGGGGCAGAGGGGAAAATTTCTGATTTAGTTGTTGAAAATTAACTTGGGTAAAATAACCACTTGCATCTCCTCAGCCATCCTCTCTCGTCCTCTTCAATGCCACCAGGATAACCTGCTAGGAAATGGAAGAGCCAAAGGATACCCTGTTTTGTCACCACCATTCCTCCAGGCAGCAATGCAACCTGTGTGGGACCTGAGGGATGTGTGTGTGATGCTGCAACTCTTCCCTGCTTCTTTTAATGCAGAGCTCTGGATCCAGACATCTCTGTGCACTACAAATTGGCATGGCAGCACTGCCAAAATAGGTAGTTTAGAAGCACTAAAAATCTCTTTGAATAAAGGAGGAAATGATAGCAAATTTAAGCTGCTCAGGAAAACAGCAGTGCTATAAATAATGTATGGAAATGGGATGTTTCCTTAAGAGATAGAGGAAGGAATGCTGAAGCTTTTATGGAGCAGTTAATGCCCTCTCTACTTATCTCTGGAGTTTTTAAACCTTATGGCAGTCAGACATTTTAAAATTGAAGAATTTAATCTCTTTTACTGTGAAAAAGGGGAACCCAAAATGGGATTTGATCTTAAGTTCCAGGATGTTGGTTTAATTTGATGTTTTCTTTTGGTTTATTTCCTTGACATCATTTTACTATGGGTCCACAAACAGTGAAGTAAAACTCAAGACATTTATCTGGAGTGTGTAGCCTACATTTCACAGGCATTTTTGCCTTGGAAAGGCAAGTGTTTCCTAGAGGATAAAAATTACTGCATTTCCAGGTTTGCTGGTGATGAGACAGGTGAAGGAAAGTCCCGCATTTCTAGGAATCCCATCTTGGGCTAGTATTTTGAATTTGAGAACTTTGTTCATTGTGATCGCCTTGGACTGTTACATACCCAGCTTTATGTTCCAATCCTGTGAGCTACATAATGAATGATGAAGAGTAGAAAATCCACATGGCTTATACATTTTTGGTGACACTGTCAAATCTTTTGATGCAGTTTTTGTCCAGAATCTTTCTGTATCCAAATTTCCCCATTGCACCATGGAATTTAGTGGCAAACCATTGAAGTACTGTGCTAAACCTGTCAGTTTGGATCAGACCCTCTGAAAAACTAAGAGTGTTTACTCTAATGCAGTCTTCATTTTGGTTGCATGATAAGAAAAAATACTAGCAGTGGATTGCAGGAGGACTAGATTTCAGGTAATGGTAGACATGCTTTGTTTTGGTACTTCCAGTTTCTCTTCCTTACACTGCAGCCTCTCAGAGTCACTGCTGGATGAACCCTCTGAGGGAATGGTGGAAGCTCCACCACTCGGAGTTATTTAAAAACAATCTCTTCAAGCAAAAGTCATTGGGTCTAATGAGGTACTAAAGCAACATATTATTGGTGGAAAAGACCAGATGTAACTGAAAACTCTCACACCTCTTTTTTTATCTGGTTTGAGTTACAATAAATGCAGTTGAAGAAAGCAGCAAAAATAAAGGCGTGGTCTCAGATGAGGGCTTGGATAACTCATGCCCAGGCAGAAGACACAGTTTGGAATGATGTTTTCATGTAGAAAGATTATTTACAGTAATTTCACGATTATAAGCTGCACCTGAATATAAGCCGCACTTCTGGGAAGCTGGGAAGACCACGGGATTTGTCCATACATAAGCCGCACCCGAATATAAGCCGCACCTTTTTTTTTTTTTTTTTTTTTTCAACTCCGCACGGCAGAGGGGGCGGGGCGCTCCGGCCCAGCCCCACACAGCCCGGCTTTCCAGAGGCAGGGGCCGGCCCGCACATTTGCAGCCCCCGTTCCTGGCGGTCCCACGTTCCCGGCGGCTCCCAGCGGCACAGGAGCCGGCCTGCCCACTTGCCACTCTGCTTGGCCGGCTCTCACTTCCGGGTTGGCGTTTCGCTGGGATTTGTCCATAGATAAGCCGCACCTGAATACAAGCCGCACCACTGGGGTAGGCTGGATTCTTCAATGAAAAAGTTGTGGCTTACATTAGTGAAATTACTGTACCTGAAAATTAATATTGTGCTGGATATGCCATCTAGCAATTATACAGTCATTTATGTTTTCAAATCAAGAGATGACTATTTACTATTCTTCACCTTTCTGAATTTTTTGAGGGGGAGAGCAAACGAAAACCGTCTTCCCCAAATTATATGCCTGCACAGCAAATTAAACAAACATAGGAATCATTCAACGAATGTCACAGAGTGGTTGGCTATGTCATAAATACTTCTATTCAAAAATTACATATAGCAGTTCCCCTCCCCAAACCTGTCTGGGGTTAAAGAGCTTTCAGAGGTTCCAAACTCTAATTTATTGTGCTGCGTAACCAAGAATCTCAAGAATTATTGTACTTTGTACAATTTGATATGGTCTAATCTTCTTGCTAAAAGAGGTTTTCTCTTTTGTCTCCTACTAAGCACCACTCAGAATGCAATAAGAGTTTGTATTTTCTGCTTGTTAACAAAAAAAGAAAAACAAAAAAAGAAAAACAGAAGAACAAACATCACCTCACATGCCAAACATACAGAAAGCAAAGAGCCAAAATAACCCTGTGCTGAACCCTAGTCTATTTGCAGTGAAAAAGTACAGCTGGTTAGTAAGATATGATTATCTTTCATACTTTCCACCTACAGCGTCAATGATGGCATGCAAAGCTTTTTCTGACTGGAAAGAGTCTTCCCTCTGAAAGTATATTGAGATATTTAATTTGGAAGGATGGTGGTGTAATCAGTTACCTATCAAAATGAAATAAATGGAAGTGACATTGTGCCTGAACTCTGGTATCTTTCTAACGAAAAAAATATTTATGGCTGTATTTTCAGAATTACACCATTCGTAACATTTCCATTTGGAAAATCATTTCTTGGAAGGATACTGATAATTCAAGCAGTAAAGGGACAAGAAAATCACAGCTCATATGTCAAAAAATTGTACCTGGTTTTTTTTGTGGGGTTTCTTTTTTTGTGTTTTTTTTTTGTTTTGGTTTTTTTTTTTTTTTTTTGGTAGCAGAGGAATATTATTACCTTGTCTGTGTCATTTTTGGACAACAAATATGAAATATGTCGCTAAACATATTTAGATATTGAGTTAGCTTTGAGAAAATCCCTGTGGTTGAAAAGTGTGGAGGAGTTATCACCGAAATTGTGACTGTCCTAATCAGTGGTCCCTGAAGCTGGAGATGTGATGAATCCTCTCCCGTGTCAATTTTTTCCTTTGATATTAAACATATCCTCTTCACTGGTGAAGAGAAGATGAGAGAAATTTCCTCAGCAGAGTATAGCGTGCCTCACAAGTCTGAGAAAGAAAGGTATAGCCCAGAGAACTCCATGTGTTGATTAGAAAAATATTCTGCTTGATCAGTAAGGGATTACTGAAAAATTAATGCCTGAAGAAGATCTGAGGGCTTCAGTGCAACAAACAGCTGTAGCACTAATGTGTAAAGACCTCTTCTAAGTTAAGTAAATGCTAAGACTCCTACCTTTGCAAGTGAAATCTATGGGGTCTGAGCTATATACTTGTCCACCTTTTAGAGCACAACAGAATTATTCTTAAAACAACTGCTTGAGGGGCTGTTTTTTGTTCTTTTTTTTCCCTTTCGAATGAGTGAGACAAAATGCTCTGTATCTATTTGAAATGGGATGCAATGAACTTCTTGACTGATGAAGCTTGAACAGTGACTTTGTGTTACTCCAGCAGAGATGATGAGCACAAACAAGCTCTAACTCAGTAAAGATCTCAAAGCTGCCAAGTATGACAAACAAGGGGCAGAAATAACAAAAGCAATTTCCATGAGTTTCGTTCTGGTGTACAACTTTTGGAGTCCCAAGTAGGTCTTGAGCTCTAATTAAACAGTTTTCAGCTCATGGGCTATTTGCAACATCTGTTTTTCTTTACAGCTATCAACTAATAACATTTGAATTCAGTTCAGTTTTGAGAGATTGGGAATTTTTATGGATTTTTTTTTTCTTGTGAGATAATTGCAGAGTCTTGTTGCTTTAACTGGTTGCTGTTTATCTTCATGTCAAACTCCTGCTGTCAAATCTGGTTGATGGAGGCCAAAGAGCTAAAGCAATGTTTAGAGAAGCACATGCACAGACAGTGCTGATAACATTTTCTGAGGGAACAAGTGTTTCTGGTTCCTGGATCTCTTGACCAGCAGATGCCCAAGAATGCTCTAGTTCTTAATGCAGCATGTCAGAGCAGAGGGATGGAGCTGGGGTCAAATTGCCAGCATACGAAATTAATTTCCTTCTTTTATTTTCTTTCAAAAAAAGAAAGTAGTGTGATTGTGATGCAGGATTGAGACATTCAAAACTGTTCACAATAGTAGCTTTGGAGTTCAAAATTAGGGCAAACAGACTGAAAACATTATTGCAAATGTTCACATTCGTCCTCCAAATGCTTTCATACCACACTTCTTTCCTGGAAAGAGAAAATGCAAAACAGTGGAGTATTTTAGTGTGTGTTATAACCTGATTTCTCTTGTGATTGTAGTTTACTGGCTAAAAGTTTATCCAGATTCCCAGGTGCCAAGTGTTTTACTGGGTCACCAGCTGGGTCTGCAGTTTTGTAAGCTGTCTTGTTGCCAGGCTGCTCCCAGCACTGCTGGGCGTGAGGTTATAGGGACGAAATAGAGAAAAGAAGAAACAACAGAGCAGTAAAGAAAGGCAGAAGGCATAGGGCAGTGGGACTTGTGGATAAGTGGAAGATGCTGGTTTTCATGGAAAGCCTTTGTACAGTGCTCTGCACCCTGAGGATTCCCTGAACCCAAACAATGTAACGTGGATTCAGCTGGATGATCACCATCCTGTAATGCTGACTGTTCCTATTATTCCTTCCTTCTCTCTGTTTACGTGGTAGATACATTTTCTGTGTGTAATACCAGCATGTCACATTATTTCTTGAGCTGAATCCCTTTGTTCTTTCTTTTGCTCTTCTTCACAGGACTCTTTGTTATTTCTGTCTTGGGGGTGTTTGCAGCTTCTCCTAAATTTAAATTATCTGTGAATTTAAATAACGCAAAGTTTGTTACTTCTGGAATGTTAATTATTACATTAAACAATCCTGATAGATCCTTTCAGTTTTCTGCATTACATTATTCTAAAGCATGGTGGTAATTAGTTAATGAACCCTACTAATGAACCTTTCATTCTTAGACCAGATCTGTAAATGAGCATCAATACAGAGCACTGCACATTAGTTGGCTCAGTCTCTGCTCAATCAGAGAGGGCAAAATGCAGACACCAGACCACTGAGTCTGCTGAATCCGTGAAGAAAATAACCTCCCGATTCAGAGACCACACTCTATCTCACCTCAGATAAAAGAAGTCATCATTTTGTACTTTCTTTAGTGGGGATTTCACCAGATTTAGCCACAAATTAGATTCCTACAAAGTAGGGAGGATAATTGGGAAAATTTTGTTATATTTGTTTTCACATTTTGCCTTTTAAACTCCTCTTCCTTTCATCAATACACAGAAAAGTCAGACACATCAAATTAAGGAGGATCAAGAAAATCTTATCAGGTTGCAGGAGAGAAGAGAAATAATTTGAAATGTCCAGTTGTCCATGTCATAGTTTCTCCTGCTCAGTTGTAAAGGCTCTGGAGAAATATGGATGTCTGGTCTAGCAAACAAGCAGGAATTCGGGTTTGTAAGAGCTGTGACCTCACAGCAGCCTTGTGCCACTGGGGACCTAAGACACACAGGGATAAGTGATTATTCTGTGGTTACAGAAGGTAGAAAACCTTGTGGAGATCAAATATATCCCATTTTATTAATGAAAGGAGAAATAGACTGATTTGCTTTCTGAAACATGGCTGTTTATAGGTGTGGGACACCTTTGTTCCTTATAGCTTGAGATAAGATGAAGTAATTTTCAGGATTTCGTACTTAATTCTTAAAAAGGTTATACTGTTGATTCATTTAGAAGCAGCTAGTATCATCCATTTTTAAAGGAAAATAATGAGGTTACCCATCCATTTTCATCTATAAAAAGAATATATTTGCACTCAGTCTTTTATATTTCAATGTAAATATTACAAATATATAATGTGTGGAACTGAAAAATGCTATAGTTTTTCTATGATACATTTTGATGTTCTGTCTACAATTTCAAAGCATTCTTTTCTTGAATTATTTGTAAAGAAAGAAATTCTTTGTGAAGAAAGAAATGTATGGTAACAGCCTATAATCTGTTTACATAACTCACTCACAGTCTTGTAGTGATGCACAGGATGTGATGCGTGTGAAATGTCACTTAGTCACACTGGCAGGGAGATCTGAAATGCTCTGGATCTGTGTGAGAAGGCCATCTCCTTCTGTGACCTGTGCAAAAAGTCTCTCTTTGTCCAAAAGGATTTTAAGAAATCCTAGGGGAATGTTGACAGTGACTTTTAAAAACTGGGCTATGAAACTTGGCTTTCTAGTTACATTATAGGAAACAAGAGAGAAGAGTTTGGGGAAATTACACAGACACTTTTGTGCCCCTTTCCAGATGAAATGTGGTTGGCTTTGTTTTTATTGAAAATTCCAACTGATCTTGTAAAATTTCTCTTTAGAAATCAGCAAAAGACAAGAAATCACATTGCTGGTCATGGTGAATGAAACTGGAATGACTCATTTTTCTCTACATTTAAGTCCCAGGCATACTTTATCTCTGCTTGGAGCTTGGTGTTTTCTCCAGTGACTTCTGGTGAGCACCCAATTGTTTGCAGACCAAGATTCTCATTGCAATATGCAACTAAACCCTTATGAACGTGCTCTAAGTTTTCTTAGAGCAGCTGAGATAACTCTGACAAACAGGGGCTGAATCTGTTTATTGTCAAAAGATGTCCAAGTAGAATACTTTAACTGAAATAAGATCAATTATGTTAAAAGGTCTATTGCTCACTAGGGGATCTCAGAATCCCAAAGTGCAATAAAATGTGTGGATTGAACTTCAGAAGTGTTTCCCTTCAATGTACCTTTTTCAATTATTTTCTCTCCATTTTTTATTTGCCTGCTTAATTGCTTCCTCTGTATTTCTGCTCAGTGGGAGAGGTAGAGAGTGATTCTGAAGCAGGAGGATGTAATATTTATTTGGTAGGCATTAAGAGTTCTAATTACTCCCGGATGATTCTCATACACAAAGCATTATATTTATGATGCTTTTTCTTAAATGATTAAACATGTATCAGTTAAATGTTTGCTAAATATAAGGGCATCACATCCTTGATGCTGCTTCCCAGTAGGAAAATAAGAATAAGGAAATATTAAATAGCTGTTACAGGAAAGTCTTTCCCAATAGATAGTAGCTATTTATCAGAAAGACACAGGCTGTCCTGTTTTTAAAAATATATATCTAATTATACCACATATTTTTAAACATGCAGTTCCATCTAAGTTGTTTTGTTTTTGTTGTTGTTGTTTATGATTTTTCCTGTTCCACATCTGTTCTGTCTGCTCTTCATCACATGAATAAAACCTTTTGAGGTTTGACTTTGTAAAAATGTATCTCAGGTAACTCATTAGACTCACTTCTTTGTTTCCAAATTGGCAACAACATTTCTTTTAAAAGTTCTTGCCTTTAGCATGCTGGAGATCAAATGGAGCTTGTGCAAAGAAAACCAGACTGAAGGACACAGGGGGGAAGTTAAGCTGGGAAAAGCCCTGAGTGACTCCCCTAGGAATGCAGGCCTTGTAAAAGTTGTCTCCATATTTCCATTTTGTTTGGGACCTGTCCTTGTGTGCTGCTTTCCTCCCTTTTTCCTTATTTCATATTGACTTTTGAGATTCCCTTTATCTAATTGTTTTTCCCTTAATTGACATTATTTCCCTTATCCCTTAGCAGCTCTGGTTTCTTGCCAGCTCCCCCTTCTCCTTTTCACACAGGCTGCACGTTGACATTTCTGGTGTTCCCTGTTCCGCAGCACTTTCAGCTCCTTGTTTCCTATTTGCAAGCCGTCTCTGGTGACCCTGGCATGCGATGCAAAATTCTGCACCTGCACATCAGCTCCCATCCTCTGTTCAGAACATGGTTGCCAAAAGCCTTGAATGATGCTCTGAGTGTGTGTGTGTGCCAGCACAAGAGGTGCAGCAGGAGGAGCTGGTGGAAAACATGCAGACAGCATTGTCAGTGGGGAGATGGTACAAACTGCTCAGGCAAACCCTTATTCCAGCTCTCAAACAACTGGTTGGATCTCTCTCTCTCCACCCTTGAGAGGTTTGTCCTATTCTGAATTTTTGGGAACTTATTCCGTGCTCTCAGTGTGAAATACATGCACATCCTAAAATGATGTTACTTTAATCTTGATGTAAATAAGGAAGAAATGATGTATGCCACTGCCATCATTGTACCTCTTTCATCAAACCAATAGCTTTTAAGAAAAACAAAACACAGAGGCAGCAACATAAATTACTTTTGGTAGTGCATAAACTAGGTGAGCTAAAATAACCATGATCATCAAGGATATTTGATTGTTCCAGTAGAACATACCAAAACAAAAGGACAAAGTGCTTAAAGTGTTATCTATGGAATGAGGATGGAGTGAAGCTTTGAGCCTCACATGAATTTAAGACCTGAGGTTTTGTAGGCCAGGCAAAAAATGTTTGAAAAGTGCTGTCCTTTGAAAAGTGTGCAGTGCAGTGAGGCATTCCAAAGATGTATGTCAGTGGGGGAATAAAATGAAGTTCTGTGGGCAGGAAGCACAGCTTCACCATGGCACTCAGGGCTGAAGAGAGCCCTGGCTGGCTGGGGAAGCAGCTTGCTCCTTGCAGCAGCAACTGGGTAAACACCACTGTTCTGCCATATTTCACTCCTTCCAGCATTGACCCGGTCTGGAGAGCTGAAATCAACAAGAAGTGCATTTTACAGTGCAGTGTGATCGGTAAATTTGGCAACCCTTAAATGTGGAACTCTTTGTATGTCAGGAGCAGGCTGTGCGTGGGGCTGGAGATAAAAAGACAGGATGAAATGGATTTCTTCAAAGCGTTTTTATTTCCTGGGCCTCCTGCACTGGATAACATGTAAATTCAGAGCAGCTCCGCTGAATCCAGGGATGGGTGACATTTACTCTGCTGAGGGTGAGATCAAAGTGAGTCTAGAAGATGTGTGCATTTTACTGCCTGTAACATTATGTATTATGCACACAAACCAACAACTCCTGAGCTCAGTTCCTGCTGTTAAGTGCCTTCCTCACAACTTGCAAAGGCAGATTCTTTAATTAACCTTTAAATGATAATTATTTCACTGGCAGTGCACCAACCTAGAATCAAAGTAACTCAGTTCATCCTGCATTAGGCTTGTCTCTGGAAGATATGCTAGATTACCTGGAGTATTTTAGTGAAGCTGCAGACTGCTTCACCTACTTGTATTTTTTCTGTATCCTGGTGGTTCTGTGGGTGAATAGGATAAGGATTGGGAGATATATGGGGCAGGGCAGATGATTTGCTTTCCTGAGAACATTACAGAGTGGAGAAGGCAGAGTGCAGTGAGGAGTGTTTGGGGAAGCCACATGAAAATGTACTGGGAAGTCCGCAGGAAAACTGTTCACCTTTGTGACTTTGGGAATTACCTAAATGGACCTTACTGTAAGAAGCATTGCTGTGGAGATAGGGAAAGACTTGCTATGGCATTTGAGAGACATTTAGTAAATCAGTGCTATCACTGTCTGTCACTTTGATGGGCTGAGCACAGAGCTGTTCTGTTGTGCAGGCGGCTGGTTCTCATGCCTGGCCTCTTGGGGCTACAGACAGCAATAGGTCAATTCCTCTCAAAACAAGAGAGGTAAAGGTTTTCCCAGGCATTTATCATGCTTAATTGCTGACCATACCCTCATTCCTTGTTTGGTGCAGTAAGTCTGTATATATCCTGATATTTCTGTGCAATCACCTGAACCAAACACGCAAAGAAGCACTAAGTAAGCAAACAGATGAAGGCAGATTGCTGCATCCTTTAGGTCTCTCATAATGCATGTCCATAAAAACTGTGGTAGAATTAACTTCCTCAGCCTGGGATAGAGATGCCACTGAAGAGGAAACATGTCTAAACATGTTGCTATACACTGCAGAGCCATAATTTTATGGAAGGTAATGATGTCAGGGCAAGCAGCCTTTGTTTTCCCCAGAACTTGCAAGTTTCCTCCAAGTTTTCAGGCAGAAACTACCATGAAACAAAACTGCAGGAAAGGTGGGTAAACCATCTTCTGCTTTCAGGGCATTTTTTCAATCTGATTGGAAATCTCCCTGAGAGTGATGGTACTGCCTTTTGTTATTTACATCCAAAATGACCCAAGAAGCTTGATGCTCCCACCTTCACCTTTTTGATTCTGTCAGCAGCACATCTCTGGACATGTGCTTTACTCTTCACGAAAGCCACATTGTGGCTGTAGACATAATTCACTGGTTCCCATTTATTCCCACGTGCTCATCAGCAAGTCTCTCATCTGAATGACTGGAATATATTGCTGTCTCCAGGCTAGTAAAATAAGAATAAATGGATGAGACCACATTCCTTATCTCCAGACTGCAGAAACTTTTGTCAATCCACAAGATAGACTGGGCAGAAGCAGAATGCATAACAAGATCATTTGGGGTCATGGTACAATGATTAGATTCCTGCAGCCTGTGTTACTGTAGATTAGTACTCTGACTCCCTGGAGGAAAAACAAATTTGAAATTCTGTGCTGCAGCCAGATGCCAGGCAGGCCATCATAAACAGAGTGTGAATCAGGGAAAAACTCACAGCCTTTTTAAGGTACTGAGATCTTTTCCCAGCAAACTCTAATCTTGGTCCTAAATGCAAAGCTCAGTTCAGCTTGCATGCTGTACTCAAATGGGATATTTCTGGCTGCTTGCATGGATCATAGCTGTGGTTTGGTCAGGGGTGGTGCTTCCTTCTTGAAAGAGGGAGAGAGGTCAGAAATGTATAAAAGCTCTAACTCCAACAGAATGTTTTCAAAAGCTTTGTGTAAGACCTAGAAAAAACTGAACAGGTATTACCTTTGTGTTATGGACTCAGTTATGAATATACTGAATACATTCAGAAATAAATGAGTACTGAGCATGAGACAGGCAAGGGAGATGGTCTTTATTCAGCCCTGGCAAAGGGAAGTTTTCCAATTTCTGGAATCTATTTCTGCTATATATAATTATATATATAATTTTATATATAATTTTATATATAATTTCTGGCTGTGGTTTCATAACACACACAGTAAAGGGTGTTCTCCAGGTCAAAGCTGATGTTCATCTCTATTCTGAGCATTTGGAACTGGGACAGGGATTCATTAGTGGTCCTCTCTCACCTGGCTTTTGTAGAATGGTAGCTGCTTTGGATATGGTTTGTCTTACAGAGAAAAGGGCTTAATCCTGGTTTAGAGGCAGCTTCTTAGAATGCTTGAGAGCAAGTACTTTTGTCCAAAATCTTGGCATCATGTAACAAGAGAAGTTCAGATTTCTCTAGACACATTATATACCTTCCACAGAGAAATACTGTTGTAGGAAACTGAATTTCTAATGCAAGCATCAAACAGCGAAGTACACTTAAGCCTCACATCATAAGAAGAAAAAAATAATTCTTTTAACAGGGCACAAACCCAAACAACTCCCTGATCCTTCCTTTTTATGTGGCAAAAGAAAGAGAAACATTTAATCCTGCCAAAAAACAGAAAACAACAAAAAAGGTGTTAGCAAATGTGATCTTATTCCAGCAATGTCCAACCTAAGAGAACAATTTGTGCTTCTGCCAGTAGATACTGCAATTGGATACTATTTTGTGGCAGTAGAATTGTTGTAACTGCTGTGAAGGCACAGCATGCTGCTAAAAACCTGGCAACTTTTATGAATGCCATTTATATTACTGTAGGCTTTCTATAAACAGTGGCAATAAAAAGCTAAACTGTTTTAGGAATAAGATGCAGATATTAAAGATGAGTTTTTCTGCAATGGTAATGCCTTTTGGCAAGTGTGCTGACATTTAAAGAAAAAATAAAAATAAAAATAATAAAAGTATCTCTTAGAGATAAAGACTCTGTAACTGCAGCCTTGACAGCAAGCAGAACCCCTTCTCCAAGACAGAGCAGCAGCTGCAGAAAGGAAACAGAATTTGTTTTATTGCTAATCTTGCAAGACCACGGGGACAGGGCACTGCTCCCAGACAGCAAAGGCATTTATTTTATGGATGAATATTCACAGGGGAAGGAGCAAGGTTTTTTGGCTACCTTCTAATGCATGGATCCACGAGGTAGAACACAGCTTTATGTTGACCCATTTGAAGTCATATGTTAAGAGTTTAAGACTAGTTTGTTTGTTTGGCTTTGGTTTTGATTTTTGGTTTTGATTTTTGTTTTGAGTGTTTTTTTCAGCTGTCGCCTTCTAGGGTTTTTCCTTTGGGTCAGTGGACTTTCCAATTAAGACCTTGGAACACTTACTTATGGGCATCACTGTAACAGGCCATCCTGATGTCACAGATCTATATTTGAAAGCTTTGAACCACATCAGCTTTGTTAGTTTTCATTCTAGCCATAATTTTGGTTTCTGGAGTTAGAGACGTTTCCTTTCAGTCAGGTTCACCATAAATTGTCTCCAGAAGATCTCTGAGATGAAAATTTACTGGAGGTTAAGGAACATGTGTGGTCTACTTTATTATTCTTCCCTAGTCATGTACTTTAACCATCACCAGAGTCTGGCTACCCAAGCTTTGCTCTGAACTACCAAGATGTTCCTCTATTCACATTTTCTTGTGTACTGGTGATGTTTTCCATCACATAGCTGCTGGGCAAAAAGAAAGGGGAACATGACAGGAAATATCTTGCTAGTCTTAAGCTCCAGGATCCTTTCATACAAGAACAACTATATATTAGAAAATCAGTCCTATAGAGACTCTTACACCTTGCAAGAATGATCCCTCTGCCTCAGGAGCCCTCAGTTTAAAGAGGGTGTGCATAAGTCTGTTTTATGCTTTCCTGCATGATTTAAAGTATTAATAGAATCCCACTCATGCCTAAGCACAGAGAATTTAGAAAAGTTGATGTATTGCAAACTTACGGGGTATTATAGCCATTTGCATTAATCATGGGTTGATGGAGTAGTGTGGGAACAGTGTGTGCAGCTTTCCCAACAGAAAGCTCTTTCAAACACATTGGGCACCTGCTCCAGCCCAGCAGTGGGGCCAGGGTTTGCAGGAGTGTCTCTAAGATTAGCTGGTAGTCCATTGTCTGCAGCACTAACACTATGCCTGCCCAAGCTGTGTTCAGTGCCTGCTATTTATCTTACCTGGAGCAGGGGAACAAGAGGCCATGATATCAGTGCCTGCTCTCCTCATCACAGGTGATTATTTCTTCCACCTTGTAGGAGGCTGTCAATATAAATATGGTTAAATAGAGTTTTACCCCTATTTCTCTATTGTACCACAAAAGCTTGAATTCTCTCTGCTGCATTTGGTATTAGCTATCTTGCAGAGTTTGGTACAATATATAAGACTTTTTTTTGAAAATGAGACTTTATTCTCCCTTTTATTTGTGGACTTGTGGTGTACAGATCGACTTTTTCTTGAAGTTATTCAGTATGAGATAATTAGGGACATTGAAGCATGAAGTTTAAGGGGAAAATGGAAAAGGAAGGCTGCTTCACTGGCTGTATATCACTTCTTTAGGGATGATATTTACTGAGCACTGAGATTCAACATGCAAGCTCTTTGCATTCAGTTTTCTAACTTCAAGGCTTTGTTTCTCTTGTTTGAATTGTAAGGAATCAGGAATCAGCATAATGGAGCTTTTTTCCCAAAATAATTGCTCTCTACATTAAATCTGAAATATTTGCTTACAATGACATTTTGAGTAAAAGTTTAAGCCCACATGAATTTGTGAGAATTGGGTCATGTGACTTAAAAGGTTTATGAATATATCTTAAGAAACTTATTTAAACCTTTCCTGGAAAATGTGCAGAAATTTTTTTGAAGCTAATCTCCAGTTTATTCATTAAAAAAAGTGTTTCTGCAATTTTCAGTTGCTGAGGAAACAAATCCAAAAACTACCAAGAGTCAGTCTGCTGCCAGTAGTAGTGTCAGTAATTAGATTTATTAAATCTGTTTGAGCAGGGCCTCCACAAGCCTCACATCTTTCCCAAGTGGGCTGTTACACCCAGCGCTCCATCCGTTTCCTGTGGAATTCTTTAGAGATCTGCTTTCAAAGCTGAGGGAGGCTGGGCAGGGTGTGAGCTGAGCCCTCCACTCACAGAGGGGTCACTTGGGCTGCTTCAGGACACCAGGGGTCTGTGGGCAGTGGGGAAACAGAGCTGCAGAGTGCCAGAATATCTCTAGAGGAGCAGCTGGATGTTACTCAGCACATCCTACACCTGTGGAACAACCTCAGACATATTCTTATAGAATCACTACTGAGGTTGGAGATCATCTAATTCAAACCCCTTGCTCAAAGCAAGGACAGCTAGGGCAGATTGTCCACAGCCATGTCCAGTTTTTTCTAATCATTGCCAGGGATGGAGACTTCATAACCACCGTTTGCAACCTGTTCCAGTCCTTGTGTACACTCACACTAAAAAAGTTTTTCCTGTATTTTAAGGTGCTCAGATGTCAGGGCAGCTTAGAGTATGAATCCTGTTATGTCTGTGCTGAGTGCTGTGGTCTCCAGCCATCTTTGACATATCCAGGTCCTTTTTTGCTTAAGGGTAAGAAGAGCAGGCACCTGTGGACAGGGCTGGGAGCAATGTGCCAATGAAAAAAGATATTTCAAACCAGTGTCCCTTTCGTTGCTAAAATCAGAGTATGTTACATTCAGCTCACAGTGGTCAGATTCATGTGATGGGTAACATGATGTGACTTTAATTTATGTGATGCTCAGATTTCCTTGTGCCTCATCAGGAAACTTTATATTTCCCAGCATATCCTGGGATATTCAGAAGATATTCATATTCCACATGTCCCATGGGGCTGAGTGTCTGAGAGGGAAAGGAATCATGCATGTCACTTTCCTGCCTCCACCAGGAGGGCAGGAGCTGGGAAATCTCACCTAACTTCTATCCAAAGGAAAGAACATCAGCACCATATACATAATTTCTAAAATTTGCTGGTGGCATAAACATACAGGGGTAATTCACAAGGCAGGGAGGAATCAGTTATGCTATAGGAAGGCACCCCAGGCAAGACCACATTGATGGAGCGTTTTGCAAAGAAATAGAAAAAAAGCAAATAGCTTTCCTACTCAGTGCAGCAGCCCAGGGATGTCAGCTGCAGGAGCTGATTAATCTGGGAAAGCAGGGTGTGAATGCAGAGTGAGTAATGCCATGGTCAGTGCCAAGGCAGAGCAGCTCCTCTGGAGCCAGCAGTGCTCAGGGAAAGCCCTGTGTCCTCCTGGCAGGCTGCTTCCAGACCAGGAGAGCTCAGCTGGAGCTGCAGATCTGCCAAGGAGCTGGGAAAGGGCCCAGCCCTGTTGGGAGCAGTGGTGCGCTGTCACACCAAGGGCTGCCCTGCCTGGCACCGGCACCAAAGGGCTCAGTGTAGCCTGGCACTGCTCTGCTCTGCTCCGTGTGTGCCTCTCCTACTGCTTCCCTGCATGTGCATCACTGCACCAGCTGGGTGAGCTGCACGTCCCTGCCTGTTCCCTTCAGGGTCTGTGCAGAGCTGCTTGCCACCATCTATTTCATTTCTTTTGAAGATGGTGGTATTGTTTTCTGCCTCCGGCTTACTGTGGCAACAATTTTTGTGGATTTTTTATGATTTAGTGGATTTTTTTTTCTGTTTGTTTGTTTGGGTTTTTTTGTTTGGTTGGTTTTTTTTGTTTGGCATTACAGTAATTTTAAAATTATAAGCCGCACCTCCTGGTAGCCGGGTAGACCACGGGATTTGTCCATATATAAGCTGCACCTGAATATAAGCCACACTTTTTTTTTTTTAATAAAGCGAGGATCCATGTATAACAAAGTAACAAATTAGTAACAGAATAGCTGCTAGCTGGATTTGGTGTCAGGTGCTCAAGTTGCAAACAGTTTTCATAGACCAGTGAAGCCTTTAAAGGCAGCCCCAGGCGCCCTCCCGGCCGGCTCTCACTTCCGGGTTGGCATTTCACTGGGATTTGTCCATAGATAAGCCGCACCTGAATATAAGTCGCACTACTGGGGTAGGCTGGAGTCTTCAATGAAAAAGGTGCAGCTTAGAATCTTGAAATTACTGTATTATTATTTTATTACATAACAGTGTATCTTCAGGCCTGCTCGGAATATCAACACTCTATCCAGCACTTACCTAGTGTAATAGTCCTTGGTACTTTTCCAGTGAAGGAAGCCAGCCAGCAGCCATTCCCTTCTAGACATTCTCTGCCTTTCTTTCATCTTTCTGTGACAGAAGCAGCAACAAAATCAGATTTTATCCAATGGCAGGATGAGGAGGGTTGCAGTATCTCCTTCTGCTCCACAATGGAGCTGCATGCCTGCTAAATGGAAGCAATTAGTACCATCACTGTTGCTATGGTCTGAGAATTTTATCTTGTGCTGTTTGGATACTTGGGAACTTACTGGTTGTGTCAGGTAGAACAAAGCTGGGTGAAGAAAAATCCATACACATTCATAATTTGAGTCAAAAACTGAATATCTCTCTACTAACCATTGCAGATGTGATTGTATAAACCTAGGCTATGGTTCTGCGTGACCTAAACTCAAATAGGACAAAATATGTCCCATGATTCTAAATCCTTGAGGACAGGGACTATGTCTCTTTTTGTACTAGAGACAAAAGATGCCTTAAGTATTTAAGGACTTCACTCTACGACAGGAATTTCACCTTGTAGTAACACCTCACCCAGTAACAGCACACCATTCAAGTTTGGTTAGCATGAGCAATCACAAAAAGAGAATTTCAGAGCCATGCACGTGGTGGTGGATTTTAAGCTAACCCCCAAGGAGGAGAGTGGAAACTGTGCTGTGTGATTTCCCTGACCCTTGGAACAAATGATAGCATAGCTCAAATGACTCATAATAATCCCTCATAATAATCTTTAATATCTGAAAAAAAAAAATCAATGTAGAAATCTGAATGATGGATATATTTGAGGAGCTCTATCCTCCCCAGTGATAAGCAGAAATAAAAGGTAAAATTTATCAAACTATTGGGAGTTCATTGAAATCTGTTCTGTGGGAAGTGATGTGGGCAGATATCTTCCCCCTGCAGGTCCATAAAGCAACTTTCATAGAAATAATTAAAACTTGTCAATTCCATTGCTACCATAAAAAATTTGGCAGTTTTTATGAGCTAGAGTTGGTGAAATTCTCCTTCCTGCTATTGCAAGTACTTGATCTGTCCCTTGGAGTGGAATTTTGTCTGCGGCCACAAGCAACTTGGGCTCTTCACAACAGGAATATAAGTATTGCAACTTGCAGTTAAAACTAGATGATTATTTTCTTTTCTTCCCTGGAGAGGAGCATAGTAAAATTATAATTAGGTTTTTGTTGACATATCCCTGATTATTTTTTTATCCTTTCTCTTTATTTTAGGAAACAAAAATTGTTCAGTGAAAGGGGGTATCTCTATTAAGAAGAAAGGTTCTGTAGAAGTAAAAACATTCAAAAAACTATTTATCCTCAAGCATCCTGGTTCTCAGATGTAGTCCATCCCCCTGAGAAAACTTAATTTTGATTTATTTGGCTATGAGGAAAAGCAGCCTTTGGAACTCCCTTGCTGGCTCTTTCCACTTGGGATTTTGCTAACATGGTTCCCCTGAGATTTGCTGGCCATTTCTACAGGTATCTGAAGTGTAAATCTGTTTTGAAAAGAGCAGATCTAGAGAAGGATTTAGTCTGTTGAAGTGCACCTCATACTCTTTCTTTGCTTGAAGAAAATTTCCTTTTAAGGCTGAAAATATTGTTGGTATTTTTTTCTGTCAGATGGCACCAAACCCAGTGTGATCTGTGTCTTGAGGTTGTTATGATGATTCCCTGCAATCTCTTGGCCTGGGTACCCACGTGGAAACAGGGCTGCAAGCACAGAATATCTGTGCTGGTTTTGTTCTCCACCTGGCTGATACCTGTTCTTCCTGCCCTAGAGAAATCTCACTGCCTGTATATAAAACTCACTGCTGATTTCTCTGAACGTCATTTATTTACATTCTCAAAATCCTTTTTAATCAGGCTATTCACTAAATTTGTTTTCTCCAGAAATAGCACGGCATTAACTTGTGACAAATGACATTTCAGCTTATGACATCTTTCACTTAAATTAGTTTCAAGTGATTTTGAGTAAATTTGTGATTACATTAAGCATGGGTTTTAAAGGAATATTTTGCCATCCAGTTTTCCACATAGTAATGAGGCAGAAAGCCTTTCCATCTCACCTTCTTTGGCAGTATGCAATGAGCTCAGTGACCTCAAGGGCTAAACCATTAAGGTTTTGCACAGAACTAGAAGAGTTGAATCACAGAGCCCTAAGAAGAAAAGATGATAGAAGCATGTCACAGTAAATCCAGGTTCTTTAGGGCCTGTTAAGGGGAGTGGGAGGGAAGATTTCTAGTAATCTCTCCATGTCTGACAGGTATCAGAGGGAAGTATGTATGTCAGTGTATCACTCAAGTGCTCTCTAACCTTGCTTTGGAATCTTAATAATCTGTAGGATTTTATGCATTAAATAATTTCTTCTCTATTGTAGAAAATACTGTTAAAAAAACAATAAAATTCAGCAGTTTAAAAGTGAATATTAAAAAAAAGAGAGAGAAAGAAATTGATTGTGACTAAGTAGGGAGATTCTGAATTAAAATATTAATTTTCAAAAGACCTGAGAGAACAAGGCATCAACATGTCTTCATTTCTCACTACGTAGGCAAAAAGAGGCCACCAAAAATGCTTCTAAACCTAAACATCTCTGGTGTTAGGAGATGTTTACAACCCTCTGTCTGAGCCAGGAGTAATCCTTACTGCAAGGTCCAGAAAAAAGATTTTTTTTCCCCTTCTTGTAGCAGGGCAAAAAGTATGAAGAAGCAGCTATAGTATCTACCCTAAAGTCTTGTAAAGGTTTCCAGACCCCAAGAGATTATGAGAAATCAGAGAAATGTGAGGGTTCTTTTAATAGCAACAAAAGTCTAGTTTGATTTTTATCGTTTTTTTTATCACTTCAATCTTAAATTTGCATTTATGTCACTATTTCTCCAAAATCACAGAGAATTAGATCTATTTGAAAAACAGTGAAAAAGCAAGACACGGAAAGCCAAGGCAGAAGTGTTAACTGGTTTAATGTTGTTGAGCTTAAGACTTCAAATATTTTGAAAGCCAGAAAGAAATGTGATGCTGTTGCCTTTGTTTGAAAAAAGAATGAAATCCTATTTATCAACAAATAGCTCAGTTAATTTAAAAAGTAAAAAAAAATTGCTAATTTAAAAAAAGAAAAAAAAACCAAAACAACAAAAAACCCCAATTACTCAGGAAAGAAGTAATGAGTAGCAATTTACCATTCTTATTCCATTTGCGTGAGGTTATGTCTTCTTTTTTTTTTCTTCATATATAGTCTTTTTATAAAATGATTGTGTATAACTTTAAAGAACCTAAAAAATTAGTCACTTTGTCAAATAATCACATATAAGCACCAGGGAACAATTAGGCAGGGGTAAAGAAGACATGCTTTTTTGTACTAGGACTTCTGATTTTAGGAGCTAGAAACCCTTGTTGCAGCTGTTTTTTGTTCTAATGAATCCATCTCTATTTTTCTTTTAACAGTATAACAAAAAGGCATATAATTTTAGACTTCAAAACTCTTTCTACACATTTAAGTTTGTTTTGGTTTGCTTTTGGGTTTGTTTCTATGCCACTGCCCTTGACAAGCAGTCAATCTTCAGTACAAGCTTTATGATTTATAGCTCATACAACTGGATCAAAAGAGCTTGTGAGGTTCAGGTTGTTATATCAGTCTTCTCCAGAACTACAGCATATAAATAAACATAGAAAATTTAGGCTGAATATGGTAATAAAAGGCCACATATCTTGACTTCTGTATTTAGCTACTAAAAGGCAGAAAAAAACATTGAATATGCATGGAAATTTCAACTCTAAACTGGGAACTTTATTTATCAATCCCCTGAAAGACTTCTTAAGACTGTTACAAGTGTGAACAAACAGAAATATTACTGAAATCAAATGCATTTGCAAACTCATTTGAAAGGTGAGGCTCTGAAAATTATAGCAGGAGGACTTTGCATGTTGGAAGAATCCATAGCTTCCCCCAGCTTTAAGGCTTGATTTGCTCTTCTTTTTGCTTTCCATGCCACAGTGGTTCTGCTGTGTTCTTGGGATCAGTTTCTTGCAGAAAGGTTGGATTCTGCCCTCCTCCCCAGGCTGCTCAGCTGTGTAACTGCAGCTTGGTGCCCGGAGTGTAAATAGGATGGGACTGGTGGGTGGCAGGGGTAATTTCATGGCTGGAATTATATGCATTTCCATGCATTTTTTTCAGCAAAGTGAATAATCTGATAAGCAAAGAAAAATCAATGTAAAAGGAGGCACATCTACAGTTACAGTAGTTTCATGATTATAAACTGCACCCAAATATAAGCCGCACTTTTTTTTTTAAACTCCATACGGCAGAGGGGGCGGGGCGCTCCGGCCCAGCCCCACACAGCCCGGCTTCCCAGCGGCAGGGGCTGGCCTGCCCTTGTGCACCCCCTGTTCCCGGCCATCCCCTGTTCCCAACGGCTCCCGGTGGCACAGGGGCCGGGCCGCACACTTGCAGCCCCCGTTCCGGGCAGTCTTATGCTCCCGGCGGCTCCCACTTGCCACTCTGCTTGGCCGGCTCTCACTTCCAGGTTGGTATTTCGCTGGGATTTGTCCATAGATAAGCCGCACCTGAATATAAGCCGCACCACTGGGCTAGGCTGGATTCTTCAATGAAAATGGTGCGGCTTATATTCGTGAAATTACTGTATTTGTTTGGGAAATAAATCCCAAAATAAATTCACAAGAACCATATTTCAAATGCAGTTAAATTGAGAGGGGTAACTATACAGCTGTTCCTCTCACATGATCAAAGTTCAAGCGAATTTTAATAGTTATATAAAACTTAGAAATAAAAACGTATCAAAATGTTAAAATGTGTTGGCAGTGAGAACACAGGGAAAAAAAAAAAAACAACCTGAAATTTGAGTAACAGTGTTAAAAATATGTATTTCTCGTAGAGAATTCCCAAAAAACATTCCACCCTGAAAGGCAAAATAATGATTTGTTTCCAGCCTGCTCCCTGCCGGAATGTCAGGTACATATTTTTGACCTCTTCAACCACAGACCTTTCCAGCCCAAAAAAAGCTGGCTGGGTGCAGCAAACTGCTGTTTGGAGAGGCAGTGAAGCTTGCGTAGGATGAAATTTATCATGGGCAGGTACCTGCACAAATGGCCAGAAACCAGCCAAGCTTTTTGTAATTCTCATCTAAACTTCTGACAAACCTGATGGGACTGGCTGGCCATTCCCCATCAGTGTAAACTATTCCATGTTCATCAAAGTTTTCTCTGCCTTGCAATGATGTTATAGCAGAAAGAGGTAACTCCTGTTAATTCAGGGAGAAGAGTGTTGGAAGGTGGAAAGTGAAGAGGAGAAAGAGGCTAAACTTTTTTATCTGAAAGTGTTTGGAGGGTGTGCATGAGGTGGGAAACATGACTTCATTCACCAGGCAGAACTGAGCTTGTTGAGGATTCTGCTTATTTTAAGATGTCCAAATTGCAGACGAGCAGAGTTGTTTGCATTAAAATTATTTAATCATATGAGCCTCAAAATATGTCAGAGGTATAAAGAGATAAAAATATAAAGAGTCTGGGAATGAAATGTTAAAGACTAAAGACATTGATCATAAAGTTGTGATTAAACATTTTTCTGTCAAAATGTCTCAGTGGACAGAATATATTTTTTACAGACCATGTTTGTCCAATATGTTTAGATTTCAGTGTTTTCCTATATCTTATTTCTAATAAAAATATAGCTAAGAACAGAGAGAAGTAGTTTAAAAATAATTTTACTCAGAAGTTAATCTTTAATCAAATAATAAGTTCTGTGAGTGCAGAGGAAATTTCAGTGTTTCTTAAATAACAGCAAAAAAATTTATCATATTCATGTAAATTGGGGATTTTAAAACAAAATCTTATTTTCCATTACTAAAAGTGTTTTCAACTTTGTGGCTTTTAAAATTGAAGAGCTGTCAAGAAGAAACACCTTTAGGTAATGCATTGCATTTGTATCTCTCTAAAAGAGGTTGAATTCAGAGTATTGATTTACGTAGAAAAGGAAAAAAGCCCTTGCAGGGTCTCTAAACCTTTTACTTTTGCAGCTTTCTAACTTCAAGGCTTTATTGTATAGCAGATTTACATCTGACATTTGGAGTAAATTTCAAGAGGTCTCAGAAGCGCCTGAGCTCCACAAGCATGCAGTACCCCTTAAAGTCTAACAGCAGAATTGCTCTAGTCCAGACCTGCATTAAAGAAAGCAGAGCTGGGTAATTTGATGTTCTCAGACTTCAGATTTGTGGGCTGTTATATCCAATCAGTGTAATCATTATAGTGTTATGCTCAAAAAATGCTGTTCCACAGCACCATCTATGCCTCACTAACAAATATGGGGCTTCAGTGATGTGGTGCAGTTTGAATTACTTTGTGTGGTACGAGTATACATAAACAAATATACTACTCTTTTAATGTAATCTCTTTCAAGTGGGAAAAATAGCAATATGTCAACTTATGCGGACTGTAAACCCACTAAGTAAGCCATCAGCATGTTTTATCAGGGCTGCCTCTTCCTGTGAGCCACACAAAAGTTTGTGACCCTTCCAAAACCCTTCACAGCCTTCATCTATTTATCCACAGAGCCCTCTGTGACTGTTATCTAGAGTCTGCTCTCACACTTGACTGGAGTCAGCATTTAGCAGAGGAACCAGAGAGGCACCTACCCAGACACAAATCTAGCTTGTTATTGTTTTTATTTAAAGCTTTCCCTTATCCGTTCCCACTTCTCATTCACTTATTGTTGGACTAATCCCAGCACATCTGAAGATTTTTCTTTGCTATCGCAATAGTCTCCGTTTTCTGTAGTTCCCAAGCCAGTATAGCTGGATTGTAGATATATCAGCTTCTAGATACATGGTTTTTTTTTAATCCTTTTTCATTCATCTGATTTGTGACTCTGCAAAATGAAAAGACATATGTCTTGTTTGGGCTTCAGAGAGGGAAAATGCTGTAGAGAAGTAGGATTTTTGTGGCTTTTTCCTGGCCTCTCTCCCATTATTTGGACTGCATTACACTTTGGAGATTTCTTTTTTTCGGTATATCTGGGTAACCATCAATCTGCAAAAATAGCATTTAGTCAGAGGTAATAAACAAAAAGGTGTTTTCTTTTTAAATTTTGATTTTTGGTTTTGGTTTTTTTTTTCAGTCCTATGTGGTCAACTAGCTCTCTAGCTTTCCAACAAAAAACATTCTAGATTTCTGTCTTTGCTTGTTTGCGAGCCAAGGTGATAATTCTTCTCACACTGTTATATTTCAGCTGAAAAGAACATTCTCATGCAGTAAAACCAGCAATGTGCATGGAATTTGAAGGGAACCAGAATGAAATAAGGCAGAGCAAAGAGGAAGGCCATCCCAAAGACCTCATGCCAACCACTGTGTCACTGCACACTTCAGTTTTCCCTCCTACACAATTGTAGTAATGTAATATTGCAGTATAATGATGTAGTATTTTTTGCAAATATCGATAGTATCAAGGCTCAAACACTTAAAATCTATGGTTTGGGAAACACTGTGGCAGAGCCATGTATTTTCTTGAACTTGAGCCTTTCAAAAGCTGAATACTGTGTCCTTCTTGGCTATGAAGTGCAAAAATAAGAGGAATGACAGTTTTTATTATTTTTAAATAAGTTGTTTCATATCAGGAAATACCTCATCTGGATGACTTGACTGCCATATTGTCAACTCTTCATCTGCAGACTTCTGTTTTTGTTCTTGTGATAATTGCAATATTCAGTGTGCATGTTTATCTTTGATGACTGTTGAGCTGATTCTCAGTGTGCAAGAGGCTTCCCTGTGCATCAGATCGATATTTTGTCAGTCTCTTGGTTATTATATTGGCATGGTTTACAAAAGGACAAAAAAGCTTTTTAAAATTACCAAAATCAATTACTCCTTTTACGATCAGCGTTGTGACAATGACTAGTTGTGACTTGGAGGGAAAAAAATTCAAGAGTGAGTATCAAAACCACGATGCTTGAGATGACATAGAAAAGGTTTGCTTTTATCCTGTTGTGATCATCTGTGGCTGGGAGCCCGTGTGTCTACTGGCAGAATACACGAGCAACAGGTTGCTCATTCCAGCTACTATGTGAGGTTGCATTTTCTTCCATCAAGTCCAGTCAAACACAGATTACCAACTGCCTGACATTCCTTCATGAACAAAGAATTGGATCCCCCAGTAATTACTTTTACCATGACTTCTATGAGCCCCTTGTCAGGTCCAAAATTTGGATTAGGGTTGCATTTCTAAGAGCTAAAGAGCTTACCTGAGATATGTAGGATGTGTGCTGGATGTGTTCATAGGGATTTAAAGTGAAATGAATATCCAGGTTCCACAGAGGCAAGCACAGAAACAGCCAATAATATCAGTAGAAGCTGGATAGGACTATAAAAAATAATTTCCTAAGTGAAAATAGGACATTTCCAGTTATACTTACAAAGAAAAATGTCTCTGGAGAATTCCTCCCTGTAAAATAGTGATGCAATATTTGGAGCTTTTGTATTTCCTTATTTCACACCCTGTATCTGACCTGTATCATGCACAGCCAGATATGAACCCGTTTTGGAGCCTTGTGTGACATATCACTATGTTGTTTAGAAAGATACATTACCCTGTATGTGTATTTAGGTCAAAGAGTTTTCTCACAGTTTTTCAGTGAGTGTAGCACACAAAAGGAAAATGTAGATGTGAGAAATAGCGCCGATTGAGGTGTTTTCAAGCGGAAAGCACTTTGTATAAATCACCAATGTAATTAAAATGGTCTTCATCTTATGCAAGCATAAATATATCTAATGCCTTCACTTGGAATGGAAGAACTTTAGAATTAAAGAGTTTCATTAGTACTTCTTCCCAAATCACTCACAACCCTCAGCTACTGGGAGAGGGGTGAAGGAAGTATTTAAAGCCCCTCAATACAATGGAAAGATTTTAATAAATTCTGTGGCTGTTGAATAATTTGGAGTGAGCACTGAAGGGGGAGAGGCAATTTCTCTGAAAAACTTAAACTTGCCTAAGTCCTAGAGCATGCATTACTTTCTAAAAGTGCTCAGAACTCCTTCACTTTCAAATTTGGCTTGTTCTCAACTTAACACTCTCTGAAGCAAAGCATTTAATATGTCATTAAAACAGCAAAATAGATAATAGTTTTTTACTTATTCAAGCTATCCTTATATGTAGTAGGTACATCATGAGGATGGTCCAGAAGAGGACAATGATATAAAAAGCTATAAAATGACTAAAGATGAGAGAAATTGGAGATTTTCACTTCAAAAAATGAAAATTCATAGGGATTTTCTGCGGTGTTTCCTTAAATGTGAAAAATATCATTGAAAAGATGAGGATTTCTGAGGATAAGCTACTGAATTCATCTAGGTTTGACACTGAGGAAAGATTTCTACTAGTGGGAGCTGGGAAGCAGGGATTGCCAAGGGACACGTAGGATTCAAAAAGGTTAGAAAATGGCTGCAAGGACAGTTGAGTAGAGCCAGTCTTTTTCAAGTGTTACCTCTCTTATCTCCTAAATGTAACTGGTTATGTCTGTTGACTTGAAGCATAATTCTCCTTGGGGCTTTAATTACCTGCCACCTGCCAAGACCTCAAATTTTAAACAAGATTTAATTTGTTATTATCATGTTCAACTCCTACACTCAGTCGTCTGACTGGCTGTGTATTGGTTATCCAAATCCTCATTAAATCAGTGATTCTGGTTTTTTTTTTTAAATCAATGTGCAAATCCGAAATCTTCTTTTAATTAAGTATTCACCGGGAAATTTAGAAAAGTAGCAATTTTGTAAAATGATCCTTATCATGTTGAGGTTACTGCTTGTTGTTTCTGGATTTGCTTGTATTGCTGTTCAATGCAGACAGTTGACCTGATTTTTATCAATTTATTCTCAATACAATTTTTCATCTAAAACTCTAAAGTAATTCCCCTTTAATTTTATATGCATTATTGTCTTTGGCTGCTAAGCACCAGAAAAAGTAAGATTAATCCTCTATAAGAGGAGTGGTGGGAAAAAAAAAGGAAAAAATATTCTCTTGAGTCTATTATCAGCCAACACGTGCATTTTTCCCAAACTCTTGCCTCTTGCATTATGCAAGCTCAAAAATTATAATAGTATCTAATGTTTCCTAACAAGAATGGGCTGTGCCTCATACATCCAATTATCACAGTGGCAAGATAGAAAAATTAATTCTTTTCTTCATTATCTTCCATAGTGACAAGTATTTTAAATCCATCATGTATATGAATTGATCTGAATTCATGGTTTAATGCTTTATATGGACAATTGTTCCAGATCCCCCAAAACACAATTTCAAAAGTAATAGGAAGTTATGATCCTTATTGCCCTGAAATTGCAACCTCGTGGCAGGTTTTTTCAAACATACTTTTAAATAATTTCATCTTAATCAAAGCAAAGTATAAATGTGGGCAATGAGTTTTCAAACCCATTATTAGTAAACTTCTAAGTAGGTTTATTAAACTTCTAAGTAGATTTATTAAGCTATGGTAATGAAAAAGATCATTCTGATACGTAAATATTGAATTTAAAATTAAACATCCCTATGTTCTGGAAAATTTCTATTTTATTGTTGTTTTTGGGGTTTCTGTATGTGTAAACTTGATGCCAGCATTAAAACCTAGGTGTGGAGGATAATTCATGTCTTACACTTCCTCTTTTTGTTGGAAATTATTTTTCTCATAGAGGGTAATTTCCAGAGGTTCCCCAGGCTCTCAGATGAGATCACCATATGATGCTGCATTGAAAATGGGAGCTCAGGTCTCAGAGTCAGGTCCCCAACACTGGCTCACTGCTGAGTGAAACCCCAGAAACTGTGAATGGAAATAGGACTATATATTTCAGATCTGCAACTAGACTAATTCAGTACAGGTGCCAAAGGACTATTTTTATTTGACATTAAAAAATTTAAAAGGAATAGCAAAGATGAAGAAGCAGCCATCTTCCCATTTCAGTTTATTAATGTGACAGCTCCTTAGGGGGCTGAAGCACTGGCTCAGAGAAGGAATACTGAGTGCTGGGAAACAAATTCTCCCTGTAGGTGTGACCTGATATATAACCAACATGCTTGTTAGTTGAAAGCTTGACATGGTATAGCTGAATGAAAAGGTGCATGTTTCATTTTTATTTAGGAGAGATGTGGCTTTTTTTTGTGGGAGAGTTCCACTAGAAGGGGTCAAAGTTGACCTACAGAAAGATTTCTGTGTGTGACAGACCTGGCATGAGCAGGAGAATCAGAACAGTTTTGGGGGTTTAGACTTGGAAGGGATATGATTTGAATAAGGTCAACAAATACTAGCAAAGTAAAAAGACTTCTGAAAGCAGACTGATGACCTGTATCAGAAAACTGTACATGGTGTAAGTTGAAGACTTTTGACTCTTTAATAATAAGGTCCCAATGCCTATTTGAGACAAAAGGTAGTTTAATAATTGGAGTAACTCATCTACAGATAAGTTGAATTCTCCATCCCTGGAAATCAAAGATTGGAAACCTTATGAAAAGTAGATAAAATTAGAATTACAGCCTTCATGCAGAAATGCAGAAAATAGTTGATTCATATTGTCCAAAGCACAAATTCGCAATCAAGAGTAAATAAATGAGTCAACGTTATTTAGCATGCAATATTAGCATAGAAACACATAATCACAGGATGATTATATGCAGGTGCTTTTATTGAAGTGCTCTGGGAATCAGGGGTACAAATCCAAATCTGACTCGACATGGATTTGAGAGGGACATGGTTTTCTACCCTGTTCATTATGTAACTATATATTAATTATTAAACCCATATTGTTCTATTGTATACATTGATCTTGTCCAAGCATGAATTTCTTGATTTTCATCAGGCCCCCAAACATCCTTTCTCATGATTCTTGTTATGATTATATCGCTTCTCATGATTCTTGTTACGATTATACAATAATATATTCAATTTACCAAACAATTATTACATTCAACAATCATATTATTTATCGTACTATTATGCACGTGCAGTTTCACATGATTCAATAAAGACAAAGCTCAACATTCATTCCCAGGGCCTAGTTTCGTTCCCCAGGCCTACCAGACCCAACCTTTCTTTCCACCCCCTGAATCTGTTGTATACAATTCCCATAGTTTAGAAACATTTTAACCCTATGCTATTGGTAATATGGAGGATCCTGGAGGCAGTTATCAGCTGACACTTCAATCTTTAAATGTGGTGTCTGAAGTACTATTTTACATAGTGATTTGGCTTTATTAATATATTAACCATCAGGCTGTTGTCTGGAATTCTTTTATGTTGGCCTTTTTCTCATGGCACAGCTTCTTCTCTTTTTTTTTTTTTTTTAACTTTTTGTATCTTGGTGATGTCTTATAATCATAAATAAATAAGAAATTAATTTTTAATTTATTTCTTTAGTTGAAAACATAATCATAGCTTATGGGAATTAGTTCTCCAAAAAGAAGTAAAAACCAAATTGTTCTGATCCTGTATGATATTTCAGAGGTTGAAATCTAATTTACCCTACTAAGAATCCAGGCCACCAGTGACATGTTTTCATATCATATTACCTAAACATGGCAACTCAGCAGCTGAGAACAACCACAGACAAATGAGCCAACCTATGGTCAGGCAGGTAATTTCCCTGGAGAAGCAGTGCTCTGCAACTTCATACTTCCTTCACTCCATGTATTTTTTCATAACAGGGTATCACTTGTACTCTTCTGACAGATACTGCCAAAATTGCTGTTTGTGTTAAGTATAAATTCTGTCCAACTCGTAGTGCTCTGGGACCTGTCATTAAGTCACAAAAAAAACCCTTTGCAAAGCATTTTTTCTGTGACAGTATTTGGGATATATCACAGACTAAGCAAGCAAATGAAAATAAAACATGTGACTTAAGCAAAGTAATAACTTGAGGATTTCTAAATACCATACTTAAGTCCTTTATTGGCCCCTGGCATGGGAAACAGAAATACTGTACTTGCTGAGTGGTCCTCTCAACTCTACTGGAATCCAAATTCCAGTGTAAAATATAACTTAATTTTAGAAGTGAATTTTAAAATCTATTTTCTTAGGAACAGCATTGCTGTGACTGACCTTGAAAGATTTGTCTCTTTATAAACTTACTCTAAAACATCCTGCCACTTTTTTTTTTCCCCAAGTGCCTGAAGCTGAGATGTATTGATGATAGTTTTCAGCATTATTATTTGTTCTGCAGAGTGAACTTATTGTGTAATTATATCTACCTGTACCAGTAGCTAACATCAACTTCCACCCAAACAGAATTACTGGGTAAAACAGCCCTCCCCAGAAGCCTCTTTCAGTTATTCTTGTGTTAAATCACACTGTGTCACTCTCAGAAATATCCCACAACCAGTTGTGTGCTGCATCCTAAGGGAAAGGGAACTATAAATCACAATGGTTCCTAGATAAAACAGAAATGATGGCAGTATCATCTTTCCTTCAAACTCTTTCTGGGCTTCTGTGATCCTTGCAAAGAAGTGACACATTTATGTGGTCCCTAGCAAGTGCTGATAACACCTTGCTTACAGTATAAAGGTTCCACTGGGAAATCTCAGAGATAGGCAGCCGTTAAACTCAGGCTGCTCATTGAAGGGTCACACGTGTTAGGGGTATTATCCATTGGCATTTGGGCATAAGCCTTGCCTCTGATTACTGCATCAATCAGTCCTACATAAAAGGGAGGATGGCCAGGTTTTTCATATTACCAGCCAGTGCAGAGCAAAACAAGCAAACAAAAAAACCCAAACCATCCACAGGAACAAACAAAACCAAACCAAACCAAACCAAACCAAACCAAAACAACCAACAAAAAAAAGAAATACGTGGGAGTTGATTTGATACAGTCCATTAGAGTTCTCAGATCTCATGTCTGCATGGCAGGTGCCAGCAAAGGGGCTCATGCAGGTGGGCAACCCCAGCCCCTCGTCTCTTCCTCTCTTACAAGAGGTGATGGCACATGAGTGGGGCACTCTTGATGGCAACTGGCCCATGGTTTTGGCCACAGGGAGTTCCGTCAGCACACACCCATGCCCTTGAGACAATACCATGGGTCTTCTACTATAAACATGAGGCAAATTTACACCTAGAAGGTGCCACTTGAGCACATCAAAATGCTAATAGTTATTCCAGCTTGTTCCAGTGCCAGCTGTATTCATTCATTGTCTCATATCAGCCCTGGATTTTACCAACATAAAGCATTCCACAAGCAAAATGCTCATGTGAGAGCAGTTATCCAAGATTTTTCTAGACCTTCTTGAACAATGATAGCTGTGGAAGGGTCAGTGCACTCAGCATCTGAGTGCCATATAAAGCACTAAAGAAATACTGGGCAAAACAATTCCTGTCTACAGTCAGACATCAGCACAAGTACTGGCAGCACACATTTCCTGTGGCAAGGACCTTGAAGTTTTCTGTCACACCAGATGCATACACAGTTCTGCTTTGATTTTATGTGAACCAAGCTTGTTCCATCAGATATTTTCAGATGGGAAACTTATAAGAATGCTTGCTGTTCTGTGTGATAGCAGCAGGGCTTTGTTTGCTACCCTGTGCTTGAATAGCCTGAGGAGCTCACAAATGTGTTTGATTTGCATTGAGTGAAGAACCTTAGAAACTGCTGGGAGGAGCAATGAGAGGCACAAATTAATACAGCAAGCAATTGGTTGGTGTGCAACTCTCTTTCGTCTTGGAAAACTAGATGATTTTATTTACAGTAATTTCACGACTATAAGGTGCACCCTTTTGACTAAAATTTTGATTGAAACCCAGAAGTGTGCCTTATAATCAGTGCACCTTATATATGGACAAAGTTTGGAAATTTGCCAGCCCAGAAGTGCGAGCCATGGCAGCTGGTACCAGGGGCGGGCAGGAGTGCTGGGGCCCGTGGCATGGGGAGGGCACCTGGGGCTGCGTTTAAAGGCTACACCGATCCGTGAAAAATGTTTGCAAATTGAGCACCTGCGAGTAAACCCCGCGATTAAGCAACTCTGTTACTACTTCATTACTTTGTTGCGTGCAGATCCTCACTGCAAAAAAAAAAAAGTGTGCCTAATAGTCTGGTGCGCCTTATATATGGACAAAGTTCAGAAATTTGCTGACAACCCAGAAGTGTACCTTATAATCTGGTGCACCTTATAGTCATGAAATTACTGTAATTCTCCTATGATGGCATATTCTTGAGCTGAGATCAGAGACAGATAGTTTAAACCTCTTGTAGTTTGCAACAAAGAGCTTACAGGTTCATCCCTCATTCCAGGAAAAGTCTGAACTGTGGGAGTTTGCAGCCAGACCCACCTGCAGGTGCTCTGAAGACATTTTCTGCATGCAGTGTCCAGTTCTTGATTTATGCACAAACATCTGGAAGCCAACACACTTCACTCCCTCATCTCACAATAAGGTATGGACAAGCAGCTCTTCCAGTGGGAAATTAACTCTAGCCCAGTCTCTAGGGTATTTATTGACTGTCCTCTGGAACCTTCCAGAATCTCACAAAAGATTAAATAGGGACCTCTATCTCATCCTTGGAAATGCTGATTGAAAATGGTAGATCAGCGATTATACCAAACATGGATAAAAAGTAGTCATCTATCACTGGTGGTTAATCTCTTTTTCAGAAAGGAGAGCATATTAATCAGAATCAGAATGCCTGAAGTTAGGTACACTTTAAATGACAGTATTGGCACCTAGACATGCATCAATAAGGCTATTTTAATGTATCTTACATCATTCTGCCCAAATTATTTCATTGGCTCTTCTATCATCCTTCTAAAAACGTACTGATCTCTTATTTTCCTTTATAGTTGTTTTATGCCAGGATGTTCTTTGTTGCACTTGCAATGATGTTCCAGATTTCCAATGCTGTTCTAATTTCACCAAGATTTTTATTTGTTAATTTACAGTTCCAGAGTGTAAATAAGTAGTGAATCCAATGGACTTGCTTTCAGCCTGTGTCTCTCAGTCCCTGGTGCTGTTGTTGTTAAAGAACTCTCACTAGGAAGTTCCAGAATTATTATTAAATTGTTAAACAATGCTGAAAAGAAGTCAAAGATAGTTGTTTCTATTGTTAGAAGAATGCAAGTAGGGGAAGAGTAATTTTATGCAATTTTTTACATCTTACTTTCCTTTTTTGGTAATTACCTTCATTTCAAATGGTGAAATTTTCACCTTTTCAATCTCACTGCTTTTTACCCTGATTAACATCAGGAACATGATGAGAGAACATGGTTGTGTACAAGTTTCAAGTCCTGAGTGTTAGCTAAGGGTAAAGGCAAAGGGACTACTTCAGTAGATCATCACCTCTGACAGAACCCAAGGCAACTATAAACTGTTGAAAATTTTCTGCTTTGTTTGTTTCCTTTCTCTGCAGGGAAAGGGCATATAAACACTGTCAACATTTCAGGCTCTGGAAAATATCTCCAAGACTTCACACAGGAGGTGAAAAAGTGCTGAAACTTTCTCCTCTTGCTGTATTGGCAAATATTTTCCTGCAACCAAAAGTCATTCATAATAAAAACAGGGGCTGGGGTTTTCAATAGGTCAAGCTGGCATGGAATACATGATTCATTTTGTAATGAATTTGTTTTTTTTACCCATGCTGTTTGAGTGATACAGCTGTTTTCTCATTTGGCTATTTCTCTTCACGGTAAACATGTCTAGATTATCAAACCTACCCTGAAAACACCTTTGTTAATGAAATGGCCTGCTTGATTCTACACCAAAGAAATGTTTTGCATGTAGGCTACGCTCCTTGTATGCAAATATGTGAAGGGAGTACACCTTACTGACATTACAGGAAAAGCTTGACAAATTGTTGTTCTGGACCTGAAGAAGAAAAAGACCTCAGAACTAACTATTTTTAGGCCAAAAGGATAAAAATAATGGTTAGCAGCTCACCATAAGTACTTGAGGAGGTGGTATTAGTCTTTCTGTCACTGGGAGATTCACTGCTAGCACAGCCAGCTGTAGCTAGAACCTGCAGTTTCTTATGCTGAGAGGACACTGCTGCTAATTCTGAATCAGTTCAGGCAGTAATCTGCACTGTGCAGAATGGCAAAGAGTCAATATGACATGTGTGATGGTATATCTTGCAGCAAAGTAGAACTCTTTGGGTATGAGGTAGGTTCCATTGTAATTTGCAATCTGCTCCAGAGTTGCTTTCTCTGAAAAAAAAAAAAGAAGAAGGAGAGTATTCCTTCCACTTTCTGTGCCATGTAACTGAGTATAATATTTGAGGTAATTTTAAACAAGCATTTTGGCAATCAGGACCATATGCTCCATAAATAGTCCATCAAAGTCAGAATGCTAATATGAGTTGTTGTTTGCTGCTGCTGCTGCTGTTTTTCCCAAAAATCAACCTTTCATGCAGAGTCTTGACAATTTTGAAGAAATCAGAAGAAAGCACAGATTCTGTAACAAGTTCAATTTTAAGAGCTGTTTCTTTAATCTGTAAAACAAGTCATAACACACACTGGAGTTATGTCTTTTAAATTAAACATTTGGCAAGATGCTGTGCTAAGGTACTTCATGAGGCTAAATGAATAGCAAATTCTCTGGGACTGCCTTTGTAATTGGATAAAACAGGCTTGCATGCCATCCCAAAGACCTTAATTTACTACATTTTGTACTGGATTCAGTCATGAGCTGTCAATTATTTGCACTGTGGGTTGTTTTTCTTTTGTTCTTCTTTGTTTTCTGTGCCTCAACCGTTGTCTACAATTAGTGACACAGTTGTAAACTTCTGGCCTTTTGGAAAAGTCCTCATTGAATCAGCAGTTTCTGCTATGTGCTTTCAGGCTAGATCCTTCTCAGCTTTAAAAGTGTGTGTTGGTGCTTCTTGATATCTGTTGTACATCCTAAAGTCTTCGCCCACTATGGCTGCACCCATTCTCCTAATCCACTGTGTTAACTTTTCTCTTGAAAGGCAGAAATTTAAATCCTTTAAAGGAATTGTTATCATCTCAGTTCTTGTCCCCTGGTAATGGGCACAGCAAATTGTACTTTGCCATTTCTAATGCCCAGAAGGCACCTCGCTTTTCCTTACCACTGTTGTCGTTATCTGTTGTTTGCTAATTATAATCTCTTATTTTTGTAAAGGTCTGGGCTCAGTCCATTCTCACTGTGTGCTTTCTCTGGGTGTGCTGGCAGTGGTGGGCCTGAATTACAGGGCTTCAGCACTCACTTGTTAGTGGGTTCCTACACTGACAAATCCTGTAACTGCCTGTCTTAATGCCAAAATGTCTGGGAAAGCAAAGAAGGACCTTTACATTCAGAATTTTCATCACCTTTGAGCAGCCTTGAGTGGTGAATGCTCTGAACGCTTGTGCTGCACTCTGACTTGGGTCACCAGCTTCCATCTCCTCAAAATATTGTTATCAGTGAGGGAATGCTGCACAAATGTACCTGTCACTGCTCTGTACAACTACTTCAGGGTTCACAATCTGCACAATCTGTTCAAAGCTTCAGAGAAGTGGACCACCTTCTGGTCTCTTTACTATATACTCTGGCCAATGACTTGGCAAAGATGTCAAAGCAGTTTAGGAAAATGCCTCTGATCCACATAGAATTGAAGTCAAGGGAAGAAATCCTGCTGCACTAACATTTGGGTGAGATCTCTACTGAAGATCTTCAGCTGTACAAACAAATACCAAAGTTTTTCTCTTGGCAAAACATATTGCAAGTCCTTTGTTGCTGTCATCTGTAGATGCTGTTCAAAAGAAACAAAAATGCAGGCTGTAGAATTTCCTTTGGAGGAGAAGTCCTGGGATAAAGACCCATATTGTGGGGTTAGTTCAGACTTTATCACACTAAGAGGCAGAAAAGAGTACAACAGATTTTTAGACCCAGAGATGATGTTCTGATCCCATTATTTAACCCTTCTTATAACGCAGTCACGTAGTCACCCATTCGTTTATCATCTATGTTTATCAGCTATTTCTTAAACTGCACAGATGTGGATTTGGGGTAAGAGGAGTGTAACGGAGTCTCACATCTGTAACTCTATTATCAAAACATCAGATGTAGGTGTCTTCCTCTGTCACACAAGAACTCCACTTACTAATGAAGGCTACCCAGTCCTCTGTGCTTCTCTTTATGTTCTTGTATATATTTTCCATTTCTACAAACGGGAAGAAATCAAAATGCACAGTGACTGTATATAATTTGCATACTATAATTTCTCCAAAGGTGACATATTGACAGCATATGTAATTTATGTATCTGCAAAAGGTGTGAGATGAATTCCAGAGGAGTCTGCATTGCTAGGAAATAACTCTCCCTTCAAACACACACCAGCTGCTTCCCTTTTTCACTGAGGTGTTTGCATCATGTCACCAGCTGACACCATTTGCCCTGGAGGCTCCAGGAAGGAATAGAACGGTTGCCATGTTAATTAGAGGAGAGTGATAAAACCTGATGTTTTATTTATTTTCTTGAAGAGGGATTTGTGCTTCTTATCTTGTTTTATGGTAATATTGTTATGATGAATTTTTTGAAGTTTAGCTCAGAATCAGCTCTCCTGAGGAACAAGAGATACAGCAAATTACAGAGGCCTTCAGTGCTGGAGATTTCTCAGTAAAATTAACCCACCCGTGACCGCAGTTAATTAACTGTCATCACATGCTCAGGGACCCTAACTGAGCTCCTGATGTTATAGACAGAATTAGACATGTGCACTGTTAAAGCACTTATCTTTGATGACTGAGATGGAATCTGTACTGTGATTAAAACCACTAGTTTTCAAAAGCAGCAAATACCTGACAATTGCAGCAAGTTATGCCAGGAAGGGAACAGAGTTGTCTGGGTCCATTTCACAGAGGTTCAAGATCTGAACACCTTTGTGGATATTGGCTCACAACTGTTCTTTTGCCTTTGGCAAAAAAAAATTGGGTTTTGGCAGAACTCATGGAGTATGGTTATTGCACTGCTGTAACCAAGGATAAGTCTGGATGTGAGAGTGACCTGTGGCAATCAAAAGAACACAACTCTCCTCTTGGAACAGAGCTGGACTAGAAAGCCAAGCAGACAGAGAAGAACAGTTGTTTTTTTGGTCTCAGATTTGTCATAGTTCAAGGCTCAGATTTGTCATAGGCTTCAGATTGTTCTGTCACACATGGTTGAACCTTTGTTGAAAATCAAAGTTTTAATCCCTTCCTTGTGAATTTCTAGAGGAATTCTTTAAAGACCCAAAGGCAAAGACCAGACTTTTATGGATATCTTGCTTTACAGATCCATGTTACGTGAATAATTTGACCGGACTAATCCACACTGCAGTCTTGGTATTTATATTATATTAGTTTTTAAGATCTCCAAGCATGCACGTAAGTATCCTCTTTCTAAATACTGTACTAAATACTAAATTCAACCAAAAGATGCAATTTATACAAACATCTATAACACAAAAGAAAGCTTAGTTATTGTCTTGTTTTGACTGGGAAATTTTTCTTCTTAGTAGATGGTACAGTGCTGTATGAGAACAATGTTGATACCACAACAATAATTTAGTGGTTGCTAAATAGTGCATGCTCTAAGTCAAGGGTTTTTCAGTGTCTTGTGATCTGCCAGTGAAGAGGTGCACAAAGAGCTGGGAGGGAGCAGGGTCAGGAGACCTGAACTAAACTGGCCAAAGGATGTCCCATGCCACAGATCATGTTCAGGGTGTAAACTGGGGTAGTTGGGTGGGGTGGCACCAATTGCTGCCTGGGGACTGACTGGGCATCAGTGAGCGATTGCATTGTGCATCACTTCTTTTCTTTGGGTTTTGTTTCTCTCCTTTTCATTACAATCATTTTTATAATTGTCATTATTGTTCATTTAGATTGCTTCAATTATTAAATTATTAAGTTGTTCTTATCTCAATCCACAAGTCTTGATATTTTTTTCCAATTCTCCCCATCATCCCACCAAGCAGAAGGCAGTAAACAAGTAGAGGAAAAATGAAGTCTAGTAAGAGAAATATCATTTAGTTCACAGTAACTTCAAGCATAGATAAAAATTAATTGCCATTCAGCAAACAATTTAAGCATTTTGTCCCATTAAATTTAGCTCACCGTCCATTTGGGGCAAACACGGGGTTTTATACTTGGGAAAATAATCCTGAGCAGGATTCTGATTGTTGACTGGGGTTACTTGAAGGAATTGCAATATGAATGACAACAAAGCTACTAATAATTGTCATTAATTAGTATCACATATCAACAAAAATACCTCTGAAAAACACCTTTCTTATTCCAGTTTTTACTGTGTTTTTGTAGTTTCTACTGAAAAATCTTTTGGGCTTAACTTTAAACTCTTTCCCCTGGCTGCGATTTTAATACGAAGGGATTTTTTTTTAATGCAAATAGCATATTATTCACAATTTTTCAGTGTCTTGTGCTTGATTACATTATCAGCTTGCCTTCTGTACTTGCTGTCTTGCTGCTAATAATGTTACAGATCATATAATGAAGTTAATAATGAAAGCAAGGGTGACACTTTCATCATATGTACCACCAGTGTACACAAATTAATAGAGACTGCTGCAATAATTTTGGAGAATTGACAACCCACCATGTGTGAGAGGCTTATCCCATCAGGTCTGTGGGCTTTTGGTCATGCTGCACCTTTCTTCTCCAAGTCCATTTCTTGCTGAGAAAAGAAGAAGAATTTTCATACTGTTTTCTAAGGGTCTATTTTTAGATTTTATTAAAATTATTTGCATAAAACCAAAACTAGTCAGACCAAAAATGGTACAAAGACACATTTTTTTTCTCTAATTGTCACAGATTTGAACAATATGCTCTTGCCAGCAATTAAAATGCATCACTTTACAAAGCTGTTTATGCAGCACGTGAATTACTTGGAATAAGTTTCATTATAGTGATTAATATGCATGACACTGCATCACAATATGAAACCTATCAAGCCTGGCTTGTCTATTTTATTATTGTTGTTGTTGTTGTTGTTTTGATAGAATGCCATTTAAAAGCAAAACCACCCCCACTAAGAAGATCTCTGTGTCTTTTCAGAGGCTCAATCTCAGTTCATATTTCCAAGATATGATAATGTTTTGGAAAAGCTAATTTATATGCATAATACCTTTGTTACATGCACTTCATAAAGAGCAATTTGGTTTGCAATATACATGGGAAATAATTTTCACACATTTGGGGTTTTGAGCTTTATGATAGACTCTGTAGAGCTTCCTTAAAAAAGCTTCATTTGAGGCTGGCAGAGGATATGTGCCCATAGACCTTGGGTTTGCATCTGAACGGTCCTCACTCCAAGTGAAAAACAGTTTGAGTAGGAACTGCCTAGATTTTCTTTTTTCTTCTCAAAGCCTTGTAATTCTGTGAATGCTGCCAAAACCTTGACCCCAATGTATATTTATATCCTTTTGAGAAACAAGAAGGAATCCAAAATATGGTATAAAGCATAAGATCTAGAGAGTTTCCAGTTGGTTTGGGTTTCATTTTAAATGTTCCTGTGAGTTTTGGTGAAAAGCACCTCAATAGCAATATACCATAAAAATCTCCTCCTCAGTCCAGTTTCTGTAGATGTAACTTAGATAGGTTTCTGTGAAGCTTTTCTTATTTTGCTATAATTAAAAATTATTGTCTAAGATTACAAAGAACAGAACTACTAGAAGGCTGGACAGGTGCATGACAAACTGAAATGCAGCTAAGGAAAATATTGGGCTGAAGGGAGCTTTTTAATTGAAATCCTCATCTTGTTTCATATACCCATCTCATTTTTGTTGTGACCAGCGTGATGCTTTTGAAACATGTTAATATTTCAAAGGTAAAAAGGATACCAATAAAGAATCCAGGTACTATACAGAATTTGCTGAGTGATCTTGAGGTCCTGAAGTAAGGGAAAGAGAAGGTCATGCATGCCAGAACTAATAAAAAATATTGGGCAGTATTTAGTACTAGGAGGGAAGGAAAATATGTTTGGTGTTTTTCTCAGCTGTGGTATGACGCACCTATGGAAAAAAAGAGAATATTCTACTGTGTCTCAGTCAAAGTGTTTACAACAGAAATAGCAAAGTATCAGCAGCAATATGCAAGGCCTGTACAGTTCTTAATTCCTGTACTAGGATTTTGTGAGAAGTGGGGGCTACCATTTCTGTGAGAGATGGCTTTAATCTTCTTTCATGTGTGTTGGAGTGAATGCCAGATGGCTCCAAGCTGGACCTGCTGATGGTCAAGGTCTGTTGCTATCTCAAGCCACAAAGTTTTAGTTTTATTTTGTCTCCCCTGTTCAGCTGAGGAGGGCAGTGGTAGAGTGGCTTTGGTGGGCATCCTGCATCCAGCCACAGTCAACACAATACAACTCCTATTATATTTTTCTACTCATTTGTGTAAGAGAATGTTTTGAAGCTGAAACAAGTGCAGAGAAAAAGAAAGGATTTAGAGATATACAGGAAAATGAAAGGGTTTTTTTTCTTTTTTAACCTAAAAAACTCAAGTATATTCCTTGTCTCTCTAATTTTCTCAAGAGAGAGAACCTGAAGTATGGGTATCAGATAAAAGGCAAAGTTGAAAAATAATGAAGTAGATATAAGTTAATTATGTTGGAATTATATAAACAAAACCCCCATTATCAGAGCTATGATTTGGTATCCCATATCAATAATGAGAAACCTGCCAATGTAAGCACAGATCAGCATTAAGGGCAGGAATTAAACAAGGTGCCAAACACTGGCAGGACTTTGACAGCCTGGAGACTCAGCTAAATCCTGCCTAGCCTTACACATGCCTCTCTCCCCAGATGAGTCCCATGCTGTGAATGTGACTTTCTCTTGCAAACTTTCATGTTTAACAATCCATCCTACCATCGAAATGAGATGTGAAAAGGGATATTTCTACTACAGATGGTTGTCTTGTAAAATTTTGTGCTTCTGAAGTAAACAGAAAAGATTGTACTTGGTGGAGTAAGTTCCAAAGAAATCATAAGCATGTTTGTATTTCTTTTGGTTTTGATTTCTCCTTATAAGAACAGTCAAGGGAGTAGAGTATTTTCAACTTAAGGATAAAGGAAAAAAAAAAAAAAAAGAAACTGAGGCGTGGAAATGACACAGCTATCATTGTCTTTGTCTTTAAATGCTGCCCTGGGTTTCAGAACAGCTCCTTAACAGCTCTTAGGTATCCAAAGGGGGAAGATCACTCTGCCCAGAAGGTAGAAGTGGTGATTTGTATTTATTTTCCTCAATAGAATAGTTAAGCTCTGGTACACGTCCACTGATGTACAAGAAAGGTGAACTGTCAGGGTGTTGTGACTCACTAGAAATATCTGGTGTCAAATCTTGTAAGACTAAATAACACAGAATGCATTAGAGGCTAATAAACAGCCATTAACCACCCAGCATTCAGATTTACCAATTACCACACTGTTCTAGGCCATGGACCTGCTCACTGTGGCTGACAACATCACATTAATGAATCTCAAGTCTTAACCTCCTTGAATTCATGAATAACAATTTGACTCCATGTAACTTGATTACTACGAAATGGAAACTTTAGTTGAGTCTAAACAGTGGTTATGAGGTTGAGATGAGCGAAAGACAACCCTACTCCATCACTGGTAATTTAAACTCATATGAAACCGAGCACCTGTCACAGTGATAAATGGGTTTTCTTGTTATCTTGCTGTCGGTATCATTTCCCAGTCAGATTACTATCAAACACCCAGACAACACTGTGGAAACCAAGGTACAATTGTCTTCATTTTATTTCTTTTCCAGAGAAGTGGGTAAAGGTTACAAGATGCTTATAAATGTGATTGATTTCATTTTCTTTGAGTCATTCCCAGAACACAGTTTAATTTACTTGTATATGCAAATGTAAGGTTTTTATAGGCACCACAGAAGAGAGAGCTGCTCATTGTTTACTGATGCCAGGCTAAAGCTGCAACCACCCTGAATCAGGAGGTGCCCCTGTGGGTTGCAACTTTCAAATTCCATTTCACTGTTATAATTAAGAGAAATAAATTTTTAAATCTGTTTTGCTTTAGATCAGTGCCTCAAAAATTTAAGTGTCTTCAGCCTGAGGAATGAGACTGAAAGTATAATGTGAACAAGCTCCTTCCTTGCAACTCCAGTGTGTTTTTCTTCCAGGGGTATCTTTTTTTTTTCTTGACTCGATTTTTGGTCAGGCTTTTTCTTGTTTTAACCTTTTGCAGAAAAGATGTAGAAAAATAAAGAAAGGAGGAAGGAGAAAACCTCCAATATTTAAAAATATTAAACTTGGAAGAATTGTCTGTTGAAGGACAGGTCTAAATAGACAAACACTGTGCTCATTTCTCAATGTAGAAACTGTGCACAAGCTGTCACCTGGTATCTGTATTAATAAAGATCTATCTGATGGGTTTAGGATTAGCTCCATAATACTGCGAAGTATTTTTATTCTTTTACAACTTCAGTGCCTTACATCCAACAAGATCATAGTAAATTTTCATTCTCGCTTGCTGGGCTATGGTTCTAAAATATATATTTCAATGTTTATGGATTTTCCTGGAAGTTGCACAGAATAGCTTGTGAACACGGGATGAGCCCTCCAGAGGTTAGAATAATGTTATGGATTTCTCTTAGTGTAGTTGTAGCTGATTTTCTTTCTTTTATAGAAAACTTGAAACCAGCAGAAGGCTCAGATTCTGTCTCTACCTGTTGCTTTTCCATATTCTCTCCCTCGAGTGACTCAAATAGCAGACTATAGGTTGGTTCTTCCCTGTTGAAACTGCCTCTGTGTAGAAAAAAATATTTCTATTACTTGATTGTGAAATAGGAGGTGAGAGGAGAGACAAATTTTGCCTGACAATTAACAGTTTTCTCTCATTTCATCAGAGAGGAGCCTGCTTTTAGAAGATGCTATAACAAGTGGTGCTGCGTTTTAGCTGCTAGTAAAAGAAGTAATAATCCTGGAGAAAGGAATAGCAGGATCCTTTTTAAGAAGGCAACAGGGTTGTTTGTATGTTGGAATACAAATTATCCTGTAATGTGTGGTCAGGAGGGGCACAGCCCAGGCTGGTGGAGGGAGTGTGGCACTGCTTTCTAGCCAAGCTCTTCTGCTGCCATCGGGGCAAGCGGGACAAAAACACAGCAGCAAAAGTCAGCAGCGGAGATGGGAATGACGATGTAACAACCTGGCAATTGTCAAAGTGATCCACTGCAGAACTTCTCTGAGATGTGAAATCCAGTCCTGTCACATAGAGCAGAGAATAGAAACCACTTCTTGGGTGAACCCTCATCTGTTAAGTCTCTGTGTATCCAGGGCAAGTACATGATACTTCCTCCTCCATTTAAGTGCGGAAAGAAAGGACTGAAGTGTGCTAAGCTCTTTGAAAAAAAAGATTCTGCAAGCCAACCTTTCAGGAGCATTTTTCAGGCTTCTTTCTGACAGGAAGGGGGATAAAAGTTGATTTTGTCTTCTATTGCCTGCTGGTTAGGTGTAAGATGCTTCTCCTCAGCTGCTGCCTGCTTTGGATACAACCTAAGCATCTGAATTTTCCTTCAGTTCTTTGCAAGGTTCAAATCCAGGCTCCCATTCTTTAGTTATTATTGCAGTTCTTGTGAGGTCATTAGTGAAATATTTTACTTGATTATGAGCTGTGTGGTTTATGATGCTGCATAAGTCATCATAAAGAATAAAATCCTTAGGATTCTCACCTGTTTCCTCAGCTTCTCCTTTTATCAATTGTCAGGCAAAAGAGTCCATGAGTCCAAGAGTCCTCTTTGGGCTGTAAAAATGGAACATAGCTAAAAATGTGTAAAGATTTGTATTTATTTAAGTTGAATGTCATCCTTTCTTCAAAGAAGGATAAGAAGGCAAGGAAGAAAAGTACAATTTATCCACTATATTGACATTTGGGTTTGGAAAGTACAAAATTACGTGAGCTGTTCATACTATTAATATTAATAAAGTTTAAAAAAATCCCCTCACAAGGGCTTTGTGTTAATCTTACATGATTCAGCTCCTGGCTGCATAATGAAGATCTTACATATTTAATAAGCAAATTGAAGTAGTCCCAAATGAGTGAACAACATAGCGCTGTAAAAAGACATGGGGCGGAGAGGAGGGAGAATTCTTGTCAGATGAGGTGGCTGAAAAAACAGTGATCTAGTGGCATTTTTATGTCTCCTATCAAATGTCATTGTGAATTGAAAATGTAATGTCTGAACAAAATAAGAAGCAGCAAGTTTCTATATAAACTGATGAATGTAACTCCATTGTTTCCGTGAAATCGTATTAAAAAGGTCATCACTCTATGTATGAAAATACCATGGCAGTTATTCTATTGCTCTTTCAATTTGGAATAGGCACTTGAATGTCATCAAAGAGAAATTGCTGATATTCTATAATTAAAAGTAGATTTTGATTCACAGTGGGGAAGATGATAAGAATGGATCTTTCCATGCCGTGGATGTAGACATGCATCTTACTCAGGAATAAAAGAAACTGTCTGGAGGATGAAAGGAAAATATGATTAAATTAAAATGTCTGGGGTATAAAAATGTGCATGTGAAAAGAACTGAAAAATTCCCCCTTCTTGTGGTGTTCCACAAGTAACTCCTTTGGGTAAAGCCTTTGCCATAGCAACAGATAAAACCTTTATGAGGTGCAAAGTTTTGCTAAGAAAATGAAGGCTTTCCATTCCAGTTCAGCTGATGTCTTGAAATGATAATAAGTCTGACATAAGATTATCATCAGTTTAAAGATGCATTTTTAAAGACTATACAACAAAGAGTCTGTGCTGCTTTTTCAAAGCAAGATACACATGTATACTGTATCTGCTGCTGGAGATGGAGAGCAGAAATCAGAACTCAAATAAACTGAGGCTGTGCCCACTGTCCTGTTACCTGTTCTTTTTCTTTCATGTTTCATCATTTTTGATATCTTCATTGCTATCTTTACTTTTAGCCTCTCTATGTCTCATTCTATATTTTTCACCTTTTTTACAAATAGTTACAAATACAAGGAAGCATTGGGAAAGATCTTAATATTAGGGTGTAACTATTCCTTGTACTTCTGGCTCAGTTCTTTGCATTACAGCCCTTTCTACCCCTCACTGTAATGTCTGTTTCTTCCATGGAAAATCAGCGATCCAGGCCTTCCCTCATGCTTTGTCCTTGATTTTGTTTTTCAGCCAGCCACAGCTCTCCATGACACCTGCTCCTTCAATAGGCATCTGCTTCTGTTCACGGTGAGGCTCTCAATGCCTTTTTTTTTGCAGGATTTCAGCTCTTGCATATTCTCAATATTGCCTCCATGGATAGACTAAAATTTAAATTGTCTCATTCTGTGCTTTCTTATGAAGGCTCCTAAAGGCAGAGCTACAAAGGTTTTCATTATGTCATCATCCTCTTCACTGGAGGACCCCCAGCTCTTCACAAGATACACGCAGCTGTCTCAGAGGATTAGGGGGAGTCATAAGAGGATCACCTGATTGTCTGACATTCCTGTGAGTTTTTTGGCATTTGTGCTTTTGGAATTTAAACTGTGTCAATTATACCTTCACATGAAGCTTTTCCTCAAACTATGCCAAAAAGCACTGATTTATCTTGCCTTTTGCCTCTACATCAGTTAGCAGAGTGGAAATTCTCTGTGCTGCAAATTGCTGAACACTTAAACGCCCCCTCTCCTTTTCCATTTTTTATTCCCTGGGCTTCATAGTCATTTCCCCTCTTTTGTCCCTTTTTCATTCCTCCTTGCATGAGGGATCTGTCCTGACCCTGTAGGGCTGGGATTGAAAGATTAGAATGAAAATGTGTGAAAGGGAAACCTCCGTCTATCACTTTGCAATCAGCACTCTGCACTGCTCTTTCCTGGCTGCTCTCAAAACTTGGAGTTATGCTTTTATCTGCTGGTTTGCTTTTATTTTTATTTTATCATTAGCTGGCTCCTCGAGTGCTTTTTGAAAGCTGGAAGGGCAGCTGAGTGTCCTCATCCTCACCTTTCTCCTGAGCACAGCTGCTCAAGTCTCAGAAGTGTGGGAGTGGAGAAGGCATTGTGCTTTTGCCCTGTGCCAGCAGTGGGTTGTGATCTGTGCAAGGAGGATTCCCACCCGCTGTCTGTGGGAATAAATGAACTCTGGGCAGAGCAAGGCAAAGTGGGGGTGAGATGACCTGGGGTTCAGTCAGCTCATCACCCCAACCCTTGCATCACGTTGTGACTGAGACTTAACTGTAGTGCTACCCCAGTCTTAAACTGTCCTGCAAAAGTCATACCACAGCAAGGAGAGCCTACCTCAAAAGTAAAATAAAATTGCAAAAATGAAAAAAGATGTTTTTAACAAAAAATTCAGCCATTCCAACTCAAGATTTTTCTTCCTTGTAAGTGACAAAACACTCTCTATATATTTTTTTTTCCCTAAAACCTTGAGGTATGTGATTAAACTTACTTTTCAGAGTAATTTTGGTATTAAAGCACCTCGTTTACTGCCTCTGGCACTTCATTCAAAGAGAGGAAGTAAAAAGAAAAGTGAAAGCCAAATCAATTATATGGGGGGGAAATCAGTCTTTTCTTTAGAAAGGCAATTTTTTTTATTAATCGCCATATGATTTATTTTCCTTTAGCTGGTGTGTAACAGTGGGGAGACTGAGGATGTTGACTCCTGGGTCTTTTTCTGCTTCTGATTCAGTGCAGAGAAATGCAGTCTTTTACCCCCCTGCTTCTACATGTGCCTGCCTCTTTCAGTGTACACATTGTTTTTGTTGGATGTTTCGGACTACACTGGGATTTGTATTGTTATATATATTAATAATTTGACTTTGAATCGAGAATTAATTTCTTTTTCAAGCAGTTCTTTTACTTGCCAAGCATTCTGAATGCATTACAACCTCTCTGAATTATGAAGGCCACAAAACTGCCCTTTGAATTCAGAGCAGTTTTGAATGAACTGGAACCTGCTGATGTTCTAGCGTAGAAATCTTCCTATCTTCCACTTTTCCCTTTTCATTGAAGTTCAGAGCTCTTGTCTTCCCCCTTCCTGTAGTCAATTCCCAGAAACAGAATGAGGTAAGCAAAATACGCATCTACTGATGTTCATTGAGTGAAAACATCAAGGTTGTTCAGAATCTCGTTTTCTATAGCAATTAGAGCCCTTGCATGTTGAACAGAGACTACACCTCTCAATGTTCTGTTTTCTCAGCATCACATTGTATGTGGATCCCAAAATCCAGTGTCTACCAGGAAATCCAGGTCACCAGTGAAGAGCAAGGATGAACTGTGAAAGTTCAGGATCCAGACTCCTGCTATTGCTATTTTCAAAGTCCTCAAGGTGATTTACAAACCACTTAAGCAAGTAGAAACAACTCTCAGTCCTTTTTTGAAAATGAGTCACGGAGAGGTGCAATGAACACACATTAACACAGACTGGCCATGCCTGGGCTCCCGAAAACTGACCTGGGTCACCCTGGGATGCGATCCTCCAACCCTAAGCAAAGCTAAAGGAAGACAAGGCCTCCTGCCCTTGGTCAAGCAGAAGTTCTTTGGAAGCACTAGGATCTGAAGCCAGGTCTCTTCAGACTCAGGACACTCATTTTATTTCTATTTCTCCTTCTGCACACAGCCTCTTAGGCTTTATCAAGCTACTCATTCCCTGTTATAGACTAGAGTGCAGCTAATGGCTGAAATGCTTCCAGTGCAGTTTGTCTTTAACCACACCAGTTTGGCAGTGTTTGTGCAGTGGTCACTGCAGCAACTTCATGGCAGTGTTTGGTGTTAGCAAGCTCTGAGCAGAGCTCAGCCCTGACCAAGCTGCTCAGCAAAAAGAAGGAATTCCCATGGCACCTTCCCTCCTGTGCAACATGTCTGACATCACTAATGCAATACTTTCAGTTTACTCAGTTACCCAAAGGTACAGTATATCTCTGAGTAATGCCTGTATTCATCACTTTTTTATGGTACTGAAGTATAGCTACCTAAAAGGCTCTGAATTTTGGTACCTGGGTCTTAGAAGTAGCAGAACTGGAATTGCATGAGTTTGTTTATTTATTTAATTCTCACTGAGAAATGGTTTATTATAAGTGCTGATCTTATATTTCTGTTCCAGATTAATTATTTGTGAGCAACAGAGTTCATCAAAAAACAACTGGAAGTAAATCCCCTCTTGTTCAGGTACCTCAGCTTGTGTTGCACCTGAAGGATTGCTAATCCCAGTGGTCAGGTTAAATTGAAAATTTAAATGTCCTCTACATTGTCAGGCCTTTGAGATTCTTTGCCTTTGGCTTTGTTTGCTTTTGCTCCATATTTTCCAATATCATTCAGGAAAGTGAAGAAGAAAAGACAGAGTTAATTTTGTCTGTCAAACGAAAATCCCTCAGCACTGAAAAAACGTGCTCTGCTTGAGCCAGGTCTCTAACAGCTTGAAAATCAAATTAGGCCCAGAATTATTACAGACACTGTTTTCTGTCAACAATCTGGAAAAAAAAACAAAACAAGCAAAACCCTAAACAAAGAGAAAAAGCTTTCTCCAGTAATCTCAGTAAGAGCCTGCTTCCCAATCCATTAGAAGTGTCTCACTCCAGCTCTGGTGTTCCCTGTTTCCAAGTGGTTGGAAACAGGGGCTGCAAAAAATGTTTTAAAATGTCATTTGAAAGGGAGCAGGGAGATTGCATGCCAACTCGAAAGCATGACAGCAAGAAATCTCTGAGCTTGCTTTGCCAGTGATGAGAAAAACCTCACCAGATTCACTCTAGGTGGAGCTCACTGATGGCATTTTTCAGAGGCAAGATGATTGCCAGTGCTACCTTAGCTATGGCCACCCTCCTTGAACGTAAGAGTAAATACAGTGGGTCAGATTTTAAAAAAATTCCTTCTAGCCAAGCCTCTAGTTTTGGTTGCAAGTGTCCAGAGTAGATTAAGAACAGCACAAGCACATGACACCTCCCCCAGTGCACTCTGAAATGCCATGTCAATAATAATAGTTGATGGGTTCTCTGTTATGAATTTAATTACTTTATTGCTCAATGCATATCAAATATTAACATCTACAACGTCCTCTAGCTTCATATTCCATGAGTCTTCTATACCCTAAGGGGCAGAAAATTCCTGGTTTTCCTGTTTGTTTTCTTTTCCTGCTTGTTTTGAACTTGCCAAGGAGAAGATTCACATAGCACATCCTATATCTTGTACTCACGAAGAGATGAACAATGAGTTCCCATCCTAACTTCCCATACTCTCCACAGTCTTCATGTTTTCAATGTCTTTTCTGTATATTTGCTAAGCGTTGGTGCTCCTCTCTGAACTTTTTCCAGTTCCAATATGTGCTTGGAAATAAAAGGCAGGATGGGATGTCTTGCTGCACAGTCCCTGTTTTTAGCAGAGGCCTTTGCAGCATGTTGCTGCTGTTGGATTTGTGCAGTCATCACTGTTAAAGCTTGAGGCTGTCAGGCAGCAGCAGGCGAGCAATTTCAATTTTAAAGATTTTAAGAGCTTTTCTTTTCTCTCCTCCCTAATATTGCTAAGCTAACTCATCATATCAAGCTGGGTTTTTTTTTATTATTTTTATTTTATTTTTCATTTTTGCTTCCAAGTTGTAAATGTAATCTTGCCAATGTGCAGTTACTACCTCCCAGCAGGCAGGTCATGCAGGCATTGTGAATCAATTCAGATCTTAGTTTTTTGTCTTGGTGTGGGAAAAAGGGAAAGACAAAACACCAAAAAGGGGAAAAAAAGCAAATCTGGGAACAATAATTTAAAATAAAGCAAGAACCTAAGAGAAACATTTGTCAAATCTCACCTTGCCTTCTTAAGTTACTAGGCAAGATTTCCATGAGCTACTTCTAACTAATCAGAGAGGATATAAAGAAACAGAACTTCTAAGTGTGGATAAATTTCGTAATTTTATGTTGTCACTCCCTCTAGACATTTTACCTCTTTTCATTGTATCATGTTGAAAGGAAAGTGTTTGTTTTGATCTCAGCTTTTTTCAGCACAGTGTGCAGCTTGTTTTTGCGATAGTACTTAATGTCATCCAAGAAATCCTGTTGAGAGTTTTCAAACACCTCTTGTTTGCAGACAATAAAAAATAGTTGGAAGTGGGTGGAGAAAAGATAGAAATGAGCCGAGAGCGATGAAAATATTTCTAAGAAGAAAGTTGCTAAAACTACACAGGAATATCAAATTTTACACCTAGGTCAATTAAAATTGGGCAGTATAATATATCCATTGGAATGGGAATTTGTGTTGGAGTTGAGGGGTAGATTAAACACTCTGGTTGGATTTGGGGATAAGATTTTCTGAAGCAGACAATCTGCCCTTCCTATTTAAGTGATAATAGTGTTCAGTCAGCATTCAGTACATTTTGAATATCCTAGGATTTGGCTCTCTGGTTTTATAAGCTGAATCTTCAGTTCTTTATCACAAGAAAATATCCTGCAACTCAAGCACAAATTTTCCTGAAATTTCCTGGTTTTTTCAGGCTCCAGGCTACTAAAAAGCAGACTTATTTTGTAGTGTTTGAAAGCCTATCAAGGAATCCCCTGTTTTTGCAGCATCTCGGATCACTGTTAAACATTTTTTACAGTCAACTGTCTCATATCCCCAAGGGTCCTTTTGTGTGATCAGCTTTTGGGGTCATATTATACTAATAAATCCATCACTATTACAGTTGCAGATCCCTACCTTTGTTATGTTGAACGGTGATAGTGGAAGAGTAGAAAACCTACATTTAAAAGACCCCAGTTTGATCAGCCTTGGGAAGAGGAAAATAAAAACCTTACAAAGACTGACCTGATTTTCTGTGAGGAACATATGGGAACTATCAGGATGTGCTGTATCCATACATCCTCGTGCAAAGCAGGTCTGAGTTGAGCACATATCACAGGGTTTCCTGACCCTGACAAGCTGCAGCTGCAATTGCTCTTTTCTTGAGTTAAACATGCAGCTTGAGCCAGTTACAGCACTCATAATTCTGAAGAGAATTTTTCTGGAGCTGTAGCCTGAGGTAGATATCTGCAGAAATCCCTTTCAGCCCAAGTTTCCCCATGGTTCTGATTCTGGAAGTGACAGTACCTTCAACCACGTCCTCAGCTCCTGTAGGGATTCCCTGAAATTATTGTAGATCTGCAGTTCTAAAACCACCAAAGGACTGCTCTGGGTATTGACTCATGGAGCTGCTGAGGACAGGGCATTGTCAAGACATATTAATGCTTGAGGCACCTTTACTTTCCCAGCAGGTCTTCTAGGCTCCTTCCATCTGGGTGAATCCCAGTATTTCCATGTGTCTGCATGCTTTTCTCTTGAGCAGAACCACCAGTAGATTTCCTGCAATATTTGACTCAGGTTTATGTCTTCTTGTCGCAGCTCTGGCTGAAAAAAAATCACACTAAAGTTTGATGAAGCTAAAACAAGATATGTATGATTGCTTAAACAGGTTTCAGGTCACCGAGAATTAGCAAAAACCAGTAATCAAGTGGGAATGTCTGGAGTTCACCTGCAGCCTAATAGATAACACATTTCAACTTGTAAACAATCTTATAACAAGGCTTAAATTAAAAACACTTTCATTCCTTTACTGCTTTTTTTTTTACTTTTTTTTTTCCTTTTCCACTTTATCATGCTCCCAGTTCCCTAAACTGATTATTTGCTTCTTTCAAGGTAGCCTCTGGAAAGGGGACAAGTCTAAAGACTTAAAAGACTAGTGAGATAGTAATCATTGGCTCACACTGTTTCCCTTCCAGCTACTGGCTGTAAGCAAGAACAACAACAACAACAAAATAAATGTACAAGACAGAGAGAAACAGAGCCTGAGGAGAGAACATTCATATTGTCATTTAGATGAACTATGCAGCTATCTCTCTTGACACACCTATTCCACCAACATGCTTCGTCCCAACCTGGTATTCATTTTCTGTCCTTCTTCATTACATTAGTGATCCTTTTCTCCTCTCCTGCTCTGACTACAGCCTGAACCACTTGTTTATTTTTTGGCTATATTAGCCAGGTTGTTTGTATTGCTGTCCCACGGGTGACCTAGCAGCTCAAACTAATAACACATATTTCTTTGTCAACATTTTTCTCTCCAAGCTTGTTGAAGACATTTTATATGTCCAAATTGCTGTGATGCATTTTGGGGATAATAACATAGAAGTGGAATTAATGCCTTTTGGACCTTTCCTTTCTAGCAGGATTGGACTGGCCTGGATAAATGCTTTTCTCACCAAACCTATTTTGGTTTTCTTTTGTTTCAAACCTCCTGAATTTCGTAATCTAGTTTTTTTTTTCCTCCAGACATCTTAATAGTATTTTAAATGTTTGTTTCACTCTGTTTGCTCTTGAAGAGCAGGATATGCAAGTTCTGGTTCTAACTAAAAATAGAATAGATTGAAACATTCTGATATCATAAAGGTGAGATTGGTTTCCTCTACATTGCAGAATGCCTGGGGCATTTATGTATCTGTAAAGTCTCTATCATAATAAGGTTTCCTGACTAGGAATCTGGTGTGTGTCTAAGATTCCTGACACATGATTGAGACAATGTTCATGATAAATTAATTTCAGAAAGAAGGTAGAATTATTTTTAGTCTCCTTCATTTATATTATCATTGTAGGAACATTATACCTTCAAATCTATGACCAAATTTGTTGAAAATGACCAGTCAAAGCAGATGGGCACATAAATGTCAGATGATCACAGGAACTTTCTGTGTCTTGACAAACAAAGTTAGAGAAGAACTGGCAAAGAATAGTTATTTCTTAACTATGCAGTAGTGCAGAGAAAGATGTGCTGTCAGAGCACATTGCAGGTAAGGCACAGCAACCCACATTCCTCAGTTAAACACAGACAATAATTTTTTTTTTGCAAGCAATATGTACAGGCCTTATGAAGTAGAGATAAAGCATTAGGAAACAGAGATAAAGTTTGATTCTCCTGTAAGACTCCATCCACATGCAGGAGCAAAACTTCCTGGTTTTACAAATGTTATGATATGAGAAGATAAAAAAAGCAATGGAAAGCAGTAAAATAAAATAAATTTGCCTTTTTTTTAGCACCTGGAGGATTTACACATGTTTTAATTTAATTCCACATCCTCACAGAAAGTTAGGTGCCCTAGGGTTTTCTTGGGAATTAGGGGCTTAAATCCTTGTGAAGTTTTGTGAGGGTGACTTACCCAAGGAGATGCAGATAATCTCTAAAGGGTTGAGATCTGAATGAGATAATATAGATGTCGCTCCATTGCCTTACCAGCTTAATTGTGTAAGGTAAGTTTGTTTTGACTGTGTTGTATCTCACCTGGCTGTGATTTCTGCTTTTGTTATGCTGCTGCTGGGCACAAGTACAGGTTTAATTTGGACTTAACATGCAGAAACAAGTTCTAGTTGTATGTTATGCAAAAATCCCCCAGAACAAAACAAAAAAAGTTTGAAGTTCAATTATAAACCATTGACATATGTAGTCTAACTTTAGGGTTATACAACATAGAAATTAAGCAGTGAAGTGAGGACCTGGTGCTGTAGAAAGGATGCTGGCTTGTTTTGCTGCAGATTACCACCAGTAGCTCAGGCTGCTTATTCAGCTCCTCTTCCAGGTGAGGTCTGTGTGAACATCTCACTTCAGGGGCTGTGCCTCACTGGCTATCAGCCAGAACACTGCAGTGTGGCTCCAGTCTGGAGCATCCCGAAAGTGGGATGAGCAATCTGCTTGTTGGCTTCACCCGGCCAGCAGTGTGGGTTCAGCTGGCTCCATGCATTGTCTCTGCACACTCAAACAGGCCCCCAAAGACAGGGTAGTTCCCTGAGGCTAGGGATATCATAAGAGGAAATGGCTATTTCCTCACAGAGACCGATCATGCAAAATTTATTGGGGTTGACAAAAAAGGGTGAAGACTCAGAAGGCACAAAGGCAGTGGAAAACCAGGCACATTCATATCATTAAAAATGGGCATACACTGGCTATAATAGAAATTGGATGAGAGTTTCTGACCTCCACAGGTCCCTTTAAATAGCTGAACAATGTATAAAAGACCCAACTTACTTTAAGACAGTATGGATCCCTTTTCAAAAGTACTCTGTCTAAACAACTTAGTAATTTCCTTTTTCTATCTGATAAACATGACTTACCTCAGAGGGAACATTGTGGGGGAAAATGAATGGATGACTGTGGGATGCTGAAAGAGCTATTAAATACTAGGTACCCAGAGGGATTTGGCTGTGAATATTGACAATAGCTCAATGTGTAGGAGGTAGGATGTCTTGTCTTCAGGCCCTCCTGAAGTTTATCCTACTGTATCCTTTCAAATTAGCCAGGTTCCAGCAATATGTTATATAATGTACATGAAACAGTGTGTAGTGAAGGGAAAAAGAAATAATAGTTATCACAATCAACAGCAGATTCATGTAGGTAAAATGAGCCACAGTATTTGAAATGTCAAAATTGTTAATAGCTTTGCATTTGTCTGCTTGTATTTATAATTGAAGCAACAAAGTGTGGAAGGTGTAGGTGACATGCTTTCACCAAAGTATCTACTGCAATAATTTCTTCATGATAAAAGCATTTAAAATATGTCTAAGAGATAAAAGAGCCTTTCTCATCAACTGAACCAAGTGTGAGGGTTAACTGTCTCCCCTCGTTCACGAGATATATATTTATATACAAAACCCCAAAGATAGCTTTGATGTACTCTAAGTTTTTTCAGGAGTCAGATTTTAACAGCTTGTGTGTATTCTGTCAGTCAAAACTCTTTTGAAATGTGTAAGGCAAACACAAAGCATTGACACTGGGTTTCAGGGATCTCTGCTGGAAGTTGGGGATCTTCCCTTCTCAGTCAGCAAGGCTGCTTCTTTGGGTGTGTGTCAAACAGGCAGAAGAGGAAAGGGGGGGAAAAAAACAAAAAAAAGGAAGTGGTTTCTCCAGTAAGGAAACAAGTATTCTAAACACGTGTAAAGTGATAGAGTTCTAACATGCACTGTGATCACAGCCCAACCTGCTCATCTACTCCACGGTGCTTACCATTCCTTCAGGTCCAGCAAATTTCCTATTCTAATCTGAAGGAATAGCTCAATGGTAGGGTAAATTTTCCTAATGTGCTGATTTTTGGTGACAGCTTGCACTGAGGGCACCAGCCATCTCTGACTGCACGCTCTAGAAAGTAGAAATAAAACCAAGTTATCTCACTTGAGCACTTATCCAACATGAAATTTTCATTTCATCAGGCACAGTGTTGGTGCCTTGAATTCTAAGCATTTGGCCTTCTGCTGCTATAAACTGCTATATGAGCTCTAAAGCAAAACCAGCGACCATTTTTCGTGTGTCAATGTTCCTCTTTATTCCCATACCAAGATAATTCTTGGCGAGGTTGCACCATAGGCTGTTTTGCCTGCAAGCTGCTGCTTCAGAGCTCTCTGCAGAGACTGCTCCAAAATCTGAACTTCAGCACTAGTTCTTGTTTATCTCATCAACAGGGAAGGAGGAGCTACGTGAAAAGAAGTTACACATTTTACTTTTTTTAACTTTCTTATATTTTGAGCAGTACTCAATATATCTGTGTGCTTATGTACAAGTATGCGAGGGTGAACACCTATTGGCTTGTGACTTGTATAAACTAGGCACATACTTAGTGATCATCCCTGTCAGAAAATTCCTTTTACAAGAGTAAATTGCTGTTTACCGCCCGACTGTTCTGGCCTCACACAAGAGAATCAAAATCTTTTTTTGTTTCTTTATTATTGCTGTTGTAACTGCAGGTTTGGTCATCTCTGAGGCATTGGGAATACATTATAGTCATCATTAAATTTATGGCTCTTGTGTTTAGAAAAAAGGAAGAAGTGGTCATACTACTTGGTCATACTACTGACAAGTTTATATCAACACCTGAGCATGTATAAGATAAGCTTAAGGTAAGATTAAGGTTATTTTTGCAGTTCCCTTCTAAGTATGCTTCCTCTTACTGGAATTTGATGTTTGTCTTAGTGACTCATCAATCATCAGACTTTAGATATTTTTCCAGTAATAAAATCAGGGAGTTAGTATGGATAGACTAAAAAAAATAGACAAATTGCCTCTCTCTTTCTTTCTCTTTGGTTTATATTTTTGAAAAAATTGGTGATTAAGTTGGTAATGCTTTTGAAATTCAATGGAATTTTAGGTTTTCTGAATAAATACTTAGAAACTATGACAATAAGGTAAAAAGAGGAACCTAAAATGATCCCTAAAGTCTTAAATTTAGCCTTTAGCCTTAAAGAACTTTCAACTGTGCAGTTGTAAATAATATTGGGTAATGTAATGTTTTTCCTCTTAATCAGAAAGTGCATTGAGGTATCTTAGTTGTACTCCATGTTTAGGGAATGATGATTGCATTTGCACTTAGTCACTTCATGCACCAATCAGGAAAATATTAAAGCAACCAAAGAAACATGCATTTTTTCTTCTCTCTGCAGCTGTAGAGGCAAGTCTGCCAAGAGCCTGAGCTCCACTGCCTTCCTTATGGCTTAGGATGGTTATGCAGCAGAAGTAAACTATATTCGCAACAGTAAATATGATTTATCTTGCTCTTGTAAGTCAAGAGAAGGAGGATTGCCACCTTTGCTTCATGTGCAAGGCTAGGTCGGTGGAAAAGCTTGGCACAGCTCTTATGTCTTTGAGCAGCAAAAGGAGATTTTACCTGCAGACTTGAGTCTAGAACGAGTTAGTGCAGAAAGGTGTCCTGTCCCCATTGCACCTGCACTGTACAGCTCCCTTTGGACAGCACGGGACTCACTGAACCAAAGGCTGTGACCTTCCTTGCAAACATGCTCAGAGGCAATGCTGAGGGGCCAACAGTTGAGTGATGAATATTCTTTCAGCTTTTCTTCGCAGCTCAGCTCTCCTTCTACATTGTCAGAGTCTCCAAAGCAATTTTTCATGCTGATCCTTTTTGAAAATGTCTGTGTGCTGGGGAAGACCTGTGGCTAGCTGCCCAGTGCTTCCTTCATCAGAGCTGCTGAGAATTCCTTTCTATTGCATTACCAACCAGAAAATTGTGGAGTTTTTTTGTTTTGTTTTTGTTGTTTCTGGGATTTTTTAAAATTAAATGTCGCTGCAGTGGCATTTCATGTATGCAGTCTTTCAGAGTTTACTATAGCTGGTGGAATGGCTAATTGATGAGCCAGCCTCCCTGTTATCAAACCAGAGCACAGCCTTACAAAGTGAGGTGTTGTTTCCTTTCCTGTCTCCATTGATTTGTGAATCCATACTCATCAGAAAGCGTGATTTTGTTCTTGTTTCTCACACCTCCCCTGAGCTGACTGTGACTGTTATTGCGTTTTGGATTTGGCTTCAGGTTCCAACTGAGATTTTATATCTTTGATACAGAGTGTGAATTAAAAAAAAAAAAAAAGGAGAAAAAAGTTGGTTTATGATGTCTGCCAGACTTGGGCTTTGAGGTGGCTTTCTAGACTGGTCTGCACATGTGGCTTTCCATTGCATCCTGATTTATGTCTTTTAACCCCACAGTAACCATTGCAATTGTGCACTTCATTTTGTGAGCATGGATTGAAAGGTGAGTGGATAGGAGTGTTCATCTGCTCTGTAACCAAGCCCAGGGAACAGCTCTTCTCTCACTGAGATGCATGCTGGGCTGTACCCGTGGCTCACCCAACCATAATATATCTTTTTGCTTACAGAAAATAAAGAGGAGTGAGGGAGAGATGGAGGAAAGATGAAATTCAGGAACAGAAATTTTGGGATTGCTTCCCACATAGCTTCCTCTGCTCGATGCCTCCATCTCTCTACAAATGTGAAAAATATTGTAGAAACAGTGAAACTCAGGTAAGCACCAGGCTTAAATCTTCCTCAGATGTGGAACTTGAAGAAGTCTCTACATTTGGGATGGTGAGTTGTTATGGGGGAAACTGAGGGTTGTACAGAATGGGGAATGATCAGATATAGGACCTTAGGAAAACCTTAAGGTTTATCTTTATTGGTAAAAAAACTTATATGTACATGGAAATCCTAGGCTCAATTCAGATCTCTTAGTATGTGATATAAAGAAGCCAGAATTTCCTGTCTAGTTTCTTGAGCTGACACAGGATCTTTACTATTCCAGTTTCCTTTAGTCTAAAATTGAAATAATCTATCTTCTAAGAGACAGCATGCTGATGATTTGTTTCATATCTCACTCTAAAAATGACATGTTATTATGAATCCATCCCTTCTTGCAGCGAGAGTGTGATGATAAGGAATCACTGTACCTTTAAAGCAAAGGCAAAATGTGAAATAACAGTTGCTTCTTTGGAATTGATGAGTTAACCTGGATTTTTTTTTTCCGTATCCCAGGCTATCCAGACTGAGGAATTCATAATAAATTGCTACCATCACATTTTTCTGAGGCTTGTTGTTACAGAACTCCTTCGAAAGGTTAATTGTCAAACTTTAGTTTAGGACTATATAATGTACTTCAAAACTCCATAACTTTACTGAAGTATTAACATAAATATGGTGGGTGATAAAAAGAGTTGTTTTTCATATTTTTTGAAAGGTTGTGCTCATATCATTATTCATGATTGAGTAAATAGGTTTTTATTCCAGGATACTAACAGCACTATAAATGCTCATTTTAAGGCTTAGACTCTCACCTGAGTCCCACTAAAGTAGATGGAAAGGTATATCTTAATATACATGTTCTTTGGATAATACTCTTTACCAGGCATGATTGCAATTCATCTTTCCTTGGTCTTTTCGGGCAGTATTTTCAAAACTCTCACTAAAGAATTAATTCTGAAAGCAGATGGTGTTTAAGCAAATGCTTATGTTCTCTTCCCCTCTGGTGAAGTAATGGAGGAATTGTACAAATTGCACTGATTGTTGCCTGCCCTGCCCCATACAAGACAGACCTTTTATTAAGGGAGAAGTGCTATGCCAGAGTTAGATAGACGTATTGCTGTTCCTATTTGTTTTCATTTTTCTCTAACATTGTGTATAGGCTTGTGTCTTCTAAACACAAGAACTTTGCTGGACAAAGCCACCTGCCGAATTTCATCTTATAGTGATTGCAACACAAATGTTTTTAAAAGTAATAATAAGGAGCACTGACTCTAAATATGCCCGGGAACAGATTGTTCAGAAAGGCTGTGAATGTTCCATCGCTGAGCATTTTGGAAGAAAGGGCAGAGAAACATCCATCACAAAGGAAGACACTTTATTGGCAAGGGACAGCAGAGTAAAAGTTGAGTTCCTTCCTAAAGGGGGATAATTTATTTTTTAAAAAATTATTCCAAAAATAGCTTGAGGCAAAATAACAGCAGGGTAATAACCAGAGCCATTATTTTCTTCAAGTTTATGCTATTTTTGATGATACTAATTCCAGAATTTGGGAAATATTTGATGGCAGCTGTTCCTGTGGAATAACATAGCATTGCAAAGGGTGAGTCCACAGTCTACTCCTAATAGCACTGAACAGGATCATCAGTCACTGTTCAGGGTGTCTGCTCTGCTGCTGCTCACCAGCTAGAAGGGAATTACGAAGGATATAGAGAGGAACCCATCAGGGAAAGTCACTCCTATCAGTTGCCAGGTTCTTTTATTAGGCTTTGCAGAAGACATGTTGTGTGTGTCTGAATCACATTGATGCACAGTACTGAATGTCCAGCAAGCAGGAACATCTGGGCACCTACAGCACTGCCAATCCCTCCAGCCGTGCAGCTGGGGCTGGATGGAGCCCCAGTTCCACCTTTTCCTCATGTTGTGTCCATCACAGCCAAGTTACCTCTGCCACAGGACTTGGTTGTGGCAGAGGAAGACCAGGCACAGTTGGGTTCCCTGAGAGAGAAGTCATCTTTGACTTGGCCATTCCTTTTTCTTGGGAGTTGCAAAAACCTGTCTGCTCCTTTGCTTTGACCAGACTGTAGGGTGCTCTAGATTATATCAAAAATCTATTAAGAATGTATTATATATACATATATGCATGTACAGTAATTTCACGAATATAAGCCACACCTTT
>VRYO01002782.1:19735951-19777246 GCA_009812075.1 Sialia sialis
GTGTGTATATATATATATATATATGTAGAGTAGGTTGGTGAGGATATATATACATATATATGTATGTGCACATATAAACCAATATTCTTGAGGAATGATTGATTATCTTGATTATATTTTGTTTTTCACAGTGGTATCTCAAAGTGATATGTTTGGTTTCAGATCCCTGGACCATCACCTGCTCTAACAGATATATGAAGTCCTTTTGTACTCTCCTTTTAGGCTGCAGTTTCTTTAACTTGATGATGTTGAGGAGCCTCTGGAGCCTCTGAATCCTGCACAACAGTCTGCTCTGGAAAAAAAAAAAATTCCTCCTGCAGAATCTTTCTTATTGCAATGTTTACTGAACCCTTGGCAGTGTTGGTGGGGGGGAAACAGAACCCCCAAATCATCTCTTCCCTGTCATTTTTAAATGGTCTCCTCCCCGAGTTTTTCCTTCACAACAGCTTGCAGCCTTTTGGGAGGATGGGGTGAACTAATAAAGGAAGATTTTTGCTCAACCATTTGGAGCTGAGGTGCTTCTCCATCCTGGGCACCAGCAGTGAGAGGAAACAGAGGTGATGTCTGTGCCAGGCAGCTCCTTCCTGACGCATGAGGATTTGTAGCAGACTCTTAAATCATACTATTGATGCCCCGTCAGTGTTTTGGTATGCAGGGTAGTTTGGGCCCCATCACTGCAGAGGTCTACAAGCATTTTGTTGGAGAAGAGTGCCTAAACAAATAGTTAAGATTGTCAAACAGGAAAAGGGCTGCTGTGTGGCAGGAAGGGATTGAGCTGCTCTTTCCATTGCTTTGGCAATAGGACAAGCTGTAATAGGCTTAAAGTGAGGCAAAGGCTATTTAATTTGGGCTTTGAGAAAGGAAGAGAAATGATCTCAAGCTAAGAAGAGGTAAATATAGACATTTCTGGCATGGGGGATTGGGGAAAAAATATGACCTTGTATGGCTGCTTTTTATGATTACTTGGAGGCCAACAGGTTTAGAAAAATAAGCAGTGACTGCAGCTACCTTGTACCTACACTGTGGGGAAAAAGCAAAAAGTGCCACAGCTGACTCCAGCACTTAATTGTATTTGCCTGTATACATTAGCTCATGGACCTTTAGTTGAAGGAAAAAAGCTTTAACATAAAACACTTGTTACTCATGTGGAAGCTGCAAAAGAGGCTTTTTTTGTTCTCTTTAATTCTGCCTGATGACAGAATGGGAGAGCAGGTGCTGAGGAAGAAGGAGATTTGACCGCAACCCACAATGGTATCTTGTCCCCTCTTCCAGACACTGCTAACTAGACATAACTGCAATAAATGAAGTTTTGTCAGTCTGCCAAATAGATATATGCATTTACATTACATGAGTTCAATTATTTAATGTTACCTCTGAATAATATCTTTAACTCATCGTGTTCCTACTCAAGAAGCAAGAAGCATAATGCATTGAAAAAAATACCAAAAAAACCCAAACCACCCCAAAATCTTGGGGGACACTAAAGCACCCACTTAAGGTGTTAAAGAAATAGAAAAATAGTTTTTCTCCCTGAACTCAGGAAAATGAAAGTCAATTAACATTGACATTTCCAGACTAAGCCATGCAAGCTTAATTCCTAAGGTCTGGATTAAAAATAAAATTGTAGGAGATTATACTATCCTTACAAACCTTTGCTTTGTAAGGTTACTGCTCCCACTATATTAGCTATGAAGAAAATCTGAAAGTTTTATATAACTTTTTTTCTTTTTCTTTTTTTCTTTCCCGCCCCCTACCCCCTGAGTAAATCAACTCGATGTGGAATTAATTCCTCTGAAACACAGAATATGTAAGCACTAGAAGTTTATGGTGAAAATTGCAGTGGATCCAAGCATGTGAAACTCTAGAAAAAGAGTCCTCCTATCTGTACTTCCTAGGATGCTTTCTAAGTCAGTGCTTACTGGTTCTCAGCTGATAGTATCAAACACTGTGATTTTCAAAGGAAGCTGAGAGATTTATGTGCTCAGCTTCCAAGGAAGGGGAAAACATAATCAGACCAAAGACCTAAAGCCAAGACAGCATCCCTGAGACTGAGCCATGTGCCATTTATCATGTAGGGACATGTGAAGGCAGCAGGGTGTGAGTGTGATCCCTGTGACAGCCAGAAGTGCAGCTGCAGTGTGAGAGCACCTATGAAGAATGAGAAACACTGGATGTTTCTGCATGGCAGGCTGGGGAGGGAGAACGTGTGTGCACACATCTCTGAGCTGTGACCAGCAGGTTTTCTAGCCAGAACCAAGGTGCATCTGCAGACACGACTTTTGCTCAGCCCACCAGAACCAATGAGTTATGTCTGGGATGTGCACAATGACTGGATTTCCTCTGACATTAACTTTTAGCCATAGCTGAAATCAGTAAATCAAGAATACCATCCAGTGAGGTATGTTGGCTTAGAGTTAACAGGTAAACACCTGAAAATTCACTTTCCCATAATCAACACTTTTTAATGTTCATTCAGCTAGAAGATAAAATAAAAACACAAGAGGAGGCATTTGTCTTCGACACAAAATCATACAAAAAGTCTTTTTTTATTAAATATACATTACTTACAGTTTAAGTCTTTCTTCTGTACAACAGTAACCATAGAAAACAAAAGAAGCTAAGGCTAAATTTTTTCAATCCCTTAACAGGGTATTAAGACATGTTACATTGTCTACAAAACTGACTTTGACTGAGGCAACGTCCTGTGGAATTCTCTTTAGAAAACCAGATAGTGAAAGGGGAATAATCTAAATCTCCATTTTGCTTTTTACTGTAACTGAGAGACTCTTGCATTACCCTTGGATGAACTACTAAAAAGTTATTTTTCTTTTTTTTTTTTTCCTTTTTTGCTTTGCTAGTAAAATGAACAGAGCTCTGAGACATTTATTTAATACAATCTGAGTAGAATAAAGTAAAGTGAATGATGAAGGGCTCACCTGTAGAAAGAACCAATCTTTTATTATTAAAAATACTTAATCTCAGCTGGTTTGTTGCCCTGTTTTTTTTTTTTTTTTCTTTTTAGGGCGCTTTTATCCGTTAAATTCCCATACAATACTTCTAGTGTTAGTGGGTGGGCTCCTGAGTTAGTTGACAAGACACCACCCACAGACCAAGCTTCCCCAAACACAAATTTTTGGAAACTCTTGAAAGTGACTTAAGCCATATCATGGGCTTTGTGGAGCTGAAGTTCATTGCCTTATCCCAAATTTTATCCATAGTTCTGCTAGAAAACAACAAAATTTCAGCGAATTTAACTTTTACTCACAGCAGCAAGGGGAGACAAACATAAGGTCCTGACTTGTATCCATGTTTGTCAGCCCCAGTTTGCAGAAGATCGTCAAAGCAAGAGCAATATGAGGCTAAATTCATCTGTGATGTATCTACATTGACCTAAACAGGATTAAAACCAGGTCTGAAGCTGTCTCTGTCTCTTTCACAGAGGGGGTTTCAAAGCAGGTCAGGTACAACAATGTTAAACTTCTCACTATCATTTAGATATAATAGCCTGTGTTACACATTTCATTTGCAAAAAATCACAGAGTAGAAATTTTTATAACTGGATGTCTGAATAAAAGAATGTACCTGTTTGCTGTCCTAAGCTCCTGAAATTTCAATTCCACTGTGTTGTGAATGGAAAGTGAGGCTGTGACTGGCTGTATCTAAGCTTTACCTAAGAAACAATCCTTCTTCTTTCTTGAAAATCTGGGTGCTGTATTGGCAGCAATGACAAAACACATCAGAAAAGGTTGTGTCTAAAGGACACAAGAAGGAGCTGTAAGGGGCATGCAAAAATGAGTAAATAATTTTCCATGCACAATTTATTCCAAAGGGACTCTATTTAGGGCCCGTGGGATTGAAATTTGTGAAGAGAGTTCTGACTAGCATATCAAAAATAAGTGGTGTTGCAATGTGAACAGCAGTCAGAGTTTAGAAAAAACTACTGCCACAAGCATCCTGAACAAAGGAGTGGAAAGTCTCTAAGCAAACACCATTCTTTGGATCACCTGTTGCACCCAACGTTTGATTATGTTATGGTTGTTTGAGGGAAACCATCCCCAGTTCTCCTTTGGGTTATCCAGGAGAGTTCCAGTGATCTAACTGGGGAGATTCAGATCTGCTATCAGCCAGAGCTTTGAAGTCCTCTCCCACTTTTGAAACACATCTCTGATACTTTACAGATCACCAGAATAAATAAGACTATATTTTGGCAGCAATTAGTTCCATGGCAAAAACCAACCACTGAAAAATACCTGAAAGCCTCATATCCACCTCAGGTTACCATGCATGGCTTCAAACAGAGGCCAAGAGCTTTTGCCTCCTCTACTGTCCTATCACAATGGTAGTTTAGGTGTTAATGTCCTCTTTTCCTCTCAGAGGTCATCATCTCTAGATAACTGCATTTCCATGATCCAGTGCAGTCTCCCTTGAGCACCCAGATGATATTTTGGTTTCTGGGACTGCCAGGAGAAAAATCATAATCTTAATCTTAATTGTGAAACAACCTCCTCTGACTCCTACCAGCAATTAGATAGCTCCACATGTTAAAGAAAAAGGAGAGAAGAAGAAAACAGAGGTGAAGTAGATATGGAGTGACACAGTCAACACAAACTGTTGCCTTAATCCTTCCTTAGCTCGGCTTGTAGACTCAGAACATTACAAACAACAAACAATGAGCTCACAAATTTCAAGAGATCACCAGAAAGTGTGCTTTTTTTCCAACTTTTGTTTTTATCAGAGTAACTTAGTGCAAAAGATCACAAAAATAAGTATCAATACACTGAAACAGTCAAACTCTCTAGATGCATGTCTTGAAAAAAACAATCAGAGAAAAAAGCTACTTCAGACCCAAAAGAAGAATGTGTTTAGAAGTTTCATGTACAAAAGTAGCAGGGAGGATGGGGCCACCCACACTGAAAGAGGACACGAAGAACTTTCCACTGGGAAAGAAAATGCAGCAAACTGCAGAACCCAAGGGAACGAATCATGCTTTGAAGCTGTGATAGCAACCTGTGAAGAAAGCCCCCAAAACCTTCAAAGGCATGGTGCAACTCTGACTGTAGTCAAGCAAGAGGCCCCCCACCAACCTTTAAAACCTGTGGATAAGCCCTTGGTTTGGCAGGGGTGTAGCTATAGCACTTGGCGTGTTTGATAAGTAGGCATTTAAAAAAAAAAAACCAGCATGAAAGCTTTGAAATAGCACCCAGAAGGTCTCAAACTTTGCTCAGGTCTTTTACAAAGTGCCGCTTTCTGAAAAATAAAATAGAAAATAAACTCCTTCATGTCTGTGAAAAAACTAGTAGTGCAGAAGAATATTTGAAACTGGTCTTGTTTAGGGTAAACTTTGTGTAGGTGAGAGCAATAGACAGCAATGGCATGAGGTGGTGGACCACAAAGAGGTCAAGCTCTGCCTCCTCTACACTACTCGAATTTGAAGTAGAAGATGTATGTTAACTGATAGGCTTCCTTACAGAAGGAAGGTTAAGTTTATTCTGAAGATGGGATTTATTTTTTCAGGGATTCATCTCATGGAGAACTTAGGTTCTGGGGAACCAGAACCCCTTAGGGATGGGAACTTATAATAATTAGAACAGCCAAGAAGTATGAGACATAGCTACTTGGGGCTAACAGATGCCAGGATGTGACAGACAGGAGACTTACATCCTTCCTGGAGCTGCAAAGATGCTCTGGTATCATTTCAAATGGCACCAGGCATGTAGAAAGGCATCTGGGGAGGATGACTTAGCTTTAGATTCAGAAATATGTGGATTTGGCTTCATGTGTGCTATCTGCCAAAGCTTCCATGTGAGGCAAAAAATGGATGTTGGATCTAGAACAGGCTGAAAGGAGAATTATCTTTTTCCCCACCAATTACTGATCGGACTGTCACTGGCTCAAAGCACTACTTTGAAACTCGAGTCTCATGTATTGGACTACAAGGAGATGTGCACATTTACTAGGCAGATATGTTTAGAGTAATTTTAGATGCAATGTGTCCTTCCTTGACCCCAGCTGTCACCTCAGTTAAAAAAAAAAAGTCACTTGTAATACCTGTGAAGGTGTGTCTATTGATCTTTAAAACTATGGCAAAATTCTGATTCATAGGCAGATTCTGCTAAAAGTAACTTATCTATTGCCAGGAGCCTACCCTATCTCTATAATCAATGGAGGGAAAGAGGCATCTCCAGTGATTCATTTAATCTTACAGGATGTTTGAGACATTTGCCCTGACCTTAGCAACCACAGGGCTGGACAGGACTAGGTGACAATTGTAAAACAGGCAGTCAGTAAAACAAAATGCAAAATGAAACAAATCCAAAAGACTCAGGTAAGAGCAATATCCAAGTGCTTTGTCAGCCTCAATCTTATCTTCAGCAAAATCAATAACTGACTTCATTAGGAAAAAATTCATAACCCTTCAGCATAGTGAAACAATATGATATATTGATTGCTCCTCACCCAATATGTGAAATTGTGATCAGCTAAATTCTAATATAGTCAAAGATCTCATTAAAATAAGGGTTTGGATTACACTGTAAAAATTGAGTTATTGATAAATAGGATGACTTAAGTCTAGCTAGATCAGGTTAAAATAAGGATGAGAAAAAGCATCTTCTTTTCGTAATCTGGTTATATTTTTAACTTAAATATCAGGGGCATCTCATGACTGAACACACTTTGATAACTGCACAGCTCTATATGTCTCATTTTTCCAGTCCTCGTTACCGTGGTGGGAATACTGGCTTAGCCCATATGAGTTAAATTATGTTTTTTTTGCCTTTTTCACTGCAGATCATTAGAGCCATGGCAAGAACGAGAAAAAATTAAAAGTGTGTACATGTTAAAAACTGACCCAAAACATTCACGCTGTCTTGTCTCTAGTAAGTGAATAAGGACAGATGAATAACTAACTGCCAGTTATGTAGGTAACTTACTTAGGACCAAAGTTCTATTTCCAAAAGAGAAATGGGACTCGATTTTCAAAGGTATTTAAATGTCTTGTAGTATATTAGAAGATTCCAAAGCAAGGCAGACACAGAAATAAATTTGAGTTAAATGCTCATTTTGTTTGGTCACTTAAGCATTGATCCACATCCTCAAGAAACTAAATTTCTTGTTAAGCCTATCCTTCATCCAGGTGGCAGCCAAATTAGTTGGAGTTAGCTTTCTGGCATCCAGATTTCCTTAGTTTTCTACAGCCAGACACTGGAATTCACAGAGTCCTTCTGGGCATCCAGCTCAGTCTGCATGACTAAATACCTTTATAAGCATGGCTATTACTGGTCAAATCTTTTTTGGAAAACAGGAATTTGCAGTGCTTAAATTCATATCTAAGATTCTTCATAATTTCACAGTCTAAAAATCCCTGCCTAGCAATAATAATTTTCAGAGGTTACATATCATATCATATCATATCATATCATATCATATCATATCATATCATCAAGAGAAAAAAAAAGAGACAGTATCTTTCTACTGGTCCCTTATTTTTTATTATCAAACTCATCTTGGGGAAAGAAGAAAACCCAGCCAATGCCTCCAAATTACTCTTTGACAGTCTCAGGTTTTCCGTTTAAAAGAAATCTGAAAATTTTTGTGCAAAAAGGATTATCCCCTGGCTTCACTGAAAAATATTATCCAGAATGACAGCTAAAAGAAAAAGGGAAACACCCACTTTAAAAAGAAACATTATCAAAATTTGCAGAAATGGTTTTAAATTGATGGGAAAAAAGTTCTAATTTGAATGAAGAAAATGAATTTTAGCTCAGCAGATTTTTTTCAAAGCTGTTGTTTTCTCTTTTATTAAAAAAAAAAAGCCTTTCACTGCTACTGAAGGAAATCCAATTATGCCCTCACTAAAGAAAGCATTAGAACAAAAGAACTTAAAAAACAAAAAGGAGTTAATATTTAGAGTACTTCATTTAGTATATTTTAGCTATCTTATAATAAGAATAATTTTGACATCCTGATTTGGAAGTGTTCATTTGTTCAGCCCTGTAGCATAAAAATCTTCCCATCTCAGTACATCCACAGGTATAGATGCATTCTCTGTACACTCATGCACACAGTCATGTGAAATTCTTTCTTTTACAGACATGCCCCAACCTAGCTAAATTTTCAGATTTTTGCCTTCCTATTCCATTCTTCAGGCAGCCAATTAGACACATTAGCACATCAGAGGTGTCTCATGCAGAGGCCATTTCAGAAAAGATGACTCAGACATGGGTAGAGGTGCCCATGAATTCTCCTATTCCTCCCTTCTGCCACTCCAAACAAAGCAGCTTGATCTGCAGGAAGGAAAGAGGAAAGATAATTGCTTTGCCAGGATTTTACCACCAAAGACAAAGCAATGTAAAGAGAATCCAGCTGCTGAGTCCATCAATCCAACACTCACCCCACAGAAACACTGTCAGGTAATTGTGTCACTCAAAGAAGCAGTGTGTGGTGAAATGGCTGCAGCTGACCCTGGCTGAGGAAGAATAGCACCAAACTAATTTCAATGTTGATAGCTTTATAAAACATCTCAGTGAAGAGTTCTGGTTATAGGGCTGGCCTCATATTCCTCTTCAAGTAAGAATGATGTCATTCCAAGACTGCTTTCTCTTCCTGAACGCTCCAAAAGAAGTGGTAAAGAATCACCATATCCAAACAGTCCTTTAGTTATTTATTCTTCCTTGTCTGCTCTCTCCTCCCAATAAAAAAATCAAACAAAAATTTGAACAAATAAACACCTACATACCCTTCCAATGGACTGCCTAGAAAAACAACACCTGTTGCATGTGTAAGCTCATGTCCAGTTTGCTGTGGATTATAACCTCATACTGGGATTCTTTAATTTTTAATCTATGTAAAAAGGACCACCCCAGGATGACTGCACAGGGTGTAGGGTAAAGAAGGAGATTTAGCTGCACAATCAATTGTCCTGAATTAATTCTTACTAAGGGCACTGCAATGAATAAGACTTTTTTACCCCTTAAATTTAGTTTAATTCTACCACCAGCAAATTCTACATACTTTTCAGAAGCCCTGCAAAGGCAAATATCACACAGACACAACAGGATGTTCAAAACCTCACTGGCTGGAACTCCTTAATCTCTTACTTTTTTTGTGATTGAAAAGGAGGTTTTTCATCCTCACACTGTAACCATGCAGCATAAGTAAAAGGGGCAGAACTTGATTCTTCAGTAGTGTTCCCAATCAGGAAAGGACAGAAGATGTGGAAAAGAAGGACTGAAGATTAATTTGAAGTAGAATGTTTGGGATCTCTTTGTTTCCCTAATTTTCTTCCTTGTAAAGAGAGTTTATCAAATACTGCTCTTTTTAGACATGACATCAGACCTCTCTCTATTTAGCTTCGGAAGTTATTCCAATTTCTACAAATAGGAAATACCAATCAATTTTTCATGCAGTTTTGGGAGATTTTTTGAGTAGTAGGATTTTTCTTTTTTTCTTTTTTTAGAAAAGCTGGCAGAAGGTATGAGTCATATTTAAGATTAAACTATTTTGGGTTTTGTTTTTTTTTTCCTCATGTATGTTCGTTTTCTTTTCCACAGTGGCAACAGCGTTTAACCTCAGCATGTGATAATCCTCCATGTGGCATGAACAGGCATATGCTCATTTCTAACATTTCAGACAAATATAGAGCACCTAAGTCCTAGCAGCTTCCTAAACCCCTTGGAGATTCAAGCTACTATTTTCCATGCTTCAGCTAGGGTTATACTAGTGTATGTTGGATCTACATAGCCAGCCTTATGAGATGGAGGTGAAAGAAGTGCATGGGAATGATATTTATTGTTGATACATATATTGTTGGAAAAGTATTGAGAAGCCTAAAAGTTACAGTAAAAGGACAGGAGTTTGGGGGAAGGAGCTTAATGAGGACAGTTTTATTTTCTTTTATGTCATACCAGCTTTTCAACTGGTACAAATTGATTTAACACAATAAATTTAATTTCTTTAAACCAATAAACAATATATCAATTACTGACACTTGAGAATTTGGCTGGTTCTTTATGATTGTTGTAAATGAGCCCATGAAATAAATCAGATGTTCTGATCTCATTCTTTCCCTCTATCCTGTCCCAGTATCTGCAGAGCTATGTGTTCAACTAATTTACCTGTACTTTACACAGTCCAGCTCTAGTGTAAAAGCAATTACTTAAGTAGCTCCAGAGGAAAAAAAAAAGACAAACAAGAAAAAAAGCAAGTAAATGTAGGGCCTTTGAAACATCCAACTGACAGCAGAAACCAGGTGGGCACGTGGATCTTGTTTTGTGTAGGATGGGACAACAGGTCTCTTGAGCTGCAGAAGTAAACTGTGATTGCCAGGTTTTGTGCAGAGAGTGAGGCACTGTGATTGTTCTCAGTGTTTGCTGTGCAGGGCGGTCTTTTCCAAATGAAAATAAAGCTAGTAAAAAATGAGTGCAAAAAAAAAAAATCAAAGAGAAAAAAGGGAGGGAGAAGGGGTTAAAGAAAAGGAGGTTAGGGGAGGAAGAGTAAGAGGAAATTGTACTGTTCATCAGATAAAATATTCCCGTTTGCACTCGCTCACTGTGTTTTGCAAGTCAATGTCAGCTTTAAAGGAGCTCTCAAGGTTTTCTGGGTATTCCTTCTCCTTTTTCTGGCTATTTCGATGTGCTTGTTTGTGTTGATAGAGGAATCTGCTCATTATGGCAATGATGCAAAAGATGATGAATATCACAACTGCTATTACACCTGTAAAGGGATAAAAAGGAAGGATAGAAAGAGTTAAAATCAAAACAAAGGGCTCAGTTACCTCAAAAATGTGTTACTAATGCACAGCAGCTAGTTGGTATGATAGATCAGTTCATCTTAGTCCATTCACAACTATACACTTCTATAAAACCCTCCCTGGTAGTTTTTATTTCTATTTTGTCACCTTAAGAACACTAAGAATGGAGCATGTATTGATATAATTGATCTAATTTCTGTAAAGTTATGCTTCCACTGGAAATAAAGTTAGCTCAGTGTGTTTGCTTTTAAAACACTAGATCTCTATGCTCATACAAATTCCTGCTCTGTCATATTTTCTTCTATGCTATCTCTGGGAATCTTGCATGAGTCTTGTACACTTTGGTTTATAGCTTCTGGACATTATCAAAGGCAGCTCACTACAGGGCATGCTGTAAAATAAACAGAGATAAATTGTCTTCTAGGCTGTTACAGGAAAATTAAACCTTACATGAAATTATGAGGACAATGTTCCCCAGTATATAAATACTTCCATATAACCAGGTGAGTTCCACTACACCACCAGATTACAAAGAGAGAGCTCAGGAAATATGAGATATGTGAATACTCTGTAAAGTATTCATCAGGGTGGTGTGTAAAAAATTGTTACTTAGCTGGGTCTTAGAACACAGACTCTCATGGAATCAGAAAACACCTGGAACGTCTGGAGATCATCTTGTCCAGATCCCTGCTCAAGCAGGCAGATAGAATTTAGTTTTATTTTAGAAAACTCAGGTTCCTGATGATCCCTGTGCAATCTCAGTAATCCATAATGCAGTTGCCTACCTAGATAGCTTGACACAGATATGTGCTAATAAACAGAGCAGATACTAGACCTGCATCAGATTACCAAAAAAAGCCCAGGACTAGATTTCATGGAGCCCAGACTTAAAGTTTCCTAGATTTTTGCTAGACAGAATTATTCTTTGACTGAAGTCTTTAGAAATGAAGTTACCTCCAATCACAGCTGAATCACTTCTGACTGCATTGGTGAGAGGTTCTCTTTCATCTGTCTTCCCAAAAGGATCTGCAGTTGGTTAAACAAAAGAGAACTTATTTTCTGTATCAACTGTTCATTTTCTCTGTGGCTTAGCCAGAAGTGTCCTCTTACTCTCATGAATTCTAATATGTTTTCAAAAGATGTGATTTGGGGGATTGGAGAACTGAACCAGAAGGGTCTGAAAAATAAAGTGAGTTTGCAGAACAATTTTCTTCTACAGCTTCAGGAGCAAATTCTATTAAGGGTATATTTAAAAGAAAACAGAAAGTTTCCCACTAACAGCTGAAAGTCATGTTTCAGTTCACCAGAAGAATCAGAGAGACATTTCAACTGATCAGCCTGTTGGGAGCTTTTTTAAGTCAGAGATGTAATATTATCTTTTTTTGTTGTTACCTAAGTAATAATATCAGAAAGAGGCCAAAAGAAAGGGGGGTAGGCAGATTTGGACTCGACCTATACTTGCAGATGAGATATACACCTTGAATTCAATCCCAAGAAGAGAAGCAGTCTCTGCTTGGGACAGCTTCTTGGAAGGCATGATTTTTAGCTCGGTTACAGAAATGCAGTGGTCACATTGGATCCAAAACAGAGAGGGATCAGAAGTCAACTCATATTAAACACTCCTTGATGTTTGAGCTCTCTTGTACTCTGTCTCTAAATGACTGTTGTAGAAACACTGAAACAGCATGTCAGCTATTTGACTCAAATTCAGATCCAAATCTGAAAGGTCAAGGCCTTCCTGATATCAGTGGAGTTACAGCAGTGGACTTACTTTTTAGTCCAGCATGTTTCAGAAGATGCCATGTTTTCTACTGCTAGCTGAATCCAGCTTTCTTGCACCTTCACATTTTTCTTTTCTCTTCAGCTTACCCTTTCCTTTGAAGGGATTCATATTTGTGTTTCTGTCCTTTGCAAGCCTCCAGGCTATCATACAGAGAATGTGCATAGGGAGAGAGTCAGGGATCACTGTCTCTGCTGTGTATTATGTAATGCTCTGCTACCTCATCTTTCTGATGCAAGAGGTGAAAGCCTCACTGAGAAATTCGGTGTTGCAAGGTTTATTGTAATTGAACATCCCCACCTTAGTAATAGATTCAGCCCCATTTTGGCATGCCATTGCTGAGGATAGTGTTTTTTATTGAAACAAATGAATCAAAATGATGGTGCGTTAGGACTATTTAGGTTCCTAAAGGGGACACTTTTTCCTTATTATCTACGTCACTGATACCAGCCCCAAAGAGGTGCAAAGACATGAGCTTCAAAGAGGTTTTGATGTTTTAAAAAATGCAGCTCTTCTTGCAAGTTTTAGGGCTGGAAGGGTTTCTGTTCAATCTCACCCAAACTGAAAAGATGCAGTCCCTTGACTGAGCTACAGACAAAAGGGATTTTGGGCCCAACTGAACACCTCCAACCACCACAGGAATGGAAATCACGAACCACAGATTTGAACCCTCAGCTTGAAACCTATTGATGAGTTACTGTGCGCACAGGTTATCGTGTGCAGAGTGACATTCCCAAAAAACAGTCATGGCAATGCTTCAACTCATCTGCTACATTTGTGGGACTGGAATAGGAATAAAAACATATCTTTACACACAAATATAGAATGCATCATAGAAAAGCTTCAGCTGTAAAGGAAATATGGGGATTATTTAACCTAATTTCAGGCCTCTGATCATAATCTCAAAGCAGGGCCAAATTAAACACTAGATCACAGTTAGTAATAATTTTGTACATCATCAGTACATTCATCTCACTTTGTTTTTCAGTATATACTAAGTTAGTTATATATATCAAAACTAGTAATTTAGTGGGGTTTTGTGGTTTTTTAAATTTAGTCAAAGAGGAAAAGAACCTACAATTATTTTAAACCCTCAGATGGCTGTCAAAGATTGATAGCGTGACTCGCTTTTTTTTCCACAAACTAGAAGAGGAGAGCAATCATGATTTCAGACAAAAGATGAGTTAACTTCTGGGATAATGGAAGTTTGGAGAGATATTTTTTACCCCATCCCTCAGCTGAAGCCAGTGAATTCAGTGACAATTAAAAATTTACGTCTGTTCTACAAGAGCTCTCCTGTACTGGAGAAAAAATTGCAACTGGTGACATTGCATTGCACTAGTCAAAAAGAGTAATGAAAAATTACTAACTATGTATGAAAAAAGTGTGAAATTAAATTTCTATATTAAAAATTGTACAAGACGTTATTTGTGCCTGAAAGGTTATCTAAGATTTGACACCAAATGCAACCATCACTCTACTATTTGTTGGTAACCAGAATTTAAGCACTGAGAAGAAACCAGAATGGTGGCTGTTGGCCACATGCCCCAAAAATTATATTTTGCCTGAGAAATAAAATCAGGATACAAGGAGAGGATGGCTTGTTACAGTGCAGCAGATGGCCTGTAATAGCAGAGCCATCTCCAGTGGGAACACAACAAACTCTGAAGCCAAGGAATACCAATACTGGGTCTCATCTAAGACCTTAACAGAACATCCTCCTCCTCCTTTTGGATAAAACTGATGGCATTACAGTCTGATTCACTGGGGTTGGAAGCCCTGCTGAGGTCACAAGGCTACCTAGAAATCATCTAGTCCAAACCCCTACTCAAATCCAAGTCTATTAGAGCAAGTTTTTCAGAGCTGTATCCATTCGGGTTTTGAATATATCCAAGGATGAAGACTTTACAACCTCTCTGATCCTCATGCCACTCTTCTCACCAGGTCTGTATCCTGTGGGATTCTTCCAAGCAGGTCCGTGAGAAGTCAAAGGTTGCAGTCATGCATTTCTGCTGTTTTCCCTTCTGAGGATCCTCAACTTCACCACTTCAGTTGCTACAGCCAAGGCTGTCCTGGCATGTCCCTAGCCAGTCAGAGCTTGTTTGGAAATACCAGGTCCAGCACAGTTAGCACACTGAGATGGAGCTTCACTGGTTAAGGTGCCTTTCAGAAGCAAATCTTTTCTCTGTAGTTCCAGACTTATGAAAGCATTTGACATTTTTACTTTAAATGTTTGAAGACCTGCTCTCTGCTGAAGAAGGTAGGCAGTTCAAGACTCTAGCATTCACACAGCTGAATCTCCTCTGTAATTTTGGCAGCATTTTTACATTAAGAAAAAAATATGATAGGAAAAGTCTCTTATCTTTATACCATCAATATAGAGTTCAAAATAACAAAACCTTTACATGTGCCTCAGCGAGGGAGAAGATGATCTGCAGATCTTTGTTAGATATCAAAACCACAGTAAGTCACCTCTCATTTTGTGTTTCCTAATCAGAAAAAGTGTGTTCAGATAACTGTGTGAATGGATTTTATTCCATATCTGTCTGCGAGGAAACTTTTTTGAACACAAGTATTCCTTTCTGAAGGAAACAGCTTCAATTGTTTTCAAGTTACAAATATAGAAAGCTTTTTTCACACACTTAGAGAGTTTTCCTAGTGGGCTTTTTGGTTGTTTCTGCACATTAGAGTATCGACACAGACATGTACAGCCTCCTTTGAAGTTCTATTTTTCTTCTCAGACACTCAATAATGAGAAATTGGGAAGTGATGAATTGAGATATGAGCACTAAATTTGAAAGTTAATCCTTGCCTCTGTTTTCTTTTTATTTCTTAAAATGTGTCCTTTCCATGTAGAAATGTAATGCTCAAGTACATCTATAGAAATTATAATTTGTTACAAATTGGAAATTTTTTGAAACAAGAATCAGCCGCCCATTGCTTTTACTTTAGCACATAAAGACATGAAGTCTTCAGAACTCACTTGTTCTAAAGATCTTATTCAGGCTTTAATCAAATCCAGTGTGAATAGTGAGACTGGAATGTGAGATAATACATCACATTGAGAGGAAATCATATTTTAGAGCACAGAGTGGCAAGACAGGCATGAGATTTTATAATAATTCTACATTTCTGATGCAACAGTGCTTAACCTTAACAATAGACTGCAACTGATTGTATGCTTTAAATATTTAAGTTCAAATGCTGCACTCTGTTCTGTGTTCTGCCCTGAAATTCTGAGCCTCAGGTTTTACTGCTTTCTAAACTCCTTAGAAAAATTAGATCATTGAGGTGACAGATCACAGGGCAAAGAGTTCATATTTTCAGTGTCATTGCCCATCCAGGACTCACAAGACACATTTGTCTGTGCATCAGAGCAGACACCTCAGACAACTGGAGGCAGTGGGAAGGGAGTGGGGGGCTGGGGAGGAGCACATGCACACTGGCAGCCCTCTCCAGAGTAATCAGCAGCCTTCTTCCCCATGCAGAATGCTAATAGCATCATTTGTTTTCTGCTGAATATCTTAGGCAGAAGCTGCAGGAAATGGGGATTTGATGCAAGTACAAATGTGAAAGGAATTGTATCATGATCTAAACCAGAGTTTTATTAGTTATCAAAAAGGAGAAAGTAGCTTTATAGGTCAAGGGGCAAAAAAAAAAAGCCTTTCATTTGTACTCTTCTCTGGTCATTAAGAATTCTGCCACATCCACTAAAGAAGCAACGTGATTGTCCCTGTTCATGGTGACAACACTTCCAGCTGCTCTCAGTTTCTTTCTCTGCATACAAATTCAAATATGCAAAATACATCAGATTCCCAGAGGACAGCTTCAGGATTGAGAAGATACACAAATGATTGCGATCATCTTGCTGGTACTGCTCAAGTAGTGCTACCTCTCTTTAGTCAAACAGAATGAAGTACAAGAATCCAGTGAAGTCACACATATCAAGGGGTTCGTACAAGAGTTTTTGTTCATTTCTGTTAGGGTGAGAACAAATTTGAATTGCTTTTTGTATGACTTCTATTGCTTTATCACCACTGGGATACAGAATCTGTGTAACATTTATGTTCTCCTTTGAGAACGGCATCACTGGAATTATCTGCAGTGGATAGGAATGACAAATCAGGTGCATAACCAAACATTCAAAGCTTTTCCACTACAGCTTTGGGATTTTTTTTGTCTGTTCTGGCAGGCATGTTTTAGGTGATTCAGGAACTTAGTCTGAAAACATTGTTTCAGAACAATGACTTTTAAAGGGGCTTTGTGGAGTCCTGATGCCCATCCTCAGCGCTCCTGACTCTGAGAGAAAAGGCAATTTCCAGTTCCATTATTCATACTGCCACAATCACAGCACAGCAGAAAGGAAGGAAACCTCGCTGTACAGTGCCCTTTAACCTCCCCAGTCCCCTCCCTGCAGGACACACCTGACGAGGAATATATTGTGGTTGCTGTGTTCACATCAGCTTCCATCACGGATGCACAGTTGGATTGTGTCAAGGAGCCTCTGACAGTGACGGGCGCAATGCTGGGGTGGCGCAGGGCAGCCTTCAGGGGAGCGATGTGGTTGTACTGCACAGAGGACAGGCAGCCAGTGAAGCCATAGGCATTTGCCTTGGAGACTTCAGGGTCCAGGGACAAACTGTCTGCAGTACAACAGAAAAACACTCTGGCAATTGATGGGTTTAGGAAGTTATTAAGAAAATTAATCCTCTTTTGCCTCACCCACTCCCTTTACATAATAATCCAATTTCAACTGTTCAGGTTCTCCTTTAACAGCTACAAGTTCTCCTTTGCCTGATCCATGAGATTCCCAAAGTCCTTTTTCTATAATGCTACTTACCTTGAATTGTCTTGCAAATAAAAGCCTGCACTGCACTTTTTTCCTCATCCATTTTCTCTACTAATGGATAATATCGAGCACATCATATCTACTAACCATGACAGTAACAATAACAACAAAAACAGCAGCAGTAATAATACTAGCAATAGTAAGTAAAATAGCAACACTAAATACCACAGAATTCTGGGGTTGAGACTATTTAAATTTTTTTTTTTTGTCATCTGCTAACAGCATCAGTTGCACATACCATACCTTCAAGGCATTCAGCCTCCTCCACTCTTTGGATGAAAGACTCTGCTCTCTATTTTGTTATAAAATGCTTTATGTGGCCTGTCACTGAATGACTTGCTACCTCAGCTTCCCATTCTTCTTCAAGAGTTTACTATTCAATTTTTCTGAAGCACCTATTCAGGTGCTACTACTTTTTTACTATCAGAATTCCTAGGAATCTTCCTAGTTATGAGTCAGGCTCTCACTCTACTAGTACCATTTCACTAATAAAACAAAGAAAGAAACTAAACCTCTTCTTATCTAAATCAAAATTAATACAAATATCTCTGAGTTACTTTCCAGCCCGTAGATAAAATAGCACAAATAACTTATCCTTTTGTATGTGTTCGGTTACATTTCACTAAGAGAAAGTAAATCAAAGGCAAGATTTTTTTATATAATCATAGAATGGTTTGGTTTGGAAGTGACCTAAAAGATCATCTCATTCCAACCCCCTGCCATGGACAGGGACACCTCTTACTAGACCTGGATGCTCAGAGTCCCATCCAGGCTGGCCTTGAACACTTCCAGGGATGAGAATCCATAACTTCTTTGCTTCACCAAATGCTCCACCTTCACAGTAAAAAATTTAGTTCCAAAAGTTTTAATATCAAAGATTGTCTGGGAAAGTCAGGGAAGGACAGTGAAGCCATTTTCTATTTTCTCCAAACTCACACTATTTACTTTCCAGAAACTGAAATTCATGCTCCTCAGAGGTCTCAAACATGATGTGCTTTATATCTAGGTCAATCAAACAAGAAAAAAGTCTACAGATGCGCACAGATACAGTATCAAAACTTATTCAAAGTCTTAAAAAAATACCTGCACACAGAAAAAAACCCCAACCTTCTAGCATCTAGAAAGTTTAGGGAATACTTTCAATGGCACTGGGAAATAAGGGTTCCTAGTTTTCAAGTTTGTTTTCAAACTTTGAAAGAATAAGATGCTAAATTTTAAAAAAAGGAAATCATCTTTTCCATTATTATTAAAATACAATAGTTTTACAAGTGGCCAGGATTTAGGGAAAAAAAAAAAAAACAACAACTTTTCTCAAAGCTGACATTGCTATTTTAATTATATAAATATTTTCATATAAGAAAGTACAGAGATATCTCCAAGCCAGTCCAAATCACACATTATTTTTATGCTCAAGATCTGTGACTGTTACGCCATGCACCCAGAGGGAATTAGCTGAGAAAGATTTCTAACTTCGCTTGAGCATCTTTGTGGAAGTGTAACACGGAAAAATGTGGCTGTTTCTCAGCAAAGCAAGGCACAGTATCTGCCTGCTCTCCCAGGAGCCTTACAGGAGGAATGCTCAGTTTGCAGAGCTGTCAGGGCACAGCCTCTGAGCTGCAAGATGGGAAGGGAAGCAGTGAGGCTTTGCCACTGGAAAACCTGCAATCTTGCTCAAGTTCACATTTGCCCTTCTGAAGATATGTAGGAATTGACTACATTCTGATTTTTAATGAGATTTTGGCTGAAATGTTATAAAACAGACAAAGAATTGCTTCCAAGTTCCTGCAAGAAGGTTTAGATATACTAGAAGACTGATTTACAGTATTTGCCATCTTTGTTGAATTTACAAAAGCCTTTGCAAACATTCCTACACTCAGCCTTTATTGTTTTCTTAGCTCTGACACAAAAGGTGAATTTGTTGCTATCTCTTATAACCAGGCAATCTCGGTTCTACCCCAGTGTGCAAAAAGTAAAGGCTAAGAAATAATGTGTTCCTCTGCCATGGTACAACAGTTTGAAAAGTCTGAGATTCAGTATTTTTGTGGGCATTTTTAAAAGTTACATTAAGGGCCAATTTCATGAGCCTTTTGTCAAAGTAAGCTTTGCTTGAATGAGAACTCAGAGATTTGTTGTTGAAATACTGAATTTTGGCAATGGGAGGGAGGGAAAAGGAATCAAAAGAACAAACCAAAACCAACTCCTGAGTCCTGTGGTAAAAATTCCAAGTGCACAGATACAGCTTGCTTTATCCTACAGCTTTAGGTTTGTGCATACAGCTTTAAGTCTGTCAGAAAGGAGGGCTTTCACTGTTCTCAGCAAGAAAACTGCACAACTTGGTTGTGAATGACTTGTGCTGCCCTCTGAATTATTGAGAACATAATGCAAATCTGTGATTTTGACATGTTTAGCTCCATGAAAGTCTTATTAAAGGACACTCCGTCATTTGATGGTTTTGCATTACAATAAAATGCTTTTTCAAAAGGTGTTTTCACTAAATGACACAGTGCTCAGTGAGAAAAGTTCTGTGCTGCAGCCAAGGTCATCAGAAACTTCAGTGGCCTTCCTCTGACCTGGCAGTGCTCGGAATCTTTCCACGCATTTCACTGGTCTGGAAAATCACACTGAATTGCTGCTGATGGCTTGGTTTGATCTTCTGACATTTTAGCATTTCATTTCTGTTCCCAGCATTGGAGAATGAGTTATTTTGGCTAATTTCTCCACAGACAATAAGAACGCAATCTTTTTCAGCTTTAAGTAATTAAAGTGCTCATTCTCCACAAATTAAGTTTACCCTACGTTTAGGAAGCAATTTTTAAGCTTTATCTGCTGAGTTGTGCGTAAGTTAGCCTGGCTTCTTGTTGGGTGCTGTAGTTGATCCCTGGAAGCTGTCTGCAATGTCACAGCTCAGCAAGCTTTATGTTGGCTTTCCATGTATTTGCAATGGCTTTCCATGATAATGAGGATTAAGTCTAACATGTGGTTGTATTTTTTAAACTTTATGGGTTGTATCAACATAACTTATGTGCTGACTTATTCCTATTCAGAAAATCAGACATCCTTTTCCCTTGCTGTTTCATTATACACCTCTGCCACATACAACGCACTTTCAAGATTCTAGATAAAGCAATTTTAAGTCTTCATATCTCCGTAATGGGAAAATAATTTTTATCATTAATAGAATTCCACGAGAATTTTCTAGGACCAAGCACCAATCTGCTCAGTAATGAAACAGCAAATTGACATAGTAAACGATACCAGGTAGGACACATAACTGTTATCAAAGATAAATCAAGTGTTATTTTTGTGCAGGGAGAGAGGGTAAAATATCCTCTTTTTAAAGGTATCACTGTGTAAAACAGGACCATAAACATTATTCAAAATATTTTTTATAAATATTATTTTCATGCCACTCAGAAACTTAAACCTCATTTTGCCAAGGTGCTGAACAGGACTGGCAAGATTACTTCTTAGACATTGTTACCCATTTGAACCCATGACCTTGAGGTAAAACACCCTTTTAGTCTCCACACAGTGCACCTGTCTCAGAAGAGCTGACTACATGGCACTGTGCAGGTACCTTGAAAAATGTGCTGCTGTGTCCATCAAGGATCTCAGTAAACACTGCTGACATTAATCATTCTATGAGAAAGGGCAGAAAGTGTATCTTGGGTTAGCCTGGAACCCAAAAATATAAATTTGGGATAATCTAATTTCCTTGTGTGAGTCTGCCACAAAGACAGTGGAGTGAAAACCACAAAATTTTTTCCTGGTTACAACATCTGAGGTCAAAAGGTTCACCTCCTGCTTAATAAAAGAATGAATTTGAACAGGGGACAGACTTCAGACATTCAATGCCTCTTCCAAGCACTTGTGAAATAGCAGGGAACAGCAATAGTAAAGTAAAGGCACTTCTTCTCAGGAGGCTCCCCAGGAATGATTAGAATGTCCAAACGAGCAGAATGAGCCTGGATTTCTTTTATTGCAATTGAACATTTTGTGTCAAGTGTAACATTTAAGGATTTTTATTTCATTAGGCTTTGCAAGGATAATTTAAGGCATGCATTTATTATGTTTTCTCAAAGACAGTTTATCATTGAAAATGAGGCACTTGGAGTAGCAATGGGAAATTTGTTACATGTCATATTTGACATTTGAATCCTAATCTGTCACAACACAACCCAGCCCTATGTGATTGTGCACGGGCTGAAAACATAATCTATAAAAAGAAGAAAATATGCAAGAAGATGAAGAGATGATGCACAAAAGAATATATGCTTGTCCCAGAAACAGACAGCTAAAATCAACTCATGTAGCAAGAATTCAGTCTAAAAATAAAGTATCTGGGTAGAAACAGATGACCTTGGACTCCTATTTAGGCAGCATTGTCATCAAGAAAACAGGTATTTAAGCATGGTGTTATGATCACAAGGTAAATTATATTTCTGGGGAAAATATCAGAATAGATCCAGCCTCTTTTCAATAGAGACTTGATGGAATTATTAGCTTAGGCTTTGGACTGCCTGGGGTAGCCAAACTTTGCTTATTTTAGTTGCTTGCTATCTTGGTCCCAAAAGCATCTCCTCTTTTATCTTATGTAGTAATTTCCATTTTCCATGTACTAGGCTACTAGGAGGAAAATCAATGAATGACTTTTAAAGGCACCCTAAAATTCACCTGAAATATCTTTGTTGAAAATATGGTCTAAGAAATAGGTATTTAGGGTAAGAAGAGTCTGAAATAAAGAAATGAGCTGTGCAGTGACCAGAGGAGTCCAGCCAATGTCTTTTGCAGATACTGTTGCATTGTTTAAACTATAAAATGTGTTCTGATGAGCCTAAAAACAGGAATGTCTTTCCATTAAAAGCAATAAGGAAAAAAAGAAAAAATGGACTTAAGCATTTTTCATAGAAACTCTCTAAAAGAGGTACTTCTTTAAGGCAGCTTTTGTGTTTCAGAGTTAATGATAACCTACCCCTTTGTGATTTAATTAACCCATTTTCATCTATCCCTATATAATATTCTTGAATGAACTGCTCTGTGATCTCTTCGGTATGCTGATTCCATTTTCTCCTTGTGAACTTTTAATAAGAAAAGCTATTGTAGAAATCATAAGAATTGCACTGCACCTACAGAACGATTTTAATAAAGTTACTTTCCAGATAAACTTTCTTTTAGGTACACTTTATATCAAAGATGAATGACTCAGTGGAAACTTGAGTGTGTTTTAGCTCAGGCATTTAGAGATAAAAGATATCATGTTCCTATGCTAGAATACACAATCACTTATGCTACCAGTGTGGTAAGGTCTGTTAATTGATCGCTTTGAAGACACAAATAAATTATCTCAATACCAATAGGTTCTAAAGAAATACTTGCAACCTTTTTATTCAAAATCCTCTTGAATCCTTTCTGTGCTACCCTTTCACCCTGGTATCCATACACAGATCCTGTATTAAATTGTTCAGATGCAAATACACAAACAATGAAATTCACTTCTCTGCATCAGAGATTATTTTTCACAGGGACAATAATGGTGAAAAATTTAGACACGTTGGGGCACAGTACAAAGTTTTCAAGGACTCATTAAAGTAAACCTGCAAACAAATAAATTATACTTTCCACTGGGATAGCAGCTTTTTGTAGACAACACCTGAATGCATGCAAATGTATCTCTGAGATCAGAGAATTACAAAATAATTTGAAAGACACCTCTGAAGGACATGCAGTTCAATCCCTTGTTCAAAGCAGAGCCAGCCTCACAGTTAGGTCAGAATGTTCGTGTGGTTAAATACAGCAGTGTGATCTCTGCAAGGAGCACTTAAAGTAAATGAACTGGGACTCTGGTTAAGATTTCACTGAGGTTTTGCCATAAACTGTATGACCCACCTGGGGCCTGAATTCAGTGTTCACTAAAATCCATGGAAAAACTCCCATTGATACTGATGAGCTCTGGATGTGTCCTTTTGTGTCCTGACTCTATATTTGTGAAGTAAAAATGACAACAAACTACAGGATAATAGTATTTTTCTATTGCTGTTGGATTCAGTGAGGATGAATTCAACAGACGTTTCCTGGCTACTTGAATGATGCTTCCTTTTACTCCCTTGTCTTCAAAGCCACACTTATATTTAGATTGATCTTTCCAAGGCAGCTATATGGTCCCATTACTGTGTATCTGAAGAGCTCACAGCCTTTAATGCTTTTATCCTGCCAGCACCCCTCTGATGCAGGGCTGTTCTATTATCTATGCTTTACTGATAGAGAAGGGAGATAGTAAAGCTCAGACTGGTTCCAGTGGGAATAAAATGCCTGCTTACCTTTATATCTGCACATAAATGGCTTACCCAAGGTCATTCAAGTAGTCTGTGGCAAAGTGAGTGTCCCTATGTTTTGAATTCTGGGTGAGACTCCTCTGCCTTAAACAGAGGTTTTTTTCCCCAGAATATAGCTGGGTATAAGGCAAACATTGGAAAAAATAGTGCCAGTTTGAAAAGAAGAAAAAAATATTACAGTATAAGTATCTAAGGAGAGTGTAATGTAGCTGGGATGGGGGCTGTAGAAGCAGGGGAAACACTATTCTTTTCAAAACTGGTCATTTTATAAAAATGCACTTTTCAAAAGTTCCTGCTGTCACAAGGAAATCTGGCGAGGCAAAAGTTTCAAGCTTTTATGATGTCTTGCTGGAAGACCTCTTTGAGATTTCTCAGTCAGTGGAAAATTAATGGTGGAGTCAAAAAATAAGGTGGTATAATCATCTGATTAGGCAGCCAGGATCAGGCTGGAAGAGAAGAAAAATGTGCAGTGGTATGATAGGGAAGAAGTGAGACAGATTTTTAGAAGATAATAGCATGGATATATAGAACATGTAGAACAGAGAGTTTTTTCATGGCTCTCTTTCAGTGGACTCTTAAACTTCTTAATGAATACCTTTAGGAAATCCCAGTAGCATCCAAAACAAACACTACAGGAAGTCTAGGTCTACTCCAAAGCATCACATGCTTCTGAGGATTTGCTGAGGGCATGAGCAATAAGAAGAAAAAACTTGGCAGATACTGGTTTAATTTGCCTGTCTTTACCTGGTGAGCCACCATTAAAATAGTCAATATTTTACTCATACAATAGTATAAATGATGATTTAATGTGTTTATGTAAGTTCCACAGTCCAAAAATGGCAATGTCCAGCTCTCCTCTTGGTACGACAAAACAATACTCCTAACACTGTACCAGTGGGGATTTCTAGTTTGGTTTTGTTTTTTTTCCAGCATGGAATAATGTGTAACCTGAGTAAATTTGGAGAAGATACAGAATTGTGAAGAGTGGTTGGTAGATTAGGTGGATGTGTCACTGTCCAGAGGGACTTGGATAAGATGGAGGAATGAGAAAACAAGAACACAGCATTTCAACAAAGGAAATGCAAAGATCTGTACTTTGTTAGAAAGATCCCATCCAGCAGCACTGGCTGGGGCTGAGCAGCTGGAAAGCAGCTCTGCAGAGAAAGGCAGCTTCCCATGGGAGAAAAACATGGACTTTCTGGAGTGAGTTCAATGAAGGGCTGCAAAGATGATTTAGGGACCACAGCATCTCTCCTGTGAAGAGAGGATTGATAGAGATGGGACTGGTTATCCTGGAGGGAGATAACTGAGGAAGATCTGTGATTTTGTGAGGGCACAATGACTCCACTCAGCATTGCTATAGCTGTGGGATAAAAACCGGAAAATTAAATCCTGGTATAAAAGAAATGGTTGGTGGAAATTCAGTTAACATATGAAAAGGAAACTGGAAGTAGGGGTAGGCTGGAATTAAAGTGATTTGCTGGGATGAATTGTTTGATTTCCAGTACAGCAATAATATCTTTCATCACCTGGACAACCAAGTTCATGTCTTTAGTCATTACAGAATAGGAACTATTGCTATTGCTAAAACAAAATCCCAATGAACTTTGGGGCAAGAGAGACATAAAAGAAGGAGAAAAGTTGGTGGTACTCAGTGGAAATGAATGCCTGACTTTTGGAGATACACATGGGCTTTTTGGCTTTGCAATAACTTGAATTTGTGAAGCTAATCATATTTGTGACTAAATCTAGTTTCTCTCCATATGCTGAGGTGTACCATGTCAGCTTGCTGGCTACATTCTTGAAGGTCTTTGTGCTATCTTCATCTTTCTGGTTAGTAAATCCTTGCTTTATTGATTTGGTGTCTATAGCTGTAGTTCTAGGTAGAGGTCAGGATATGTAATGTTCTTTTAGATTTTCATCACTAAAGCTGTTGACAAAATGAGAATTTTAGCTTAGCTCTGAGTTGGGCTGAAAACTGTGAGGTGCTCAAACCTGTCCACAAAGGCTTTAAAGATGGCTGCATTCTGAAAAAAAATCCATTATATATAACTAAGGGGATAATCAGGCCCTGCTCTAAATCTACTTAATAAAATGCAATGCAGAATGCACTATTGTCATTCTACAGAGTTACACTGCACAAGCAGGCAGTAGAGGATGTCTGCAGTGTCTGTATATCCGCCAGTCCCACAGGCTAATAATGAAACATATAAAATTGCAATGGTGGCTCAGGTGTCAGGCTTGATATGGAGTTCCAATGTGAACAAAGGACTGCAATGTCTGTAAAGAAGGAAATATTTAGAATCTTACTGAGAAAGAACAAGACTCTTATATAATGGAATATGACATACTTGACAATAAAAAAGAGCAGTTCTATTTTACTAATTTCAGGCAGGGTTTTCCTGGTCTTGTAATGGCTTTGTAGTGTGGAAGACTAAATATCAAGAAGGTCCATGTACAGAACATGCAGAATTTTGGCCTAAGTGCTATATGCAATATTCCTTGCAGAATTCAAATGAAAAAAGACTGGCAGTGAAAAATAGGTAGAGAGGATGAAGGCTCATTGTGCTCCTCTTATCATTAGGAAACAGAAATGGCTGGAGAGGAGCAAGCTGCAGTCAGCAAAATGGTATCACTAGGCTTAAGATGCTGCCCTGTGCAGCCACACAGGCTGAATGAATCCCTTCGCTGGAGGGAGCAATCAGAGTACTTAATATCGCCATGAGTGCAAATGAGTAAAGCTGCAAAGTTTAGCATTTGATGAGATATATAAATAGGAGCACTGGAATGCTCAGGTCAACTCTTACAGCAAAACCATCCAAACAAACCCCCAATTCTATCAAAAACCCAACACACAGTGCAGGCTAATTCCAGCACTGTAACATCTCACAAAGCAGGAATATTTTTAGTAGAACCTACCTGTGACCTTGCCCAAAGTGAGTGACTTAATGGCCTTAAAATCAATCTCAGAAAAGTTGTGTTTGAGTTTGAGAACTTGATCAACCTGGAAAAGGACAATAAAATGACTTCAGTACAACAGCACATGGACATCCCTAGATCTCATTGTACTGCAAACTTCTGGGAACGTTCTCAGCTGCAAATCAGTTAATTCTGCCCCCAAGCGTGATTCAGTTTCTAAAGATAGCAGAGTGAATATGCTTTGATTTTAGCATGAGAAGCTGAAAGGCATTCCAGAATAGTCATATAAAGGACTTTGAAGAAACTTCCCCTGCAGAAAATCTTAAAATGTTTGACCCTGAAATCCCCCTGCTTCCCAAAACCTATGTCTAGTCACTTCAAAATACACTCAAAGGAGGCCACTCTGGAAATGTATTGTGAAGAATTAGTTCTGCACAGAAGAAAACCACAGAGCAGCAGACAATAGAAGACTGGCACTTGAGGAAAACCCTGGCTTTTAGCATAACCCTTCTTCTTAGATAATGAGGCCTACCCACTGCAGTTGTGTGATGTAATTTTACCACCCAGAGATGGAAACCGTAGAGAAAAAAAAGCAGTGCTGTGTGTTTTTGTCTTCTTATTCTCTTCCTTAAGATATAACCTCTCATAGACTCTGCCACCCTTCCCTGTTCAAAGATTTTGGCCTAGATCTAGCCAACCTGTTTTGCAATATGGATGGCTCCAATTAGACTTAGAAGAAAAGCAGAAGGAGCAGTCTTCTTCTCCCTGCTTGTAAAAACAGGTGATTCAGGGAAATAAGGCAGAGGAGGGGTTTTGTTCCTCATGAGGTTGTCACAGTCAGCATGGCTTGCTTCTAGTTTCTAGGATGGGGCACTGCCATGTACATGGTGACTGCCCCCTGCATTCCCTCATCTTTTCCTCTTCTGTGAGAGGATAAGGCAGCTGGGGTCACATGCCCCCTTGGGAAACATACCCTAACTGAAATGAAATTCCTCAGCTTCTTTCTCCCTTTCACAGCTTTTCCATGATCCATACAGTGTTTCAATGGAGACCACAGATCACACAGACATCCCTAAACCCCAGACCCACTCCAGTGGTCCAGATAAATTTCTGGCAAAGGTATTTCCTAATTCACAGATTGCCAGAAGCAAGAAAAGGACCCTTCAATGGAAAACACCACTGTTGGGCACTCTTTGAATAGGGTCCAGATGGAACTTTGCTGGAAGCTACAGGGCTGTTTTGCTGCTGAATCCGTGTGAAACCTTTGTCTGCAGCTAGTGATCAGGCACTGAGATCAGAGACTCTGATTCCTGGAATCCATAGAATCATAAAATGGCTTGAGTTGGAAGGGACCTTAAAGATGAGACCTTAATGATATTCCAACCTTTTTGCTGTGCACAGGGACACCTCCCAGTAGACCAGGCTGTTGAGAGCCCCATCCAACCTTGCCTTGAACACTTCCAGAGATGAGAATCCACAGCTTCTCCAGGCAACCTGTGCCAGTCTTTGTGGCCTGAAGCGTAATTTAACACTCAGCATAAGCCATGACATACCTGAATGATGAGCTCTCTGCCTTCTCTGTTAATCTTCACATGGTGCAGCTCTCGGTTGGCAAAATTCCCAGAGTCAATGGTGAAAATGAGGAGCCCATCCTTACTCAGCTTGTATCGGACCTGTAAACTTCCTTAAAAGCAGAGCAAAATTGTATGTATAAAACCCATTTCAGTAATGCAATATCATTCAATAACTTTACCCAACAAATAACTCACTTTCTTTTTATTGCTATGGAGTAACAAGGTTAATAAGTCAAGAAGAAGGTCAAAAGAGTTCAAGCTGTAATGAAAAGTGTGAAGAAAATAATGCATTGGAGGAGCTTTCCTTCCTACTGGCTTAGCAAACTGCTATGGAGACACATAACTTAATGAGTAACTCAGCATATCAAAGGTGAGTGTGTCTGTCTGCAGGTCAGATTGAACACTGCCAGAAGCTGATCCACATCATCCTGTGAGGGATCACTTCCAGCAGAGGGCATGCAGGGCTTGCACTGCTCTACTAAACTAATAATTTTGAGTTTTTATAATTTCTTTTCATCCAGATGTAAAGGACAACATAGAAGACAGTGACAACTGTAAGAATTATAACTTAACCTCAAACAGTTAAAGGCCTGTACTTTATCATTTATATGCAATAAAATACCTTTACTTCTAACATATTTGAAGGATGTAATGTAATTCATATAAAAATGAATGCCAACCATCTCATTCAATCTTGCTATCAAAAAATGCATTGTGTGAAAAATAACATAATGTATATAAGTACCATAATGAATAAAAATGCGCAAGGAAACAAGGAATCCAGTATGAATTTTAATCCTTCAACAAATGACTGCAGGGAATGTGTATAGATGATATAGATAGATATAGATAGATAGAGATATAGATAGAGATGATATATGGACACATGGAGCCACATATGGCATAATCCAAAAGAAAAATAAACTATTCTGGTAATATCCCTTCAAGAACACTTTTCTGGGAATTAAGTAGCAGAGAAAAAAAATGACGTTTTTGAAAACTCTTTTTTTTGCATCAGCAACCAAAATATGTGGAACTGTAGTACCATAGAGTTAAAAAGCTTTTCTGGTGCTATTTTTTACTGTCTCCAAAGAGAAGATGAATGCTAACAGCACCTCAACCCTGAGAAATGGTCCTGCATTTATTTCCTGTTCTGAAAATTGTTGGGAATTTTTCCACCTCTATGCACCTCACAGTGAAGTTGGTAGTCCTTCAAGTTGGAATCCCTAGGCCAGTTCTGATCATTCCCCCGCTTTTATTTTGCCAGGATGTTTTCCTCCTAAGAGCTGTACTTTAAAAAAAAAAAAATAAAGTTTTACAAAATTCAGTATATCCCAGATGAGCACTGACATTCTCTGTGATTTGTAGGATAGAAAAAAAGCTACCAAAATCAAGAAGGAAAATGAGCATGAGCTACTAGGATGAAGGCTTTTTAGCTGATTGAGAGGTCTGCTGGATCAGGAGAAATTTTAAAGTGAAAATAATAAAAAAAAAAGTGATAAAAGGCATTTAAATTCTCACACATAGCTATGGACATTAGAGGGGAATTTTTGAAGACATCAGGGTCAGTAAAAAGTGCTAAATTATTCAGAGTGATATTACAGGTCCCAATTCAGCTGCCCCAAATCACAGTGCACAGCTCCCAGCCCTCATTGCATGGTGAGGGCAGGGAGGTGCTGTCCATCACCGTGACTGCCACGCTCAAAGGTCCAAACCTAAATCACAATCACATCATCTGCTACTGAGAGGAAGAGGCATCAACAGGGATTAACGGTGTAAACATCTTAGAAACACTTTAGAAACACATGAGAAAAGAAGCCCAAGTGCAAGGAAGCTCTTCAGATTTGCTCTGAGCAGTGGAGAGCTGATAAAAAGCAGAAGGGTTTACTGACCCTGCACACCACAGCCAAGATGACCATACAGAGTAAGCTGGAACTAAAATTGTTCTAACAGACTGATCCAAACTAAAAATCATGTCTCAGCAGAAGCACTTTGTAGACTGCCTCTAACCTGGAGCCTTTGAAAGGGAAGTAAAGCAGAAAGTGAAACACGGCCTGGGTGTGGTCTGTGAATTTAGTTGGTAAATGTGAAAAAATAAAAACTTCTCTGCTCTTTTTGAAGGCTATGAACACACATATATATAAAATTATAATTGCTACTACTTGTATGCAGGTGATCAACATCAACAACCAGCACATCTGTGTTCCAAAGGAGCCAGCATGACATGTAGTCTATCCAGGCTCTTGGCTGCAGCAAACAGGGATTTACCCATTGACTGTGTCAGGGAAGCACTGATTTTAAACCAGAAACCATCTGTTCCATTTTTTGGGAGACAATGAAGGAGGTCCTTGGCATCCATTAAGAATAGATCTTACTTTCTAAAGTGGTGCAATTTCGCCTTTAAATCATGTAGAAAGATCAGCAAATGGCATTTTATTTTGTCAAATTACTTTGAGTTCCAGTGGCAACTTTTTTTATGGACAGCTGCTCTTCAAAACTATTGAATTCAAGTTGGCATTTTGCCTGGGGCCAAATTTGCATTAATATAAACCAGAAGTACATGGGCTCATCTTTTGAGGTGTTTCTGAATTTTCACCATTGTAGATGACAGCTAATTTTTCCCTGCATTCAATACTAAAACTTCTGTGTTCAGATTACAGAATAATTTTCCTGGCATATTAAATCACCATTTTATTACTTGACAAGCAAAATAAGTGGATTGTTAATTAGGATTATTATTAAGAATTGTATTTTGCCCTCTGAATTTTGATTATCTGGTCCACTGACTTTCTCCATCACATCAGCCCAGTGTCAGTAACTGCAAAGCAAAATCAATGCATACACCAGCTCTAGTCTCCCTATTCTCTATTTTGCATCATTTTTGCCTCACAACAGGGGTTCACACTAATCATGAGCAATGTAATTTCTGTCAATCTTGTTGTAGTCATGCCTGTCATCCCCTTTTCAGCTCTCCATGTCTGAGCATGCAGACCTAGAGTGTCATAATGCTCAAGCAATGCACAACCAGTTGAGTTCCTTATCTAATGCACGTTGAATTGCTGAAGCAATTCTTATTAAATTAGTAAAGGAGAGAGAGAAAGGAAAAGAAAGACATCCTTCTTTTGGCCTTGATCTGGAAAATTTTAGTGGGCGCATTACCCCAGCAGTATTAGGGAAGAATAGATTCACACATGATTATGTAGTTATCCATCTCCTTCAGCTTTGAATTCTGCCTCTGGAGCAGCCTGATAGGGGACCAGGCTTAGCTTAACCACAGAATTACTGAGCACAGCGTGGCTTCTTTTCAGCACTTCCTGAGGAAATGATTGCATGTGGGCTGCCATGCTGCTGGGATGAGACCACTGCAAGTGTCAAAGCTGGCTCACTGCGCAGGGCTGTGGTCTTCAGCCTGAAATACTAAACCTGAGATACTAAAATGCACAATTGCAGGGCTGAATGACATCTCCCTGATGATATCAAACAGCTAGGACCATTTTAACAGGATTCCTGGGGCTTCCTTGTGCAGAGGGAAGTCCTGGGAAACAGAGACCAAAGGGCAGTATTTATGCCATCCCATGCTGGTGGCTGAGTCTGAGGTGGCTTTTCTGAAGCAAAGCACTCCCAGGACACTTTCCATGATGATGGAGGCCAGCACTTGTACTTGCTACAGGAACACTAATGATCAGTGTCAGCATAACCAACCTCCAAGCAGCTACAGGAACAGCATGATGCCTTCAAACTGCTTCATTTTTTTTTTTTATTTTTTTTTTTTGTTTTTCTAAGGATAAGCTGCTGTAGCAGCTCTTATATCTAGGGGTAATAAGGATACAAAACTGGTTAGAGATTTCAAAGTGTTCAGTCTGAAGACAAAAAAACAAAACATTCCCAGACTGCACAGTGTGAAGAAATAGTATGGTCATGGTGTTACATATTCTATGTCTCAAACCTGTGCTGATTCAACATGCCAACAGGAGAGCTCCTTTCTTCTGTCTGTGTCTACTGCAACACCTGAGTGGAATGTCAGAAATATTCTCTTGGCTTTGTGACCTATGCCTACCAACTTTACATTCATTATGGACTGCCAAAGCCAGTACTGAAAATCAAAGAGTAATTCTTAAATCATCATATAGAAAAGGGAAAATGTTACACAGAGTGTTCTAGCTTGGGAAAAGACTGCCTTGTTTGAAAGACCTCACCGGTGCTAGGCATTTGGCAAAAAGATTAAAGCAGCTTTGCAGAAAAGAGAAATGGATTATCAGGAATTTGGTCTGTAAATCCATCATTCTTAAGTCAAATTCTTGTCACACATGTCAGCAGGACCACAGGTCTTGTGTCATTTCATCTGGAAGGACCAAGCAGCAAGAAAGTGAATGGCATCCATTGGAGTCTGAGACTTCTCTGCAGGACCTTTATTTATGGAAACTAGTTTTAAATGAGCCCAAATTGAACCCAACACCTCTCACCAACTTCAACAGCACTTTTTAATGACTTAAACTGGCTGGAGCAGCTGGAGAGACATCTTGCTCTGCTCAGAGAAGCTGAGGTTAATTCAGGGAGCACATGTGGGTGGCACATGTAAAACGCACAAATTTATCACCATCGTGTAACAACATTTAAACACATAAACCAGGGCAGCTGACAACTCTGATTTGGGAAAATGTGTATGTATGAAACAGTGAAACACTGCATTAGATAAAAGGGCATTGGACTACCCCTGCATGTCCTGTTGCCTCAGAGTCACCCAAAAAATGTTTAGGAGTAACAGAACTGTTTACAGCTGTCTCAAATTAGCAGTCACCCTTGTTGGACTGCTAGACTTTAACTACACCACCACATGCACCCTCCAGACTCACCCAAGCTATAGATTAAAGATAAAATAATTAAGGAAAGCACAAATTAAACAGAGGGTGGAACTTATTAGTGAGGCTACTGATGTTGCAATTATAAAAAAAATATTAAATATAAAAAATTTGAAGTATTTAGCTCGAAAACCATTTGCAGCTCATGAGGTATAAATGTTTGTTCCCTCCTGATTGCAGAACAGCACATGACATTTTTCAGTCATCTCTACCACAAAATATATCTCTGGGAACTTGCACAGTTTCAGTGTGTCAGTGTCCCTCTTCATAGCCTAGATATTTAAAAATGAACCACTGTTTTCTCAGTTAGAAGCAGCTGGCTTAGAAACATGTTCCTTAATTAGCAGCTTCTCCCCAGGGATATTTACTCAGTAAATTTACTCTCCATTGGAAGTGCTGCTGGTGATTTTAAGAACCCATCTCTTCAGTGTCCAGTGGCATTTAACTAAGAAAGCACTTGCATTTTTTTAGGGTGTGACTCTTGCTATTTGTTTGCATGGAAAAAACAAAGAAGAAAAACTGTTGAACATGTTTGCCGATGTCACTACTCAGCTATTACACTTGTTTAGACATTACTGTTTCATGGGTTTAAAAGAAAAATCTGCCACTCAATTTGCAGTCTCTTCCTGTAATAAAAAAAAAAAATAGGAGGTTATTTGAATGCCTCTCACTCAATGCTTGATATATTCAGGACTCAAGGATCATATTCAGGCCATCCTATATTTAAAAAAAAAAAAAAAAAAAAAGAAAAGAAAATACTTTCTCTTCACATCGCATTTCTTCAACACACACAGCAAAAGGAGCCTATCTGGAGGCCCATGACCTCAGTTCACTTTACAATCCTGCTAGACAGCTGGACCCAGATTGAGATTGTCACTTAGACATCAATAAATGTAGCTGGTTCCCTTACGTGACAGAGAAATGTGTTTAACCTTCACAGACATCTCATTCCTAACAGCTGCCAGTTGGCTGAACACAGACTGACCAGCAATTAACACGGAATGGGCAGATGCTTCTTGCTTCAAAGGTAGAAAATATACAAAATCTGAAAATGACCCAGGGGATCACAGTCAGAGAGCTCATGATGCACATACTGAGTGACCTAAGCACAGAGCTTATTCCAGTGATTTTAAGGGACACTCATCTAAACAAAACAGCTCGTGTGCGTGGTGATGTGGCTGGGTCTAAAATGGGAATAGGGCTAACCCATGGATGTGGGAAAATAATAAACACTGTCTCTCCAGTTCAGCTCATGGGTAAGCTACACCATGGTGCTTTTATATGCCGTGGAGGCCATGGACAGAGCACTGCCATAGTCTGGGATCTATCAGCTTTGCTGACAAATCATCCTCCTCCTTTATGCCACAGTTTATCCATTGGTGAAACACACAAATGTTCATCTGTTGGAAAATGACAGGACACCTCTGAGGCAGAAGCAATTTTAAAAACCCACTATTAGTCATTATCATTTACATTCCGAGGTATTTCTTTTGGGTAGAGGAAGTATTTACTGTTTCTTTTACAAAGTGATGCAACATTAACTATCTTTTTTCCCCCTGAAGGTGATTGAATATAAAGATTAAGAAGAGAACTGAGGGCTTCAGTTGCAGTTAAATCTCCCTGAAAGCACCTGCTTTCTGATGGTAAGATTTAAACCATACCTTTATAACAGATTTTTTTAATTTTTAAAATACTTTCATTTTAAGACCCTGCATTAACAAAGGTTATCACAGAATCATAGAATGGTGTGGGTTGGAAAGGACCCCAAAGATCACCTAGTTCCAACTTCCCTGTCATGGAGAGGGACATGGGAATGGACCCCTCTCATTAGACCAAGTTGCTCTAAGTCCTTTCCAACCTGGTCCTGTACACTTTGAGGGAGGAGTATCCAGAACTTCCCTGGGCAACCCATTCTACATCCTCAGCCACCTCACAGTAAATTTCTTCCTAGCATCAAATCTAAACACACCTTTTTCCAGTTTGAAGCCATCCCCCCTTGCCCCATCTCTCCATACCTAGTAACACGCCCTCTCCAGCTTTTTTGTGCCCCCGCTCTAAGCACTGTCTTCACAGCCTGTCTTCACAGGAAGGGTGCTTCAGCCATCTGATCATTTTTGTAGCCCTGTCTGGACTCTCTCCAACAGGACCATGTCCTTATGCAGGGTCTGCAGAGCTGTCTGAGTGTCCAGGTGGGATCTCCCTAGTGGAGTAGGGGGGAGAATCCCTTCCCTCAACCTGCTGGCCATGCTGCTTTGGATGTGGGGACCATGCAGGGTCTGGCTGGCTTTCCGGCCTGTGAGATCACTTTGAGCATCTCATTAACCAGCACTTCCAAGTTGTTTTCCTCAGGGCTGGCCTTAACCCATTCTACATCCAGCCTATATGTGTTTTCTTGGGATTGCCCACAGTCATGTTCAGGACCTTCCACTTAGCCTTGCTGAACTTCGTGATATGACCCCTCTGTGTCATACTGTTGGACCTAACACTTGCATCTCAGCTCAAATATGCCTTTCTGTCTTTAAACACACAAGGGATACCAACAGTCTCACACTCAGACATTAAGGCCCTGGGGGTTATTCACCTCTGCATGAAGAAGAATTTTGCCAGGCTTCCATCTCCCTCTATGTGTCTTAATTAAGACTTGCAGAGCAGCCAGGGTGGCAGGCAGAGTTTTTATTCTTTACCCAATGAACAGAATATAAAGTATCATCCTATTGGATGGAATTTTATTCCAAAAGTTCAAGCTTTCCAAACTATGCAACATCATTAATCCCGTGTGAACAGCTCTTGGGAAAAAAAGACAGACCTGTTGTTGTGATGCCCTGAGAAAGTCATCCTGACCTCCCCTCACAGAGATTCTGCCTCATGGTTTCCATTTTTCCTAGTATCTTTTAACCATTTTTTTCCCATTTTGGCAATATAAATGTCTGTTCAAGCAAGGACCTGTTTCATACCGACCTAACACATCGCCATTATGTTCAGCAATGAGTGCACAGAAAGAAGATGGTATGAACAGGAAAAAAAGAAGCAATTTGAGCACTTCATGATGCCTGAGCAGGAAAGCGAGCAACAGTATTTTAGACAATTCTTGTGAAAATAATCGTATGCTTCTTCTAAAACCTCCTTTTCATTCTTAACTCATAATAAAGGCAGCACAGAACTTTGTGGATTAATGGCTTTTTGGGGTTAACGATGCTTGTTTGTGCAGAGATCTAGAGGAACTGCCTGTCTGGTCAGGACTCTGTGAAATTTTCTGCTGCTCTGACCAGCAAGTCCATCTAAGGATTGCCTATTTCATGGGTTCTGCCAGTCTCTGTGAATGGATCCTTTAGTGAGTGACCTCCTGATTCCAGCAACCTTTCAAGGGAGATAGTTTGGAACTAGCTACAACCACTGGGATACAAAGAACTGATTCCTAAGTCATCTAATGGGAAAAATTAGAGGAAGAATGAATAATTTACCTAGTAAAAATCCTTCTGCAAGAACCACATAATGGTGGCATTGTAATGACTTTCCTCTAGTAAAATATATGCTTATACCTATAAAATTTCAGTAATTTACATTCAAATGCATACTTTTGTGATTTTTCACAGAACCATGGAATGCTGAGGTTGTAAGGGATATCTAGAGGACATGCTGTCTCTCCCTGTCCTACTAAAAGTCAGCTGCCCAATGTGATGTCCAGATAACTGCACATATATAGAGAGCATCTATTCAGACAGGACTCTCTGCCCTTCCTCTCATTCCTTTCAGGACAATTCCAGGGAAATCCAACAATAAAAATTACTTGTCAGGTGGAAAATGTGAACTAGGAGCTTAAGTCTTCTGGGAGATAAACACATACTGTAAGCAAATGGAAACACAAGTTTTCTTCCCATCTGATTATCTGCAGCCAGTGGTCTGGAGTTCCATGCCAGACAGCAGTAAGTTCAAAGTCAGTCTGTACATAGCCAGAGCACAGATCAATTATTCAGCCTGTTAAACCTTTCCTGCTCTTCATAATCCAATTACAGTTCCCTTGTTTTCCCTTGTGGGTCTCCAGAACATCTATTGGCCCTCAGTATGGCAAAATAACCTTCATGAGTACAAACATGAATTCAGCTAATGAGACAGATCTTTCAGTTCTCTCCTCTTGGAAAGCAAAGACAGAGATCTGCCAGAGTCTTTGGCTGAATGTTATGGCAGCTTCTTCTTTCAAGTTAGTTTTGCACACTTAGAAATTTAAAGTGCCATATGCTAACACAAACATAACATAAAATTGGGTTTGGGTGCCAAGTCCACCTCTTTCCTCAAAGACTTTTTAGTACTGGATTTGAAGTGAAAACTCTGATCAGCATTGTTATCTTCTGTGAAGTGTGCCTTCAGCAGGGAAACATCTAAGTGACCAGTGTGATTTCTAACAACAGAAGTTTCTATAGATAAATAAGCTGATAGATCCTGCCACCCCAACCCTGCCTACTCATGGTACCAAAGCCAGCTTCTCATTTAAGGCAACTGGGAAAATTTCTTTTATATTCATCATCACTGATCAAACTGTCTCTGGTCCCTCACTCAGTAAATAACATTTCAGGGGCCAACTGCAACAGTTGCTTGCAATTATATTTAGAAGACATAGATGCTATCCGCCATATAATGGCTGTGAACCAGAACTAGACTGGGAACAATCAGTCACTCACAGCTGCTTGTTTCCTCCACAAAGCTGTCTCCCTCAGTTCTCAACATGACTTTCTTTCTTGCTCCTGATCTCTTAAAAGTGACTACAACTGAACCTTGTCACCATTTCCCACTTCAGCCACATCAACTGTGCAGGCTGTTCAATGCCTGCTGCAAGTCTGTAAGGCACAAGGGGTTCTCAAAAGAGAAGAGAAATGCACAAGCAATAGGGCAGTCAGGAGGGTCTTTCTTGAGTTAATGTCCCAAAACTAAGACAGGAAGGAAACGAGGGAACCTAAGTAAGGAAAAAGAACCAGGAGAATCACTCCCTGAAATCTACCCAAGTCCTATTTCTCCGGTGTTAGTTTTGACCCATTAAACCCCAGAGTGTACAGTGTGAACAGGATAAAAGATTCCTTGCCTCAAAGACTGGATTTTTTTGCATCTCTTTACCACTGAGTGAGAAAAGCTTTGCTTGTTCAAGATGCAGCTCAACACACTTGAAGTCAGAAACAATAAGGAGAATTTACATGCTTTCATTAGAAAGGCTGTTTCTGGCTTAGACACAGGAGGAGATTACAGGATATTATGAGTTTATAACAAAAATTAATCAGTAGTTTCTCACTGAAAATATTTGGTTTTGTTTTTTTTTTTAGAATGTTAACACAGCATACCTCTGTTACACATGGTGATTTCTTTTCCTATTCACTTCAAATATCATCTGGTTTCAAGACTTTATAGGTCAAGGAAGTGGAGCTAATATAAATCCTGCTACTGTATGCTGAGTATCAGAGACCTAAGAATTACTTAAGATGTTTTCATCCGTACTGCTGTTTTGAACTGTGCTTTTTTCCTTGTATTTAATCTTTCCTACACAAAATCAGAATCTTGCTTTCCAAAAAAAAAATGGAGAACACAGTTCAGTGTGATGGCAATAGATTCTGGAAAGGTGGAATAAAAACAAAAGCACTCAAATTGTTTAATTTCTCATGAGATTAAATAATAGATACAGAAATTTTTTCAATCACTCTAGCATAGTTTGAGATTCTATCTCTCTTCTTTGATGCTAGCTATTTGCTTTTTTTCCTAGATCAGGAATCATATTGTTTCCATGGAGAAAGCCAACAAAACTGAGAATCAAAGACTTATAAAAACATAAACATTTTTCTAGACAATATATTTCATCATATTCATATCACATTTGATTTTTTTGCAGAGGAATAGGAAAAATGAAGAAAGGAGAAATAAAATTATTTCAACAGTCTTTATTTTAACATTTTTATCTCCCATCATATATTACTTTTAGGGAGCAGGGCAAAGATAATATTTCAAAGGTATTGGTAACTTCGTAAAATCATGTAATTGCAAAAATGTAAAGTGAAAAGCTAGCTTGGGAAAGAAAAAAATACTCTTTTCTTGGTAGTATCTTCCCATGATATGAATAATTTCTGTGGATTGACACACTGAGATGAATAATTAGAGATGTTTACCCATTTTCTGTAGCTTAGTAACAGGCACTATAATTTGAAAGAGATACAGAAAGAGATACTAAAAATGCCAATCATTACAGTACTGCTATCTCTCGGATGTGGGACCAGTGAGACTACATGAGTTCCACATGCACACTCACCTATATATGTATATACACATCCATCTATATACCACACATACACATGTATATGTAGCTGTAATTTACAAATCCATGAAAGGTTGGAGAGGAAAGGAAGATGCTCTTACATGCATAAAATTTTCAGGTCACATGTATGATTCCAAGGCATCAATATTAACTAATGGAGGAAGCAATCCTAACTCATCTTTTGAAACCTTACCTGTAAACTTTCAGGATATGAGCCCATTGACCAGAGGTAAGAACAAGCTCTGTGGTATAGAATATGTTCTACAGGTGGGAACTGCTTCTATATGTATTATATATATATATTTACTGAAATCAATAGGTTTTAGGAAATATTTCACACCTGACTGATTTAGTTGCCTACACAATTTCACTTTTACAGAAGCCCTTTTACTATGAATAATTCTTGCAAAGAGTTTCACTGCTTTAACATCAAATATTTAACATGAGTAGTCAGAAGCAGAAAAAAAATATTCTCATAGTCACTTTTATTAATTAATAATTTTCCTAGTTATTTTGTGGATAATAGAAAAGAGGAATAACAGAATATGTGTGTAGCAGCTTCAAAAACAGTTATGAAAGGTAAAGTATTAAATTATACATAGACCGTTCCTACATGTTTTTTTAACAAGTGAAAAGGGCCTTGGGATTATGGTAAGGAATATTACTGCTCACCTCCTAAGTGAGAATGCCCATTCCTATTTCTCTAGGAGTCTAACCTTTATTTAACCAATCAGTTATCCAGCAGGGACCTGCTCATATCCTACTATACACTGTCAGACTCAGCAAGATTCCTTGAAAGTGAGCCAATAAGAGAGAAGGAATCACACTCAATTTTAATGCTACAAAGGACATTGATATTCATAGTCCAGTAACTTTATGGCAAGCATAAACCTCTTGGAGGGAGAAAGAGTAACATATCTGAACACTATTTTCATTGGAATAATTTCAATTCCAACAAGACAAAAAAGTATAAGGACATGAAACTTAACGAATTATTCCATTTGGGACAAAAGGCAGAGAATATACATGACTGAAATGGCTGTCTTGTAAAAATGTCACAGAAGCATGCACTGAGCAATCCTAAAGTAGACTTTCAGGAGTTAACAAAGGTCAGCTAGTTATTTTAATCATTCTTTGCATATAGTGGTACACTTTATAGTCCAGAATTTTGGAGCCTGACATCTCACCAACCCTCTAAAAAACTGTTACCACCATATTACAAGTGAACAGAAAGAGGTGCAGATCTGAGAAAAATACCATAGTTTGTAGTGCCTGACTGTGCCCAGACCTGCTCCACCTGATTTCCACATGTACTGAGAGTGCCTGTCTCCATCTAAGTCAGAGCTGAAATCTGCAAATGAGGCAGCTGACAAAATGAAAGGTCATTTTCATTTTCTCAAGCTCTGCTCCTGCTGAGCTGCTACAGGACATCCTCATGTCGTGATCCCAACCCCTTCCCCAAGCATTATTAGAGACCCCCTTCCAGAGCTCCACAATTGCAAGTTGCTTATAGTGTGTTCCATCAATAAAAGTCAATTGACTCATGTTTCTAAGGTCATTTCAGACTACTCTGGCAGCAATAAAGGTGATTTAAATGGGTATTACATTGTGATTAACTTTAGGGCTATTTTCAATTGCCTGAGTGGCATCAAGAGACCTGAGTGTAACTGAGAAGCAGATTCCAAGGTTTCACCTCAGCAGGGGATAACTTCCATCACCCTGGAACTACACAATAGAATATTCATGAATCTGAAAATCATAAACATTTGTCCACAGGAGAAAATTAGAGACAGAAATCTGGGACTGGACAGGAGAGGGTTAGGATCACCTCAATAGTCCCACCTCCCTGCCAATACTTCACTTGCAGTAGATCCCTCCAGGCAGTTTCTATTCCAGTTGCCTCTCCCAGGGATTAGGGTGCCAGTCCTCTAGCCCATGCCAAA